>LQNS02000211.1:28422826-28479634 GCA_001587735.2 Parhyale hawaiensis
TCAGTCGATGGAGCCTTAAACGTAGGCATAGTTGCAAAATTTGCGAAAGCAGCAGAAGTGGATAGAAGACGAAGATTTACGGTCAAGAAGGAGAAACTGTGACCTAGAGGGACTCAGTGACCTGCTCATAGCAATGAAGATCACTTGAGTGCGTGTAGCCGGTTAGTAAACATGGTCTGTATAAATTTGAGTAAAAATTAACGGACTTTTTCCTAATTCAAAGTGTTAAAAGCTAAACTAACTTTGGTGTGCATGATAATCTAGTGTTTTTCAATCTAAAGTTACATTTCTCGTGCTGAGACAAGGGTTACTATTATTGCTTGATCATATACATTTCGTTATATGTAAAAGTTTGTTTAAGTCTTCAAAGATATATGAAAAATAACGTTTTATTTTAAGAACTAGCTGTAGGCTGATCAGTTTTTAAGCATATTGCGTTGTATTTCCTTGGTTCATGGGACAGTTTAAACTTACGTTAGAGATCAAATTGTTATTTCTGTGTGCATTTTATACAAATGAATTTATCTTAATTTTTATATGATTTGACTATGTTGTTTAGCGTTTATTATCTAAAATCGGGTCTGCAGTGGACAGCCTGGCGAACAAAATATTGATATAAGGGTTTAAATTATTTAAATTTAATATCCGAACCAAAATTCCCTCTTTTCAATAATTAACCCGACGAAAAAGTTCTTTTACTCATTTCACCTTATAAATTCTTCATAAACACACCTGTAACTATAATAAAGCACCGTTTGTATGTAGACTGACAGTACTAGTGAAATCAGTGGATGATCTCTTCAGGAAGGCAATCTCCAAGTGTTCCAACCTCCATTAGCTCTGGTAATACGATAAGTTTCATCTCTGGAGTGCACCTATGCATTAATACTCCAATTACATTACATGATGATACAACTGAATTTAATAAGTTCACCAATATGGCTCTGTTACATTTTGAGAAGTTGTAATAATTACTGCCAGCAATCTAATCTAACTGCCAAAAGTTTGCTTGGATGTACTATAGACAGTCGCTCACTCTCGGCAAAAAATGCAGTTGGTCTTTGTACTCAGGAGTACTCAGGAAATACGATGGTAATGTACTGCAGCAGTTAATTGCTGTAATTACAGTCGCAGCGAAATGCAACCGTTACTGTAACTACGATCGTAACAAACGGCAACAGTAACACGATGGCAACGTACTGTAACTGTTTCTGTAAATACGGTGGAAACGTAGTGCTACTTTATTCCTTTATTGCTTCCAATCTTTTGCAAGAACATAAATTTACAGATTAAAAGAACTACGACGTAGCTGTACTGTAGCTGTAACTCTAAATATGATGATAACATACTGTAATAAAAATAAAACAAACTGTAACGCACAGTTACGTTCAACGTTACTGGCGGCAGGTTACGCAAGCCCCTAAATTTCTGACCACACCTGTGGCACTGAACTCATCCGTCCTAGACCTCCACTAGAGGGCGGAGGTCTATGCGAGGTCAGTTTCACTAATTACCTCAGTTCGTCATCACCGATACCATTATCTTGTGTTATGGTCATCGCTTTTTACCACCGTCTGTCGTCCTTCTTGGTATCAGTTTCCTTCTGTTATTATGGCGATGTTATGACCACTTTCCTTCTCCCACGCGCTGCAGTTGCTGGTCCTCGTGGGATATTTCCCACGAGCTTCCAGCGTGATGTTGATGATGAAATCCAGTCTTAGTTCGAGACGTGTTTACGTCACATAATTATCAGTCATATAGCATGAAAAAGAATTTTACGGCTAGATTGACATATGAACGGAACTCGTTTTTTGCATTCCTTAAAATAATGCTTTGAAATAATGTTTTAATATTTGAAAAGCCATACTTTTTATCATAATTATTATTATTATCATCATCGATATTTTAGCATTATATCATTTAATGCACCAACGCGTGGAGGCATTCTCAGGCCGTCATACTTACAGATCTTATTCCATAAAGCAAGTTCACCCCATGCAGCAGAGTAATCAGATAACGCTTACGACTAAATTAACAGGAATTTGTTATCCTTGCACCAATTATTTCCTTAAATTAACGTGGTGCTTGCATTCGTTACATGTTTTTCAAGAGCTTTGACTGACTTTCAACCCACTCTGCAGCATTGGGGTGAGAATAAATTTGATACGAAACACAGTTGAGTCTTATTCCAAATTTTATTCATGCAGCAGTTGAGTCGCGAAAAATACTGTAATCAAATGTGTGGGAATATCGAGGTTGCGGTAGTATGCGACATTCTTCCAATTTATCAAACAAAAATATTCGTTTACGGCTAACTGCACTGTGGTAGATGACTTTCTGTTTTCTACTGAACCATTTGTGAATGAGCAGTATTTACTACTTCATGTAGTGTCCAAGTTTTCCGGTGCATTAATTTATTAGTTAAAACACCTGTACTGAATTTACCGAATGCTATTGCATTATAATGTTGTTATACATAAGGCGCTGGAATTCACAGCCCGCCGTAAGATAATGGTGCGTAAAATGCACAGCTTAGATCATTAATGCATGTATTTATCCACTAGCATTGACATTTACGATTGAATTTAGCAATGTGGCCGCATTACCGTATCTGATTGTACATCACTTACAGGTTGAAACGGCTTTCGAATTGAAATTAAGTCGAGATCGGTATGCCGAAGTGCTGAAGTCTGGGTGGTGACAACAATACGTGTTCATCAGACTATGCCTTCTACGAGCCCTATACTCTCATGCTTTGAATTGCCAGGCTCTGATTAAATTTTAACAGCCTAAATGCCGAGATGTCGCGCTTCGGCGAAGAGTGTAAAATTATTACTGGTTTATCACTATCTATGTGCATGTCTGACTGGGCGCCAAAATTAAGCTTTAGAGACTTGACATGTCCGAAACTTCAGACAGGTGCGCTGTCTTCGACGTGGTGAATTGAGTTTGAGGCGTTGATTCTCAATCGGTTACCCTTGAGATATCCAGGAACTCCGTCTTCCTCCGTAGTTCCGGACAAACCAAGCCTCGACTTTAGACCTTTATTGTTCACACATACTAAAACAAAAAATAATTCGAAAAAGATTTACAGACTATATACACAGTCTAGCTGTAGAACAAGTCCCTTAAAAGCTGTACTCAGCTTATTGGGCACATGTCAATCTATGAGCTATATTTCGCTATATACAGTATACCTTATATCTCTGTTCAAAAGCATCATCAGACATCTGTAAAATAAGAGCATCTGGCAATTTATTAAAAACAGATACTGCTTTAAAAACTGTAGAGCGATTTTCGACCTCCAATCTAACTTGCGGCAAGTTAAACCGGCTATTTCTTGTTTCATAGTGATTGTTCGGTATTAACGGCAGAAAACGACTTACAAACAAATTCAACATAGTATCAAGTTCTCGTCTTATGAATTTCATGAAAAATAATGGAAAATATCATCATATTTAAGGAGCTTTAATTTACTATACATGGTATTTGTCGCCAACAACGGGATGTTGTCACCGTCCCTTTTAACGTTCAGTATGATTCGTAGTGTTTCATTCAATATAGTTTTTATTTTCCTTGTCAAATTGGAAGTCACACCGCCCCATATTGTTTAGGCAGATAACTGGTAAATCAGGGATCACCTTTGGATTAAATAACATAAGTTTGGTTTTCTTAGCATTTGGAGTTAAACGATCAATACAGAGCCAATTTAAGGGGCTATCGATGAATTGCACTAATTTATCTACTGCACAATCAAATGACTGGTCATTAATATAAAACACCGCATCATCTACAAATAAAATCGTTTTAACGTCTCTAAAAAAGGCAATGTCATTAACAAAGATATTGCAGAGCAAAGGTCCTAAAACTGATCCTTGCGGTACACCGATATTTACAATTTGCACTTCAGATTGCACATTATCAATTTCTACATATTGCACACGATTAGATTGGTCACTACGTATGAGATTCAGTACATTTCCTCTAATACCATAATGCATCAGTTTTTTCAACAAAACCTCCCTATCAACTGTGTCAAATGCTTTCTGCAAGTCAAGAAATAAAGTGATTGTAAAAGTTTTAGATCTAAATGCATATAAAAGATCACCTCACTAACTAAATTAAAAATCGCAAGTGTAGAGCTTTTTACTCTCCTAAAACCATATGGGGCTTCATTTCAGCACCCAATCGAAAGCGCATTCTATTTCCTAACCGTTATTACTTCAGTGCGCCAGTAAAATCAGTGAAAAAACAAGGCTTGCAGTTGTCCCACAACCAGTACGCTTTACCATGTACTGTGTACGACAAGACAAGCATCCACCGTCCGTGCACGGTAAGGTCTACTGGTGTTGGCAAAGCAGTGCCCATCACTTTTCCCAGTAATCTGGTGCATACGACCTCCCCCCCCCCGTACATACAGCACTGTAAAGTTTTCAATAAATTTGGAGGGGTACTTGGACAAATGGAAATATTCAGAATATTCAGCGCTCAAAATAAGATGGTTATCTTTTGAGAATAATGAGCGAGTATATCAACGGTATTATGACATTATTATAGAAGTTTTCTATGGCGCAGTATAAGCGTTGGAAACCTTTCAGTCACGTCGCTATACAAATATTTGTATCGAGATTTTACTTAAGATCACGCAAGAAAGTTTCACCATACTTGTTATCGTACAGTTGATGCTTCGATGCAGCCGCACGTACGCATCACATTGCACCACTGTAGTCATCACCCTGACGCACGCTATACGGGGTGATCTGCGGAGCATTTCCCACAGCCACCCGACGCGTCTATGTTTTTCCCACGAGCGACTCTAATTATTCCCGCACTTCTTATTTCTTCGCCCTAAGGAAATCACCCAAGTTGCTGGATACTCCTACAGGGGCTCCATGGAGGGGAAGCGAAGAGATGTTTCCAGGGACGGCTCATGGCTTAAGTTAAAGGGTTTTAGTACTCAGTTTCATCAAGCATTTAGCAACTTTTGATGGACTGCCAGATAACCAATAATTAAGATTAAGCATGAGGCTTGATTAGCTATGTGCTATACTCGCTCACATGTATACACATGTAATGGAGGAAACTAATTGTATTGGACTCTAGAGCACTCTGAAAGGGCATACCTCCCCCAAGTAAGGCAATGTTAAATTGTTAATAAAAAATTCACATTGAAACCTTGTCTTGAAACCAGGATTTCATTTTCATCATCACCGAAATGTGGTCATTTGTGCCTCTTAATATTAATTACAGTTCCTGCAACTTTCTCGAACATCCATCTGCAACTTTTTGAGTCAAAGTTATGGTTTTGAGTTACATTCAACGACACATACGGACGAACTGATAGTCATCAAATGCATCATGATGCATCTAACGGCATCAAAGAACGGCAAAATTTCTGTCAGTGAGCATTTCGAACAACTTCTCAAAATTTCGTGAAGATCCGTCCATAAATTTTTCAGTAATGTTTTGACAAACAGGAAAACAAACGTACAGACGAATAAACGGGCTGATAGAACTCGCGAAAGTTTGCTCAAATGCTTGCCGTAATATTCTGAACGATTTCTGCAAGTTTCATGATGATCCGTTCATAACGGCTTGAGTTATGTTACTATACGAAAAACAAACAAACGGTTGAATGCATCTTCACCAGGAGTTAATAATCTGTTTTTACTCAGCATTTATTCCCTGGAAATTTCATGAAGATCCGTCCATAAACTGTTCTTGAATTATATTGGTGACAGGCAGATAAACTCGACAAAATCAAAACCTCCTTGGCGGATGTAAACGTCTATAATATGGAGCAAAAACAAAGGGCACTATATATTTTCGTAGTGCCTGCAGACACGAGTCACCACAAGATGCCTAATATCTAAAGTCTCTTGTCCTGTTCCACATAACACTAAGTTATTAAATTTTATAATTAAGCTAAAAAAAAAAGTCTTAATAGCGTCTTCATATGCAAAGTTCTCGTAGCTCCTATAACACAATTTATCTTTCTTCTGGAGTAGCAGACAAGTCTTATGGCTGTATTAACGCTAACGCTGAACATGTAGAGTTGCTTCGATGCTCTGACAAAGTATGCCAACCACTGCTCTACGGCGATATATTAGACGGTACAATATTGTATGTTATGTATATGATTCATACTAACGTAAATGAACAAGTTCGTATTGAGTAGGCAACTGGAAACTGATTACCTTTGCGATTGCCGATATTCAGTCCTGTGAAGAGTCAAAAAATAGTAAGAGTAGTTCAAGCGAAGATGTAAAATGAATTATAAGGCCATTGTATATATAATAGCCGCCATCAATTGTATTGCATTTTTTGAGAAAAAAATTTACCGCCGAGAAGCTCAGAAACTCAGTAAGATAAGTTTACTTATATTTTGCCAGTGTCACTGACACAACTGTTTATTCCAGTCTATTTAATTTAATGTTATGTTACAAATATCCTTTGCACCCCAAGTAAAGATGACTAAAGCAAACATGTGTAGATGATATTTTCTCAATATGGAACTATAAGATTCCCAGGATTACCGTATTAACTTCCCTACTATAATGTTAGGCTATTCGTACTATTTCTGATAGTTCATTTAGGAATTAGTGGCGAAAACAACAACAACTATAGTACGACTTACATAGCTGTGACCCCTTGCAGTGAAGGATTATAAACGGGAACGATAATTGCATCGGGGCGTGCTTGGTTTAAGACAGCCTTGATGTAACCATGGCAAAGTAAGCGCTAGGTAATAAAGTAATGACTATGAAGCACTGCTAAAACTAGTTGTTCTGAAGGTATTTTGAAATGATCATTGCAAAGCAAATGTTCATTGATAAACAACAATTTTCATTGTAACTCTATAAAGTTAATGTTTGGGAATGCCTTAGATTGACTAATACAAGGCATGTCTTTGTTGATAATTGAAATTTTTATTGTACCACAGGAAATCATGTTTTCAGGTTATCTTGGCGTGACCACAGCCGAAGACTGAGCTCAATGATTAATTCTTGTTGTTGAGCGTTGCAAGGACTCGTTATTTAGGAAGAATAGATGCGTTATTGTGGGTGTGTCGACACGCGGGGACACGCTATGGGAAGTGTGCAATAAGGCGCATGGGCTGGAGGGAGAGCAAGAGAAGGGAGAGACACACACGGGACTTCCGTATTGCATAAACTGAGCATCTGACTGAATAGTTATGCGGTGAATGCATGCATCCGACCGGTGATTTAAGGCTTTAGGGTAATTTAGTAGGCGCTCAGAGTACCTTAGCAGGTCTTTAGGGTAATAATAGTTATTGACATTCGGCCATAAGCGTATACATACAGTCACACATGCCGGGTTGCCTATACTGTATATTTTTAATGCATGTACTGTTATACATACTATACATATATACTTATACTTTTTCTTTTCTGTACATAAAGTCTATTTCCAGCTTTAAATACTGGTGACTCTTTAACAACAGAAAGTGACTTCGAAGTAATACAGCAGTTTATGGCATGTTATTATTTATATTTTCAAAAAGGATATGATATTTATCGTAAAGAAAATTGCCCATAAGTTTCTGACATATAAAAATCTCTTAAACTTCATTGTTTGGCTGAAAAAGAAAACTTTGCATACACAGTGTATCAATGTTGGCTGTCAATCGTTGCTGTCCTGAGATAAAATAATATATCAGCACACAAAACTTTTCTCCATTCAACATATTCTTTTGTTTTGTACCGGCGAAAAGATAACAATGCATTAATGTGCGGAGTGACGTTATATATTGGTATCTCGTATATAAGCATTGACTCACACCAGACCGATTCAAAGGGGCCTAGATATTAAAATTGATGTGATTGACTAATTCTAAACGAACGTAGCTACTTGCGCTCTTGTTAATAATATCTTTGACTAGCTAATTTGTAGCTTCCGTCAGCAGAAATAATAGTAATAAACTGATATTAAAAAAGTACTCATGTAGGACTTCAACATCACGTGGAAAATACTGCGAGGTACCGCTTGCCACTATTGAAAGCACAGAAAGCCTTATATCATTACATATCTAACTAGACTGCATATAGCGGCTCATTGTTTGGCCCTTTCTTGGTAATAGCGTAAGCTACAATCGTTTGTACATATATACTGGGTAATTTGTGACCAGGGCCGTTACAGATTACTTTTATTTAAAAGAGAATTTTCTGATTTTTCAAACCTGATTTGAAGACTGAGAGTACATTTGACTGTCCTGGCTTCGAGGAAACCAGCATAGGTACTTTGGTGTTGACATTTTGCCAGACTTGAAATTTATGTTTGAAATATGATATTGTCCGCAATGAACTTAAATGATCTGATGAACTCTACGGCACGCTGTTATGCTTAGAGCAACAACACATTTCTGGTACAACACAAGGCACACAGAGCCAGAACAGCGTATGCTGCCGAACAAGAGAGAGCGCACCATAGCGTGCAGATAGAGAGATGCACGCTTTCTATGCGTACGGCGCCGATCGCTTCTCTCATGCGATCGAATTTGGCAGGCGGTGACATTGATGTAGTTCCGTCTCTGCCTACAGGGATTACTTCTGATGTAACCGAAACCTAGGCTTCCTATCCCTGTTGGGAATGGGCCTCCTCGTTCATTACTGTCTGATCTACTTGTTATCATTGCAATTCTTTTTTATTTGAAATCAGCTAGGATCCTGATGGGAAGTGCCGTTCATCACCTGGAAATTTAAATTGAAAGTAAAAATACGTTAAAGCGAAGGCATAGGATTGCATCATAGCAATTTCTTCCCTGTACGAATTGCACAGTGTTCGATTGCTTAGCTGCCTCCTTGTGAACACCACGGTGTGTTTTCCAAAGATTTGCCAAAATGTTAGCCGGCAAGTCACGTCAGTTGGGTTAGATGTTGTTACGAGTCAAGTTCTGGACGGCTGCTCAAATGTGCAGCGATTTAGTACTGAGCCAGAGGACGCTTTTCTGCAGTTTGCAGGGCAGCAACAGATCAGTTGGACGCTTTGTGCGCTGTACGGAGAATAAAAGACGGTAATGTGAAGATGGTTTAAGAGAATCAGAGGGAATGAGTTTACAGTAATAATCTCAACTCTTTCGCCACTGACGGCTTCTCTACCGACACCGGCAACAATTTTAAATTTTAAGATCAGTGTGTTGTTTCAGAAATTTTAGCAGCATTTCATTAGCTAGTCCAAAAATGTTACCAACTTTTGTTCACTTCTTCATGTCAAAACACAGATGAGTTATTGTGAAAAATACATATGAGCAAATAAAAATAAAATTTGAACGGAGTACAATTTGCGTAGGGAAAGAAGTCAAGTCCTGGTCCAAGCAGGGCAGGGGGGTGGGGGGTGGGGGAAGAAGAATATTTAAAGAAGAAGTTTCGTGATTTTCGCAAAAACCTCATTAGAGTACGAAAGCCCGGAATATTATATAATGAATATATTACATCAAAAAGTTTGAACTATAGCGTTCTCTAGACTTATATTCACGCAGGCACGGATTCGAACACAACTTTGATATGTGAACGTATCCGTCATAAACTCTCTGTTTATTTTCAGCTGTCGCGTAACTCCTCACTGAAATAATGTAGTGTTTTCATCGTAACGAAAACAGATATGAGAGGTAGAACTATCTAACATTTGATGACGTAATAAAAATGCGAATAAAATTGTTCTAACGGGTTTCATTTGTATTTGCGACGGCATTATGTTGCAATATTAGCCCTGTAAGTTACTAAGTTATGGAGTTCCATCGACAATGCTTGATAAATAATAGACAGCTATAAAATGAGCTACTTATTGAAGAACATACTCGTTGGAACAATGGAAGCAGAGCAGATGGCTCCACAATAATCCACTATGTAATAAAACTCAGTTGTTGGTCTCTTGCTCCCTTGCTCCAATGTTGGTCCGTCTCTCCGTCACGCAGTTAAGAGTTTAATAGGCGAAAATTCATATACTGAAAAACAAGCTGAGATACCATACAATTTCATCGCTTGGGGTACCGGTGACAAATATAGCTCTGGATCTCCGGCCTCTGGATCCCGGCCTCTGGATCCCGGGCTCTGGATCCCCGCTTTCATTGCTGAATGATATCGAAGCAGTTGAATCTTCACGCTGAGCAGACGCCTTTTTATATTGAACTAGTGCACCAAACGCAACCCTTTTGGTGAATAAGTCATAAAAATATATATATGAAAACATCTCAGCTTAACAAAAGGGTTGATAAAATAAAATCACAAAATTTTTGCCGTCATTTTTGACGGCTGGGCCCTCTAGTGGTAAATATATCCCACACAGCTGCATTGCGTTACCTTTTGCTAATAATGTCAAGGTCAGTACATTTTTACTATCAGGTCGGTTCAAAAGTTTTTACCGATTGAAAAGCTTATACTGAGAATGAAAAAAATGTTTCATTTGAAGAATTTTATTGATAACAATTACGTCCTTTGCTCTCTATAACTTGATTCCATCCTCGCTTCGTTTGTACAATTCTTTGTTTGAAAATGAAGCAAGCTCATTTTCAGTCTCATCTCGTAATGTGAACCTGAGGCCATCTAATTTTTTTTTGCTTATCCTCGAAATAAGTGATAATCCATGGAAGTTAGGTCAAGACAGTACACACGTTGGGGCAAAACTGCCCAACTCAATTCTCCTGAAGACTCTTGTAAACACCGCATTGAGATTGCCAAGAAATGGCGTAAAATGTTTACCGTCAGTTCAGTGTACTCCTCAAGTGCCGTTTGTTAACTTTCGGACGTGTCATTATATCTGGAGGGATTTAAAACTCAAGATTCTTTGCAAGCGCCTGCTATTTGAATGAACACATCAACCCATTCGGATGAAAAGATGACGACTCGTTCTTTGAACTAGAGTGTGGCATCGGCCTGAGAGAGCTTTGGTCAGTACAGCACTGTGTAAGGGCGAACATTATCATGGTGAAAGGTAACTTCCTTGCTCTCTCGTTCCTCGTCTTTCCAGCTGAAATTTCGTTTCCGAAAACGGAAAATCCACCCCCTGCATGTACCCCTGCAACTTCTCTCCTTCACGGCATCATTTCCATCAGCACCTTGCGTGGCGATTGTTTCGTGCTGCTGCACTTGCCTAGGAACGTCCATAAACCTCGCAGAGTAAAGCATGTCTAACATGGGTGCGAATATTGTTGAGAAATATGACTGGTGCTTTGATAATCTGTCAGAAAAATTCATAAATTACTCACTATGTTATATTTGAGTGATAAGAAGGGGCATAGAAACTTAAAGAATTTAAAATGTATCTCTTATGAATTTGACAAAAACTTTTGTAACGACCTGATATAACCCCATACTCGAAAGTACACAAATTAAACCATGCTAAGAGATTTTGATACGCTGAGCACGAATTTATAGGTCACAGCTGTGGAAAATGCTTATGCTTCTGGCGATAATGTTGTAATAAATTTAGCTTTAAATCAGTATTGGTACTCCTATTACGCGTCATTTGTCTGCAAAATGTTTGCTTAAGGTACAGTGATGTCATTAGCAGAATCAGTCCCATGCTTTTAACCTTGAGAAGTATTACAAAATATCATTTGGTATAAGATTTCTGGATTGTTCGTTGGCAATCTCCAATGATGTCGGTCCCTAAATTTCAGTTGATTGAAAATGCTTGCCACGCATCGGATGAAACACAACGCAAACCACGCGATCGAGCGGCGCATCATCGAAGCATCCACGGAGTTATTATTACTTCATGGGCGCACCAAGAGCTGCCAAAATCATGGTCCAACATTTTTGGGTTTGAGTGTGGTATAGTAAAAAAAATACCATACTCATATATTAATATCATCAGATTATTAAAAAATGATAAAAAGGAACACTGTACCCATTAACTAAAGATAAAAAAAATTAAAAACGCACACATCACAGTCATCTGCGGTCCTTCAAACGAAACACTAGACGATCATTAGATCAGCTGGGTGGCTGCTTATATTTGCCGATAGAACGCCTTTACAAAGCTGTTCTTGCAATCGGAAAATTCGTGGAACTTTGGTTTAAACACTTTGTTAAACTCTCATATTGTTGCAAAAAGTCATCTGCATGCAAAGTATCAACCCAATCGGCCCCATAGGGCTGAAAAGTAAAAAAGTTGACCGGACCGATCCCATTATAGTATTAGCATTGAGGTGCTGGCGAACCCACGAACCCCTGTTGGTTCACGCCAGGTCTCTGTATAGTTCATGAGGTTTGAGAATTCTATGACAATATGTTATTGCTTTTTTTGTATTGATGATCCAGATTAATTACTTTTTTAAAGATGTAAGAGGAAAAATGTAACTTTAACTGAACCATTGCATGATTTTTTTGATTTTTAGATTTTAATTATGATATAGTTACTCTTTAACGACACTTTTTAATCAGAGAAACTTTATTTTTTCAATAATGATGATAACAGCATAAGGCTAGTATAGGCCTAGTTCTACGAAAACTATCATTTGAGGAAAATCAAGAATACTTTCAGGACAGTCAAGTGTGCAAATATTAATTGTGTGTATATTTTTAGCTGGGAGATCACGTTAGTAATTATATTTCATTTTAATTAGAGGATATACTGCTTTGATTTTACGGTACACTATTAAATACTCGGCATTACGCATGGCGCTATAGCATCTTCAGCAATATACCACAGTCATTCAATGCATAATTTACTAAGTTGAGGCCATTCTATTGGCAGAAGATCCATATGTTCCAAGTCGATTTCACAAGGGGTGCGTAGAAACCTGACATTAAGGATTCACTGCTGTAGACAAAATTATCTTGGCCCAGCTTCTATTAGTATAGTCATATGGCGCCTTTTTTAGATTCTACTGCAAGTATTACTTAACTTACGCTTAGGTACTGAATATGTATATATATAACAGGAAAAGGAAAGGTAGAATAAAACAACGGGAAAGAAGGAGCAACTAACTTGGTGTATAAAGTAAGTTATACATATTTTTTAAGGGTGAACGAAATCACACTGCCTTGCCACGCAGATAGACCATAAGTTTAGTAACGAATACGGTTTATGCACTATGAATATGAGCGCTCTATTGTCTGCCCAATACATGAATAAAAATATGACACCATATGACCTGTTCATCCCATTACACCAACAACACCAACTGCATTATCAAGAAATAAAAACTCTTCACCATCACCACTTGTGCCTGCTGGATTCAATAAACTATTGCCAGTAACGTGAGAAGAAGCTCTATGCATGGTCAGAGAGAAGTGCTATTACCATCGACCCGGTGTACTTTCTGCAACCAAGTTTCTGTTACATAAGACCCTGAGCAGGCAAACATATGAACAGTCATGCTACGCACGCAAGCGATCTAGGCAATGATTAAATCCAGGGTCATCGGTATCGTCTCCAGGAAACAGTCCATCGCATTCTTCAAAAAAAGGAAAGTTGGACGCGACCTCTAAAGTGAAACACTTGCGGACGAAGTGACCTCACAACTGTAATACGGACGAGGTCAGATCTTCTATTGCTCCGGGGTAGCAGTGCGTGCTGTATGAAATAGTTGTCAAATACGATCATTATAGATGTAGTTTTAGAGAATACATAGTTTATGGGTTGTTGAATAGAAGTTATCCACAAATTTTGGTTTACTATACTTTCCCCATCTTCCGGTCACATTGATATAATAGAATGGATTTTTAAAATATGAATTTTTGTTGTGATTCTGGCCTCGCAAACCAAGTTTTGAAGATTCGACAGTGTTCAGACCAAAAATTGGAATCACAAACGAAGTTTCTTTTCCCCGAAAAACCTTTGCCTGCAATAACTAAAAAAAATTCACACCAAATTGCAGTCCTGCGCTTCGTGTGTAAAAACATCACAATTGTCATAACTGAAAGAGACCCGGCCAAGACAGCTGACCTTTGAGCCTACAACAAATGGTTGAAGATAGATGACAGTAGTACAGTATATCCAAAATAGGACTGTATATAGTTAGAAATAAACACCAAATTATAATAGCACTCTGAGAGCGCTGTCAGAACTGTACACCGTTCGTCTTTCTTTCAGGTTCCACCAACAGAAGCTTGGTTTTACGTAACAAATGACGCTGGCCATCAGTGTCTGACCATCCGTGTTCGGTCAATAGAGTCTGGCCATCAATGTCTGATCATTCGTGTTCGGTCATCAGAGTCTGGCCATCAGTGTCTGACCATCCGTGTTCGGTCATCAGAGTCTGGCCATCAATGTCTGGCCAACCGTGTCTGGCAATCAGTGTTAGGCAATCAGGGTATGGCCGCCGTATTAGGTAATCAATCGTGTTGGCCACAAGAGGTTGGTCATTGAGTTTGGCCATCACGTTTAGTCAGCGTTTTTGACCATCAGTATTTAACCATATAATGAAGACCATAAAAGCTTAGCGTTCGTGTTTGGCCAGCGTGTTCGGTCATCGGAGTTTGGCCATCGTGTTAGGTTGTCTTTTAAGGTTATAAATATAACGAGAAGCATGTCAGTGACATAGAATAATACCCTATATAGGCTATGCAGAGCGCACGCAGCTGTATTACACAAATAACTCTGCGCCTAAATTCTCTCATAGCAACAAGTAGCAAATACTGTACAGGTTTTGATGCATGGCAGTTCCTCTTGATCTATACGGTTCACGTCAATAATTACAGTAGGTTAATTGTGTGCAGTTGTCTTGCATTTATTTGCCTATGCCTGGAGTATAGCACGTCAGTGTGGGGAATATAGAGATCGTGCGATGCTGATTCAGTTGATTCTGCACCTGAAGTGAAACACGTCAGTTCGTTAAGTATGCAGACTGTCTTCTGCTATGTTTCTCTGATGATTCAATTGACTCTACACCCGAACTCCAGCACATCAATGCGTCTGACTGCAGCTGGTTTGCACTGATGGTTCATTTGATTCTACAGATGAAGTGCAGTATATCAGAGCGTAGAATATAAGTACAGATCGTGCGCAGCTGTCCTGCAACGTTTCGTAAGAGCCCCGCAGCGACCGCAGCGCCACCTTGAAGACCAGCCACCACTGTCATTGCGGTCACGCACAGTGTACGCGGACGCGCTTAGTTATATATGTAAAGACCGCTGTCTCCCTAAGCTCTGTTATTGATGGCGAAAAGTGAACGGAAACTTAAAAAAAAGAGACGGAATGCGAACACCACCGCAGTATTGGTTGTTTGAATGAAAGATCTTTAGTGATTATTTTAAAATAAATACCTATATATATTTATGGTGCTAAAATATGGTACTCAGCACCCTGATGATGTACTTTTCTCGATATTGTTATTGCTAATATTGTTGTGTTAATTTATTTATAATTTCAGTATAATTACCTCCGCCAAGGAGGTTATATTTTTTGTCATGTTTGTCTGTCTGTCTATTTGTCTGTTTGCCTGTCACCGAGATAGCTCAAAAGAGATGAATGGATTTTTACGAAACTGACAGAGATTATTCGGCATATTAGCAGTAACAGATGATTAAGTTTTGGTGAAAATCCGTCCATCTGTTTGTTTGTCTGCCTACTTTTCTTTGCACCATAACTCAAAAGTTATAGGCAAATATTCATGAGATTTACATGAATTGTTAGGTATATTGCGAAAAGTAAATGACCAAGTTTTTGTGATGATCCGTTGGTTCGTTCGTTTTTCGCTGTTTGATTATCTGCTTATTAGCACAATAACTCATAAGTTATTAATGGATCTTTGTGAAATTTACAGTAATTATTAGTAATGTTAAAAGACATGAATGATTAAATATTGGTGATGATCGGTTATTCCGTTTGTGTGTTTGACTTATGCTTGTTATAATGTTGGTTAGCAGCAGGACTCAATAAGTTGTGAACGAATCTTCAAGCAAATTAAGTAACTGTTAATACTATCAAAAGGCATAAATGGTTACATTTTGGTGTTGATACAGAGAAAACCTGGTTTCAGAACCAATTTGAAGTTTTCGTTACCGTTGCCGTGCTTGGCGGAGGTATGCGCTCCCAGATGATCTAATTTTGATAATGATAAACTCACCGAATTAAGTGGGCCATGCATGCATTGATTTCAAGAATAGCCTGAATATAAATAAATTTTTTTGAAGTCATCACGTACAACTTTTTCTCACGAATCTTGTTTTTAAGATAATCGTATATTCCAGGTGCGGCTGAGGTCATTTCGGAAAGAAGTAGAAGAGATGCTCAACGATCATCGACTGCCCTGTCAGCCTCTTCGTTCCCCTTAGATGGAGGGCTCTTCCTACCTCCTGCGCCGCTTCCTCCTATCTCACCAAGGGATCACCATCCTCCATTTCCAGGGGTAGCTTCTCCTTTCCTACCAATCCAAAATCCTCTCCTTCACATCCCAATTTCCAGAGCTGATCACGCACGCAACACCAACCAGCGCTTCCGGGATCAGGGTTTTGACGTCAGGCCGAACCCGCAGATTAGAATCCAGCATCAGAGACAGTTTGAAGACGTCACATTACCTAACTTAAAATTCCCAGCTTCTAGAGATGGATTTGTACCAACGGATTTCCGGCCAATATCAGGCATTATTACGAGCGAAGGCAACAGAGCTTCAACCTCTTCCGTTGGTGCATTAGATTCTGACTCTGAAAGAAGCACGCAAAATCTCCGATCTGACCAGGAAACTTCTTTTGGTTCACGAACACACATTAACAGGAATGGAGTGCATAGATTCATGAACACAGGACAGGCATCATTTTCCTCAAGATTAGGATTTGTTGGTGCTAGTAGGGATGGCGATGACCAACCTATTCAAACTCAACAGAAAAATGGGACTTCTTTTGACAAAGGCAGTCAAGACCACGACTTGAGAAATGACCCTATCAAAACATTAAATGTAGCCAGCGAAAATGCTAGACACCCGTCACAAAAGACAATACATGAACAGATTAATGACTTTGGTCCAGATACGACTATTAGCAAAAGAGTTTTAGAAGTTGCTGCACCAAGTATTGAGGTGACACATTCCCAAGTAGAACGTCCGCAACCGCAATCAAATTTGGCTACTGATCAACATGCAGCTTCAGAACAAAAATCGGAATTCACGAATTCCAGGAGGATTTTAGAAGTTTCGCCTCCTAGCATAGAAGTCCCGCCTCTTCAATCTGATCGCCACAGTCACAGTTTCACTCAGGGTAATCCTCAGGTTTCTACAAGAAAGCAAAACCGCGGCTCTCAGTCTGTCCAGACTGAAGACTTTGTTGTAAAGGGAAGATTTGCTTCTACGAAGACTCCAGAGATCGCAACGGATGCCAGCAATCAACCTTCATTTACAATGCTTCCTCCAGGAACGGTTTCTCTTCCAAAAGGGTCGTTCTCATCGCGAAGACGCAACCATCGAGTTCGCGCAAATCCTTCTAGAGCACGGCGACCGTCAAGCACGACTCCCGGGAACAGGCTGTCAGCGAGTTCACGAGTGGAGCAGAGAGTTCAGTTGCCAAAGCAAGATGCAAAAATCATAATTGACACCCCGATTGATCGGTCGGATGTTAACTACTACGAGGACTACTACTATTATGATAATCCTCCCGGTGCCGATGATTATCTCTATGATTACTACCAATATTATGAAGAGTTTAGGTCTCATATTGAAAACGAAAAAGTTACTGAAGCTCCACTTAAACAAGATGAACTTGATTCACAGACTGAAAAAACGCAGATCAGTGATACAGAGGCTCCTCTGGATGTAACCGAAGCTTATGATGAAATTCCTGTTACTACCTCATCAGCAGTAAAGAACGACATCCATGTTACAACGGACATATCTAAAGAAGATCCCATACAAAATACCCGAGAAAAAGAGTCCAATCTCGTGACAGAATCAGTCACATCTGCCGAGACAGATTCGCCTCTAAGAGAAGAATCTGTCACAGAAGCAGTAGCTGACCATACGGATTTCACAACTGAAGCTAGTGATGCGAAAAACGCTGTTATTGACACCGAGTTAACTAGAAATAATATGACTAAAGAAACAGAGGAAACCTCGTCGCTACGGGAAGAAGAGATTGAAAGCGCTGCAGAAAAACACCGAAAAAGGTTAGAAGAACCTCCACCTAAGTTCGGCAGAGGAAGTTTCAGGCACCGATTGAACTTACTAAAGCAAAGACGCAAGGAAGCCGCTGAAACGAGGCAGTGGACCCCTACTACCGCAGAATCTCTGGATGACGCAAAGCCTTCTGAAAAACCACCCTCTGTTAACGGTACAGTTATAGGAGGTAATAAGACTGGTCTTACAATTCACGAGCCCCTAGACTTTTATACGAGATTAAAATACAGGATATTCACCACTGCGCCTCCTGCCTCAGAATTAGCGGTTCGTAAGCTCAAATCCAGGAATGTCGACGGTTCAACACCTAGAATTGATATAATTGAAACTAGATCAACTACTGAGAGGAATCGACAGTCCAAGGTGAACACAGAATTGATATCCAATTTAAAGGAAAATGTACCACCCTCCATAGCAGACCATGTAGAAACCTATAAGTGGCACACGTTGCCTCCAGAAAATCAAACAGAGTCGGAACTTCCTGTTGAAACAACCACCGAACTTTCAGCAATGGAGGCAGATAGCACTAGCAGCGAACGAGTGATTATTGAGGCCATTACATTTGAACCTGCGTCTACTACTACAGTAAAAACAGAAGAATTTAGCACTGAAGCGAGAGTTGAAGAGATAACTACTACTCCACAAACCAATGATCAATGGGTCGAGCCCGGCGGTCGTGCAGATACTGCACTAAGTAATCATGAGCAGCCGAACAATGATGAGTCAGAGGATGAGAACGGAAATATCCTGGACTTTTTGAATAATTTAGAGCTCTTCGATTTAAAAGGAGACACTTCCAATAAACGTGAAAAGGAAGTAGATGAAGCAGAAGAAAGGACAAGTCCTAGGCCGGTATATATTCACAGCACCACTAGTGAATCTCCGACCGAAACTGCTACTGATCAACCAGCACTAGAGTCTACAGCAGCATTCTCAGCCAGAACAACGAGAGAAGCAGACGTTACAACAGAGATTGCATTTATAAAATTTATAGTTCCTGAGAAGAGCGAGGAACAGAACACTAGTGGAAATTCCAGAAATTCTGGACTTACTAGCATAAATTCTCCTGGTAAAAATTCATTTGTTCTGGATGATGTTGATACAAAGAAGAATGCATTAGAAAGTCAGTTAGAGCGATCTAACTTTGCAACAAAAGCGATTGCTGAGAAAACAAGAAGTCATAATAGATCTGTCAACAACTTTGAGGCTTCATCAACAGCATTGTTTTCTTTAGAAGATTCTACTCTATCAACTACAGCTGATGAAGCAACGGAAGAAGGTAGAAGTATCGCCGAAACTAAAGCAATCTTCAGTGATTCGAAAGAAAACAGAATCGCATCTAACATCATTAAAAATATAATAGACAGAGCTTCCATCATAAATACGACTCACGATGGTCCCCAGTTGGTTGATGAAGTCATAAAGGATATCAAAGAATCCAACATGGAAGTTGAAAAGAGCAACGGAGCCACGCAATTTACAAAGGTTAAGCTTGGTAATCAGAATGAACCAGCCGTCAAAACAACAATTACTCTTTTCACCGATCAGTTTAACATTGCGGATAATCCCACAGAATCTAGTGCAAATTCGTATCCGGAAACTACCTATCCTCTGTTGGACACTCAAACAGTCCTCCCAATATTGCAAACAAAAAGTATAACATCAGTTAACAGAGACTTTGAAGTTCGGACCGAGGCTTCAAATTTTTTGAGCAGGTTTAACAACGGGCATTTCAGGGACTCCGCTCGAGTATCTAGACCGGCCTCTGATTCTTCGTTTTCACCATCTAGATTCGATCTCTTTACCCAGAGGCCTCCCGGATTGGACTCTGATTCGTCGTTTTCAAGGCTCCAGGAACTGCTGAACCACTTTGATGTTGACACGAGACCTGAACTCTCCATGAGCCAGTTTCTGGGCATTGCTGCTGAAGATAGACCTGTAACTGACATCAACTCTGATTCTGCAGCAAGGCCCATCAGCCGCAACTCTAGCCCAAGACGTTGGTCCCGTCCTAATACTGGGTTCAGCAGCAGTAACGGTCATACAGACTCCTTTTTGTCCAGCCAACGAAATGAAAGAACGTCTCATGGATTTGGAACTTTGGGGTCCTCTCAACAAGCGTTGATTAACGACAGGAATTTCTTATTTACTTCGAATGTCGATGACTTATCTCTGGCTGCTTCCGAAGATAAAGACGTGAATTCAGAAAGTCCTCTAGGTCCCAACACTACTAGTACAACTACTCCAAATCCACCTACTACTTTAATTGATTTAACGACGCCGGAAGTTGCTGAGACAACCACCCCGTCGTCAAATTCAATTATTTCTTCGATAGTAGATAACATTATATCAACAATATCAACTCCACCGCCAACGCCTACAACTACTGAACTTTCTTTTACTACTACAGATGTTCCCGAAGAGACTACAACTCAGTCAATAACTGAAGAACTTTCAGAAGAGGAAATCGATATGATGGATAAAAGTAACGTGACGTCCAGTGATGTAGAGAAATTGCTAAATGGAACTGCCAACTCAACTGTTGTTGACGAATTCCTCGAAGATTTCCCTGAAATTGTTGAAATGACTCAGGGAAGACTAACTGCGGAAGTCAACAACACTGATGAAGCAACAGCTGTAACGCTACAATTAAAACAATTCTTGCTAAAGCAGAGGGATATGGGATCAGAAAACATGACTGAAGAAGAACGCGAGTCCTTCTCACAAAATAAGGATAAATTCCTTTCAAGTGACGCCGTACGGGAGCGACTTCGCCTTTTACGGATATTCAAGGCTAAGAAAGAGCGTGAGTCTGGCCGAAGCGCAATACAGAGACATATAAGGAAAGTCAAGGGAGCAACAAAGGTGTATCAAAGAACGGATGACGTAGATTTGGAGAGTATCGGTGTCCGAGTCAACACAGCCGTCAAATTGAGAGATATTCTTCGACGTCGCCATGAAGAGAAAAGTACCACAACCACAGAAGTCATTAAGCCTACCACCATAACGCCCCCTCCTTCATTAAGAAGCCAGATCCAAAAGTTTATGAGCCGTAATAAGTCCAAGAAGAAGAAGACCGAAGAGCGACCACGGTACGAGAACATTGTCAAGGTCAATGGATTCAGGGTTGTTACTGAACAAGCAGAAGAGGAAGAAGAGAGGCACACTGCAAAGCCAGATGAAGAAATGGTATTTTCACAAGGTACTCAGTCTTCTGTTGCTGAGGATTTTGTTCCTGATGAAGTGTCAAAATCTAGTTTTCTTCCAACAGTGCCTCCAACTGACCGAGATCAGGGAAGAAATATTCATTTCCGTCCTCCTGCTGAAGAGGTACAGACCCCCACTAGTCTTGTAAATCTTGCTAGTCATCGAAATTCAGGCGAAAGATTCATAGTAAACCAGGGCACGTCATCTAGAGCAGTTACAGAAAGCCAAGGTACGTCATCTAGAGGAAGTATGGCTAGAAAACGACCCAATAATGCCGTCAGTATGTTGGAGGACCTACTTGTAAGGCAAAGTCCCAGAATAGAATCAAATTCACTTGCCAGTAAATTAAAGGGCAAAATGAGTGATAAATTTTTGCCAACTGTACCGCCTCTTGCTCAACGAGGAAACTTGGCTGTAAAAACAAGGGAACATGATGCAACTACTATTGTGCAGTCCACCTTCATACCTACTGTAGCACCGGAGGAAGTGACTCATGCCGCAGAAAGCCATGAATTTGCAACGACATTTAACCCGCCCGAAGACTTTTATTATGATTACTACGATACTCCTCCCCCACCCATAGAATATGACCATGAACTAAGAAATCTAGAAGATGATGTCGCCCCGACTGAGGTGTCTGATGTAACAACTCCCAAAGATTTAGATTTATGGCGTAGCCCAGGGCATAATTGGGACTATCAAACTGAAGACCTTCAAGCCAATTCTGTTGATAGCACGACAGAATCGAGTAGAGGAGAAGTGGTTGAAACTGGCGATGCTATTCGCGATGAAATTAAAGAATTCCTTACAACTCAGAGTGAGGGTTTCGATTACATGGAAGACGAGCACGTCGGAGACTCAGGCTGGGAAGATGACTCCACGACAACTCCATCTGATCTATTTTCTTCGGACGTACTTAAGCCGGATGCCCACGAAATATCCGATATCGCTTCACACGATTCACTTCACGAGGAGTTTAATCGAAATCGCGATCACGTTATGCACAATCATCACGGACACAGAAACGTGCCACATGCCAATCCTGTGCCCGCAAGGCTACCCCAACACCCTGGTCTGACCAGTGGCCACAGAGGACATTCTCATAAGCCTTTCCTCTCTCAAACAGCTCCTATAACTCTGAGGCAGCAAGGAGTACGACACATAGTGAAGCCACCTCTTCATGGAACTCAGGCCCCGAGAGTAGCTCCTCCAAGCGCTCTTCTTCGTGGGACTTTTTCTCCTCCTCGCACCACGTCCTCACCAGCCGTTGCAATCACAAGAACTAGCCTTGGAGGCATTAGGGCTACTCCTCGTCCAAATTTGGAAAACAATGGCGGCGTAAACTTTGCTTCCATAGTATCGCATGAGAACCGTCCTACTCAAAGGCAGCATTTTGACGGTCCAGCTAGAGAAAAAGGCGCGAACAATGTCCCTCACGGAATAAATTGGAATCACCAAGTGCATCCAAGCAATGTGTTTAATCCACAGAGACCCAGCAATGCCGTTTTCGACCAAAGACCGTTCAATTTGCATCAGCCAGTATTGTTTCACCAGTCCAATATTTTCCCCCATATGCCGCAACATACGCAGCAATTAAATACCGCCCATCAAGCACATCATAACCGAGCACATCTAAACCACGACGTGTCCCAGCAGCACCGCCAGCTGCAGCGGTTTGGACACAGCCTCACAACACTGGCTCCCCTGCAGAGAGAGGGAAGGCGGGGACGTTTTGAAGCAGTGCAGCTAAATGAACGGAATAATTTCAATGGCAGTGGAAAATCCAACTCGTTTACTAGTCATCGACCCCCTTCTGGTCAGTCAAAGAACTTGAACAATGCTCCCCATATTCCACAGCAGTTGCAAAGTGAATCTCATAAGCCTGTCTTAATGAATGTCCTCCTTCCTTCTCACGATCAGCTGCCACCGAGCGGTCCTCCTCGTCAAAAAAATTCGCCTTTCCAATCGTTTGTTCAGAAATCCAACGTAGGAGAGCTCCATAATTCTAATCACGATATCGTGCATGCCACTACATTCAAACCCCCAATTGAAATAGGCACCATGCGTAATGAAAATTCCGACCGATTCAGACCTCGACCAGTGCTGCAAATAACGCCAATACCCCAAGTAACACCTACAAATAGGCCGCTGCTTTCACCTCCTTCAGGGAATCAAAATAGGAATGAGAAACATATTCAGCCTCCATCTTTTGGAACGCCCCACGCGACGGTGAGGCAAGGCAGCAACATACAAGTACGGCAACACGGAAGCGTGCCCTATCCGTTCTTTGGAGCTCCGGCCCAGCAGTTCGACAATCTTCCGTCAACGACAGAAAGCTCGCAAAGGACAACTTCGTTGACGAAAATTGATAACATAACTCCTACGCCTATATTCTTATCATCATCAACAGCGGCACCTCTCGCTCAAGACCACGACGAAGCACCGAAAATTATACATTCTAATCCTTACTTCAGCTTGACGCCCAAGCCAAGGATCATTCGACAAGAGCCAGCACAGAAGATAGAGAATGTTCAACTCAGCGAAAATTCCAAACAAAGCCAGCCTATAAGAAGCGTGAAACAAGGACAAACTTCCGACCAAGATAAAAGTTCTGTATCTGGTCCAACTACCCGCTTCACTCAGAGCAGAGTAACTCAGCTTCATCCTGTCCAGCAACACCAGGTTCATCCCATTTCTCACCAGAAAGTTACTCAACATCAGGCTGATGGAAAACTTCAAACTCAAAGTCGAACACTTGATAAGGTAACTCAGCATCAGCAAAAGCAAAATCAGCAAAAACACCACCAAACCCACAAGACAGATCACAATCGAGATGAAGCTCAACAAACTCGTGGACAGTCTCTTCAGAAAATGATCCAGCTACAACCCGAACGTCACCAGCCAGTCCTTCCTCAAACGCTACCAGGGATGAAAAACTCAGCCACTCCTTTAATTCCAGCATCATTGCCTGATGTCCGGCAAACGCCTGCGCAGATACAGCAATCCAAGCACCAGCAGAATTCCAGTGCCACCCTTGCCACTCCAAAACCAGGCTTCCTTTGGCCGCTGTCCAAATCTGGCAACGTAAGTCTACAACGGACATAACTGACAGGGTATATACGCTTGAGCACTTGTGCCACCATTCTCGTCTTGCACTACGATAATATTGAATAATTTACCGTCATTTGTCATTCGCTACTGTGTAGATTTTATTATCTGAGTTTCCATGTTATCTAAGACTACGGTAGATATTATTTAAGATATTTATGTTTTTTGCTTTTCAAAATTCACAACAGAGGCTATGATGACAAGTGTTAGAATTTAATGTAATAATAACAACAACAACGTGTATTCACCTTTTTTTTGGGTGTTGGCAACCGTAGTTAAACTCACATGACAGTGCTAGAGATTAACAATGTGCTTCAGAAATTTACCTCTAATTACAGATTATGATAAGCATTTTCCTATATTTCCTCATCTTTCCAGTTCAACCGACGGAGGAAACTAGCCTAGCCTAATCACATTACATCAGCATGTAATAAATAATCAAATTTTGAGTCACGCAAAAAATTTATCGATTAAATATCCACCGTGCCATGAAGCATAAAAATTTCACGTGCATGCGTTCATATGTGTTCCCACCAGCAACGTTCATAAGTGTTCCCACCACCAACGTTGAAACAAAAGCATGAATGATTGAATGACAGCAATTGGTACCTCTTCATCTAAACGCAATTTGTGGCGTTAAACTTAACATGTGCGTGTGGTATGAAGGGATGAAATTATTCCAAGTCACTTCTCTCTCCATCAATGATGTGCTGGAATGAATAAACAGCATTGCAATCACTGTTGTTACTTTTGGCGCAAAAGAGCAATATTGTGGATGACTGATGAAGGGAAAGTGTAAAAGGATACTTAACTCCTTAACCTTTACAGACACTCCCGAAATATCTTGCTTATTATTGTCTAAGAAAAATTGCTCTTCCCGCAACTACGGAAGCTGTCAATTTCTAGTTAACAGAAGTGTATTAAAACGCTTAGTTTTCTAGTACATTTTAATTTTAGCTGGTCATGCAAAAACATCTGTTCATTTTCATATGACACGGTGAAAATTAATATCATTTTAAATGGTGATGTAGAAACACTGATACGTTATTTGCACCTGCTACAAAGAACTCATGGCACATTAGACACAAGCTAAGCAGCATTTCGAGTTGTGGTCAGCTTTTTACAGCTTGCAGTAGCCTATCTGGGTTACCATTATTGCGGGTGATATATAAACGCTTCAAAGCATTAGTATGGTTTGCACGTTGTCTGCCTCATAGGGGTACGTCCTTATTTATCCAGCGATGTAGATTGCCTGTAATAATGGAATATAATTTATATAATGTAACTACTAATCCAAATTTCATCAGTGCACGCTTCCTTTAAACTGGCTAACTTATTTTATAATGATGCCACATCAATGTAAATATGCTTAATTAATTTATTAGCCATGAATCTTTAACGTGTTGTATGATGTTTATATCGATTGTTAAAATAGCGATATCTAATGCCTTTTACTAACACGAGTTTTCTCTTTCATTTACTTACTAAACACGCAATTTCATCAAAATTCAAACCTTGTCATTCGCATGAAATTCATTTAAAACATTATTGACGACTCTGTATTATTACTTGCTAATGCTAAATTTTTACTGACACTACTAACTGATGCAAACTAATACCGCTTGTGACACTAATTAACTCTATACTAATGTATAACTTTATTGATTAACCTTAAACTAATGAAATTGATAATACCACGCACTGTAATAATGACTAATGGAATTAATCTTGATACTTTGTTAACATCATTGCTAATTACCTGCCAAGTATTCGGTAACGTTAACCAAACTACAAATTGCATGACTAAACCTTTTTGCAATATTATGGAAAAACTATGGTACTTTTAATGTTGCTACAACTCACTACTCTAAACATTTACTTTGTTTTTCTCATCCACAAAAACGCAAATCGTTTATCCTTGCATTTCTTAACTATTCATTTAATTGAGCTACTTGTTTCATCTGTCGGTAGACGTTTACACTCATATTTTCTGCTAGAATTCTGCTTACGTTAATCTATCTAATATCCTTCCTATATTCTGACTTGACATCGGTCCCGCTGCATAATAAATCTTAAAAAAAATTATGCGCTTACGAATAAAATTAATTGATTCACCATGAGTGTCAACTTTATATCGGGTTGAAAATATTGCTCAATCATATACATGGTCACGTCACACATTGTTCCATGCTTGGTGATCCGATATGAATGTCGTGCATTTTTGATTTTCTGCACTTACCACTGTACCAACTAAATCTTACATTGACGTACATCTTGACTTTACAAATCTCCATATTTTTTGTAATAAAATTACACCAAGTGAACTGGTCTGGACGCAATTTGACTACGTTTATCTAATTTTTCTTTGCACTTTTCCATGTTAATTTTTTTCGCTCTCATTATCACTACATTTGCCATCGTCACTGTACTGACTCTCATCTACTTGGATTTGTCATTTTTGACGCAATCCTCTTCACCGCATATTCACGCTATCCACTCCATTGTTCAACACTAATATCGCAATCACAAGTATATCTGCATACCACTCTCACCTTGCAACTGTTCACTCACTCGCACCATCGTCACATGCCACACAAACTGCGTTCACAACCCCTGCACCAACACCACACGTCGGCAACCCACCTACGGCGTCCAGCAGCGAGTCACCAAAGTGACGCAGTTGGTAGATCAAGGAGACGTGCCTGGCAAGCCCTGGGACGACTACCCAGCTCATACGACTCTGCCAGCCCAAGTAGACTTTCAATGTTCGGACCACGTAAAAGAATTTAATGAAGAGGGGCATCTGTTTCCCGACGTAAACACAGGATGTCAGGTGAGCTTTAAGGCCGCGTGGGCTTACGGAAAGGGTAACGTAAACATTGGTCGCTTGCTAGACCTGATCATGAGGTTTTTGATGTTAAAATAACTTATGTGGTGTTGAAGCTTTTGCTAAAGCTCCCTTTTTGATCTTTCTGTAGACTAAACTATTCAGGGACTGAAAGATGTTAAAGAGTTGGTTGGGGCTTGAGGCACGCTCGGTGCAAAACACGCATCAGAGTTGGAGCACCGCCGAAACATCGGGGCCCCACACTCTACAATCTCACGTTCAACTTGATAAGCCGACTTTCATCTCGTTCGTTGTCCCGATACGCAGTAAAAGTCTGTAGTATTCCTAAAGTAGAATGAACGACGTGCAAGCTGAACGTCCGCTCATACGGTGAGCGCACGTTTGTATAGTGGCAATGGCGTAAGAAGGAGCTAAGCAGAGCACTGAATATGTAGGCAGAAGGGGGAGGAGGAAAAGGTGGGGTGTCGGAGTGAGGGTCAACATCAAGTATGTGTGCTCGTCTACATGTTCTCTCCCTATCTGCGTCACAGAATGGATCCACCATTCAAACATTCACCTCACACCTGAGTATTGTTCTCAGTTTTCACGGCATTTAAATACATGTATGTTCCGTGTGGCGGTAAGATATTGTACATTTCACAGCCTACTTATTCAATAACACGGGGTTTGATTGCAATGTATGAATTTTTAAATGTCTATCATTCCAGTAGTGCGCGTTGGCCACACCGTGTCCATAATTTCAATGAAAGTAATCCTCAAGCTCGTCAGTATTTCCATCCTGCAGGCGGTAATTAAATTAATAATCAGTTTATGATGGTGCATTTTATCTAGCGCTGCAGGTATTAATTAAATGCCAGTAACTGATTTCTACCATTATGCATTCTATGCCATGACAATGTTATGGTACTATAGGTTTTTTCATAGATCAGACACTAAAGTTTGAAACGTCTTTCTCAAGGTGTTAGTACACAATCCTAGTTCTATACATGTGAATTATTACCTTCGCCACGGAGGCTATGTTTTCGTCGAGTTTGCCTCTGTGTCTGTCTATTTGTTTGTCTGTCTCTTTGTCTAGCCGTTTGTCTGTCTCTTTGTCTAGCTGTTTGTCTGTCTCTTACCAAGATGACTCAAAAAGATACGGACGGATCATTCTGACATTTACAGAGATTGCTAGGTTTGATAGGAGGAACAGATGATTAACTTTTGGTGAAGATCAGTTCATCCGTTTGTTCGTTTACCTCTTTTTCTTGATGCCGTAAGTCAAAAAATGATAAATGGATTCTTATGAAATTTACATGAGTTGCTAGGTATATTACGAAGAGTAAATGACCAAATTTTTGTGGAGATCAGTACATTCGTTTGTTTGTTTGTCTGTCTCTGTGTTAGATTTTATGCTTGTGAGAAAAATAACTCAAAAAGTTAGCTTGGAACAGATCATTATGAAATTTACAGGGATTGTTAGAATTGTTAAAGGATATAAATGATCAAAGTTTGGTAGATGATCGGTTCGCTCGTGTGTTTGACTAATATTCGTCAAAATGTTTGTCAGAACATGACTCAAAAAGTTACCAACTGATCTTCAAGAAAATTACAAAAGCCGCTATTACGATGAAAAGGCGCAAATGACCAGATTCTGGCTCTGATAAAAAGAAAAATTGAAGTTTCAGAGCCAAATTTGAATTTTTCGTTAACGCTGCCTTACTTGGCAGAGGTAAGTGTTCTCGGAGTACTCCAGTTACCTCCGCCGAGGAGGTTATGCTTTAGTCGAGCTTGTTTGCTTGTCTGTCTGTAAATTATCTGTCGCCAAGATAACTAAAAAAGTTAAGGACAGATTTTACGAAATTTACATGGATTGTCAAGCATATTATGACTTATGACGAACAGATGGTTAACTTTTGATGACGCTCCGTTCATCCGTCTGTTTACTTGTTTGTCGACCTTTGTTTTCGTAGCGCAATAACTCTAAACTTTATGGACAGATTTTTTGAAATTTGCGTGAGTTGTTAGGTGTACTACGAAGAGTAAATGACGAAATTTTTCGCGACGATCTGTTTATTCGCTTGCTTGTTTGTCTCTGTGTTTGATTTTATGCTTGTTAGCAAAATAACTCAAAAATTATGAACGGATCTTTATGAAATTTACAGGAATGTAGGTAATGATAAAAGACATAAATGATTAAATTTTTGTGATGGTCGGTTGGTCTATTTGTGTATCAACAGATCTTCAAGAAAATTACAGAAGTTGTTATAACTGTCAAAAGGCACATATGACTGATTTTGGTCTTGATACATATTACATCATAATTCCAGGACCAAGTTGAAAATTTTTCCTAACCGATGCATCGCTTGGTGGAGGTATGCGCTCTCGAGTTTGTCTGTCGCCAAGATATTTCAAAAACTTGCAAACAGATCTTTAGGGAATTTACAGGGATATTTAAGCATATTACGGAGGAGTGACACGCAACCAGCCCAGCAAAAGAAGAAGACAGAGATAGTTAAGGATCACAAAATAGCTCTGTTTATAGATTTATGTGTTCGTTTGTTTCTATGTTTGACATTACATTTCTTACGAAAATAACTCATTAAGTAATAAATGGATTTTCATGAAATTTACACGAGTTAGATATATTACAAAAAGTAAATGATCGCATTTTGTTATGATCTGATTGTTCGTTTCTCTGTGTTTGGCACTGTGTATCTTTAGTGATGATCGGCTGATCGTATTTGTGTGTTTTATTAATGTTTGTCAACATCATAACCCCAAAAAATATGAACGGAGGAAAATTACAGAAGCTATTATTACTGTCCAGAAGCACAAATGACCATAACCTTGGCGCTGATAGAAAGGAAATCATAAATTCGGGACCAGTTTGAATGTTTTTTATATGTGGTCTAGCTTGGCGGAGGTACGGGCTCTCAGAGTGCTCTAGTTTTATTAACTGGATTTTTTTATGCAGGTGTATCATATGTGCCGAGGTGGGTCGATGACATCCTTCCTGTGCCCTGTGGGGACCATCTTCAACCAGGTCACACAAATCTGCCAATGGTGGTTCCAAGTGAAGTGCAGGGAGCCATTCAGCGCGGGTTAGCTCAACTCAAATATTTAATTTCCTTATTAGCGTTAAGTTTACTTATTAATTGTATTCAAACTTATTGTATTATGTTGTAAAGATTTAAGGTATAAAATAATTAGTTAGTTTCTTTTTTTATGAAAGAGATGAAACTAAGAATAGTACTTATTAATATTGCACGTTGAAACCGCTGAGCAAACCAGCCAAAATGAGAAATAACAGAAATTTCGGTTCTGTTGGATGAAGGGTTGTTTAGTACTCTATGTACTTAGTGTTTGCATTCTCTATACCCTCTCAAGAAAAAAAAAAAATAAACCTGAAAAATTTGCTTTCTCAAACTAGAACGTTCTTCATGTATAGTAGATGATGCACCAGACTGAAAAATAGAAAAAAATATTCTACAACATTTTCTTAGGAAGATTTTCGGTGGTATAATGCACAGCATCACGTACAATGCTGATAATGAACTTCATGAATTTCATTATCCAGGTATCCGCAAACAAGATATATGATTGAAGCAAATGCAAATCAAGCTAACACTATGAGTTGAACTATGTTTGAGAGCATCCGAAAAGATCAAGCTTAGTTCAAAAATATATTTTATTCATTGCAGTTGCGGAATAACTTTAGTGAACAAATTAGACAGTAGATATCATATTCATAATTTTTATCGTAGCATGTTTGCTGAAAGATCTAAAATAATTATGTATTTCATGCCATTCAAATCTTAGACTAAAATAGGAATAATAGGAATAGGAAAAATAGGAATCACATTTTCAGACTTCAAAGTAAACTTTGGCAATAATATGAATTGTACATTTGTTGCATTTTGGATACAATATAATCATTACCACCAAGAATTAATATTTATATTAAATCAATAGTTCTTTACTTTTCCATTCAATTTGGGAACTACACTAAAAGTTACTCGTTGCTCTTGAAATCCCATGAAATATAAAGAGGCTGCAGTTTGTAGAAGGCCAGTATATAATGTTTTTATTTACTAACAAGGAATTACTCAAGAGTTTGAGTATTAAATTATTTTTTACATGTCTATGCAACGAATTTTTACAAAGCAGCCAGTGTTATCAGCAGGTGATAATATAAATATTGATATGACTAGAAAATATATAATTTTAATATCGTCTTTATATCTATCGTCAAGAACACTCTATTTACATGTTTCACATTACTAAAAGTTTCCATCATCTCTTTGGTTTGATGATACTTAATGTACATACGTATTTTTAGGACATGATGGTGTTTCCTCCGATAATAATACTGTTACAGTGACTGCACTAACGTTAAGTTAATAAATCTTTGAATTCCTAATTGTAAATATACAGTTAGTGCAATAAGTGTAGTACATGTAAATAATCGTAGTTCAGACAAGATATTTTTTGGAAATACACGTTCAGTATAAATATATATACGTGTGTATTTTGACCTTAGTTGCATGCCAATAGCGACTAATGCTCTACAATAGTCAGCCTGTTTAATCTCTGTTAAAAGATTGTGCTATATTTAAGTAATCACTGTTCTCAGCTTAACTGCCAATGGAATTTAACTTCTTCATAGAAATCAATCCTGTTTTCAAGGTTTCTATTTTGTCATTACGAGGCAATGAAAAACGTTGAAAATTTGTGTTTTTATAGTTAAATATTAGTAGCAAACCCCGTAGAGTTCGTCGCCAAAGTTGGCACAGATCTGCGGCGGGCATTGAAAGCGATGGTGACTAATCAAAACATTAAATATTTATTGTATTACATTTTCAAAGGAGGAAGCACAAGCAGAAAAAATCGAGAACATGGCGGCTGAAGCAAACGCTGGGTAAGCGTCCTCTTAGCCCTATAAGGACTAACTGAAATGTCAATTTCTCGTACGAAACGCCCTTTCGCTTTCAAAACTGAGGGCCACCGCAGAAGCTAAAACGGCGACTGAGTTGCTGCGCGGTGCCGTGACGACCCCATATTTTGATTGGGTTAGGATGGACGCTGGTCTTTGGGGCTCAATCCCTTAACCAAATCATTTTTTTTAACTATTTACAATTTGGTAGGAATACCTACAAACACAAGGCAACTGGTAGACGGATATATTGGAGTTAGAAGCTTAAGAGGTTAATTTAATGTCATAAATATATTGATATCCATTGACACTGTGGACACAAATCGTCTCTGGTCACGCGCTAAGACCAGTATAAAAAAATATCGTGTCCATGCCTTTGCGCAAATGGGATACTTTGCGTTACGCCACCTGGATCTCATATGAAAAATTTCAAGGTACTCAAGGTAATGTATTGTTGTTTACCACGAACCAAATGTACTTGCCCAGCACAGCCAATAATACAAAGTTTTCATTATTGACATCAATTGTTGTCCATAACCGATTTATCTCTCTAATCCCATAACATTTTTCCTTTTAATTGACCAGTTTTCTCCTAAAACTGATACTTTGTTAAGCACCTACTACACTAATCTTCAAATTCAAATCTTGTTCCTCTGGCCACAGACGTAAGAACTGATACACTAATGCACCACTAGACGCCCATTGTATACTGAAGCTGAAACGTAATTACTACGTCAGATTTTCTCAATATTGGTATTTAACACTATCGTAGAAATAGCAATGTATAAAATATATACAAATGATCACACTGGGCGATTTGCAGGAATGGTACTGATGAAATATAAGAAATAGCAGGTAATAGCTTCAAAATGAAACACACTGTTTCTCCCGTTTGCGTTTTACCAATGCTCGAATTGCTTTAAAAAATCACCATAAATTCAAACATTTTGCACCCGTTTAAACCAAACCTGTATAACAGTTATCCATTTAGCAAATCTACTCAAACAGTTAAACAAAACGTTTAAATTGTTCGGTCTGAAATTCAGGACTCTTGACCGTTATGAGCTGCAGGTGAAACACGCATGTATGACTTAAACTTTAACTCACATGCTTCTCAGACTTAGACAGTTATGCAAAGCGTTTAAACTGTTAATAGTTTAAACGTTTCGCATGCCGTAACTGTTTAAGTAGCTTTGCAAAATGGTTAACTGTTATATAGATTTTGTTTAAACAGGTGCAAAATGTTTAAATTTGTGGTGATTGCTTAAAGCATTGATAAAACGTAAACAGGAAAAACAGTATTGGACCGACCGGACCTCAGATTTGGAATCGTAATATATAACTCATGAAGATGCTGATAGAAGAAATATAGCCGGAATAGGTTTTTTAAACAGCGTTATTAACTAATTTCAAAATTTTACTATTATAGATATCATGTAACGCTTAGCGTAATTACACTAGAATTAACTATAGGTATTAATTACTGCCTCCAGTGAATGTGGTAATATAATTGTAGGAGTAAATCTGATAATCTGTTTGTTGTTTTTGTTCATCTGTTAGCAATATGACTCAAAAAGTTATGGGTGGATTTTGATGAATTTGACAGCAGCTGTCAGGAATGGTACGAGGAACAAATCATTAAATTTTTGTGTTGATTTGAGAGTCCGCAAGTTTCTTGGTTAGGCTATAATTCTGGGTTCTATCACTGCACAACTTGGCGGAGGTTTGCCCTCTTAGAGAGCAGCTCTAGTTATAGCTAATTTGGATCACCTATCTCCCATCTACATAGTACATGTCGCCAATTGCTATGTGGTGGCATGGATTGAGCAATGTTGTTCATCTCAAACCAATTACTTTAAAAGTTTTTGTGAACACAGTTTTGCTCATCCTGCCTGAGTCTCCGGTTGTCTCAAGAGTAACTGGTTCCTGACTCTAGGACCTTCTACACGATCCCAAAGTACCCTTCTAAAACTTGTGATTTAAGTTCCAGACAAGTTAAATCTCTTGAACTGATTTTTTGAAATCTGTGAGACTCTCCGTGCAATTATCATTTTATCTTGTTTTTTATTTAGCCCCCTTTGCAAAATACCAAACGGTCCTCATGGGATAATTTTCACTGCTGTGTGCACCCCGATTTGTTCTACCTTAAATGCTATAATGATTGTTTTGCATACCTTGCGATCCGTGTGTAACTAATACTGGGATTCTTGGGCGCATTTAAGGCGCGCTGTTGATGCAAAAATTTAGACGCGTCGGGGGACGTGTACACAACAGCAGAACCCGTGCCGTAAAACAGCGCTACGGCATGACTATTGCAGGGCAGAACCACTGTAACAACAATGCACCTAATGGTAAGGTAAAGTCAACTTAGCCGCACCCTCAACTGGAAATCCCACGTGCACTGGTTTGTGCTGCTAACATAGTCCTACTGGCCTCAGAGGGGGCATACCTCAACGCCATTAACCTAATATGACCTTTTTCTTAATGAGAACCACTGTCACCAAACAGTACCACAACAACATCATCAGTACCGTGTGATTATTCTAGAGTAGAACGATAAGGGCAATGCCACACCATGTGAGCATCACTGCTTTACTACCACTAAATATAGATTAGGTTAGATAGGCGGCAGTAGACGGACCAACAGGCCCATTCCCAGAAAGACACCGGGACTTACGCCCCGGCCATCGATGAGCTATTGCCATTAGACAATGTCAGTATGATATAGATGACTGAAGAAAAAGTAGGAAAAAGGGGAAGAATTTCATCCAAAGAGGCGATCATGCGCGCAAGCAGTATAGTTTCTAGAGTAGAACCAGTTCCACAATCAAGTACGGGAGCAACATCAATACAGAATGAGCATAGTAGCGCAGAACCATTCCTACGGAAAAGAAGCACAAGAGCAGCATCACTACAGCAAGACTACACGTAGCAGCACCACAAGGCAGCACCACAGCTCAAGCACCAAGCACCACAGCAGGAGCACATGGCCGGCCAGTGTGGTGTCGGGTGGTTCACACCTCATCATTTTGCTTCACGGACTGCTACGAGCAAACACTGTTGTCTGTGCGCTACTGCTTCTACTGCCCTCTCCTCCCCAGTCTACCCTCACTAACCCTACCTTAACCTCCTTCTCTGTTCTCATTTTCATCACATGCTCTACCCTCATCTGCACTTTCTACCCTTTTTACATACGGTCTTCTCCGAACTTTTCTTGAATTACCTTCAAATCTGTCCTTTCATCCCTTATTCTTCTGTCACTTTAACGTGATTTTCGCTTGTCTGTCTCCCTCTTCTTTTAGCCTGTTTTGCCCTCGTCCTGCTCTATCATTACCTCTTTCTGCTGATACTATCCTCCCGCTTTACCTTAACCCTAATTACCCTTCGCTGTATTGCTTCTATTACCAACTCTCATCCACCTTCATTATACCCCAAGTTCTCCAGTCTTTTAGAGTGCGACCCACGATAGTAGTTTCAACTATAATTGTCCAAAATTTGAAATAAACGTGTATAGAGTGTATAGTAATTTTGCTGTATTATCATCTTGAAATATGTTAATACCAGTTAGAAGTCCAGTATTTCTCATATTCTGATAACTTAACTGGACCACGATATTAGTCTCATGAGCTAAAAATAAAAACATTAAATGCAATAAGCATATTAAATGTATAATGTTGACTTAATCAATATAGTACGTAAAGAAGAACCCATTTTCTGAAAAGATTTATTGAACTACAAAGAAACACAGGTTATTTTTTATGGTGAAGGGGGAAGGGGGCAAATGCATCTTACGACCAACACTTCACAACGAAAGATTAACCTATGTTGCCGAACAGTCTATACACCGGGTGGCACATTTCATTGAAATATGTGACGCGTATTTTCTCTTAGAAGTACTTAAAAAAATAGTGGAGACTATCGTGAGCCGGAGTACGTACACTCGTCTTATGCACCTTTATAATGACTAACCGTTACTCTCCTTTTACTTTCTTCCATCTTCAAATTGCATCCCTCAGGTTGTTTTCCATCTTACCCAATTAGAGTTTCTTTCTACCCGACCTCCTGGTCTCAGTAGCTGGCTGCACCTCGTCTTCCTTCGCCCTATCATCCTACATAATACAGAATAGAGGGGAACCTCTAAAGCATAGAGAGAAATATTATCTCAGTTTCAAGAGGAGTGTCCGCCATGTGGTGGAATGCTCTACAGCGTACTTATTTCCTCCACGTTCATTAATTGAACGTTTCTATACCAAGCACCCTAGCTAATCGTGTATTATGACGCTGCACTGCACTATGCTCTGCTTATTTAATTTTACTACACAATTGTGCTAGTCACTCAATATACCGTCAGATACTGCCACAATTCCCTACAGATGTACGCTGTTTACATTTCTGAATTTTCTTTATATCAGGAAGTTTCTGTTTTTGGAACTTTTCCCCGCTGGAGGAGCTCTACAGTAATAGTCGCTACACTTATCATCATTGCTCCTTAGCACACTGCACATTCTGGAAGCTTGGTGACTGATTGTCGAAATTAGGCAGCTTTGACCAATTGCTCCTATTTCACAGTTACTCCTACGAATAAAGTAACGTTTATGAAAAGCACATTAGTTTTTATGCAAAACTTAAGAAGCAACCGGTTATGTCAAAAAACCTCCACATGCTTGTATTGCTCTTTTCTTCGTCCTCTAACCTGATCTATTCTTTATACGCTTACAGTTGCTTCTGTCCTATGACCCCCTCCTTGTTCATTTCCATTCTGATTTCATAGTTGCAGAAACATACTTTGCTAACCATTACTTTTTTGCTATGATTTCATTGTTGCAGAAACATTCTTCGCTAACCATTACTCTTTTGCTAATGTATAGATGCAACCATCTTCTGCACCACCATTATCTTAAGCATCTTCTGCACCACCATTATTTTTTAAGCTAAGATATATAGGCTAGATATGCAGTATCATTTACGGTAGTTGGAATAATAAATATCCCAGCCATAAGAACTAAGGTTACGAGAACGGTATTTAATTTTCCGATATGTGTCTTGTGTTACGTTCTTAAGCCAGTACTGAATATGCTGCTGAAAACACTCCCACTCCGTATCATGAGTCACATGCGGATCTCCATTCTTCACATGAAACGTGTGCAACTCGTTTGGGTCTGATGCACTTCCTGCAGTTGCGGTGTGAGTCGTGGTGAGCGATTCCAAGAAAATGTAAGCAAGAGCTACAGTAGAAGCTTCGACGAGGGCGGAAACGGTTGGATAGAAAGAGAAAAGCTGCATGGTAAAGAAAATTCAGATAAAGTGTTAAGAAAGATCAAATAAAAAGGAGGAAAAGGGGAAAAAACGTTGATAGACGGAAGAGAAAAAATGAGGCGGCATTGGTAGCAGTCCAGAGGCAACAATTTCTTATTCTTACCTATATTTTATGTATTTATTTCTACTTTACCTGACCTGCAACCTTAGTTGAAAGCATTGCGGGTAAATGCTCTTTGGCCATCTTCAGATAAAATAATTTCCGCACTGACCTAAGCTCTTTTTGGTTGAAAAGGCTTTAGTTAGCTGTAATAGCTGGAACCTGCAGATATTTCACAGAGAAAAAGCAATGTTCTTCCAGATTCGTATCATCCTACTTTTACCCTACCTGATCCTGAAGGAACTTGTAGAAATTCTACCGAACATAAAAATTGCTCTACAATTATGATGCTTTCAAACCTGTATCATCCAAACAAAGGGTCAAAATGTTTCAAGTCAGACAGTGAATCTTCTATCTAGACTATAATCCTACTTGAGACTCCGTCTGTACGTCCGCTCGCCCGCTCAGGGGCCTGTATGTTGTACTTTTCAGAATTAGATAGGAAAAATTCCACTTGCAAGAATTTCTCATTTTCGCTGGAAGGAAGATCAACCATAGCTGTCTTCTTTTCGCTTCTTGATAAAAACTTTCAGTCAGTCCCGATGCAAAGACATGGAATTCATTTCACCCGTATAATATCTACCCCTTTTCATTTTTTCATGCTACATTATTTTCGCTTAGCTGGTAACGCACGACGTTCTTACCAGTGCCAGATGCGTAATTAGGATCTCAGAGTAAATATTCTACTAGAGAGCACTTCCAGTCACCGTCGCTGGCAGTGGCTGCCTGCAGTTGTGGCAGTCAACCTAGCTGAATGACTGGGTGACAGCCAGTTTTATGCAGCAGTTAAATAGCCCTCCACCACGTCTCGGAGTAAGATATACTTACTCCGAGCCTTTACCTACTACATCATTACCAGCCAGCTCGTAGAATCTGCTAGCAAAATCATGGAGCAAATTTTTACGAGAGAAAAGAAAATTGACGTTCAAGACGTGACGAAAATTAAAAGGGGTTGGTGTATAAAATTCCCAGTGCTTTATTAATCGCCCTCTCTGGAAGTTAAAAATCCAATACAAAATTTAGTAGACGTGGACAGTATATGCAGCTAAGACAGTTGAAGAAGAGCATGAGCCTGATGCCTCGCACCTCTTAACTCCCTCCGGCTACGAGCCACAATGGCAGGCAAAAAGGCACACAGGTTCCGGTAGGAATTAGTGAAACGTGCGCTTCAGTAGTATATTTGCTCCAAGGTTAAGATACGCTTTGAGTGCCCAGCACTGGTAATGATAGTTTTCGGAAATCTTCAATCGAAGTTATTTTTTTAAATGAATGTGCGTCGCTTAGAGAAATACAATGACCTCTCGAGAACAGAGGGCTACGCTGCTGTGACTGAATAAATTGACCGAGTTAGTTGTTTGTTGCTATCGCATCTAACAAAGAAGAAAAAGATGTTTTTTTCCGATATATATAAGCGGGCCCCGAAATAGTATGAAAGAACCGTATACGCCGACAAAAAAAAAAAAAAAAAAAATTGAAGAGCGTGCGATTCTAAAGAGAGCTTAGAAAAGGCTTGCAAATGCATAGGAGCACAATGCAAGAAGTAGCTACAGTCACGTTTCTATGTTTTTTTTTCAAGACACATATGCGGATTCTTCGCCGACAGAACATATCCGAGATTCACCGGTATAATCAGAGCAGCAAGAGAGGTTAGACGAGGTGTGAAGTAGACGGACTGCGTAACAGTAGGCAGGATCAAGCGGCGGACATTAGTTTAGACTGGTTGGGTTAAGTTAGAAGCTTCAGGTAAAACTGAGTCAGACGGGTCTGGGCCACTAACTAAGAACTGGCTAACTAGCAGAATTATAATATAAGTATGTCTAGTGTACCTGGCCGTCAAAAATGACGGCGAAGAATACGTGATGATACTGCTCCGTAGATCATATATTTATAATATTATTCTGCTTATGGTTCCTACGTCCGTCCGTCTGCCCGAACGTCCGCCCATGTGTTTGCACGTAACGGTTCCAGTATTTTAGGGTGGACGCACAGCCGCAAAAATTGCTCAGTCACGCAACTTTTCGCTTTGGCTCAGTCGCTACTACTTATGGCGCTTGAATGTCACACTAGTACTGTAACTATCGGTCACTGCAACTTCAAACTAACTCGGAAGTAAGAGGTATTCTCAAGGCTTGACAATTGCTGCTCGTTATAACGTACAAGCTGCAAGAAACAACTTATACCCTAGATATCATTTTTATCTGAAGCCGAAGCCTTGAGTGCTGCAACCCAATCGGATACAGTCTTGCGTGGCACTGCAACTTCTGCGTACGTGTGCACTTGCCCTTAGATAGGAGAGAATTAAACTATTCATCTTGGAAGAAGCTCTGATTTTGGCTGCAAGGAATTTCAATCACAGCAGTGCTTCTTTCACGTCTTGTAAAAATTTTCAGTTTCGAAGTGAAGGCGTGAAGATTATTTTCCACGTTTCATATCTACCGATGTTCATTATTTTCTCACGCCATACTATATTTACTTTTCTCGCGGGTCATGGCATTCTTGATATGGCCACAGGCGTAACTAATATTTATAGCACGGGAGTACATAGCGGGCAGTTTTGGGCATCTTGGCTCCTAAGTATTTTTTGCAGCGAATGTGTGCTGCCTACTGCTGGGGCTACACCATGCATTCACACAGACAACCTTATTTAAGGATCCGAGACTGGAACGTCACATATGCTTCGGTGCCTAGGCTGTCGGCACTAAATATGTATCGAAAAGACTCGGTAGCCGCTCATCCCTACAACCAGATCTGTGTTTAATTCATATGTGGCTCCGCCATAAGGAATAGAATGACATTTATTACTAGCGGCCCGAGCCGTCATTATAAATGACGTTAGAAAATAAGTTCTCCATTAAAACCCCCGCTGTCTTCTGTTATGAACGCGCCAAGGGAATTGTCAGAGGATAATTTATTGTTTATTGAACAGTCAGTCAGTAGGCACCGGACTTAATCCGGTGGCCGTTATACCAGCGGCTATGGAGGCACTATTCTAACCTAGGCTGTCGCCAAGCTCTTGACTTTCTTCCTATCTTAATCCCAATAAAGCGTGATAGGAAAAAAATATAAATGTATACTGAATTGACAAATTAATAAATATAAAACCATGTCGGAAACTATTATATGATTTATTTATTTATAAACCCTAATATAATAAAACGCCTCGTGTATTTATTTATTTCGTGTCCGCTCTTATGAATATAGATTGGAGAAAAATAGGCCAGGCTTCAGATTTTGTGATTAAGTTATGTTTTCATAGAGATTGATGACCAGGTTACAGAACATGATGAAAGTGGGAGCTTTAATCCTTTACCTGAATGCACTTCTTGCTTGAAACACATCTTGAAATTGGAACAATATGTATGCAGCTCCTGGAGTCAGATTTTACAACTTTTTTTCTCTCAGGTCACGATGTATAAATTCGGCAGATGATCAACGGAGCACTCACAAATTGATGGTTTTTCAAGCCAGTAGATAATTATTTCTGCTAGCTTACTGTCTTTCTCTGGAAGAAGCAGATTTCGCTCAAGGAGTTTTAATCTGTCAAACCTCATTGATTTCGCTTCATAGGCCAAAATTTCAGCACTTCAATGAAGCAGATACCTGAGTTTGAAAGACCGTATCATGGCTACGGTGCACTCACATTGCGTATGAGCTGACTGGAGTTGTATTCAAGTTTATTACATTGTTTTATTCATGATTTTACTCATGTTTCACAGTATGAAAGACACACGTTTGAATAAAAATTAGGATAGGGAACTTAAAAATAACGAGACTACTACAGTCTCAAGAACGTAGACGCGCTACCAATGGAGAGATATGAAGCGTCTATGCGACTCAGTGTCAGGAAAGACTGGACGCAGAAAGGTTAAAGAAGGGAATAAAAGCTGCTGATGAGTGTGAGCGAGAAAATGTGGAAACAGCAAGTCAGAGAAGAGAGGACCTAAGGATGAGAGCCCGACGAAGGATCAGTGCAGAAAATGAAGTAGCAAGTCAGAGGAGTGAAGATTCCGCAAGGGCCTGTACTCAACAAAAAATATCGATTATTGCGTGAATTTTTTCACGCACGGGTCCACTAGTTTATTTATATTATTCCTGTCACGCTTTGTGGGAATAAGATAGGAAGAAACTTGAGCGCTGAAGACTACATCTACGATATGGGGGTCGCAATCGGCAACTCCAGCTGAAGGACCTGAGCACGCTTGCATAACCGTCTTCGGACATAGTCAGAGGTGCTACCGAAAGTGCCAATTTTTCAAGCAGATTGCTGAATTTTCAATCAAGAAGGCCTCTGAAGAGTAAAAATCACAGGAGACAACGGGTGTTTTTCGAAGTTCTAATTTTCTGCCGTCGTATATTATGACGGTTTATGCCACTAGTATAAAACAGAAAAATGATGGGCCGTTTGGTAGCGCGACAAAATCGGATACACTGTCGAAAAAATGGAAATATGTAAGATTATGAAGGGTTAAATTATCTGTAAACTATGGAAAAAAAGCTTACAAGTACATGCATAGGAGAATAACACAGGATGTGATTTCGTATCTCTATGACTTTATCAGGGTATAATAATTGCCAATTCTCTGCTGAAAGAACATATGCGAAATTCACAGGTGAACCCAGAGTACTATGCGAGGTTAGACGGCTGTGCAAAGGTATACGAACCGCGGTATAGTAGGCGGAGTTCGTTAAGGTTAATTGACGGACATTTATTTACACGGTGTAGGTTAGGCTGGAAGCGCTGCCTTTGGTAAAACCTAAGTAAGTGAACGAATTAATTAACCTGCTCCGGTTATTTTGTTACCTCCGGCAAGGAGGTTATGTTTTCATTGTTTATATTTGTTTGTGTGTTTGTCTGCTTGCCTGTCTGTCTGTCTGTCACTAAGTTATTAGGTATATCACAAAGAGTAAATGACCAAACCTTTGTGACGATCCGTTTGTTCGTTCGTTTGTTTGTTTGTTTGTCACTGTTTTGAATTCTCTATGCTTGTTAGCACAGTAACTCAAAAATAATGTATGGATCGTTATGAAATTTATAGGGATGGTTAGTAATGTGAAAAAAATGAATGATTAAGTTTTGGTGCAGATCGGTTTGTTCGTTTGTATGTTTGACTCATGTTTGTCATAACGTTTGTTAGCAGCATAACTCAAAAAGTTATGAATGGATCTTTAAGAAAATTACACAAGCTGTTATTACTATCAATTCGATTTTGGAGCTGATACAAAGAAAATAATGGTTTCAGAGCCAATTTGAATTTTTTGCTACCGTTGCCTAGCTTGGCGGAGGTATGCGCTCTCAGCGTGCTCTAGTTATTAATTTTCTTATCAGGAATCTATAACAACTGTCAACTTGAAGGAATATAAGAGATAAGCATGCTAGCCCTACTTTTTTCTGCTGAACGACGACCACCCTTTCCTTCGGTGCAACGCTTAAAAGCAATTCTGCTATTAAAAAAATTAAAATTAAGTTTGGTATCCAAGATACTCGATACTGTCATATAAGTTGGGAGTTTTCTTGCACAAGCGAAAAGTTTTTCTGTTGAAGAAAGAACCTAAATAAAGAACAAAAAAAAAAAAAAACAACAACAATAATTTACTGAAAAAAAAAAAAAAATTCCTCGTGATTTTTACCTCTCTGCTGACGGCTGAAAAATATCTTACCATCTGCTCCGTTGATTATGGAGTCTATTAGAGCATCAGCGTGAACTGAGAGCAACTGAAGTCTGAATGGAGGAAAATTTAGAACAGAGTACACATCACGATGCAAGAGAGTGCCAAGCCTAGGGAAGCTGTATGTATCGTCATTGATTGGATTTCTACGTTGGTAAAGCAAGAACTGCATTCAGATATACGTTTTCCATCATATATATCCTGGTTTATTGTCTCCTTATCAGTTTTCACTGAAGCTTGACAGGATGACCACAGACTCCAACCTAGCTTAATTTTCACCAGTTTTCTTAAAGCGTGGCAGAAAATGGACAAACAAACTAGTGAACGAACGGACGGACAAACAGAAGAACAAACAAACAAACAAGCAAACAAACAAGTAAACAAACAAATGAACAAAGAAACAAACAAACAACTAAACAAATACACAATCAAATCGATCAATAAAAAAAATAAATAAATAAACAAACAGATAAATATACATCGGTCTTTTTTATTTTGTAGATACTTATAATAGTGATAGATATTAATAGGCTTCTCTAGACTTATTTTAATTGGACCAAGCTTTAAGCACAAGTCGAATTAGAGCCTCAATTCGCTAGGGCGAAAATCTGAAATGCTACAGAGCTTTCGCAGTATAAACAGTATCGAAGTTTTGTAATTATGATTTAATATACATTGTAATATACATAAATTGTGACTTTAAAAGAAACACTAGACAGGCATATTATATAAAATATTGAAGATGTTGTCCAACTTCATGACACAAAGTCATCGACTCAGAGAAATTGACTTAATGTTAAAATTTAAAGTTGCGTCAAATATTTGGCTGAACTTTAGACGTAAGCAACGTTCTCATCTAACTATATCTATTGGCTTATTTACGCACAGATTTTTTTGCTTCAAGATAGGAAGATTTGAAGATTTAATTCTGTTATATCCTTGATATGGAAGTTGAATCTGTGTTCGGCTGCGTAAACATGTACGCTGAATTTAAAGGTGATAAGATGACACGGAAAATACTACCGGGCTACGTTACACACACACACACACACACACACACACACACACACACCTACACACACACACACACACACACACCTACACACACACACATATATATATATATATATATATATATATATATATATATATATATATATATATATATATATATATATATATATATATATATATTTCCCCTTCCATAAAGGCAAAGTGTGAAATATTCCTTTGAGAAGCAAAGCTGTTGGTGATTTTGCCCATTATGGGCAGGAGTGAACGGGGTCAAATATCGTGTGATCAGTGGCAGGCTGAATAACACCTGTTTTGCGAAAACAAACAACAAAAAAAGGGTGTGACCCAGTGGGTCAAGGCCCTCCAGTATTTAACTAAAAGTCCGTGAACTTGCTTCTTGTTTATTATTTGCCTGTTTGTTTGCACACAGATTCTTCGCTTTAAGCTAGGAAGAAATTCGAGAGTTGAAGACGTAATTCGACTGTCTCCATGATACGGAAGATGAACGTGAGCTCGGCTGTATGAACGTGTACGTTAAATCTAAAGGTGATAGGATATCACGAAAATATAACTCGACTACGCCACATATATCCTAATATAATAAAGCGCTTCGTATATTTATTTCGTGTCCGCGTTTTAACGAAATAAACAGGTGAAAAATAGGCTAGGTTGCAGATTTAGTAATCAAGTTGCATTTTCCTGGAGATCGATGACTAGATTGCAGAATATGGCAAAAGTGAGATCTTTCTACCTTTATTTGAATGCGTTTCTTACTCGAAACAGTCAATTACATGGAAACAATGAAGATTCTTATTCTCTTATCGTGGTCATGGAATCTGATTTTTATCACTTTTTCCATGCATCGGAACATATGTTTGCTATCAGTTCACCACGTATAAATTCAGTAGCCGGTCAACAAAGCCCAGACGAAGCGATGATTTTGACGGGGCAGCAGACACGACTAACTTTTTCAGTTTGCTGTCTTCCTTTGACGGATAATTTTCGTTTCAAGAGAAAAAGGAACTTAGATGTGCCGAAGCCTTATCTTCCGGTAGCTATGATACGCTGCGGGCAATTGATTTCATTCATCAATTCTTTGCTGCTTGCTTATGTAACAATTTCTCTGCACTTCTTCTAAGGTGGGGACGATTGTGCTCCGTAGCTGAATTGAAAGAGAGAGCACTCATCTTTTATGAAAATTTTAGTTGGCCTTTGTATCATACTTTCCAGAAGCATCTTAATAAAGGAAGTATGTTAACTGAAGGCTGGGCTTCAGAAAATTCTCGCTGTTATATTTGATAGCGCGGGAACCCTAGTACCGATAAATGTATTTCTCCTTGCTTACAGGCAAAGTGTTAAAGAATCCTAGTAGAAGTAAAGATGCGGGTGTTGGTGATCCATACGGGTAGGAGTGGATGAGCAAAAGCAAAGATTGTGATAGTGACCCAACGGGTCACGGGTCGTCGAGTTACTTATGAATCTATAATAATATTGCTTGATTAGATGTCACCGTGCACCGGATATTCGCTATATGATAGGAAGATATTCGAGCGCTGAAGTTAATACGATTGTATCAATAACGCGAGGGCGAACCTGAGCTTGGCTGCATAAACGTGTTCGTTAAATGTAAAGGTGATGTCGGAAATGTAAATGGACTACGTCATATACATATATATTTACCTCCGTCAATGAGATCATGGTTTTGTCAAGTTTGTTTGTTTGTCTGTCCCTCTGTCTATTACCAATTTAATTGAAAAAGTTACGGGTGAATCACTACGAAATTTGCAGTGATTGTTAGGCATGTTAAGAGGAACAGATGATTAACTTTACGTGGAGATCCGTTCGACGGTTTCTTTGTTTATCTGCCTTTTTTTTCAAGTATAACTCAAAAGTTATAGAGGGATTTTCATGAAATTTGCAGGAATCGCTATGAATATCACGAAGAGCAATTGACCAAATTTTTGTAGCGATCTGCTTGTCCGTTTGCTTGCATTTATATTTGATTTTATGTTGGTCAGCAACTTAACTCGAAAAGTTACAAACGGATCTCTATGAAATTTCCAGGAACTGTTAGAAATGCTAGAAGACATAAATCACCAAATTTTCATGATGATCATTTTATCTGTTTGTGTATTTGAAAAATATTTGTCCGAATGCTTGTCAGCAACACAATTCAATAAATTAGGAAAGGGTCCTTATAAAATCAGCTGGAATGTTATAAAACAAAAATGACCAAATTTTGGTGATGATCGGTGAGTCCGTTTGTATGTTTGACAATATTTTAATGTTTGTCTCAGTGTTTGTCAGAACATAACTCAAAAAGTTGCAGACGGACCTTCAAGAAAATTACAGAAACGATTATTACTGTCAAGAGGCACAGATGACTAAATTTAAGTTAAGATAAAAAATCCTAGTTTCAGGACCAGTTTGGATTTTTCCTTCACATTGCTTTGCTTGGCGAAGGTATGCGCTTCCAGCGTGCCCTATAGTTACCCTTACTTTCAAGCAGAGTGTTGAATATTTTTTTCTGAAAAAAAAAAAAAATGATTCCGACTAACGGGTCATCGGCAGGCTAATAATTAGTACGAAATCGAGTGGTGAAACGCGTAGCCTTGGCCTTCGTTAGAAAAAATGTTCATTTACTGTAAGTATTTAACGGGCCTCAGTGCAATTAGGAGGCCTATGAAGCAATGGCAATTATGAGCTTGTGACTCCTGGAGCAGGAGTTCGTAACCGTGAAAGGGGCTGCTCCCAATTTCATTCAAGACGATTTTAAACGCATTGACTGTCTCTGCACCGACAACGTCGGAGGAGAGTCTGATGGTTATCAAAGCTGTCCATAATGAACGTCAGAGAAATGCATATGAATGTCCGGTAAGGGTCAAGGTTGTGTCGAGGGTAGTCTTGACTCAGTATCTGCTGCAATTTTTTTTCGAGTGAGGTTGTGCTTGCTGCGGGCTGTGGGTTTTCGTGATACTGCTCTAGTTTCTAACGGCGCCACCGGCGTACGGTGTACGTCCTAGCGGTATAATTAAATTTAGACATTGCGGTATTAGTCGTATATAGTTAACATCTGGGAGCCAGGATCAGATAGCTGAAATATGAAAGTCGATCGTCTGATAATGCAGCACAGTTACATATGCAGCTCACTTTCTGCAGGAGTACCATGCGGTAAATGGACTAACGCAGTTAATATGCACAAGCCGTACTATATAAAATATAGTATAAAAGAATACTATTGAAAGGTATAACGCATTAACTCCGCTTGACTGGACCACCGATGCAAGCAATCAGCGGCATGATGCGACAAATTCTACCGCAACGGAAGCTAAAGTCGTTGGTTTCGCTTTGATGACCAGCCGGTTGTAGTAACCAAATCCGCGGGTCCCAATGTATATGGTAGTGACTGTGTATGCAATTAACCGATGACGTAACGTACCGAGTAGCAGGTTACTTCTTGCATCAGTCCAGTCCTGTAAAGCAATCGCTTATAACTAAAGAGCACAATTTGTATCTTCAAAAACAAGAGTTGCTGCTTTAAAATGGAATGATAAACTGGGAAACTCTCGTATGTATGAACTACAGTTAACAATTCCTGGTTTAGGGTTGAATCGTTAATATGGTGACAGAATAAAAACGCCTTGTACCTTCTAAACTATAGTTAAACTCTGCTGTAAAATACAGTAGTATCACATGAGGGCAATAAAAACTGCAGTTACTCTACTTGCTTTTCCTAGGATCGAATAAACATATTTACGTATGAGAGCAGAATAGGAACGTTTCGTGCCATATAAACTACGGTTAACATCTGCTATAGGATCAAAAGATTACACATGAATATCCTGTGATGATGTAACCCAGGGACACGCTGTGCACGTCCCGCACGTACAGAGGCCCACGCCTGCGTACGTAACTTCAACACGTCGTCTGTAGCGCTCAGCACGTCGCTCCGATGCTCCCCGTCGCTACATTTTACGAGAAATTCTTACTTGCGCAGGGTGGCAGTTGGAGTAAACTGTTTACTGGGCTGGAGCATCTGGTGGTGGTGGTGGTGAGGTGTGGAGGTGGTGTGTTGGAGGTGGGATGTGGTGGTGTGTGGTGTGGTTGTGTGTGGTGAGGTGAGTTGGAAGTGGTGTGTAGTATGGTGGTGAGTTGGATATGGTCTTGATGTTGTTGGTGTGCGGTATGAGTCTACAGTGTGGTGTGATGTTAATCCACTATATAATAAAACACAGTTGTTGGTCGCTTGTTTGCTCCCTCGCTTGCTCCAATGGTCCGGCTCTCCGTCACGCAGTAAAGAGTTTAATAGGAGAAAATTCATGAAATGAAGAACAAGTTGAGATACCATACAATTTCAGCGCTTGGAGTACCGGTGACAAATATAGCTCTGGATCTCCGGCCTCTGGATCCCGGGCTCTGGATCCACAGCCTCTTGCATCTCCGCTTTCATTGCTGAATGATATCGTAGTATTTGAATCTTCACGCTGAGCAGACGCCTTTTTATTACCTCTGCCAAGGAGGTTATGTCTTCGTCGTGTTTGTCTGCCACCAAGATAACTCAGAAAGTTATCAACCGATTTGGACGAAATTTGCAGGAATTGTTAGGTATGTTAGGAGAAACAGATGAGTAACTTTTGGTAAAGATATGTCCATCCGTTTGTTTGTCTGGCTCATTTTTCTCAATGCCATACATCAAAAAGTTATGGATGGATTTTTTAAATTAACATGAGTTGTTAGGTATATAACAAAGAGTAAATGACTAAATTTTGGCAATGATTCGTTTGCTCGTTCGTTCGTTTGTCACTGTTTTCAATTTTATGTTTGCTAGTACAATTACTCAATAAATAATGAATTGATCTTTTTGATATTAATAGGGGTTGTTAGTAATGCTAAAAGACATAAAGGATTAAATTTTGATGCAGATCGATTTGTTCGTTTGTATGCTTGTCTCCTGTTTGTCATAACGTTTGCTAGCAGTGTAACTCAAAAAGTTATGAACGGATCTTCAAGATAATCGCACAAGTTGTTATTACTATCAAAAGGGACGAACGAATAGATTTTGCAGTTTATGCAAAGAAAATTATCGTTTCAGAGCCAATTTGAATTTTTTGCTACCGTTGCCTCGCCTGGCGGAGGTATGCACTCTCAGATTGCTCTAGTATTGAATTTACATCGTAGCCATATCTCGACGCTCGAGGTTCAACAATCAGTCGGTATCCACGACACGGCACGTGACCCTTGTACATTTCCAGTGAATTCATTCACTGAAATATATTTTTTTAGTGCAACTTAACGCTTGATTAATTCCAAGATGATATTCACTTCTTATCTTGCAGGGGGGATATTTTGCTATCAAAAAAGTCATGGTTGTACAGCTTGCGTTTCACGTATGGAAGATCAGGCCTGCAGGTATGAGACCTATAATACAGCAAAGCCTATACTGGGAACCGGAACACTAAAAAGCTCAGTTACAAAAGTTTTGCAGTCACTTTTGACTCCTGGGCCCTCTAGCTAGAGTATGTTGGACAGCTAGCAGTAGAAGGACCAATAGGCCCATTGTCAGAGAGCTGCAGGGACTCGTGCTCCGGCCCTCTATGCGTCATTGCAGTTTTTGTAACTGTGGTAGTGGGGTGTTGAGTGGTGCGTATACGTGATGTGGCGGTGGTGGTGATGTGGCATAGCTAGAGTATCACTACAACATCTGAAGGTACAATTCTTATGTATAGGCATTAATTGTACTTACTATAGGTGACGGTACAGACAGAAAAATCTCTGTTGAGATCAGTTTATATTTACCTTTTAAAAAGTGACTCCTATAATAGCCTCCTGTTTAGATCAACTCTTTTAAAGGTAAACATGACTTACCGTTACAGAAATGCCTGCGTGTGTATATATGTTGCAAATGTTGTTATGTACCCAACAACTCATGTTAATTTCAATAAAATCTATCAATAACTTTTTTAGTTATGGCATCGAGAAAAATGACGCAGACAAACAAACAAACGGATGGACATATCTTCACCAAAAGTTACTCATCTGTTTCTCCTAACATACCTAACAATCCCTGTAAATTTCATCCAAATCGGTTCATAACTTTTTGAGTTATCNCAGACAGACAGACAGACAGACAGACAGACAGACAGACAGACAGACAGACAGACAGACAGACAGACAGACAGACAGACAGACAGACAGACAGACATACAGACAGACAGACAAATACGACGAAAACATAACCTCCTTGGCGGAGGTAAATATAAAATTACTACATAATGTACCTGCTTTATCACGGACGGTACTGAGGTGCCACAAGTTTCAGCAGTTGGTACATAGATTCGATGCGTGAGCGCAATGGTACATAATACGTTACGATTGTGGCCAGTTTTTGTCTACAGGATCGTTGTGTATCATTGTCTGCAACACACGATCTACCCTACATTGGTTTACAGTTATGTGCACACATTATTTTGCAGCTGTCTGTTTAATTATGTGATCATGAAGCGGTATGCAGTTATTTTCAGGAACTGCTTACAGTTGTTTGCAGTGGCTATACATTTGTCAGCAGTGTTATTTAGTGGTGGTTATTGGTCTACAGTGGAATTACGGTAGTCTGCAGGGAGCTACATTTGTTTTAGCAATCTACAGTTGCTTACAGCTGTTTTCAGTGTTACTGCAGTAGTTATCAGTTGTTTTCAATTGTCTGCAGTTTTCGGCTTGCATTTGTCTGCCTTGATTTAACTGTGGGTTACAACTCTCCGTATTAATTCAACAGCAGCTTACAGTTAGCTGCAACGACTTAATAGTGGTTTAAAGTTACCAAACTTCAATAATCATTTACTTACAGCGATACAATCGTTTACACGTTTCTTCAGTGATTTACAACGGTTTGCAGTTGTCTGCTCTGCACTTGTCTGTAAGTATTTTCAGTTATCTTCATGAAATTTTAAAAGTAGCATGCAGTTGTCTTTAGTGAACTATATAAATGTCTACATTTGTAAGTAATGACGAATAGATATTTACGCTGACTTCAATTATGTACAAGAACAATAATTTTTGAAGTGAAACTTGCTGAACAATCGTAGCATATCTTTCCCAGTTACCGAAGCTATTTATACGAACCAACGTCGCCGGAATTTTACGCAATAAAAATCTAACTAAATTCCCCAAAACCAGAAGACTGAGATATGAGCAACGATCCCTCAGAACTGTCTGGGGAATGTGCCTTCTATTGGCTCTTCTGCTGATGACGATACGGGTCATTTAACCGAGAAGTGTGAGGTAGAGCTTTGATTGGTCGGGCAGTCGTGACGTAGAAGCGAGGGCAAGCTGCCATTGGTCGTTGGTGCCTGCCGTCACAGTGGGGAATCTTGCACTCGCTTCTGATTGGTTGGCGACATCTGAGGGTAAATCAGTCTTTAGCCTCGGAGTGTTCTGATTGGTGGGAATTATTGGAGGGTTGAGCACTAGCAGCAGTGTAGTTTCTCATTGGCCTAATTTCCATGACGTCACCTGGAAGACAAGAAGGAAGAGTTTCTTGTAGCTCAGAACAAACAGTTCCTCGTGGGTGCCTCGCTGAACTGTTTGGTGTTGTGCGATCTATATACAAAAACGATCTCTCAGCGTAAGCGATAACGATTGTAGCGATAACACCGAGAAAATATTTACTCACTACACTTAGCGCCGCTCATGCAAAATAAGTAGGTCAAACCAGGGACTTTTGGACAAGGTCAAGGGATATTCTCGTGAAAATATTTGCACGGGATAAAGCATAACGTCGTGTGTGTTTTGAATGTTTGCAAGAAAGCAAAACACTTGACCGGTTGTAAAGTCTCTATGATAATAAACCTGTGCTGTTACTGAAGACAACCCTCGCTGTGTGAGTAATTGGACGTGATGATATATGGACAATAGACTGATGAGATTACGGGTCATGTCAGAGTCATGTTTTCAGCAGACTTGCGAGTTTTATTTACTGAAAGGATATTTGTAAATACGGGAAAGGGAAGCGGGCTTCAGCAGGATCTTGGTGGCTTGTGTCAGCCATACTGAAGTGAAATTAGATAAAAATTGAAGCGGAACCAACATAGAAAGCTAACGGTGGTTGGACAAATGTGTAATATGCTGAGAAGTGAGGAGTGAGTGAAGAGATGATGTTATAAATGGAACAGCTGGTGCTGGAAACAGTATTTAGAAAAACGTGTAATTGTAGTAAAACGTGACTGAAATATTTTAACCACTATATTTGACAAAAAAAAAAAAACAGTATTAATCAGACACGAAACTTAGAGGAAATATTTTAGCTAAAACTATTTCTGATGCATTCTGTTACTAAAAAATAATACAACACGTCTTGGTGAGATGGTGATCTATAATATACAAACATACAAGTGTTATACTCGATTATTAACATTCATTGATAATATTAAGGAGAGCTACTATCAAAGACAACGTTAAAATAAGACATACTGTACATTACTGATTCATTACATATGACGGCTATGAGTTTACATCAAATTTACGTTCATCAGTGCTTTTAAATGCGAAATATCTATGTTGATATTTCGTTATATACATTAGCACTTACTTCGAAGTATGTGGTTCGTTCATCCAACTATGATAGAAATGCTAGTCTCCAAATGAACTAAAAATTCACTTCACTCATAGAAATCACAGCGTAAATTTTGTAAGCCTCAGAAAACAGCTCGAACGTCTTGGTGATCTGGCTTGTTTCTTTCGTGAAAGCTGAAGAAAATATCTAAACCATCAATGTGAAGCTTGCAGTGTGCTATTAAACTAAAGATTTTCTGAGTAAACGACCAGCCCAGCCCATATACATAATAATTTTCTAAGGTTTTCAAAGGACACTCACACGATGAAAGAAGAGGCTGAACTTCCGCAGAGTTCCTGCATAGCGGCCTTAGGTCCCATGCTGCCCATGGATCCTTCGATGGGTGGCAACACCTCAACAGTTGCATCGCTGCAGCCTGTTACAGCTGCAGCAGCTGCTGTTGCTGCTGCATCGGCTGCAGCAATGCCCCAACAACAGCAAACAGAAGTGGATAACAACTCTGCCTCAGGCGAGAAGGCAGTGAAGCGCGGTGGAACACGGCGACAGGAGAAGCCTCCCTACAGCTACATTGCCCTTATCGTCATGGCGATCCAAAGCTCCCCTCAGCGTAGACTGACGCTCTCTGAAATCTACAGCTTTCTTCAGCAGAGGTTTTCTTTTTTCCGGGGGTCGTACATGGGCTGGAAGAACTCGGTTCGACACAACCTGAGCCTGAACGAGTGTTTTATCAAGTTACCAAAGAGCATGGGCCGGCCTGGCAAGGGTCACTACTGGGCGATAGACCCAACGGCGGAGTTGATGTTCGAGGAGGGATCCTTCCGAAGGCGTCCAAGAGGTTTCCGAAGAAAGGTCCAGGCCATGAAGCCCTATCAACTGCCACCACCGCCTCCCCTTCCCTACGACCTGTACGCCGCCACTGTTCCATCGTCGGCCAACTACCCCACCCAGTACACCCAACCGTACCAAGAGTATTCCTACACCCAGCAACAGTACGCCATGTATGGGTACACACCCGAGTACGTAACTCACGCTACTCACGGGAACGTGTCACCCTCACTCATTTACCCACCCAGTGGTGGGGTGGGTCATAGTTCGGCCCTCCCTCAAGTGGCGTCTATCACGTCAGACAGAGAAATGTGGTCTGCCAACCTCGGGCCGCCATCGGGGCAGAGTTACATCAAGAGTGGGAGCAGTCCTGCAGGTACGGTCGCCTTTATTTGTTTCTGAATAAAATAGTCTGCGTACATAGTGACACTCATATCAAATACGGTTGTCTTAAAATAAGATAATAATATTTCATTAGGTATTTAATCATAGTAACAGTAAAAGAATCGTGTTAGAAACAAGCTATAAAAGAGGCGGCATGGGAATACTGCTGTCAGATTAGTAGATTTTCGTTTCCCTATATGTACTTCATATATAGTTCTATACTCTGTTCACAAGTAAAACTCAAACATGCGCTAACTGTCATACAAACTCTTATTTTCGCAACAGTCTCAAACCAAAAAGCGCATAAATAACAACTTAACAAACCTTATAATATTGCTTCGACTACAAGTTAATTTTTTTATATTTTAAAGCAGGATAATCTACGCTAAACCACCTAGCGCTAAAAAACTTTTAAATTTTTACTGTAAGCCCCTCAGTCAAGACTGGACATTTTCTAGACTAGTATTTTGATGGATATTGAAGCGCTGAACACGAATTTATAAGTCACCGCAGTCGGAAATGTTTTGTTGTAATGACACTGATGTATTAAATTTAGCATTAAATCAGTACTGGTACTCATAACAGGGTCCGGTACTTTTTAGCGCTGATGTTTTGGCGCAGATGTTTTGGCGCCATGGTTTTTTTGGCGCCACATTTTTTGGCGCCGAATATTTTTGCTCTGATTGAAATGGAACCAGGATCTATGGACTAGATGAAATTACTATGAAACCTTTTACTTTAGATAAATATCTAGAAACTAACCTTGAAATATAGTAGCACAATATGTAAAATGCGCTCCTCAACTTTCACAAACTAAAAACAACATCATCAACACAGTATTGACTAAAGTTATTTATTTTTAGCGCATCTCGTGATTATGGGCTAAACCACTAACGGCTCTTTTTCTTACCTAACGTAACCATACCTCACCTTACCCCGAAAATTTTTTTTTGGGGGGTGTACCCGACACGTTGATTTCTGGTTCGGGTGAGGTAACCTAACCATACCTAACCTAACCCTATCTAACCTAACCATACCTAACCTTACCTTACCTAACCTTTCCTAAACTGACGAAAATACTGGGCGCCAAAAAAATCGGCGCCAAAATATCGGCGCCAAAAAAATCGGCGTCAAAACATCGGCGCCAAAAAGTCCCATTACGGTCTTACCTGTGCTCCATTAATTTGTCTGCAAAAATTCTAGCCTAGCTGTGATTTCACTTGCTGACCCAGTCCTACGCTCCTAATTTTGAAAAAGTAATGCATCATTGGATATCAAGCTATAGTCTATTCATCGATCGCAATTTCCTATGACGTCGTTCCCAAAATGTGTTACAGTGGGGGGCTGGTTCAGTTATTTTTTGAAAGTTGCTTACGATTACGAAGCGTCGCACACGACACTACGTAAACAGTATTTTCAACCGTGATCGAGCGACGAAATTGATGATATGTTGCAATAATTTGACCGAACAATCGTAAGATCAGTGAGTATTATGAACTGACTCTTACGCTAATATTGCTGTACCTAAACGAAAAAGTTTGTTTCAGTAATGATTTATTGTTTTCTACGCAAATTTTATCGGAAAATTACTTCATGAATATAGGCGTGTAATTAAACGAATCCTTACTAATTGACTGAGCCGTGTTGTAATCATGCTTTCTGGCTTACCGGTGCTACTCCGGTGAGCCCGCCGGTCGAAAATTGTGTCACAGTCATTACCCAAAAAGCTGCTACGACGATATTGCGACACGGCTCGTGGTGACGCAGAGCACCGCTCACAAATATCTATTTCAAACAAAGGGAACACAAAACTTATACAAATGGGCAACGAATAAACTCCGTAACGCAGAATCAGTTGATGAGATCACTTCTTCGAGCTTTCGTTGGCAAAATTTCAATTAACACGGAATTTCGTTATTGTTAGGCTTATATTACTCGTCGATAGACGACTTTCTCATGACCACTATTCTGGTTGCGGTAACTTTTTCTTCAGGTTGCGGCACCTGGGCTAGGGTGTGATTACAACACGCCTCAGATATAAAGCTGAGTTTAATAAATCAGTATCTCAAACACTGCTAATTTTTGTCGGCTGTAACCTATAAATTTGCTATCAGTGCATCAATATCTACTAGAATAGTGGCCTAAAATTCTTGGATTTGAGTGGGGGTTACAATAAAAATAGGGAAAACAATAGTATGTAGTTTGTAATGATGTTGTTACCTGATCTTTGTATCTAATGTAACTTTATTGTTGAGCTGTCTCCTGTGTACCATGTCCCTATGTGTACCTAATAAAGCATATTATTATTATTAATATCAAAAGATCAGATTGAATAATGGCAGCTGTGGCCTCTTCGGATACAACTTACATCCTGTTATTTCCCTAAACTGCCAATCTGAGCCTTAAACGTTAGTTAAAAACGCAAAACCTTCTTCACGTTACCTTACTAAGAAAACATTAGTTCAAGAGCCCTTCCGTTTTCATCAAGCGTCAAAATGCGTATGCTAATGGCCTTACAAATTGTTCCATCCAAAACAATTTTCCCCCAACTGGAAAACCACAATAAACAGCATCCAATAATCTAAATCCTATACTCAATAAAGCCTTCGCTAAAGTCGCCACTGATGAAGCCAACAACCCCTAGATTACTGTCCCATACAAACCAGTGCCATGAACTCTATGTCTGAAATAAATGAGCAGCCAACCATGTAAATCCTATGCTCTACGAAATCTGCCCTAAACTGCCTAATGGTGCCGCTAACAGCCCCTATAGATTACTGTCCCA
>LQNS02000211.1:28524366-28544927 GCA_001587735.2 Parhyale hawaiensis
ACAAATGATTAGATTTTGGAGTTTATGCAAAGAAAATTATGGTTTCAGAGCCAATTTGAATTTTTGCTACCGTTGGCTCACTTGGCGGAGGTATGCGCTCTCAGAGTGCTCTAGTTTACTATACCTTCTGGCTGTCCTGTACCTTGCTCGATATTTCCAGTTTCTTTTTTCTCCGTACTTGCTCCAAATTCATTGGAGATAAAAATCACAGCAGCTGTGGACCGGAAAAGAGAACCAGCACGCACTTGCACAGCAGTTGCCAATCGACGTCTGTGAACAGTAACCAAAGCCACTTGTGTGGAAGCGCGTGGAGAGACATGAAGTCCTTTGTAAGTGCTTGGTGGGATAGGGACAGTTGAGTGAAATTTTAATTTTCATGTATAGGAGACCATTGCTTTTATTTCTTGATTTCTCTCGCAGTTCATTGCAACCCTGCTTCTGCATCTTGACCCGCTCGTTAGTCTGATATAATTCGTGGCGCCGTGTTGAAGTGCAACTAGAAATACAAAAAAAAATAAGAAACTGTGCATGTGAAAGTGTGTTCGAAACTTGTGGTCCATCCGGCAAAATTTCATGTCCGACGTGCACTCTCCCAACAGTGATAGTAACTGCACGGCATGCAAAGCTTTTGAAACGCAGGTTAACATGGGATTCATTGTTATGAATACTGTTTAGTAATTCCTCACAGAAAATGTTAAACGGCATTAAAAATAGTTGACCTGATACTAGTGAACTGCCTCATCGAAACGAAATTCATCATTATTTAACATTCAATGTAAACTAGAGCACTCTGAGAGCGTATACCTCCGCCAAGCTAGGCAACGGTAACAAAAAATTCAAATTTACTCTGAAACCATAATTTTCTTTACTTAGACTTCAAAATTTAATCTTTTGTGCCGTTTGATAGTGCAATTTTCTTGAAGATCCGTTCATAACTTTTTGAGTTATACTGCTAACAAACGCTTTGACAAACATGAGTAAAACATGCAAACGAACGTACCGATCTGCACCAAAATTTGATCATTCATGTCTTTCTACATTAATAACAACCCTTATAAATCTCATAAAGATCCATTCGTTATTTTTTGAGTTATTGTGGTGCTAACAAGCACAAAATTAAAAACAGTGACAAACGAACGAACAAACAACAACTGTTGTTAATTTCACCAAAATCCATCCATAACTTTTTGAGTTATGGCATTAAAAAAATGAGGCAGACAAACAAACAAACGGATGGACATATCTTCACCGAAAGTTAATCATCTGTTCCTCCAAACATACTTAACAGTCCCTGTAAATTTCATCCAAATCGGTTCATAACTTTTTGAGTTATCTTGGTGACAGATAGACAAACAGTCAAAAAGACAAAGAGACCGACAAATACGACGAAAACATAACCTCCTTGGCGGAGGTAACTATAAACTTATTCTGTCACACAGGTAGCTAAACGCCATACATATTGAGACTTATTAGTGCTGATGATACTAGCTAATAGGCAATATTGTTTCCTTAAGGCAAATTATTATAGCTCCAATATTCATGTTATTATAAAAAGAAATAATGTTTGCAATATGTATGAAATAGAGCTTGCGATTAAGTGAAAAGATAATAAAGTATAGATGAAAGTATGACTTACAGTATGAGCACAATTTTCCTAACGAAACTTTTTAACCATTGTCTTTCAAAATATCTTTAAAAAATAGTAAGTACTGCGAAGCAATGTCTAGGTATGATTGCGTACCAACAGTAGAATTGATCTGATGTTTCATTTGTATGACATTTAAAAATTACTTGATCAATACTTTCTCCGTAACGAACCGTACGCTCATGCCGTATATTGGAATATTACGGAGCGATAATTTTTTTTTGCGACTTGAGGCCTAATATTAGCCGCTAGCACGAGATATGAGGCTCATTGCTGTCGTTGTCTTACAGACGCCTATCATCGTCCTATTGATGTTGCTGGCGGCAATATCAGCTGTCACTCCAGATACCAGCGACGACGCCACGGCGGCCCTCGCTCCTCGGCGAAACTTTCAAAAGAACTTACCATCTCGAGCTAGTAAACGTTTCTATGACATGGGAAAAATAATCGATGAGATATCCAACTACTACCTCTCCTATGTCAAACAGTACGTTCGATATTTGGAATCCATCGACTGGGAGACGTCAGAGTACAACAAGTTTGTGTCAGCAGTTCGACAAATTCCTGCAATGTACCTTCGTCGCGTCGTGGAGTGGGGCCTGGAACAGTCTCACTTTCCTCATGACGCTAGAGAAGTGATGGAAGAACTTTCTGTGAAATATCAGGAGTATTTGAGAATCAGCTCTCAAATTTCTGCTGGTTTCACCAACTTTGGCTATTAGTAGAGAGTTAGATCTTGCCGTCCACGCTTGTTAAAGGTAGTAAATCAATATTAATCCTAAGCCGTCGAGCACTTTGCTTTACGTTTCAAATCATGCTATTCGTACGAGATGCCTGATTTTGGTCCGTCGGCTTAGGGTTAATAAGTTGCTTGCTAATTTTTTTTTATCGGGACTAAGGTAGAACGCTCTGTTAAACTTTTATCTAGAGGTTGCTTGGGTGATATCACCTGGCTGAATATAGTAAACGGCAGTTATTGCATTTTTGTATCGACTATTGTAAAAGTTACTGCAGCATTAGAAAACCAGCTTGGGATGACAGGTGCAAGTATAAAACTATTAAATGAGAAGCATTAGAAACGTGTCGTTTTTCCTCCCTAGAGTCATGCATGGAGATAACTTCTTGAAAACTGCGCTAATTAAGTGGCTCTTCTGAAATAAGTCAAAACCGCATCATAATAGTTTCAAAGTTGCCTGTTTATTTTCACTAGAGACGCTGCCATGTCTGGTATCAAAGATTTGAACTGTTGAATTCTAGCTGGGTTTACAATGCGCGCTGGGCCACGTAGCTACAAATCTTGAAAATTGTTGGCGTTTGTGCTTGTCACCGCCATCCAAATCTTCTGTGCTCACAATGAAAGTTATTTATAGCATAGAAAAAAGAACGAAAAAAGAAAAGAGCAAGGCTTATGAACAGAGGCAACGGCATCTCAGCATTTATTAGTTGGACTTCCATCCATCCATTCAATTTGCAGGAAGGTCTGACTTCTGATGGAATTGTGAAGGGAGCTTTAGCCATAGGTATTCATTTTTAGAGTCATAAATATTTATTTTATCCATTTTGAAATAGAAGCTGCTCAAGTACTCTCAATAGGGATCTTTGATACACCGACATTTACTATCTTATCTTCGGAAGTGAGCGTGCTCATCACAGTCTAGAGAGCACCCTGAGAGCGCACATCGTCGTCAAGTAGGGCAACTGCAACGAATTGGTTCTGAAATCATGATTTTCTTTGTGTCACCAGCCGTATCACAGATACGCCAGCTTTCAGAACTCAATAAAGCTCGAATTTTCTTGTATCTATTGGTGATGAAGAGAGTGACACAAAAGGTAAGTACGTAGGTAGGTAGGTAGGTAGATAGGTAGGTAGGTAGGTAGGTAGAGAGGTAGATAGGTAGGTAGGTAGCGAGAGAGAGAGAGACAAGAGAGAGGTAGGTACTAGCGTATTAATATATAGATAATAAAAAACTCGTCAATTTGCCTTATAATCTTTCAGAGTATTACGAGTTTCTGAAGACTACGCTACCGATGCAAAAATAGTCTCATTTGCTGAAGTGTAGTAGGACTCGAAAATCTGCAGTGGATGTAATTTTTTTGTGAACTACAAATGCAATTTTAGTTAATGCCAGCGTTATGCAACAATATTATCTCCTTGTAATATACCAATAATTTTTTAAGCGTGGATTTGAATAAGACCTTTTGCTATCGATCGTGCTGAGCTCTTATTTTTAAACTTCTGTTAGTGTCTCACTGGTGTCAGTAAGGCGGGTGTACACGACAGCCAAATGAACGTGGTCTCCAATCTACTTCAGCACCCGAAAGAGAGTTTAGTGACCGTCAGGCTGTTGAATGTTTCAGTAATATCACAAATTTCTTAAATGAGCACACGCATTTCCAAATATCAATACTGCATGTCCAGCTCAATGGAATTAAAATTACTTAGGCATTTTTCCCTTAAGCTGTGTTCAATTTTATTTGCTTATTAAGGAGCTCTCAAGTTCAACATTCTCTTACGTTTTCTTCCCTAGTCTGTCAGTGTAGGGCTGTTTCGAAGCTATTGCCCATGATAGCGTTTCTTACGTACTACAAGGGTGAACCTGTCAATACTGAAATTCCATGGTTTGTATGAGTGCCACCGTATTTAATTGATGAGCAGCATATGGAAGAATACCTCTGCATTTCGAAGCTGATTGTCAGTCCAACAGAAGTGAACCTCAGTTTAGTTTCTCTGAGCTATTGGTCAGACGTACATTTATATCTGATATCGCACCAGAAGTAAGTGGAATCTAAAATGGAAATCACTCGATACGAGCGCCTCCGTGAGTATGTTAAGAGGTACTAAGATTACTAAACGTTGCACAGTTCCATTGATATTTGTAAGGCATGCGCTCCTATAAATAATTGTGATTTTACTGAAACTTTCAACAGCCTGACTGTCAGTAAACTCGCTTTCGGATGCTGAGCAATATGGGAGAACACGGTCATTTGGCTCTCGTGTACACCCGCCTTACTGACACCAGTGGGACACTAAGAGAAGTTTAAAAATAAGAGCTCAGCACGAGCGATAGCAACAGGCCTTATTCAAATCCATGCGTAAGAAAATATTGGTAAACTGCAATGATATACTATTGTTGCAACACTGGTACTAACTATAACTGAGATCGTAGTTCATCAAAAAATACGTCTATAGGAGACTTGCTCGGGTCCGACAATATTTCAGTAAATAAGAGTATCGTTGTTCGTCGGTAGCGTAGTCTTCAGGAACTCGTAATAGGTACTCTGATTATTATGCAAATTTTTGAGTTTTTCTTTATTTTTCCTTTTGATGTGCAGTGAGCTCATCACCATCAACTATTTTAAATGTAAATTGAGCTGATTACGTCTTTCCAGCTTCTTTGTTTCAAAGCTTGGAGTTGTTTTACTATCCATGACGTCTTCTATTATCTCCACCAACAAGGTTATGTTCTTGTCGAGTTGTCTGTCTTTCTCCTTGTTTCTCTGTCTGTCTAGCTGTTTGTCTGTCAAAAAAATAACTCAAAAATTTTTGGATGGGTCTTGACAAAATTTACAGGGATTTTTAGGCCCGTTAGGAGGAACATAGGATCAACATTTGGTGAAGATCCGTTCATCCCTTGTTTTTTTATCTGATACTGCTTTATTCCTTGCATAACTCAAAAGTGTATGGACCCATCTTTATGAAATCTCACAAATTGTTTGGGTTTATTTTGTGTTGCTCTGTTTGTCCGTTTATTTCAATGTTTGTTTATATGTTTGTCAATAGCATAACTCAAAAAAAAAAAATACGGCGGAGTTTCACGAAGTTTATGGAAACTGTTAAAAATGTCAGAAGACACATATGACCGGTTTGTTCATCTCTGTGTTTGACTAATGTTTATCGAAATATTCAAATGTAATATAACTGAAAAAGTTATGATTGGATCTGCATGAAATTTGTAGGTGTTGTTAGCAAATTAGAAGACAGAAATGTACGAACTTTGGTCATGATCGGTTCTCCCTTCGTATTTGACTCTGTTTACGTTTGTTTGTTAAAATGTTTGCCACAATATAACTAAAAAAAATTGCAGACGGATCCTTAAGAAAATTACGTAAGTTCTTATTACAGTCATGAGGCACAAGTAATCAAATTTTGGTGATGATAATAGGAAATTCTAGTTTTAGGACTAATATGAATTTTTCATTAAAATTTTCCTGCTTGGCGGAAGTATGCCCTCAGAGTGCTCTAGATTTGTATGTTCACGTACTTGAATTTCGAGCAGCTGTGCACACGTTACTACAGACCAACAGAAACGATGATAACTTCAAGGTTTACGATAACTGTGTGCTGCACGCACTGCATGCTTATGCACGCGTGTTCGGTAAGATCATTCGAATGATTACATAAGAACTATTTTATATCACGATGAGTCAGAATGAACAGAGTAAGTTTTAAATGTATAATACATTCTTGCTCAATAACTAGACTTCATATTACTGTAACTATTGGAATAAGGACAAGTAAAATACGAAAAAATCCTCGAAAACCAAGTGAACAAAAGCTTTGTAGTTTCGTTACAAGGAAGTAACGAAACAGATCACTTTGTTTTTCAAAGTTTCGTCTTTTCAGGTGCGTAATTTTTACCTTTTTTTGATGCTTCTTGGTGCATCATCGGCTTTGTCACAAAACCGAAACACGTAAGTGCATTAATTCGTGTTAAGTGCATCATAAGATTGTATATGCATCATCATGATGCACTTTATTTTAATGATGCACTTGCTTGTTTCGGTTTTTGAACAAAAATGCATGTAATTTTGATGTATCTAAGTGCATCAAATTTTCTCTCTCAGTTGTTTTCCTACATCTGAGCAGCACTTTCAAAATTACCGTAGTTTTTTGTAATAACGTATTGTTTTTTAAATTTTCTGAAAAAGTTGGTGTTCGAGGACGTAGCGTTTTCTGCATGCATACCAAAAGAAAGTTTAAGTGAACTCTGTCGTTGATTGGGACTGATAGGTATTGCTACAATGTCTTAAATTTCTATCGTTGCTCTACTGGTACCGCTAGTGTACCTGTGTACCGTGCCTCCCGCGTCCCGCATGTGCGGAAGAGTTAATTATTCCCATACCTAGTTTACTTACAGTAAATTCATAAATAGCCATAAATAGCCAGTAAATTCATAAATAGTCAGAGCAAGAAAATGCGCGCTGAGTCTCCAGCTCAGGAAAGAAAAATCTGATAACGCCTTACTCAAGGTGATCCGTAACGGGCCTGGTTACAAACTATCTAACATGTATAGCCGATGGCAGCGCATACTATTTCCAAGCAGGGGCCAAACAATGGGCCGCAATGCAGTGTAGTTAATAATGATAGTATTACCTGATCTTAGTATCTAATGCAACTTTAGTATAAAGCTGTCTCCTGTGTACCATTCCATATGTGTACCTAATAAAACATATTATTATTATTATTATTAACCTCTTCGAACCTGTTTCCTGATGATCACACAGTATTAGAAATCTAAATACACAAAGTACATGGTTTGACACTCTTAACGCTGCATCTTCAGCTAGATTAACAGATACAATTCGAGTTGTGTGCCGGTTCATAATTTGGCCATATATAACTCTCATTCTCGCGCTGCATGTGTGCAATGTTTCCCAAACACATGGCAATTAGTGGGGCCTGTAGTTAGTGTAGGTGGTAACTGGGCAAATCTAAAACGTCTCTCGGCTGCGTCCATCGGTATATTCGGTATATGAACTTTGTAAATTGGAGGAGGTTTGAATATAACGGGTTGTTAAAGAATCACGGCCGAATATCTTCAGTATATCTTGGTCACATCATTCAGTGGGGCAATCGACAGCGTCACTTCTGAGTTGAAAAATATTGACTTAAAAATATCAACAACAAAAAATTTTTTCAGTGCTTCAAGAACGCCAGTTTCGATTGCGAACTAGTCTGGATCGCGGAAATAAGTGCCTAGTCCTGCTCGCTTGACTATTTCATTCTCTGAAATTCATTTCAACCTAAAACTAATCATCACAGAAAGGAATTTCCAATATATGAAATAGTCAAGTGAGCAGTGCTCGGCATTTATTTCCGGAATGCAAACTAGTCCGCGATTGGAATTAACTTTTTAACTATCCCCTCGATTATCTATTTATTTTTTCGAAGATATCAGTATGCCATAGTCTTACTAGGAAGACTGATTTAAAAAAGAACAAAAACCGAAGCACGTCGGTACTGCCCAGCCCGTCACCCACCAAATTCCACCCTAGTAGCCTGGATGTAGCATAGAAAATATAAGTTAATTGCCAAGGAAAATACGAAGTTCACTGCAACGGATGTTTGTGGATAAATCTCAACGGAACACTGCCACCCATAAGGCGTAGAGGACAGATACATACACAGGCACGGTGAAAACAATACATCCTCGCCAATACTCATCGGGCGATGAAAATAGAGACTATTCAAGAGATATAAGATATTACCGTTATCGGAGACGCCTACTGTAAAAACTTTAACGGCCTAAACACATCTGAAATAGACTTTACCCTAACAGAAATTTTGGACGTCCACTAGCTCGCTTACGAGCTCAGCTTCTGAGGTGGTCGAGAATTTTATACCACCCACTGCAATGCAGAAATTTTAACGCAATTAGCGAAGAATTCCGTTAGAGCAGGCGGGTTCGATCCATACACCTACTTCGACATGGAGCTTTACTGCAGTTAGCCGTAATCTGGTAGCCCCCAGATTCTATGCACGTATGTAATTCATGCCTAAATAACATAAAAAAAAAAATCTCTCTTCAAGTTAACAGTCTTGCTGTGGCTAACCGTACATGCAAGATGTTAGCCATCGAGACAAGATTTTGGGCTTGATAAAATATAAAAAAGAACTTTAGATTCTGTTGTGTTTACTAACGTGTGCACATCTACTCGATCTTCAGAAATGTAAAAAAATAATTCAAAAGTTGTAGCAGTAAGACTGAGTGACAAATTTCGTAAATGAATTTACTGTCGACTCGCAGTTGAGTCTTTGTATCATATATATGTGGGCTCGCCGAGTTCACTTCACATCGAACGAATAAAAATATAAATCAGGTACATTCGTATTGATTCTAGTCCCGATATCTTTTCAAGTGAATTCTTTAGATCACAACGAGTTCCGGAGAACAGCGGTTATAGCACATGAGTCTGCAACTGCAAATTTTTATCTATTATTTATTATGCAGTTGAGAGATGCATTAGAATGTTCATTATCGTAGATGCATTAACCGAAAAGTTATCAAAAGTTAAACGATTTTACTGGCACGACTCATTATGATATATATAGATGGTGAACAACAATAATGGTATTCACAGTGTTTCATAGAGCAGCAAGTTATGGGCATAAAAATGTATAGAATACTGATCTCGCAGGCTACAGTCACCGTCTTACCGATGTAAACACTGCGCTTTATGGCTTGTAACGCCTGCCATGTTCTCTGAATGCACCTGGTGGCTCTCGCAGGCCGGGTTTTAAAACACCCTGTAAGAATACTAGAATCGAAACTGTACGGCAACGCTGCACAACTGCTGTGTCATACCGCCCTAAATATTAAAGTATTGTGTTATAATTTAACAATTTAGTTGCATAAGCGCTAAACTAGATGTGATCATGATTTTGTTAAGATCAGTGTAAAAAAGAGATGCCTCGCATTTTGCTTTACGAGAAAAAAGTTATTTTCTCTCTTTCTCTCTATTGCCTTGTAGATGAAGGACGACGGTCGTTTTACGATGCATTTATGCCTATTTTTAAAGCATCATAGAGGAGCTCAAATAAAAAGTTGAGCTGGCAACTCACTGGCGACGTGGCGCATAATGTCGAGTTTTGACGGCTTTTTTGAGACGACGGTTTATTTGTTCGTATCAGCTGGGCAGGGTCGCGCTGTAGCGCCGCCACTGGCTGGCAGACTTTCTTTTATCCGCCCCCGGCAAGGCAGCGTACCATGCGACTAATTCGACAGAGATAGAGAACAGTAACTACTTCCTTTTAATGCTTTATCCTATTCATAATGCCTTTGTTATTTTGCTGCCAGGGTTACTCGTCCTTCTGTTTTCCTGTGGGGAAAAGTGAATCCTTGCCTTTGCCTTTAACGCTTTTGAAGTTTTTCAAACGAGGTCCAGGTGACGTTACGCACGGAACCCATTTTGCGCGCAGGATACGCTGCAGCGAGTTATCGCGTGTAATCGCTTACAGCTGGCTTGTTTGGCACCTGTAGTAAGTCTGAGTACTGTAAATTGTTGAATTTCATAGCTTCAATGAAGTTCAGTGAGAGAAAAAATGGGCACATTTACATTCACAGTTATTCCTCCTATGTAGAATCTTCCAAACATGTGATTATGACATTTGAACTGAGTACGTATAAAGTTGGGTGCGTTTTATTCTTGCATGTCTTGAATTTTAACCGTAAACTTCTCTAGATAACCTCGAGGTGCACTAGAGGTCTTTTTGTTTGCTCAGTGTCCAAAGAGGAGAACAATATTTAATCCTAGGCAGTACTATAGTTGCTTTCATCAGGATACCTACAGATAATATATTGGAGAGCTTAGCCGAGTAGTAATATTCAGTGGATAATCTCATCAAATGCACTAGCAAAATCTGAAGAGATTACATCTACATTTTTGCTTGGCACTTTGAAGCTAGAAGAATAGAGTCATAATGATGTAGCAATTGTGATGTGGTGGATTGTTTATATCGGAAGCCTTATTGATTTGGTGTAACGTGATGCACTAAGTGCTTTCCATATAAACCTCTTTTACCACGTGACTAGTAAGGGAGGCTGGTTTAAATTATGGTTTCCTGAATCCATACTATTTCCATGTTTGGGGGTAGGCGTAATAATTGCTTGTTTGTAGGTGACTGGAACTACTCCGTCATCGACTGATTTCCGCTACATAAAGTATATTGGATAATATGCTTAGCATATTCAAATTAAGGATTTTTTATGCCCATCATCTGGTTCCGGTGCTCGTGCGTTGGGGAGAGTTCCGGCAGAGTTAATTTTCATGAATAACACTTATTGGCGGGCAAGCGTGATTAATTTCTAATGGTAAATAACATGGATCGGCCAAGCCAAATTCGTTCCTAACGATGAATTGTTAAGTATATATCTGCACAGGGAAACGCAGTTATAACAATCCACGTATAATGAATAACATCTGTCGGCATATCGAAATTTGTTCGTTATAAAAAAACGACATCGGTCGGGACAGAGAGATTCATTCGCAACAAGAGCACTCTGAGAACGCATACCTCAGCCAAGCAAGGGAACGGTAACTAAAAATTCATATTGGTTCTAAAACGTCGATTTTTTTCATTAACACCAAAATCTAATCATTTGTGCCTTCTGACAGTATTAAGAGTTTGTGTAATTTTAATTTTTTTTTTTAGTTATGTTGCAAACAAACATTCTGTCAAACATTAGTCAAACACACTAACAGACTAACCGCTCATCACCAAACTTAAGCATTATGTCTTTTAACATTACTTGCAATTAATGCAAATTTTCTAAAGATCTATCTGTAACTTATCGAATTATTTTGCTAACAAGCATAACATCAAGCACAGCTTCAAACAAACGAACGTACAGATCATCACAAAAATTTGGTCATTCACTTTTCGTAATAGTATACTCAACAACTCTTGTCAATTTCATGAAAATCAGTTCATTACTTTTTGAGTTATGATCAAAGAAAAAATTGGCAGACAAACAACAGATGAGCAGATCTTCACCAAGAGTTAATCATTTGCTACTGTTAACATGCCTAACAACCCCTGTAAATTATGTAAAAATCCGTTCAAAACCTTTTGAGCTATCTTGATGACAGACAAACACGACATAAACATAACCTCTTTGGCGAAGGTAATAATGAACAGCTACGGTTGGTACAGTTAGATCGGGTGCCGCTAGACCACCTCCCCTCGCCACCGCAGCAGCAGCAGCAGCAGCGACGCGCGTCTCAGTACACGAGATCTTCCGTCGTCCCAGGCCGCCCCATCTGCCGTGAGCAAACACAGGACCGGTAATGTGAGACCGCCTGCTGCTACGGTGCCTTCCCTCTCTTCTCTTCTACCCTCATGGAAATTTGCCATACGAGGGTAGCATGAAATGTTGTTAGACTATCGGAAAGCATATTCGGCTGGATCACTTCCATCGAGATAATTGAATCCGTTTCGCCTTAACATGAGCTTGCTTATATCGTCAGTGTTGGTTCGCCATTTAGGAGCGATTTTCAAGTGTTAAACGCCAATCGATTGTGCTTGAGACTCGATCGAAAGCGGCGAAGCAAAGGCTAGTAATAGTTATGTTGGATACGCGAGCATAAGCAGATTAGATAATCTTAGATAATGAAGGTTTAAGTGAGCTAAAACAAACTGACACTGTTCAGATTGTTGCATATGAGAGAGAGAGAATTCTTGACAAGAATCAATTTAACTACTTTATGGTTAAGGCACTTTTGAATCTAGTCCTGGCTTACCACCTCCGCCAAGGAGGTTATGCTTCTGTTGAGTTTGTTTGTCTGTCTGTTTTTCTGTTTGCTGTTTTTCTGTCCCCAAGATTACTTAAAAAGTTATTAGCGGATCTTTACAAACTTTTCAGAGATTGTTAGGCACATTAACAAAACTGATGATTAACTTTTGTTAAAAATCGTTCATCTGTAGGTTTGTTTGACAGCCTATTTTTTCTTATTACCATAACTCAAAACGTTATTTGCGGATTTTCATGAAATTTACATGAGTTGTTTGATTTATTACGAAGAGCTACTGACAAAATCTTGTGATGATCTGTTTGTTCCTTCATTTGTCGCTGTGTTTGGTTTTATGTCTGTTAGCACAATAACTCAAAAAGTTAGGAATGGATCTTTATGAAATTTGCGGGACTTGTTAGTAATGTTAAAAAACAGAATCGATCAAATTTTGGTGATGATCAGTTGGTTTGCGTTTTTGATTGTTTGTCATACTGTTTGTTAGTAGCATAACTCAAGAAGTTATAAACGGATTTTCAAGAAAATTACAGAAGCCCTTATTACTATTGAAAGGCACTAATGATTACATTTTGATGTTGATGCAATGAAAATCAAGGTTTCGGAACCAATCTCCATTTTTGTTACCGTCGTCTTGCTTGGCTTAGATATGCGCTCTCAGTGTGCTCTAGTTGGTTCTACTTTTATATTTTACTGTTTGCGAATTGCAAAGGTAAATTCTTGTTTTTTTTATTTCCTCTCAATTTACTAGAGAAAGATTGTGTGAATGAGTTCATATGCCTGCCGGAACTTACGTTTACTATCCATCTACGATAGACGTAATAGCAAAGTCTATACTATAATTCTGCTTGATGCTCCATCCGTACGTCCATCCGAACGTGTGTCTGCACGTTATGCTTTCAGTATTAGCTTGGAGAAACGTAACACTTGAATAAGAAACCGTGACTTCAGTTAGTCTTTTCCGTAGTCAAGTAGCGAGCCAATTTTTCTCAAGGGCGCATGCTTGTTTTTGAAACACAAATTTCAGTACTGTTTGCTTGTTGAAAATAAATTTCTGTTACTGAATGAATCGTATTCGCAATTTTCCTTTGTTATATCTTCCAATCTGCAAAAACACTTTAGATGTCCATTGGTATGAGTGGAGCGCTTTTATCATCAAGTAAGCAGCACTGAGTAGGTTCACATTATTCGAATAAACTAGCTCTGTACTCTTCGATATGACGAGTAGATTTTTCTTCTTAGCGTGGTAGATGAAAGGCAATATCTATGAAAAAAGTTTTTGATCATCTCTTGCATAAGCTACATCGCATATTATTAGTAGAAATTCTTCTTAGCAGTTTAAGATGCTGAGTCTTGCCAGGAGTTTTGTTCCTTTTTGTGCAAAATCCATTTCACTTATGCTTTTTTTATCTTAATCTTTTCGTAGCAGTTGCAACTTAACGCCGAGCAGATGCCTTTTTATATTCAACTAGTGCACCAAACGCAACCCTTTTGATGAATCAGTCATAAAAATATATATTTTAAAACATCTCAGCTCAACAAAAGGGTTTATATGCACCGAGCGCAACCCTTTTGTTGAATAAGTCATCTGATGAAATTACGTGTGTGGGATTTTTACTCTTGAAGCAGTGTTCCTGCTTTCCTTAAGATAAGTTGCCGCTTGGCTTGCCGTCAACGATGCAATAATGCACATTGGCTACCACCTTTTGATGCTTGTATCGAAAGGTTTTCCATTTTTCGTGGGCTTGAAGTAATAAGCTACTTCCTCATTGCACTGAAAATTTTCGAAACTTCTGGTGCAGTTTTCAATAACCATTACTAATTTTTTGAAAATGGTGATGAAAATGTTAGAGTGTCATTGATTAGTAGACGGTTACTTCACGCTTCATCTTGAGTATTTCTCCTTTTTATATGCTGTGAATTTTGTATATCGACGTGCTAAGGATCTTTATACACTTTTTGTTAGCTTTTGATGGTTATGCGCATAGGCCTATTTGAAGTAGACGGTACTAATGCGCTTCTGTGAAAACGCTTTCAATTTCATGTGATGAACGTCGCCATGCAACTCTGGCTCAGTCAGGGTCTGTATAGTAAAAAAAAAAAAGCTTATGAAACTCAACCATGGAATAGAGCGGTACAGTCGTGGTCATGATGTTGAGGCTAGGCTAGTTGTTGAAACGTTAAGTTTTATTCTCGTCGTTAACCTTGGAATTTCTACGGGTCCTGCTAGTAAGTTAGTAATAGAGTTACCTAATTTCTGTATGAAAAGTTATTACGAATAAAGTTTGTGTATTCTTCGCCTTCGTCGCTGTCACTTTAATGCTCTACCCTCTTCTATATTTTTTCCCAATACTAGAGTGGTAAAAACATAGATAACTTGCAGTTAGTCAAGAGTAAATAATTTTATAAGTTCTGCACTATCTATAACTTGCAAACACAATGGCTTCTTAATTATAGTATGATTAAGGCACAGGGAAATTTGTCGCCTCAGGGAAGGGCTTACATACTATAGTGTACAGAGAAAAGCAATGATTGGTTACACGGGCTTCACACCATCTGGGATCTATGATTGCAAGCGCTCTGCACCATCTAGTTGGAACGTGCTACACCATATACGATCTGCAATAGCGAACGTTTTGTTCTATCTAGGATCAAAGATGGCAAATGTTCGGCATCAACTTGGATCTGCATGCGCTGGCAAACGTTAATGGTTATGAAAAATAATATACGGAGATGCTATGAGGGGACCGGCTTAGGGCGAAGTTCAAAATCAAGCAAAAAATAAAATAAAAATCACGAACTGCGTCAACAAGAACGGAGATTGGGACAATTTTTTTTGTGATACAGTTACTGGAGTTAAATCAGTTTGAAGTTCTAAGTTACTTAAATATGCGGCTTTGCTCATTTGCAAAATTAAAAGTTTTGCAAATTCCAACTGCAATATGTGCATGGTTAATAATTAAAGGGAATAATTATTGGATTTTGAAAAATGAACAGAGCAACTCAATGAAATGTGTAACTCCATACATAGATACAGTATTAATTGTTTGCTATTGGGAAAAAATTGTTTTTATAGACGCAGTGATGTCATTGTTCACAACTATCCATTCATCAATTTGCCAGAGCATATTACTGTAGCTATAATCATTTCTGTAGCAGCATGACTCAACAGAGATGCCTTCCAATGACGTCTTCGCCAGTATACTTTCGAACTTCATAAGACTATTAGTGACAATGAGTTTTTGAACGGAGCAGTGTCAGTGTCTGAGGACAGAACAAACACTTTAAATTCAAGATCGTAGCGACCTAATCGAACGGAGAGCTGAAATCCGATATTTTTTATCATTTATCACAGGGATTTTGGGAATGGAAATTTGTAAACTTGTGTAGTCAATTGCTCTGCGTATTCATATCAGAGTGTCAGCTGAATTTTTGCAATACCTTCAAAACACAAAAGCCTACTTTACACTATAGTCTTCTGTTCCCCATAGGCGGTACGAAGAGTTACACTGATTAGTGCTCGTGTAACGCAACCGGGTGTAGGCTAAAAGACTTGCCAATGCAAGCCGTCACGTCAGCTTCCGTTTGTCAGGTGTTGCTAGAAAAATGTGGAATATTTTTTTAAATTTTCAGTGAATAAGAAGTCAAAAAGCTGTGTATTTTAAGCTGCTTACGTGCTCTGAAAGCGTTCAAAAATTGCAGTGTGAATGTACGTTTGTAGATCAAGTTAATTTTATGTTATCCACAACAACTAAAATCAGCTCGTCAAATGTAGTAGTGGCTATAAAGGACACAATTGATATTCGGCATTATAATCCATAACTCATACCTTAAACATCGAGTGTTCACTTCAGAGGCCTGCGTACTGCTGACCAGCAGGAATTAGTTTTGGGTTTCTTGAGCCTATTTTTACGAAGCTGTCAGTCGAGGGCGAGACGTGAAGGATGCCAGGAGTTCTGGGTAATGTGAGACACCGGGTGTGGGGGGTGACGTGCCGCAGGGAGGGGAGGGGGGGAAGACACAGGGAAGAAGGACTTTTATGTACATAACTTTTTCTCAGTTATCTACGCTAAAAACGGAAGTGCAATAGCCTGAAGTATAAATTATATGACATTGATTAGACATATACAATTTATTTGGTACATCAATTCAACAAACTTGAGTCACTTGGTATATATTGATCAGACATTCGTAAATATCGGCTAATTTCCAAGTCCTTTGCTACATTGATTAGATGCAAATAATGTTTTGTCATATTGATTTGACATACGTAAATCATTTGGTATGTTGATTAAACACAGGGGAAATTTATTTGTGTATATTAGATATGCTTCGAAGAAGTACAGCCTCACCCTCCTTTCTCACAGCGGCCAGTATCAATTCGTGTAGACGTCGGACACTGACTCGTACGCAATATTGTCTCATGCTACAAAGAAACATTTCGCAGCTGCCCTAATTATGATACTTAACTTCAAGTATTGTAATCTTTATATTAAAAATTTCTATCGTTTTATTGGAGCAGTAATGTCAAGAAATTTTTTTATTTTCATTTGCAGAGTAGTAATCAATGCCATTAACCACTATTGTCTTCGGCAGCATTGTCGTAAATAAACATACATAAATGTTTGACATTTTTACTAGCATATTACGATTTTTTCCAGTAAATTACCATATTTTCTATCTTAACTGAAATTTAATGTGCTTCGTACTTTTCTCCGTCAAAATCTTTTTAATCACACGTTCATACCCATTGGATGTTTGCATAGAATACATACATCGCATTTTGCGTATTTTGTGTAAGTACGAGGCATTGTAAGCGATAAAAAACACCAATTTAATTTATATGTAAGTAACATATGCACTGAATACTTTCTACAATTGCATTGAATATAATATGTATGTGTGCAAAAACATGCATATGTACAAAAATATTTGTCAAGACGGATGCATTGTAGTATCTGTGTAAAGATATTCGTCGTAAAGATCATCTAACCTTCAACGTCTCGGTGCAGTGTGGTAATGAATGAACTGCCGCCACTGCTATACATGCCCACATTCCGTACCCTGCTCCCATACCATAGCGTACGTACGGTCTGTCTTACTGTGCATGTCACAACAAAGTGCCCTAGCGTGTGCCTCCTGCGTAACGTTCATGCTTTACTGCTTAGGAAAACAAGCGACTTTTCCCTAGGGTCATTTGGAATATTTTCCCATGGCACGGACTCCCCACGGGCTACCAGGAATATCAGCCTTACAATATTAATGACGCACAAAAATTTCGGGCAATTATTAAACTGGCCTAAAGTGTGTGACATGCCATACATAGGTAAGGATTTTGCAAGCCGAAACAGTTCATGATAATATTAACGTTTTCGGAACTTATTACATCCGGCAATTAGGTTACGTTTTCGTCGGGTTTGCCTGTCTGTTATTTTGTCTGTCATCAAGATAACTAAAAAAGTTATGAACTAATTTTGATGAAATTCACAAAGATTGTTAGATATGTTAGGAGGAACAGATGATTAACTTTTGGTGAAGATCCGTTCATCCGTTTGATTGTTTGTTTGTTTGCTTGTCGATCTCATTTTTGTCAATGCCATAACACAAAAAGTTATGGAAAAATTTTCATGAAAGTTACATGAGTTGTTAGGTTTATTACGAAGAGTAAACGACCAAATTTTTGTGAGGATCTACTTGTTCGTTCGTGTGTTTGTTGAGGTGTTTGACATTATGCTTGTTAGAGTAATACCTCAAAAAATTCTGAATGGATCTTTATGACATTTGCAGGAGTTATTAGTTATGTTAAAAGACACAAATGAATAAATTTGGTGCAGATCGGTTGATTCGTTTGTATGTTTGACTTGTTTGTCATAATGTTTGTTAGCAGCATAGCTCCAAACGTTATGGACGGATCTTCAAGAAAATTGCAGAAACTGCTAATGCTATCAAAGGGGACAAATGATTAGGTTTTGGAGTTGATACAAAAAATATTATGGTTTCAGAGCCAATTTGAAATTTTCGTGACCGTAGCCTTACTTGGCGGAGGTATGTGCTCTCAGAGTGCTCTAGTTTGTCGTGTTTTTGCCATAGTGATTCATGAAATAACTAAAATGCATATTTTGGATTGCTCTTAGTATAATATCAAAGTATTGCATTCATTTGATTACAGTTCACTAAAGTAGATCCCTCTAGATATTGAGCATGAGATTCAACAAAAACAAAGAGGCAGTTCTTGTAACATGGACACATTTGGAACCTCTCTAGCTCCTGTACACTATAAATTAACTTTTTTGTAATTACTTTCAAATATGAGCATTTGCTATGCAAACAACTTTCATTTAAATATGGTCACAGTTAGAATATATAGAATCATTCACTTTGTTTGCAAGATGTTACTGCTTGAATGTACAGTAGGCAAACCGCATCAGAATGAACTTTTTTTTTCATTTTCAATATTATTAACTCATCAACTTTTACTGCCAGTTCTACCGGGGCGGTGTTGATGGTGCCATTCTTATGAGAAACAAAAGCAAATTTGCTCTGTGAGATAATGAGTAAAACAAAAAAAAAAGTCCCATACTTGATGCCCACTGACAGCTTCTCTTGTTTTTCACACGGCTAAATAATACTAATTATAGATTTAGGGTAAAACAGAGAGACTGATCAGTGTATTCACCGAGTATGGGAAACTAAGTTACAATTTTCCATCGAAGAGTTGAATAAGCGGAGCTCTGTTGCGTTCATATTGGCTGCCTTGTAGTCTACGGATTTTGCCCTACCTATTTCAGTGAACGATTGATGATAATTCACCAGGATCACTTAATTTGTCGCTGGAATTCTTTCAACTGTATTTCTATCAGTTTCACTTTGAGATTTTAAATAAGAAGAGCGTCCTTGTCTATCACGTCCCATTTTACAAGTAATCATGGTGTGTTTCTTGTATTACATCAGTGCTAATCATGTAGAAGACTCACTGGATGCGTTTGCAGACAAGTCCTATAATGATATTCCTACGGGACTTTTATGAACGAATATCAAAAAAAGCTTGTCGCGCTACTGAATTTCCTGTTGCATGTCTGACATCATCGTCCAGTCGTGACTTAGGATTAGTGCTTAAAATTGCATTAGCAGAAAAAATTGCTGCTCTGTGTTATTTACGCAACATTATCGAGGAGATAAATAAAGATGCTATCGGAAAACATGCAGCACCTGTTTTAATTAAGAAACCAATAAGTGATGTGTAGTTGCATGGTACTCGATAAACGTGGTTAAAATGCGTTACAATTATTATTATTTTTTTTCATGAACGCTTATGTTGATACAGTAGTTTTTAAACGTACTGTGTACTTTGCATGATGTTCAAATGATGAGGTTAAAACATGATCCAGTTCTCCTTTTCTAAAAATGGTATTTATTTTAATTAAAAATCCATTAACGCCAGAAACTCGGTCCTAAGTTGCTATTTCAAATTTTCGGACTGAAGTTCCTGACATCTCAGTCGCTTTTCGAATTAGTTAAATGATTCCGACTGAAACAGGTGAATTGTAAACACCTGTAGAGCATAATAGTGATGTAAAGTATATAGACATAATGCTCACTTGCTATGCCCCGCCGAGCTATTCAAATGCCTAATAATATTGACACAATTACGTGCGCACCCACGTCTATGTACTGCATTGCTGTCCGGCCGTAAGAATAAAAAAATAAATAAATATAAATAAGAAAGAAGCTGGGAATCTGTAGACTTTTTCATTCCTGAACCGGAGCTCCAAGCACCCGTATGTGACGATGCCTGATTGTCTTTATAACTGATTACAAAGATCATGATTATTAATTTGATTTCATAAACCATGATTATTCATTTGATTACACCAACCATGATTATTCATTTGATTACACCAACCATATTATTCATTTGATTACACCAACCATGATTATTCATTAACACCTTTAACACCTTTATTGTACTCTCATTACATTCTCTAGGAGTAAAAACCTAGTAGGCAATGACATGAAATGAGTACATGCCCTACTAAAAGTATCTACTTATATGGGGCACAATTACATTGTATGTCATATTCGGGTACATCAACATATGTACACATCGCTAATATTCTACAAACGCATTAAAAAAAACAAGCAACAGGGTTCAAGCATTTCATTCGTGATATACTGAGCTAGCGCAAATATCTTATGTCTTGTTTGAAAAGTTTTACCAGACATTGGTTCCCTAAGCTCCTCAGGTAGTTGGTTGTAGCACATAACACTCTGATAAATAGTGAAGCGCTTCTGAACCTCAAGTCTTACTTGAGGTAAATTAAACATATTGTGGCGAGTATTATATAAGTGAGTAGGAACCAATGCTCTATAGTGCCGTTCAAACAGGTCA
>LQNS02000211.1:28545652-28581190 GCA_001587735.2 Parhyale hawaiensis
AATGCTGGCAGTAAGTCGTTCACCAGAGAAAATACAGCTTGGTTGATATTTTTGCCACCTCTAAAACCGTATTGATTAGGACTTAAAACATTTTTCATTTCAATAAAAGGCGTTAGTCTAGAATGGATTTCAGCGTTGGCTGAGCAAGAAGTGCATTCAATCAATTAATACACATAGGTACACACGAAACAATATTATTAGTAAAATGATGAACTACATATATTACAGAAATATGATGTGATCATTTCTATCGCTAATATAAAATATATACATAGGTATTTCATTCAGCTACTTGGATATATATATAAGTGATGTGCGATTAATGTGGAGCAAGATATGTCAGGGGGGTGCCGTGAAGTTTCACTATACTTAGTATTATTAAAAGAGGGATCAACCGGCATAGAAATGAAGGGTAACGCAGTGTGCACCCATTAGGCTTCACTTGCCTGAAACTTCAGATGCGAGCGTTGGTTTCGTTACAGTGAATCGTGTTCCAAGAAAGAGCAGCCTCCAGTTGCGCTTCAGTCGGCCGCAGATTACATTTTATGGAGCAGGGTTAATATCGGTGCAAGGTCTCAATAGCAATCACGTTTCAATAAAACCTCAAGCATGATTCCATGTGCCAAAAATGTCCTCTCTGAAGTACTAAAAAAAAAAAAAAATCAAGTCTATAGTGAGTTTCCTTTAGCTCGACTTTGTGGCGCACCCATGCAGTCGATATGTTTTCAATTTCAATTCATTTCACCCAGAGTTAAGCGAGTTAAAACAATCACACGCTAATATAGACAATATTATTTTTAATATTCTACAAACTGATATGAATTAGCATTGATGGTGAGCAAAATTCTAACTAAATATTACTAGATGCACGCTGTCAAAAATGACCGCCTGGGATTTGTGATGACCTTTCTTCACCGATATTGGTTTCCAGTATGTATCAAATGATGGATACACTACGTACGTTGACCAACTCAAATTATCATAAGAGATCAACGCTCTTTTCATTCCTGTTAGCAGCACACTCTAATCCTTCACTTAGATGACGCGTTGTAAAAAGTTTACATCAGAAAGTAGTGAGGCATCAATTAATTTAATTATAAATTCTTGTTCAAGCGAAAACTGCTCAGTAAAAGAAAGCATAAAAGCTGAAAAAGATTTGCTGGATCTACCTGACATGGGCAAATTTGCTTCTCTTGGGATTCGGATGTTGATTATCTACTCAATTTGTACGTCGTGAATTGAGAGCGAAAAAAGATTCATTGTGTGGAGAAAGTAATATAGAAATCAGACTCCATGGCAGCTCTAAGAGAAGCTGTAAATATTTTAATCGTTTGGATTTCAACGTTGGCTGAGCAAGAAGTGCATTCAATCAATTAAAAGGATAAGAATTCAAACTTTGGCCATCTACTGCAATCTGGCCATCATTCCGCATGAAAGTGCAACATTAATTGCTAAAAATCGGCAACTTGGCTCATTTAATCGCCACGTAGCATACGATTATGTATACTTATTAACTATACGGCGTTGTTTATAAAATTATTTTGACTTAATTGTGGTAGATAACCTACTTTTACTAGTTTTTGTAATAGTTATTTTAGTAAATAAAGTAAAAGGGACCATTTCTATTAAGCTATGAGTGTCAGTTACTTGAAATTATAATACACGTACTTAGAAGTTGTACATGCTCTCTTGCCATTTACTGTATATTATGGAAGCTTCAAGAATGCATGTCGCCCGCCCAATTTTCAGGTTAATCTTTTCAACAAAAATCTAATGGGAATTTATCTATTTAATTGGCGAGTCTTTAGGTAAATGCTTACAAAGATAATCTAATGTGGTAATATTTCTGTTCCAACGCCCATTTTCTAGGTGAAGATTTGCATTAAATATTCTGACGGGATTTTTTTTTTCAGGTATAAGGGGCTTGTCGCATCCCTCGTCCCAACCCCACATGAGCAGCAGTAGCAGTGGAGGCAGCAGCAGCAGCAGCAACGGCATACATCAGCCCACAGACAGCCCTCAACAAATGAGTCACCAACACCATCTACAGCAGCAGCATCACCACCAACATCAGCAGGCTGTAATGATGTCTCCCCAGTACGATACTAAAAGATGTTGGACCCCTCCGACCAACTCTCAGGCCCACATGGACGGCCTAGCTTCTCACGATGCCGACCCTCAAAGACCAACCAACCACCAGCCACTAAGGCCAGTATCACCGATGCCACACCAGGACACGCCTACAACTCCGGGTTCAACCAATCAGCATTTGATCCGTAGCGCCTATTCCTCAAGTTCAACCAACCAGCTGGCATTTAGAGGTGTTTATTCCTCTAGTTCGATAAATCCACACTCGTTGCGAGTGGGATATTCTACTGGATCAGCTAGCCAACACGCAGAAAGGGATATGTCGCCCATTCCACAATCTCAGCAGGGTACGTCGACCACCCCGGTACCGGCGGGTCACCTGTTCCAGCAATCCGCCACTCCCGTAGCTCATTTACCACCGAGTCACTCTACGAGTACCACTCCTTTGCCAGGGCAACACGTATTTTCTCAGGAAGCTCCGCCAACTTATTACGATACTATTAAGTTCACCATGTAGAAATATAAGAAATAATAGCTGTTGTGCGACCTTGTACATAGAATAAAAACGAGTCATTTCCAGCTGATAATTATGTGCTGGAAACGATGTTTATGTTTTCGTGTTCACTTGTGAAGACAGTTTATCGAGCTTCCAGTGGCTTTTCATGGTCAAAATGTGAAATTTTGTGATTTTCATAAGTGGCATTTCAAAAAAATAAAAACAAACAAACAAATTATTAAAAGTAATCAATAAAGCGGTCCTTACATCATAATAATGAGTCATTTAAGAATATTTGTGCATAAAATTCTTTCGAATGCAGTTTTAAAATGCATAAAACTAGAAGTTTCTGAAAACAGATTATCACTATGAAGAAAGTACCGAAATTACGCTCGCCAAAATTGACAGAAGTCGGAAGACACTATCATCCTGCAGGTCGTGACCTCGTTTCTCCTACTGCATTATACACAATCAATTCACAACTATAGTACACTTGTCTTTGCTTATCTACTCGTGCAGTAAGTCTCGAGAAGCTCAAAATGTCATAATCTCCTAACATAGATGAAATTATTACAAATAGCATGAAGTACATTAACGATAATAGAGTTTTGTGGAGGAATTCTGTGGGCATAGAATATAAAATGATAATATAGGGATGGATGCCCAGTTTATCGCTGTAAAAGTAATATGCGCGAAAGGAATATAAGAAGTCAAAATTTGCTTATGGGCTTTTGAGTATGACAGGCGGTGCACTGTCATTTGTGCTGGTAGAAAAATAAAGAAATAGATGGAATCTGCTGATTTCACCATGGTCGATATTCTTTTACTGTTTGATATTCACTATGTTAGCTATAATTAACTGAACATTTTAATGGCAGGGATTGTAACGCACATACAGTATTCTTTCATGACTGCTTTCTCAATGAAAGTTAAGGGTCGTCCTACAACAATGAACAGATACGGATGAACTCGCAGCCCAACAATTTATATTTTTTCTGATACTTCTTGTAACTGTAAAGTGTACAGAGCTTTTCTGATATTTATTTAACCGTAGCTTATTGATCATCGTCATCTCCTTTCTGTACTTATTTGTGAATACGCTCATCATTTTTAGCTGTTGTAAGAGAAATAACGCGGTAGAAAATTTTGCTTGACAGTATTTCATTCATATTTAATGAATTGTGGCACATGCCGTGTAAGTTCAATCGATATTTCTGTGTTACAAGCGATGCTGCTACAGCTGTGTGAACATCTCTTGAAATAAGTGCGTCTTTTTCCTTTCTATTGGGAGAGTCATGAACTATTGGTGGAGTCTATATACGGGTGAAAATATCCGTAGATTTACGCGATCAATGTACTTTAAATTTTATTTGGGCACAGCTATAGGTATTGATTTCTAACGACTTTTTTTCAGCATTCGTCAGTTTTCTTTCTTTTTATTAGTTAATAATGCCAGAGCACAGAATACGTATAGAAGAGTGTAAAAGCAGGTAGTAGGCAATTTGAATTCTTTTGTTTCAGCTAATGAGTTCAAATTGTAGTTATTATTTGCATTAAGTGTTTTAACAGTATGGTTGACACACGATACATCACAATAAAACTTATTGTGGTAGCACACAACATTGAGATTCTGATCAAGGTACTTTCAACAAATAAGTTTTTGTATTTTTTTTTAATTCAGCAGCAAATATTGCATTCGTAAAGCTTTAAACTCAAACCGAACGGTTTATAAATAACGTTGGTACGTATGAACTTTGCATGCAGGTGATTGACTGAAAAACGTATTGTCTCAAACCAGCAGGTACATTCTTGTTCAATGGAAGTCAGTGCAGCTCTCGTGCTGCGCAAGGGAAACCTTCCCCGCCGATCGGTATATATACGGGAAGACGTGTACCGGTTGCGGGACAACACTGTTCTCAGTGTCATGCTTGTGATCTAGGAAAATTAAGGTGCAAATGCATGAGTCCTACCGGGTCATAACCGCAACAATGTAGCTCTATTGAACTCGCTTTAAATTTCTGCAGCATTGGAAAAATATTAGTAATGTCATCCTTGCGATAATTCATGCTTTTTTATTCGTGTTCAAAAACAACTGAGGCGTGAGAAGTATATGTATTTAAACTTTTTAATTCAAGCTAGCGACGAAACTTGCTTAGGAATGACCGTAATTTATTTGAATGTTATGTCACTTACATGTGAGATGTGAGAATAATACTTTGTGCTTCATTTTGTTTCGTGCGTTGTTATATAGGTAGTATGTTAAACGTTAAGTCTAAGACAGTATTGATAATGACTTGAAGAGCGTAAGCACGAATAATAAGACCGAGTATGCTCGAGCAGCGAAATATCTGTTGAAAAATGTAAACACGAAAGTAGTGGTATAACTGGTGAAAATTTTAATCATGAAAGTGGGCAGTATTATCGTAAAATATGTATGCATGCAAGTCAGCTCAAGGAGCAGAAGGACTAAATATACTGAGGTATACTCTGTTTTTTCTTATGTTTTTATATTACTTTCGATACACATGCGGTACATAATAGCTTGGAGCCTAGGCTTTAGCTATTTTGTTAGGAATGGGCATGTTGGTTAATGTGTTAATGAACTTACAAAGCTAATATTAAAACCGTGCCATAAGTACCGTATAAGCTGAGTATATAAACGAAATATCATTTACTTGTTATTTCTTCACTTGCATCACACTTACACTTTGTATCAGTGCCATTCTTACATGCTGGCTTGACAAGTAAAATATGAACTAAGAAAAGTGAGACACATAATAATTTTGCTGAATTTTCTTTTATTTATAAGTTAAGTTTGTAGAACTCTTCTACGTATGGCTATTTTGAAGGAATACGAAATTGAATAGCGGTATGCAAATCCTTATTAAGCAAATAATTACACGATACTGAATATTACGCAAAAAAAGGAAAAAAACACAGTTTACAAACATTGTACATTTACGCGCATACAATTGTAGTCCAATAGGACATCTCTATACTACCAACACAACATTGTTCACGGCTCTTCTAGTTACGCTATATTGAACGTAAACCTCTTAAAAATTCAATATCAGTGATGTTTTGATACGTTGGATTGATTTTTTTTTTAATCTACAGATGCATGCTGACATCAAAAGGAAACGATTCTGATATATCAGTAGTGAAAATGACAGGAAAAAATACTGTTAAAAATATTGCTTTACTGTTTACTGTTGCTGGTGGCTTCTATTGTAAAGAAATGAACAGAACGGCGCAAAGAAACGCGGAGTAATAATCAAGTAATAATAATCCTTCAAGTCTCGCTTGAAGTAAAGCTATCAGAACGTTCAACGGTTAATTCAACCTCGCATAAAACTGTTAGGTGCCTCAGCTATATACCCTATATGATATTTGCACTCATGTTGCTGCAACGGAGAATTTGGAGAAATTTACCAAACTGTGATATATGGCCTGGCTATTGCATTAAATATTCCTCAAAGAAACAAATATATATGCATTTAAATAACGCGACAAGTATTTAAGTGCACGAGTACATAGCAGAGTCATTGCTTACCGATTTGATTGACAGCGTACAACGTCACTAGTTTTAGCTAATCATGCAGTATTGTAGCTGTCAATACGTATAATACCACTCTTGCCGATATATATTAAGAGGCTGAACTATGCAATAATGGGATACTACGTAATGTTTGATTTCATATGTAGAGAGCACATACAGTGCACAACTTTTCCTAAACCAGTGATCGCACTACACAGCATGAGTACTGTACTATATTATCTAACGCTACAGCTACGGCCTAGTGGCTCCCAACTTTCTATGCTTCGCACCCCTAGAAAACTTTTAATATATTTTTACACCCCTACATAATAAATAACTCACATGATGAAAATGAATGCAATTTATACTAAATTTGTGTAACAAATTTAACAACGGCAATTTCCGAATGAATTGCGTTTTCCAAGAATTCACACTCTTTAGAACAGTATTTCCCATCGCTGAGGTAAATTACCCTTGTGGGGGGACCCATATTATTGCGATAATGGACCTTCTGTGAGAGATGAAGCAGCCTGATCGTAACAGGCTACTAGCTGTACGTCATGTGCAGTGAATTATATGTAGCAATGAAAAGCATCCAAAACTGCCGGGGGTAGGTTCAATAGGATAATTGATAGTTGCGAAATTGCATTTTGGGGTTATTACCTCGAAAAGGTTGGGAAACACTGCCCTAGACATAGATGGTCATTCCGTACCTCCAGGGTGTTACAACAGCCCCAGCTGGGTAGGCCTGAGCCACACCAAGTGTGGGTATTGTGGCTTCATAATCACGATCGTTTGCTACTGAAGCACATTAGAAGGCAAATAAAACGAGAAAAGATGCATAATTAAACTGATTTATTGTCTGTCTTTACCTAATTTTCAAAATATGTAAAATGTGAAGTGCAATTTATGTCAAATCAAGCTCACTCGCTCACATCGAGAAATCTCCACTTAATAAATGTAACCAAAATGCTACTAACCACCCATGTTTGACTGTCAGAACTATAGATAAGATAATTCTCTGTGCTACACGTAACATACATAACTGGGGTACACTGACTATACGGAGAGTCTTCTGTGTGTACTAAATTAACGACTATAGTACGAAAAAATAGCTTCTTGTGCCCCTACAACCGTACGTGTTTGGCTGTAGCCATCTGTTTCATTATGTGGAGATTTTTCAATGTGTATACAATTTACTGTAGTAAAGTTTCCTCAAAACCTAGTGCCTGCACAGCTGCTAGAACTATGTATTGTTTATTGTGTTTGCTAAACTGTAAAAAACATTGAAAAACATGTAGTCAGTTTTTTCGTTAACGGTTGTATTTTTCAATCAAATTTCAAAGCTAAAGTTAACTGTGAGGTAAAACTGCAAGACCATCAAGTCCAGAAATTGAAAAAAAAGAAAACATCACTTTGAAGTATAACCTCTTTACCTGAGCTCTGAATTACCGGTGGTATAAGGAGTGTTCTAAATGTGGATGTCAACCGTGTATGATATTATTATCGTGTTCTTTGTTAAATAAAATGCATAATGAAGCGTTCAATGATATATATTTTATCCTTAAAGGGCACGTTCAAACAGAACTGATTTTCTTGAAAATGCGGACATTTGAAAAACAATTAGAAGACTATCGACCTCACGTGTCAGAAAATTTATTCTTCATAATGGCAAGCCAGCTCGCTGAGCGATTAATGTTGAAAATTTTCGGACAGGTTAGTAATGGGTTGGGGGTAATCTTTCCAGTTAATCCAGTTATAATTCCAGAATTTTGGATCAGCATTCTCATCGTCAGGTTTTTCGTTGATGGGCACAGCCGTCTCGTTGTACTGGGCCAGTAGCTGCAGTAGCTGGTCTACCACATCAGGGTAGTCTGCAGAGACGTCGGTCTGCTCGCAAGGGTCGGCTGTGATGTTGAACAGACACGGTCGTCCAGTCTCGCTGAGACGACACAGAAAGTCTGGAGCGTCGGGGTTTGGAGGACATGCGACCTAGCAACCATAAGAACAATTTATTGAGAGCTGAAAATAATATAGAAACCGTTATACTTGCTAAATTGAAACATATCTGAGAATGACGGCAGAAAGTGCATATCATATACTAATTGGATATCTCCATTACTTAACATAACATCATACTGCTGAAAGGCTTTGAAATACGTAGAACAAAAGCCCTACAGAAGAACGGACAGAATTTTCCAGAAATAACAGAATGGTCAGAGTTCTACATCGCGTACGGAACTTTTGGACTCGATTCCCACAACGTTAACCACAGATCGTCCGAATGTCACTGCGAGGACCACCCTATTCTTCACACTATCACATCTCGAACAGTTCTAGAATTAAGGCAAGTGAAAAACGTCGTTAAGTGCATCTGCATTGTAAGCTAGATAATAAAGGTCTATAATCATTAGTGATAAAAACTGTATAAGTGGGCATTAATGGATAAGTCATACCGCCCAAGTGACGTATTTAAGGGGTGGCACTACAATGAATTATGAAAAATTCTCTAAATTGATACATATACACTACGTGTATTTTGAAGATAAATTTATGACAGTTAAAATAAAAAAAATAAAAATCAATATTTTAAGAACAATAAGGTAAAAGTCAAATCGAAAATCACCTACACCGGCTACACGGTTTCGAAGCAACAGCGTAGTAATGAATGTAATGAATTCGTTTCACCAACTACAAGCAGTCGCCAGCGCGCACTAGCTTCAGCTTTGCTATTTCGTCGTTTAAAATAGCTAAAAAATATAGTACAACAAAAGGTGCAGAGAGATATGGTAGAAAGGATCATGAAAAAAAAAGCACTGAGTACGGCTGTTGCATTGCTAAAATAATAACGTTATCGGAGCCATAATCCCTAGCTTGTAATACATCTACAATGGAGCGGTACGTTCATGACGCATCGATGGAGAAACAGGAGGCTCGCCAGGCTGGTGGCTGGAGCAGAGATTTGTGGGATGTTTAGGGCGTGTTCAATTGGGCGCCGAAATTAAATCTTTGAGGGTTGACCTGTCTGAAATTTTCGACAGATGCGCTGGCTTCGGCCTATAGAATTGACGTTCAGGTGTTAACGTGCAGTTAGTTAATCATGAGACTTCCATGAGCTCAGTCTAGCTCGGTATAATAGAGTTATTCGTTCGCCTGCTTAACGTATTGGGGTCGCGTCTAGCACTTGCCACACGATTCGAATCGACAGAGCCAAAGCTCAAGTCTGAATTATAGAACAAATCAATCTTCGAAGGCTTAATTTCGGCCCCAATTGAATACGCCCTTATAATAGCATATTTTGATAAATTAATATTAATTAATTGAAAAATAATTTTCTTGAATGCTATATGCATAGCCTACACATGTAATCGATGGATCAAAGGGCCCATTCCCAGGGAGAAGCCGAAGATTAGGCTCCGGGACGCTTTGAGCAATCAGCGTTATGCCATGGTCGACAAAAATATCTTTTACGCCTAAGAGAAAGTCTTTGTTAGTTTGATGGTCGGGGTGCGAGGTGGCCAGTGCCCAATGTTTTTTTTTACATGCGCCAATGAGGCTATATTTTTGTGGTGTTGGTCGGTCGGTCTCTTTCTTTGTCTGTCACAAAGATAACTGAAAAATTCTGGACAGATCTTTACGAAACTTACAGGGATTGTTAGGCATGTTAGAAGCAAAAATGATTTTACTTTTGGTGAAGATCCGTTCAACTGTTTGCTTACTTGTCTACCCGCCTATTTTTTTCGTTGTACCCTAACTCAAAAAGTTATGGACGGGTTTTTATGAAATTTACATGAGTTATTAGGTATATCACGAAGAGTAAACGACTAAATTTTGTGATGATCTGTTTGCTCGTTCACCGATTTATCCCTGCGTTTGGTTGGCTTTCTTGGCTGTCTTTGAGAAAATAATAGAAACTGTTAGTCCTGTAGAATGTACAAATTATTAGCTGTTGGTGCTGACACAAAGAAAATAGGGATTTCTGAACTAATTTGAATTTTTCGTTATCTTTGCCTTGCTTGGTGGAGGATTGCACTCTCAGAGTGCTATAGCTTTTTTTTTACCAAAATAGACATAAAGCCTCAAAGTCTGGGCTACAGTTATCTGGTCCTTGCAAGGACGAAGGCCTAAGCCGGAAGGCATGAAGGATCGCAAAATTTAGAAATGGACTGTGCCCTATTGCGGTACTGTCATTTGTTAAAGAATGAACTATCAGTACGACTACTTTAGGACAGTGTTAACTGTACAGCTTTTCATAGATTGGATTAGATATATGTATAGGCGGCAGTAGACGAACCAATTAGTCAAGTAGTAACATAGCTGGACCATCAAGTTGGATATATATGCAATTTTTTTTGCTGAAAGTAGTAGGCTAGTATAGAGTGTCTACATTAATAATTTGATGGGTACCACTTTGGCAACTTTGGGCAATATTTTTTATTGACGTCATAAGCCACGCTCTTCTTTCCACATATATATTCATTATCACTTATATTGTTTTTGGAATAAACATATCATGTTTGGTATAAAATTAAAGCTTATGGCAAATACAATGTAAGTATAAAGGTTATAAGATACTAAACACAAGTAGAGTTCACCTATGGGGCATTCAATGTGAGACAAGGTCAAATGACGTCGTTTAAACGTGTAGCATAGGTATCATGCTCGGTGTCAACTCGAATAATTGTATTATATGAAATAAAACTACATAGCTTTTGATAGTTTACTACTATGATTTTCATTGGCAGTGTAGGGAGCGGTTGCGCAAAATGATTGGGTGATTTCAAAACGGTTTGATATTTTTTTGGCGAACCGGGAACGCTTGAGTCATCTGAGTGTAGGATTGCGCAACCAAACCGCACTTGTCTGAGTTCTCTTCTAAATTCATAGTGAGTGGTTGGTGTTGTGGTCTTCTCTAGCTGTTCAGTATCCAAACTATGTCTTCCAAAACCACCGAAGACGAGCAAAAGTTTAAAAAAGTCCACTGCAGACGATAAACTTTTGTTCGGTGTTTTTACTTCACCGCGTTCGAATATTTCGTACTGTTGTCAATGCAAACACAGCTATGAGTCTACCAAAAAGTTTCAATAAAATATTTAAAATCGTATTATCTGGTTTAGCCCGTGTCACTAGTGCAGTGTGTTTTATCTTTTCAAGATTTTAGCAAATGTCGTCTCCAAAAGCAGTGTTCTTTTTCTTATTTGTACACAGACAGAGCAACGCTTTCGGAAGCGGTGAAGTGAAAACCGAGGATAAAAGACTATCGCCTGCAGCTGGCCTAACAGTTCATCGAGGATTAGGAATATAGGTCATTACCAGCATTATGGTGCCTTACTAACAGCGATTAAAGCCACAGAAGCAATAAAAACGAACAATGCGAAAAATTCTTAGGAAAGTACAAAGAAAAATTTCCGGAAGATGAAAAGAAAGATGTAAAAAATTAATTCGCTGAGACAAATTTCAAGAGGAAGTAATAAAAGTAAATAAATAAATAGATGACTTAGCCAAAAGAGTAGTTGGAACTGGTGGAATTGAATGTTGCGCAAAATGATTGTACAGTCTATAGCACTCGATTAGATTAGATAGGTGGCAGAAGACGAACCAAGAGGCCCATTCCCAAAGACTCACCGGAACTTACGCCCGGCCCTCTATGAGCTATTGCCATTATGTTAGTAGGATGTAGAGAACTGGGGAAACAAGAGGAGAATAAATGGACGACAGAAGAAAAAAAAAGAAAGAAAAAGAAGGGGGAGAAGAATCACAGCCAAAGAGATGACCATGAATGCACGCAAGCATGATCGATAGCCGCTGATATGCGGAGCTTAAAAATATAGATGGAGCGGAAGTGAGAATAAGTCGGCTTAAGATGGCCTGGGAAGCTTTGGCTGTTAAGTGCTTGCGACTCGTGGAGGAGGAGTTCTTAGCATATGTCAAATAATTTGTGCTATCATGTTGCGCAAATTATTTGTAATTTAGGAGGGCCTTAAAATACAATTAAAATAAGGCTCCGCCAGAAATGTATGTGTTTAAGCTTGCCGAAAATTGGGCAACTCTTTGTTGAGGTGCTGAGATAGCAAGTCGCTGTTTAATTTTACTCCCTGGCTACACGTGTAACATTGTGAGGGTAACTCCGACGTCTGATTGGATTGGTACACGCCCCAAAATTGTACGTTTGTGAGCTGGGTAACACTACCTTCGTGTACAACCATTGACTTTGAGACTTAACAATTGGTATTAAAAAATGTATGACTGCCATATAATGCTTGAGTTACTGCATTTGAAGCACTTTTGCGTATTTTTTCAACGTTTTACCCTAAAATAGAGCCATAATAAGGCTCCGCTAGAAATGTTTGGGTGCGAGTTTTCTGCAAATTCCGCAGCACTTCTTGGTGGCGCTGAGATCGCACGCCGCATTCACCGTTACACGGGGTAACACTGTGAGGGTAACACCGGTGTCTGATTGCAACACGCCTCAGGCAGAATACAATTTATTCAAAGAAAACGGGAAAAACATTTTCTTTGCATAATTGGGCGTAGTTCGAATGTGTTGAAGCGAATTCCTGGCTTCAGCTTAATATAGGCTTAATATACACAAGGAAACTCCTCTGTAAACACAAATAGCAATATGCTCCATGGGCCATAAACTAGGTAGGGGTGTAATAGGCTTTGTGTTGAAATACAAAAGTGATCCGACAATTCGCTCAAGAATCATTAGCGAAAAACAGTGTAGCATTCCCAGTGAAAACCACAAAAGAAATTAAATCACTGCAAGAATGCTGAGGTCATATGTAAGCAATACATTACCTGCAGGTTCCGGTATACGATGGTAGTTCAAGATAGAGCCACCTAGAATAGCGCTTCTGAAACACAATAACACATCTTTTGAGACGAGCATTCAACGTTACAGTAAATTCAACATTGTGCACCATGTCTTACTGTTTTCTTGTCTCCACCACCATTGTCCACCGATTCCACTTCTTTTCGAGACTTATCCAGTTTTTTTCATCAGTCTCTACTGCATGTTCAGTTTTCTTTGAGTGCACATTTGCACCGTGTTCTCTCTCCTCACAGCTGCAGTATAAAATATCTTCAAGATGCGCCAGCTGAGCAGGAACTACAAGTTCTCTGGAACACGGTACCAATGACTTGCAGCTACATGTATTGTATATATCTATAAATTCTCTCCCACGACTTCGAAATTTTTGAGCTACAATTGTGGTCTTTGGGCTTGCAAGCCTGCTTCACTTTTTTCATGAGGAAGTGCGATGGAAAATTAATATCAAAGCTACTGTTCTGAAGCTAGGAGACAAATGCTTTAAGTTATTGGCGGTGCATGCCTTATCAGATTGTTGTACAGAATTCTTTTCATTTGGCAATGGAAATGTTGTTGCTCTTTACTTGCCGCTAGAATTGAATCGTAATCTATGAGTATTAACAGAGCCCGATGCGAAAGAGCTGAACATGATGACAACTAGAATAGACTCCCTCTTTTGCACCCTCTTTTTGAACCTCTCAACAATTGAGATTGACATTATTTAGCAAAATGAAAGAGCCTCGAATGGTCAAGAGTCTACCTTCTGCTAGCAAACCAGCAATAGAGCATATCATACGTGTTCGTCTGCGAGAGCTAATTGGAAGAGCATCCGAGCAGAATGAACTTTCTACAAGAAATTTTTCCATGTTTCCATCGAAAAGAGAAGAGCAAAATGGTGCAGTGAAGGCTGCCAAGGAATTATTAGATTCTCGTTGTTTGGGGATATGCAAGTCAGCGCCACCATGTTCTGGGGCTAAGTGTAGCGGCCGGTCAACTAACACATCATGAACATACTTCATATTGAAGCAGTGAAGTGAAAAAACACTGAGTAAATGTGCCGTCGAAACTGCTGAGGAAGGAGAATTCGATGAGTCTTGAGTAAATGTGAATTCAGAGGACAAGAGCAGTGGAAACAAGAAAACAGAAAGACATGGTGAAAGTGTTGACTTTCTTTCAAAATTTGGGATAATTGTCTCAAACGATATGTACTTTAGTTTCAGAAGCCATATTGTGTGTGTCTCTATCCGTACCCCGAATATCATTTCGACCTTCTTGAAGTGATCTATTTTGTAGCAAACTGTCAAGAACTAGAGACGTCAAACTGTGTACTTGGAGCGGAAGAGAGAGAAGAAGATGGATTAAGGTGGCCTCGAAAGCTTTGGCCGTAAAGATTTTGCGATTCCTGGAGGAGTTCTTAGCTATGAAGGATGTCTCTCCCCAGGTATGTCAAGACGATTTTCAAATGCGTTGACTGTATATATCCTCACCGACAACGTCGGAAGGGAATCAATTCCAAATGCTCACTATGAAATACGGCAAGAACTGCTGACTTAAGATTGTTCTTCGAGCATTATGTTTGAGTTTTTGACCTTTGTTTCGCAGGCGATCATTAACGTATATATAGTTCCCTCGTTGGAGTTACCTGACAAGTTACTCTGGTTTCCTCCATGTTGTCCAGCGCTAGAGGGTCCCGCTGAAGAACTATGGTCCCAGCTGGACTCTCCCGGACCCTCTGAAGCACTACCTCCAAATCTGTCTCAGGACTTTCTTCTTCCAGTCCCGTCGGACCGAACCAACCGTCCCGCTCAGGGTCTGATGTTTCTGAATCTACGTGAATGGAAATTATGGTAGCTGATCTAGGAAGAATTCGAAGTATTGGAGAATACGTGGTTAACTACTCAGATTAGATACTTTTTGTGTGTTTCTATATGCCGATAAAACGCGGCAAAGCGTTCCAATATCAAAGTTAATTTAGTCACTCATCTGCTTCACAAGAACTTACTAAAGACAATTTACTGAGTTATACTTTTATACCTTTATTTGTTCTCTCAATTTACAAATCAACAGTTAAAATATTCACAATTACAGTCAGTTGGTTAGAGAACACGCCTACTGAAAGTGAAAACACTAATGGGGCGTATACATCATTAAAAATTAATTGTACACCAACAATTGCTTACTTTCGGCAGCCTGTTTTACATCAAGCAGAAGTAGTGGCAGGAGTAATCTCAAAGTGGGATCCTGAGAGAACTAGGAAATATCTCATCTATAAATTCCGGGCAATATCAACATATTAATGATTTCAACATTACTTGAGGCTAGTTATCACTAGCCTCGGGTGCATGGGTAATTATGAGACGATTTCCAGTGCAACATTTCTCTATATACGCAATAATAGTTATTCTCTTGTTGCAAATTTCAGTTGTATAGCTATATGTGAGAGAAAAGCCAGGAGAACATTTCATACGAAGAGATAAGTTTACTTTGCGTGGAGCTCGTCTGAGATCAATGATCGTAAAGATTCTCTCTCCACGAAAGCTATAGGCATAACTTACTGATCAGCAGTTTCCAGTCTCCTTTTCTGAGCGCGGAGTCCCCCAACACGGGGTCAATGTTATGGAGTAACTCATCCCTCGGACCAGGAGCATCCTGGGTCAAGGTTGGCCACATGCTGACTCCATCAATGCCTTTCAGGTCTTCCGGGTCGCCTCCTGTAACAACGTATTGATTGGCGACGAGATCGTCACTGTATTACCCAAATAATTCTGCAGCCGTGCGTGCGCCATATCACTACATTGACTTCCCTTACATCCAGATTCTGCAAAAGTCTAGTCTGTCAGTCACACCGAGCACACATCATGATTACTGCACTAGAAGGCTTGGCATGAGCTTGGTTTCTCAATAATCACCAGCGCCATGTATCAACAAAATAGAGAAGTGGAATTACGTTGGTTCCGCCGAAATTGTGTCTTGCTCTACCTGTCGACCCACATCGCAGCACCCAAAATGTTTCGGTTTGCGTGTGTTAAAAGCGGAAAAGTCCTCCAGCTTACTGATTTGTAATTCAATGTACAGTAAATTTGGACAGATATTCAAAACTCTCCTCATAACGTTCGCTAACCCAGCTGGTATGAAGACTAACAGTTTAGCAGATATATTTGATATACACAGTTGCGTTCTCAAGGACAGACTCAAGCATTCAGAGGCTGCGTGAACTACAAACGCAGGGAGAATAACTACCATGTGAACGTGCCTTTAGTTATACTAGATATTATAGTCCATCTCTGAATACAGCACTGGTAATTTATTTGAACTGCTATACGTCAGAAAAAAGTTGGGTGCCGAAATACGAATGGTATGTAGACTAGCGCATTTAAAATTCAGGTACAATATGGGCGGCTATAAATTCAGTTAGGTAGCTATTTTAGCTGAACTGAACCGATCCAGACTAGCCTGTTCTTAACTAACCAAACCTTCTCAAACGTAACGTAACCTAACATATATTTTATTTCGAGGCATGCCATATACTGCACTGGTGCCAAACAACGAGTAAAAGTACACTTGCCAGCAGCAGAGTAAAGGGTTGGCAGCCAGTCCACCAAGGACATGATATTATTCGACACAGTCTGAGATTTTACGAGAGGAGACCAAATGAATCCAGCTGCTCGAACGCCACCCTCCCAGTACAGACTCTTAACCTGGTGTGAATAACATTAAAATTAATTGTTATTCTTATATATAAAAGCACATACCTATGTATATTTTTAGTGTTCATGGTGTGAATATTTACCCAGTCCATAGACTACGCAATACTATACAGTTTACAACTATACTGTTCCTATACTCTCGGCCCAGTCAAATAAAGTACGACACACATTTCAAAGAAGCACTAAATTGTACACTAGTAATCCAGTAATAGGAGATAGCCGCTTAATAACTATAATAACTACTATAATAACTGGCATGCGGGCCCCAATGCGTTTCCAAAAATACACGAAAAACCCCGGAACACACTGATAGTTAATTGGCTCAATGTATTCAAATACAGCGTGTAACTACTTAACACTCTCCATCAATACTTTTCCATCACAGGATGATGCACACTCCGATAAGTTATTTTATCATCAACACATGGATTGAGGTCTGTGCTAAATGTAAAGTCAACTTGACTGCATCATCAAATGGGGAAACCCACATGCACTGGTTTGTGCTACGGATATAGGCCCACTGGCCTCAGAGGAGTAAGTGCGGCTGCAACCGGCTACGAGCCATCAAGAACGATGGCGCTGTTTTGACGGAAGGTTGAACGACCCGCGTCCCCAACCCCCTTCATCTCTGAGAAAGTTAAGTACCCTCACGGCCGCTCTGCACGCCCACCACTGCTGAGTTAGCACGCCTAGATTACCAAAGAGCCCGCATGCCCGGGTTGGCCTCGAAGCTGCGATACGAGGAGTGTGAGCTCAGATCGTTAGTGCGCTGCTACCGTATGTACTGAGAACAATTTCCAATAGTTCCTAGAGGCATCATGTTTCATGCAATATTGCTAAGACAGCCGGAGCAGGAAAAAGGTGAATCTAGGGAGTACAGTCGATTTTGTTCTTTTTCCACGGAAATGACAACATACTGATGGTTGTATGTTTCATATTTCAAATACAAACAGGGTGAGTACCCACCCCTCTCAGAGGCCAGTTGGAAGCGGCGTTGTAGTAGTAACCTAGGGCGGCCGGTCCTCCGTTGTCAGAGCTGAAGATGATGATGGAATTGTCCAACATGTCGCGGTCGTCCAAAGCTTCCAGCACCGCCCCGACTGAGTCATCCAGCTTTGCAAGCATTGCTGCTCATGTTTCACAAAGAGTTAAACATGTTTTATTTTAATATATTTTGAAAAACTGACAAAGGGCAAGTTCGTCTGGGTACCGAAATCAAGCCTTCGAGGCCTGAATTGCTCCAAAATTCAAGCAGGTGCGCTGGATTCTACTTACTGAATCGAAGTCAGGCATCATCCCTTAGTCGGTACCCTTGAGACTTTTGGAAACTCAGTCTTACTTCGTAAAATGGAGCTTTCCGTCGATCAACATAATCAGACTGTTTCTATCACTTGCGACACGTTTCAAAGTCACGAAACAATAATTCCTGTCTGCATTGCCAGAAAAATTAGGTCAAGTGGGCTTGGCTTAGATCGACTTTTACCACCCATTCGAAAATAGTTTATATTTAAAAAGATAAAGTCTGTGATTCACTATTATACCCGAAACGCACAACCTAACGCTGATTTAGATGAGCCAGCTCAATGTTGGTAACGGTTTTGTGTTCGCAACCCAAGCCAAAAGCTTGCAACTCATACGACAGTAACTCGTTTGCTAGAGTCAGTTTCATTTCGTTTCCAAAATCTGATCCGATGATGAGTTGAACATAGTATTATCCAACACAGTGTTATCCAAAGCCACTTCTAAAAGACTACGTGACAGCTCAAGAGGTTGCGATCTACCATTTAGAAGTCAAAGGTAGCCAATGCCAGTCGAGAACTGATAAGATAAAGTTCAATACTGAAATTCAAGCAGGGATACAGTCCTCCAGTTGCCGATTTCTTTGGAACCGATGATAAGCTGAAAACAATTCCATTTAGTAATGGCAAACGTATCTGTCATTTCGTCATTGTTACTTTCGCCAAGGAGCTTATGTTTTTGAATAGGGTTGTTGCCTGTTATTCTGTGGGTCTGTTAGCAACTTAACTCAAAAACTTGTGGACGGATCTTCGTGAAATTTACAGGAAGTATTAAAAATGTCACGAGGAAGTTGATAAAATTCTGGTGATGACGGAAGGAAACCGGGATTCTGTACCAGTTTAAAAATTTTGTTAATACTGTGTTGCTTGGCGGAGGGCTGCGTTCTCGGAGCGCTTCTCTGGCTACGTGATACCCGTACTTCAGTTTCAGTTGAAGGCTCTCAGTTGCTGCACAAAGCGCCGTCGTACTCCTCGCCCCCCTCTCCCTCCCGCTCCTCGGATATGAAAGGCTTGTTAGGGTTCTATTTGCAATCCAGAAGGTTCATTTGAGGATTCTAAGATTCTTCCAGTGGTGCCGAACCGGGGATGCGAGATGATCTTTTAAGGATACGAAATCTTGGATTATTTCCATGCGATTAAAAAATTAACTTAAACTTCCTGTACAAAAAATTTGATATACTCGTAAATTTCATTCTCCATCTCATTTAAAGAGATACTAATTTTGCAGAGAGGGAGGGGGGATGCGAGAACACATATGAAATTTTCTCTGAGGGTGCCAAACATCATAGAAAAAGTTGGGAACCACTGCACTATATTTACAGGGTTATAGAACTTTTAAAGTTAGCATGCGGAACTTATAGTTATAAGTGTGTAGAATTATACTTGACGGCCAATTCATTGTAAATAGGTCCTATAACTAACTAATAATAAAGAAATGTCTTTTCACGACAATCGATGGAGTTACAACAGTTTATGTTGATTGTTGAAAATTATATAATTATACACATGTATCAAAGAAATGTACAATCAGGTATCGAATTCTGAGATAGCACTGAGAATAACGTGTAATTCAAACCGAGTTGTATGAGGAGTTGTTTTTCTTAAGTATAATATGATTTATTGGTTATGGGATCAAACAGGCGAGATCAAATAAAGGAATAACGGGTTCAGAGGCTTGTTAAACTAATACACACCGGCGTAGGTTCTTCGATCTTCATCCGCAATGTAAGAGAATCTGTGAACGTAATCAGAAGGTGCCTGGAGAGATGCGTAGTAGTTGCCTGCGTGGACGGCGAGGTGAGGCAGGTACAGGAACAGCGGCCTGCTCGTGTCATGGGTTCGGATCACCGACACGGCCTCATCAGTGAACACGTCCGTAGCGTACTGGCCTGCAGTATATTATTATTAAATATTAAATTAAATTAAAAAATTAAAAAAATTAAGAAAGAAGTAAAAAAAATATTAAATATTACCTAACTATCAATTGCTAAAAAATTATCAACTGTATGAATGCATGACCTCTTATTATGTTTCTTTGGGCCAATTATACAATGAAGTTTACTGTAATTCGTTAGGTTTATATTTGATCCTAGTGCTGTATCGGTAACTCAATTGTTGATAAAGATAGTGAAACCAAAAATAGTTAATCGGGCGATATTGACCGAAACCCAATTTTCATTTAATCAATATGAAATACTTTGCAATAGCTGATTCATCGAAATCGAGGCAGTTGTCGTCCGAGACTTGCTGCACCACAAACATGGTGATCGACTGCAGGGATAAATGCCAGAAAATATACCACAACTAGAGCACTCTTAGAGCACATACCTCCGCCAAGCAACTCAACATTAACGAAAAATTCAAATTAGTTCTGAAACTACAATTTGCTTTTATCAGCAGAAAATTTGGTCATTTGTGCCTAGTGACGGTAACAACAGCCTTGGTACTTTTCTTGAAGATTCGTTTATAACTTTTTGCGTTATGATGCAGACAAACATTCTGGCGATCGTAAGTCAAACACACAAACAGACCAACAGGTCTTTGGCAAATTTATTTCTAGCAATCCTTATAAATTCAATAAAGATCCGTTTATAACTTTTGTGTTATTTTGTTAACAAACATGAGATAAAACACAGACACAAACGAATAAACAAACAGATCACCCCAAAAATTTGGTCATATACTTCTCGTGATATACATAACAGCTTGTGTACATTTTAAGGAAATCCGCAAATAATTTTTTTTTAGTTATGGTGCTAAGAAGAAAAAGGCTGCCAAACAAACAAATCAACAAACTGTAAAACAGATCTTCTCCATAAAGAAATCGTCTGCCTATTACTCCTAACATGAATAAAAATAAAAATTCATGTAAATTTCGTTAAAGTCATTCCATAATTTTTTGCGTTATCTTGATGACGGACATATAGACAGGCAGACAAGGACACAGGTAGATAGAAAAAACGGACCAAACACATAACTTCCTTATCGGACGTAATAAATACGATTTTTTTCTCGCCGAGGATTATATTCTTTCAACACTACAGTATATTTCCAAACATCCGCCAGACTGTAGAAACAGCAAGGCATTCTCTAGCACATTTTATTTGAAAGGACAAGGCCAATAATAATTTATGGTTGGTAAGTTGGCTTATGGAACGTGAAGAAGGCTGCAAGGCATATACAGTACCGATTTTCAATTTTTTTCGCCATACTACATCTAAGGTTTTCTTTTCAATAGTAAAATCTCGATGCTCGGTTCCCTTTATTGATATAAAGTTTTTTTGATTACAAAAATCAAATGCAGGAAGTCTTCCTTATGGAACCGACTTGTTCTATGCAGGTCCGAAAAATTTTAGTTCCACGTTCTTGATTTAACCTTGGTCGTGAATTGGCCCGTTTTTCCCTGCAGCACTAGTGCCAACTTCCTTGAGATGTGCTTGGCCCACGTGTGCCCTTTATCTGACTGATATTATTAAGCTGCATGCTTCCGTTCTCAGCTCTAACACCTGGTATCGCTCGTTCGATGCCCTGTGAGCCACACGAGCTCTTTGTAGATCTTGGTGTGCTGACTCGGCAGTTGTGTATGCATGCACGGCGCCGTGGCGGAACTGCCCCCCTCAGAGATGAAGGGGATGGGGGGTCTCGGGTCATTTGTTCCTTCCGTCAAATTGGCGCCATAGTTCGTGACCCGAAGGCGACCGCGACTACACTTGCTCATCTGGGGCCAGTGGGCTTATACCCGCAGCACAAACCAGTGCATGTGGGTTTCCCATGTGAGGGTGTGGTCTAAGTTGACTTTACCTTTACCTTTATAATGGTATGCAAGGTGTATAATCATTTAAAGATTCTTTTCTTTCCTATTTAATAACTTGAAAATTCAAAAATTATTGTGTTATTCCTTCAAAACTCCTCGTTTTCTTTCAGCGTTATCAGAAAGTACGGATTGAGGCGTGTTGTAGTGAGACTCTATAGAGTACGTATAGACCGTGCTCTATGAGATTCCGATGTAACACCCTTTGACTCAAAAGTATGGGATGAATGTAACGCACTCTCGGTAGAATAAGCGTAAACCTCACTCTGAAATATTGCTGGTGGAGCTCTAATTTGGCATTTTTTAGAATAAAAATGTGAAAAACCTACATAAGCCATGGGATATTCTCTTCATTTTCGTCTATCATGCTTGCAAGTAAAAGCAATGTTTAAAACAAAGATGATCGTATCCGGCTCATAGCCTATAAATGTTGAGGTTGTCGTCGGAGTTACGTAGCCTGAGTCGCATTGGATGTAGGTAACACACGTGACACCGGCAGTCTGATTGTAACAAGCCTCATGTCTTGTTTTATAATCGACCGGACTTGTTTTGAACCGCTTCATTCCTGCACGCATCTCTATACCGAGGACTCCCGGTACTACCTCTTTTACATGGATGTAACCTAAAAAACTATCAGCGTGTTCGAAACGTTTATCAAAGATCGTAAAGGCAGAAATTACTAAACTAATAGGATAAATGCGTGATATTTACCTCCGCCAAGGAGGTTATGTTTTCATCGTGTTTGTCTGTCTGTCTGTCTATTTGTCTTTTTGTCTGTCTGTCACCAAGATAACTCAAAAAGTTATGAACCGATTTCGATGAAATTTACAGGGATTGTTAGGTATGTTGGGAGGAACAGATGATTAACTTTTGGTAAAGATATGTCCATCCGTTTGTTTGTTTGTCTGCCTCATTTTTCTCGATGCCATAACTCAANTTCCTTTGTATGTTTGACCTGTGTTTGTCATAACGTTTGTTAACTCTATAACTCAAAAAGTCATGAACGGATCTTCAAGAAAATTGAACAAGCTGTTAATAATATAAAAAGGCACAAATGATTGGATTTTGGAGTTAATACGAAGAAAATTATGGTTTCAGAACCAATATGAATTTTTTGCTACCGTTGCCTCACTTGGCGGAGGTATACGCTCTCAGAGTGCTCAACTTATATATGTAATCTATAATATTAGTAGCGTTGTTCCTTCTTTCGTTCTTCCTTCCTTCCTTCCTTCCTTCGTGTGTTACGCCTGACTTCAGCTTGCATTTGGCCTTACATTCGACATCCGGTATCTGTGCTACAGCTAACTCAAGAAGCAAATATATTTTCGATTTTCGTCGTTCATTCTTCATTGTTCTGCGCTTTATTGAGTTCGGGAAGCTGGCGTATCTGTGCTACGGCTGGTGACTAATTTCTCGGCCACAGGCCAGGTCTTTTTAATTGTTTCTACGCCCGAAAAATTTAAGAATAAATCTTGGGGAACCTGTACCGTGGTTTACTGCAAAAGGAATTCCACGGGTCCAGTTAGACAGAGTGACTTATCAATATAATCCACGCGTCCACTTAGACAAGGGCAGCTTCAGTAATTATTATCAGCAAAAGGCTGGTCGTGTAAGATATCATACATTGAATCTCGGTGTTGTTTGTGATGTTGACGGGGATTAGCCATGGTACAATGCGAAGGTTTCACTGATTTATCTGAAGCGCCTTAAGCCAGACAGTGAACGTTTCACTGGCGCTGCTAGCTTATATGCCAATAAATATTCCACGGGTCCAATGATAAGCGGAGGTCAGTAGTTCTGTGCAGCTGGGCAAGGTCCTTTACAAAATTTTTATGCCCCTGGGCTCTTCTGAATTAATGGATTGAAACCTGGAAAATTTCCATGTGGTCGTGGGCACTAGGAGTGCTAGCAAAATTCAAGGAGGGGGGGGGGGCAGCGAGACACAAAAGCTAGGCTCTAAGCAGTACATTTTGTTTTCAAGGCCTCATTTCCAGTGAAGGGTGCGTGTAACTTTTTTGGGAGCGAGTGTGCCCTCACGATCTTCCCCTGGCTACTCCACTGCAGGGAGTTATGGATATTATCATCAACCAAGAGGATGGACATAATACATCACGCATCAAGTCCCAGGGTTGGAGAACAAGTGTGGTGTTACCATGCTAAAAAAATGAAAGTTTCACGGGTCTGTCTGAAAGGCCTTGCAAAGCCGTGAAAGTTTCACGGGTCCAGCTAGTAATTATTTTTGTAGTAACGGAATGAAGAGTACCGACATGCACTGAGGACAGATACAGAGCATATAGAACAATGTTACAACATTAATGGATAATCACGTGGACGAGAAGCGCATAAATTTTTAAACATACCTATAACGAAGCACTAAAAAGGTACTATCAACATTTCACATGGATGATATTTTTAAATGTTTTTCATGCTTCTTCCATTTGATCATATTTCTAGTAAAATCAAGGTATCTTTAGCTTATAATGAGGTTCCTCTTTATTGTACAAATTTTCAAATTTCGGCAATGAGTAAAGAACTTTCATAATTAGCGTGAAAATATACAAGTGGCAGTATTTGGTTTAGCAGTGAATAAAGTTTTTATCGTTGATTTATACCCAAATTCACATTTCAAAAGCATCAAGTAGTTCGAATATGAATTTCCAAAAGGCCTCGACATGCTTTCAAATACGCTTTCAGCGGGCCTTTTTTTATTAATCCGATTATGAAGCATTGTCGATTAACAGACAGGTGCTGTAAATACTTACAGAACTCCATGCACGCTTTATTTAAATTTTGGAAATGATTATAGTCCGCTCTGCTTACCATATAAGTCATCAGCAATTTCCATGTTACGTCGCAAGTCGTGGCCCCACATCGTCTGTATAGGCAGTAACAGTTCTGGTTCAAGTAATACGTAGCACGGGTATCATTAAGTATCATCCTACATGTATTTAACTTAATCTAACTTATAAGTAAACAGCTTTTGAACTAGAGCCTACAGAATTTAGGTATAATTAAGCTTCCTCAGGCTATATCAATTCAAGGATTAACAATTATTTCTTAACCATCTGCTTTCTGCTGAAATGAATGAGTAAATTTTCTAGTTCGTAAACCAAATGTGTAGCAACGTGAAAAACACACAGAGAGTAATCAAGACCTGGAATGACTTTAGGTTTATCAAGTTAAAAAAAGACAGAAGATTAACTGTGAGCGAGTTTTAAAATTTGCAAATCAATGGGCCATCCCAATCGGAAATTTAAAGGCATTTACATGAAAAGGAAATCTACCAGTGGTCTTTTTCAAAATATTAATGACCCGATGCATTTCAAAATCAGGATTGGAAACACAATTCGTTGGTAAAAGGTACGAGTATCTGGTTTGATAATGGCTACAAGTGGACCATCATACTCGATGGCAGAGTATATAGTACACTAAAGACTGTTGTAAATAATGAAGAAAACTACAAGCTGCTGCTCAGTTTAGTATGTAAGGTTATGACTATGGCTGTGATAATATGCTCTTATAGACAGCGAAATGAGGTGATAACTCCAAAACTACGACAAAAAGCTCAAACGTCAAGCTATGACAGTAACACAACCTGCAGAAGCAGTAGGGGCCTATACATACGTAATGCAATTTGTTGATTTGGAGTTATCGACTGCTCTGTCTATAAAAACATATTGTCACTGCCCTAGTTATTACGATGTTTTAATGAATCTTTCTCTAATAATGAGTTAGCCTGTAACTCCTAGTTACACAATGTAATTCTGCCAATATGTTCTCCATTGCTTAGCAGTGTTTTAGTCAGAATAAACTTATATATTGCAACCAAGTTTCACTGCTGGATGATATGTCATCATATCTGATGACAGCACATTTTATGATAAAAGTGCAAAACACGTGAAAGTCTTGCATTACAATGAACTCAAGTACCCTGAGAGATAAAGTGTATGTATTTGGGACATAGTTTACATAAGGCGTTAATTTTAATTATTATACTTACTTTCGTGAAGTGCGTATGGTCGTAGTAATCAATACCTCCCACCCAGTACCCGAGATGATGGTCAAAGCCTCGGAATGTTGGGGTGTACTCTTGGTGGAAGAAACCCAAGTGCCATTTACCGACGATATCATTGGAATAGTTAGCTAAAGCCTTCAGATGTTGTGGTAGGATGGTAAACTCTAATGGTAGCCCCCACGGCTGATTTGCTGGTAGAACATTGTGTTGCATACCTGTGAAATCCAGTAAAGCTGTAACCCTTACGGTTGAGTTGGGCGTGACCCCGCGCTGCAGTCTTACAAAAGTAATTCTTGGTGAATCTTATAGTTTCTTTGGCATCGTGGTGTTGTGCTGCATTCGTGTGAAGATGGATTATTGCAGCATCATTGTTGTTTTCCGAGCATGACGTCGATCTGTGCCAGTACTATAGTAGGTTGGATAGTGTCAAAGAGTACCTCCTGATGAATGTTTCTTAGCGAAAATATGTTACATTGAGTTTCATCTCCCTTATGTGGGAAAAAGATAAAATTATTATGTTCATATCCTTTCACATAGCTTGCTCTCTTTTTATATAATATTTTATTTAGTAAACCTGAAGAGACCAAATTATGCCTGTTCTAAATTAAATGAATCACCAAGAATCACACTCGTATGTCAAGATTTGCTTTGCTTTGTAAGCAACCTCTCTTCCGCTATATTTGTGTAAACGAACTTAGCTTAGCCTTGCCTCAAGTCTGTTGCTGTACCAAGCATACCTGTATGTATAGGGTACATCCCTGTCATGAGGGCAGCCCTGGAAGGCGTACAGATGGGCTGGGCATAGTAGTTGTTGAGGATGATGCCCGAGTAGGCGAGGGCGTCGATGTTGGGAGTCGCCGTCTGAAGGGAGCCGTGGAAACCGACGTCGTTGAAACCCTGTTGTTTAGAAGTACAAGGAAGTAGAATGCAGTCTGTATTTCTCTGAAGATGAGTTACCATCGAAGATTTTTAATTATGTTTACAATTATTCGGCAAGTGACGGCAGTTGCTTCCTTCTCGCGCCAGTCCAAACGAATCCTATGATTTCAATTCTCAGATATATTTGTGGACTATATAGCCTGTAAAAGATAAAAGAAAATATAGCTTGTTGTAGGGAATTGTATAATTAACACTGGCAGTTTTGGGATCAATATGGCAAGGGCTTAGAAAGATCTAATCTGCCATATAGTTGTATGAGCATTCGGTAGTGAATTGCTTTCCATGTCGTCGGCGAAGATAAAGATGACATTAGGTGGAGTTGCATATGTTGCTCTGCAGCACCACAGGATTAAAATCGAGAAGCTAAGTACGGCATACGCCATGGTAGAATACATCGTAGTCACAAGTAGCCTCTACTTGACGCTGAAAGAATAGAAAGTACTGTCGTTAATTACCCCAGCCTAATTTTCCTGGAGATTAGAGTATAATTTATAAGATAAGGGAGCAAAGCCCTAAAATATAGTACCTTATTTATAACCTTTCTGATCTCTTTGAGTTTTTACTACTAAAAATATTGCGCGTCCTCTCCATTTTCCACGCATTTTGGAGCAGGCTTTTACCTTGATGTCGCTTATATGAGCTGCCACTGGACCCAACCAATTTGGGTTTACTTTCATAGCTGGAAAGCACTGTCGACTAAGTATTGGAGACACAAACAAGCCGTTTTCACCCATTGGAAAGTTTTATCAGGGAATCATGTAGGTGTAAGTCTGTAATTATAATGTGATTTGTTTAACCTGCTATCTTTGACTCCCCACTAGTGTAAATCTACAGGCTAACTTACACTCTTTCCCCGTATTAGCCTTCACACTGATCGAAAATTTCAGGGTGTTGCTCTCCTATTAAATTATGGTAGGCACTGCATCCTAACGAGATAATAATGAGTTTTGTTTTGCATCTAATTATAACTTAATTGGTGCAAAACTTGTAATAATAAACAAATTGTAAGAGTAATGCGCAATACGTCGTATAACAGGAATTAATTTTTTATATTAGTTATCAGAATGATGTGTACATCTTGATAACTGACACAATATCTGGAGGTTTCATAACCTCTAAATATTACCACGGGGAGAACATTAGCAGTCAGTAGATTGAGTTGCAAGTGTGGACAAAGTTTACTTGCAGTTAAAGTCAGAGCAGAGATAACGAAATTTTCCGCAAAGAAAGATGCCCGTTTAACATTAGTTGTACTTTAGAGATATAAATTTATGTCTCAATCAAAGAGAAGTATGCCTTATTTGCGGCGATCGTACAAATACACCGGTAGATCAGTGATACCAGTGGTACCTTGCGCTTCAGGCAAGAGTTGACTACCAAATCCCTAGTAGGTTGAGCAGCAGCAGTATTTATACCTTGCCCGATGGGTGCTAGCTATGCAGTGTCAATTTTATTCATAGAACCTATGTGCATTATCTTTTGTCATTGTCCATATTTTGTAGAGCTACAATTTTTTCTGCTACGACTGATTATATTTTATCTATCACGGTGTGCCGTCGTGCTCAGGAGTTCTCAGGGGTATATGTTTTAAGGAATTTTACATGAGAACTCAACTTGTTTATCTTCTTTCATCAAGTTGATAGTACTTTCGGGAATTCGTTCAGTATCCTCTTCCACTGACTGATATAGAGGTTAAATGTTTCCTAGTCAATTCTTATTGAGTATACCGAGATAACTGTATGAGTGTTAAATGACAATTAGGAGCTGTAAGAAGGCGATAATATTTACAAGAATTTTTGCAATAGCCGGTGTTGAGAATCGATTACATTACTTATCAAACGTGGTCTTGAGAAGTCTACTACCTACTATAATACGAGTGTACCTCTTAGAAAATGGAAAGAAATTCACTGAACTTACCAAAGAAAAAGGTAGCTATAGCATGAGTTTTATCAAATAATCCAAATGCCGAAGGTCAAGCTGCAGCTATGAAAGCAGTGCGGATATAGCAACTACATTGTGTTTTCCTATCATTAATGAAAATTTTAATTCCCTCTGCCAAGGAAGTTATGTTTTTGTCAAATTTGGCTGTCTACTTGTTTGTCCGTCATCAAAATAACTCAAAAAGTCATGGGTGGAACTTTACAAAATTTCTAAGATTGGTTGGCAAGTTAGCAGGAACGGATGATTAACTTTTGGTGAAGAACCGTTCAACCGTTTGTTTGTCTGCCTCTTTTTTTTTGGTAATATAACTCAAAAGATTGTGAACATATTTTTGAAAAAAATTACATGAGTTGTTAAGTGTATTAAGAAGAGTAAATAACCAAATTTTGTGCTGATCTGTTTGTCCGTGTGTTTGCCTGTATTTGAATTATGTTTGTTAGCAAAATAACTCGAAAGTTATGAAGTGCTCTTTATGAACTTTACAGATGTTGTTAAAAATGTTACAAGACATAAATGATCCAATTTTGGTGATAATCGGTTTGTCAGTTTGTGCGTTTGACTAATGTTTACTGGAATGTTTGTCAGCAACTTAACTTAAAAAGTTATTATTAAAAAATGTTGGAAAGGTAAGAAGACATAAGTGAATTAAATTGGGTGATGGTCAGTTTATCCGTTAGTGTGTTTGACAAATGTTTGTTAATACTGCATGTTTGTCAGAACATAATTCAAAAAGTTAGGGTGGATCTTCACGAAAATTACATAAACTATTACTATCGTCAAAAGATGCAAATGACCAGAATTTTGTGCTGATAAATAAGAAAAGATGGTTGCAAAACCAATTTGAATGTTATTAACGTTGCCCTTCATGGCGCAGGCTTGAGCTCGCTGAGTGCTCTAGCTTTGAAATGCAACTAAACGTTCGTAAAATGGGATTTTGCAAAGGTGATCAAGCTAAAAGGGACAAAGGAAGAGATTGTGACAGAATTTACGAACGCATATGTAGAAATGATTCCTGGATGTCATGTTTGGTAATGGTCAATTTTACGTCGTGGTGGAAAATAGTGTCTTCGTAAACAAAGAATGGCACTGTTAGCAAGTATGCAGCTGGAATGAAGGACAGAGCAATGCCTGAGCAACTAAATGCACTAAAAAAATTACAATTCAATCGACAACAAGAGCAAACACAGCACTTGGTTTTGCAGTAAATCTCGGAGGAAAAAATTGTCCATGACTAATTCACCTTCGAATTTTTGGGAGACCGTCAAAGTGGTTAATGTCAATGACCGGAAAATAACGAAAGCATCACGGAGGCATTTACACCAGCAGGTGTCGGGTAGGAGGCACCAAACGAAGCTTGTCTTGGCGAGTTTTCAGTCTCCTTTTCGAAGGCCACTGGGATCAGAGCCTGGATTTCGAGGAATTGCCGAGTATGTCCGGAGTCGTTTTTGCGTTTACCGGCAGTCAGCGTGCGAATGAGCCTCTCATGAAATTATGGTTGTTATGTTCTCGTCCTCTGAATAAGTTTCATATATTTTCGTTGTACCGGAGCCCTACAGCACATGATTTCTGTATGACCGTTCGCTGACAGCGATGGCTTCCATCCAGAGTGCGGAATATAAGTTAGCGGTTGTCTTTGTTGGGGATGCTAATGCGCACCACAAGGACTTGTTGGGATCTGTGTCACCTACTGATGGCCACGGCGGGGCCGCGTTAGACTCTTCACCTTATATAGATGTGTGAAATTAAGCTCGCGGGTCCACGCACATTGCCGGCAATAATTGTATCGACCTCGCCATGGCTGATGTCCCTGACTTTGTGACTGTGTCAGTTAACTCCCCCATTTTCATCTTCACTTCAGACCAGTCACATCTTGTAGTATCCTTGGACCTGAACCAGGTTGTTCCTGTGACAAACATCAGGAGAGTGGTGTTCGTTAAAGGCAGAGCTAACTGCGATGATATTACTGGCGCAGTAAGAACGATACTTTGGCACCAGATAATTTGCCGTGAGGATTCTATCTCTGAGCTTAATGACTTGAATGCGTTTTGGAGAGGTTTTTCCCGAAGCGGATCATTCATGTAAAAATTCAGGACATACCGTGGCTTGAGTATCAGTGTTGGTTAACTTTCGAAGCTAGCCAAGCAACTTATCGACGTTGGCGTGACCGCACGTTGTGGCAGTCCTATGTAGAATTATAGATCGTAGGGCCGAGGCTAAGTGTGTGTATGAGAGGGTACAACATCGTCAGTGGCAGCGTTCTGGGGAATCTCTGCTGAGTATTGACCATCCACATCGTTAGTGGGGTGAGTTGAGGGGTTCAGTTGTCAGTGCTGAACTTTCGTTACTGCCTTTTGTTGTTGGCCCTGGTGGTGATATCATTGCTGACCCCTTGGCTAAGGCGGAGCTCTTGTTGACTTACTTTGACGGGATGCAGAGCTGAGATGTGTTGTTATTCTTTTTGGATATCACCCCAACCCCGTTTAACGACTTTGGCATTCAGGTCTGCTAGTATCAAAGTGCTTTTTGAGGGTCTGGATCCTCATGGAGGTCTAGACCCGGATAGTGAACATTTGGAACAGACTACCTACAATGATTTCGGGGCAGAGACGGTGAATGCCTTCAAAAGTCGTCTTGGCAGACATATTGAGCAACGCCCTCAACAGCTAGGAACTCCTCCAACAGGAATCACAAACTCTTAACTTCCCAAGCTTCAGAGGTCACCGAAATCCATAACTTGTCTATCAGGTTCCCAACTGATTTAATGTCTCTGAGCTCCACGGATTGGCAGCAATAAACCGTGCTTGCACGATCAACGCTTTGACTGAGTTTATTCTCTTCTTTTCTCTTCCCCAGATGTCTAAGTGATTTTTACATAATGGTAATAGCTCATGAAGGGCCGGAGCGGAAGTTCCGGTTGTTCTCTGAGAATGGGCGTGTTGGTCTGTCTAGGGCCAAGTACCCAATTAATATAGTATTATTATAGTTAAAATCTAGTTAATTGCTCTTGAAAAGCTACATAACAAGCCCTTGAAGTTACAGAACTAACTTTCGATGTGTATTTTGAAAAACAAAATTTTCTCCGAATTAATTTTTTTCACCGGGATTCATTTTGGCCTGGAATCGCAGAATGAAAACCACAACGTTGTTGCTGGAATCGCCATTTCAATGGTGCTGTGGAAACCAATGTCTTTATATAATCTAACGTTGGAAGCAAATGAAACTGGAATGAAATCAGGTTACCATGTGCTCATCCTGGCAAATATATGTCTTCTATCACTTTCCTTCACTCATATTTTTACAATCAAGATTATTAGAATGATCTGCGACTTCCTGAGTGCTGTTGAGGGTTTGTCACTTTCTCCAGTGCAAACCGCCTTCACCTTTTTCTAGACTCGACTCCGTGAAAAATTAACTCTAAATCTGAAACAAAATTTTGTTGTAAGAGTAGCAACTGAAATGATAGTTGCGTGGGCCTAGGAGAAAGTTATTCCTACTAAGTGTAATCCCATATTAGTTTTTTAGCCCGGAAATAGAATTATTTGGTTGAATGACTTGGAATAATAAATAACTAGAGAGAGCTCAGTTTATAGTGCATTGAATGGATAGAAAAATCTTATTTGTTAGGCAGAACCAAATGTGCGAAGTAAGAGCAATCATCAGCTTTGGTTTTATTAATCAAGTATTTTTCTATGTTGAGCATTGGCACACGGTGCTAATGTTTGCTATGTACCTGTGTGCGTACATGTAAACATATTGCGTTCTCAGTAAATGATTATAATTATTTATAGAGAAGTGGATGATGCTGTAACATACTTTTGAGAAAGCTAGGCTCATCGCTTTAGTAAATCATTATTTTAGTAGTTCCATACAATTTACTTTAATGTCCTACCACGTCGTACTATCTTTTCGGAGAAGTTGAATCTTATATAGGGGTATTTGGTTCCGTTAGGAAATTCGTAAGCAACACCAAAACTCGATATCACGACCCTGAAGAAGCCTTACATCGTTTTTGAGTTTGACAAGGAGGAGCAAGCATGTATTTATATATATATGTATTGATATATTTTTTTTTGAAAATTTAACTTTGCTGGTAGTGAGACTCTTGCTTTCTTTGGACACTAAGAATGAGTCACTCTTCTTATAGGCCAATAGAACACGTGGCGTGCTGCTCTGATATGTTAATGTTATTAACAACACGCATTAAATTATGCTCCGAAAATTTAGGAAGGCAGCGTGCTTACCGTAATATATCAATCAACGACATGTAGAAAAATCTTGCCTGGTCTGTAACTTACGTAACTTTGAATGGTTTATGCTAATAATACTTGTCATAAGTCGACGTAACATGCATAAATCGAAAACACAATTGTTTCTACGTAAAGCATTTTTATATAACATTCTTTGAATAAAAGTTCGGCCATAAAATAGTCATTTACGGTGCTCAGAAACCGTTGTGTGTGCTTGATTGGCTGTGAGGTAGAATGGCCAGGAAGTTTACATTCTGTGACATATTTTGCAACTAAATTGGTGTTGTGGGACGTGAGGCTATGTAGCTTTTTCAAGACTCTAGAATGAAGAGGGAGTGCGAAGTTATTTCAAAGGAAGGCTTATCTTTTCAAACCAAATTTGCTTATCAGGCTGGGAGAACCTCTTCAGGGCTGGAACATTTCAGCGGTCCTTCTGAGGGAAGGACGGAGATTGGAAGGATCGACAGAATAGGGTGGAGTAAATGTCTCGAATTTCCTCGTTATCCAAATTGTGTTTTTAGTCTCAGAAGGAAAGGCAGAGCGTTTACTGCTGCTGTGTAGCTTAACTAAGGCACTGTTTTGCGGTTTCGTTGGGACTTGAATTCTGTCTCCTCAAAATGTGTGCTTTGAAAACTGCAATATACAATCAAGAATCGATGTTTCGTTTGAATCTAACCCATAAAGACTTAAGACACCGCAAAATGTAGGAACGACGTCGAGCGATTTGACAGAATTTCACGGGCTTACACCACAATAATCACCGATGAGGGCACCTTATAGTTTCGACAATGCTGTATAGCCTATTGGAATCGCCAGCATTTATTTGATGTCTCTGAGTGTTCAGTGAGCTGCATCAATAATCATCGCATAATCGGCTGGTACTTTCCGATCGAGTAGAAGCTAACGAGCCACTGCACACACTTTCATATGCAGTATGGAGGCGGGTTGATACTGTACTCTTAATTATTCTCCGTAGAGGTATTCGAAAGCTTTAAAGCTTCATATTAAACACCAGAAGATTTGGAGTAACTTGAGCTGTCATATGGACGCCAGTTTTAGCAAGCGTTACTATAATGAAGCTTTTGATATCTATTAAAATTTGGAATAATTCGAACTTAAAGAGCTCTGCACTTTTTTCTTTACAAATAATTAGCGATACGTTTTGGCAAGTGAATTGACAGTAGTGGCTAGCTTAACAAAACAATTTACCCCAAAAGTCCAAAAGAACTGGTGTATCTCTAGGCATGGTTGCGACAGCCCTGCAAACATGACGGCTAACATTTTATCATATCTTTCTGTACCAAACAGTAACAGTTGTGCCTGCAACACTACAATGATGCAATATGGCAAGTGGAAATATGTCCCACATGTTGAATTGCGATGAAACAGTTATCAAACAGCAGTTACTCTGCTCTATAGACTCTATGGAGATAACTGTGGGAGCTGTTACGATAAGGAATGCTATGCTTACTGGTCAGAGCACTTGCTGCTAGAGACGTTACTGTTACCATGTGCTTTACATGTTCATTATCCACTACATGGCAAATTTATAACAGCAGATAGAACAGCAATTTTTCCTCTTCTTCATACGCATCCGGTGTTGCAGGAATTTTTCGCTCAGATGTCCTGTACGAGAAAAATTACAAACACAAATTGGTTTAGATATAGAGGAAGAACGCCTTCGATTGTCACGGCGATGCCGAATAAAGCTAAGCCTCCTTCGGAGTTTCAAAATAAAAAATTAGTTTTGACTCGTTGGGTCTTTTTGTAGGAGTTAGAAGTAGCCCAAGGGCACACATAATACAAGACCGGCAAAACTTTTACTATATAAAGCAGGATTTAATCTTTCGCTATACCAGACGTAAGTGAATTGGGTTAACGCCCGAAACTCGACTCTACTGGACGTCCATCAATCTATTAGGCACAAATAAAATGACTAGTTTTGTCGCTCTAGTACTTTTCAAGTCTTGCATTTAAGGTGTCAAAGCAAAATTTGCATCACGCAGGAGTAATTAATTACTCTTTAACCTAGTTGATAGAAGTGACGCCGGCGAGATGACTTTTAGCGTACTTGCAGACGGTAAATGACCAGCTTGGTTTAACATAGACTGGAAATAACCGTATATTAGCCCTCGCGCAGGTTAGAAACCGTTTCCTCGTTATGAGACCTCCATCTGCATGTGTATTCTACATGTTAAGGCTGAATATGACCGAGTACACTATTACTCTGTATACATGTATGGTACACAAACACATGCCGTCTTGCATTAATAACACGTTAAAGTACTGGTTCCAAACACGCAAATGTTATATCGGAATGGGGTGGAGAAACTTCATCCTCATTAGATGCAACCAATGGGGAACGATAGGGGGGCTTACTCTTCGTTAACATCCGCGAAGGAAGTGAGAGAGGTGATACCGTTTTCGTTAAAGATTTAAGCATATATGTTTATATATTTGTCTGTCCACACAAAAAGAGCTAGAAGGCGTTGAGCACTGTACAATATTTTTTGCAAGGAGTCTGGTTGGTTATTATTATTATTATTATTATTAAAACTTCACGCTTGAGCTCCCACGGACAGGTAATACAACCCAAATGAAGCATTTGCAACACCGGGAAGCCCAAAACGCTGCTAAAGGAAATCCA
>LQNS02000211.1:28584992-28607574 GCA_001587735.2 Parhyale hawaiensis
GTGCAGATCGGTTGGTTCGTTTGTATGTTTGACTCATATTTGTCATAACGTTTGTTAACAGTATAACTCAAAAAGTTATAAACGGATCTTCAAAAAATTGAACAAGCTGTTATTAATATAAAAAGGCACAAATGATTTGATTTTGGAGTTTATGCAAAGAAAATTTTGGTTTCAGAGCCAATTTGAATTTTTGCTACCGTTGACTCACTTGGCGGAGGCATGCGCTCTCAGTGTGCTCTAGTTATTTATAATTACACTTTATGTTCGGTTTTTCAGGAAAGCTTCGATCCATCTTAGATATTTTCCATGGATGCCCATGTTGAAGAGTTTGAGTGATAATATTTCATGATCTACTTTATCGAAGGCTTTGGCAAAATTTAAATATATTACGTCCACATTTTTGCCTTGGCATAGTAGGTCTAGAATAGAGTCATAATGCTCAAGCAACTGTGAGGTGGTTGAACGTTTATGGCGAAAGCCGTGCTGAATTGACGTAAGCAGGTTATTGCTCTCTAAATGATGTACAAGGTGTTTCCTAAAGACCCTTTCAAACGTCTTCACTACGTGGCTAGTTAGGGTAACAGGTCTATAGTTGGCTGGATCCATGCTATTTCCAGCTTTAGGAATAGGTGAAATAATCGCGTGCTTGTTAGGTGAGTGGAACCACTCCATCATCCATCGATTTTCGCCACATAAGGTATAGTGGGTAAGAGATGCTTAGCTTGCACATCTTAAGAATTTTTGCTGGCACATCATCTGGTCCTGCTGCACTGTTGCCACTAAGTTCATCAACGGCTAATTCAATGTTTAGTTTTGTGAACTCAAAGTCCGTTAGGTAGTTCGTAGTTAAATCAATTCTTTGAATTTCAGGATTTGGATTTCTGTCACTAATGACTTTTTGATATTGACGGCTTAGTATTTCGCTCATTTCCTGGTCATCATCAACAATAGATCCTGTATCATTCACCAGTGGCCCGATTTCGATTTTGCCGCAGAATGATGTGATGCACAGGCAAAAATATATTTACTGTTGTTTTTTATTTTTTCAATGGCTTGCTTTTCTTTTTCCTGTTTTTCTTCATCGTGTTATCTTGCAAGCTGACGGTCTATCTCCTCTAGCTTCTTTTTGCACTCGGATTGTCGTTGCAGTAACTTCGTTGATTTTTTGCATTAAATGAGTTTTGCACGTTCCTTAAGTAGTCGTTTACGAAATTTTTGGTGTCGATTTTTATTAATTTTTTTTTTTCGCCGGGCTAAGGTACTTTATGCACTTTTCTAATAAAATCTTTTCGAATGTCTCATTGATCCTTTCACTTTCTATTGAGTTATTTAGATTTAGATTTACGTCCCAGTTTACTGACTGCAGTTCTGCGTTCAAGCCGTCCCAATTTATCCTTTTATCGTGTACGTTCAAGTCCCGTAGACTGGAGAAGGTGTTTATATGCGAATATTTCTGTGGTCTAGGAGAATCGCATTCTCCGAGCTGAGTCGATATTTCAATAAGCCTATGATCAGATAATGTTATATCCTGGATTTCAATATTTTTATTCAACTGTGCTTTATCTATGAAGAGAAGGTCCAAGACATTTTCATTCCTCGTAGGTGACGAGATCATTTGGGTCAGTGAAAATTCATCCATGAGGCGCACTAGAATAGATTCCCTTCCGACATTGTCAGTGCGGATAATCAGTCAACGCGTTTAAAAATCGTCTTGACATACATTGGGAAAGATATCCCATACAGCTAAGGATTCCTACTCCAGGAGTCGAACTCGACTGTATCTGTGATACACACGTGGAACCAGCCCCTCGGTTGCAAGAACGGGCACGATAATTTCGAAGTTGCTACGGAAAATTCAACTGGAATACGTAACATATAAATTGAGCTTGTTTATAGACTGCGTGGAGAATATTCGTTAGAGAAGCTGTTGATGACGACCAGTAAAGGCAGGAGTGGACGGCCAAATAGCGTGTGGTCCATGACCAGCTGAATAAGACCTGTCTTTTTACGACAGCGATCTTGATGACGACCCAACGGGTCACGAGTCGTCTAGTTAAATTTAGTACTACATACCGTATTTTCAATCTTTTTAATAATAATAATTTTATTCTAATAATTTCTTGCATGCCTACCAGAAAAAAATATCTGAAGCCAGCGTTTTCTTTAGAAAAATTATATCACCTATATAATTTCTTTAATAACAGGCGGACACCGACTACCCATGCATTGTTGTAAATCTGCTTGCTACACACAGAGAACAGGATAGAATTATTACCTAACTTCATTTAGATACCGTGATATAGTAAGAGTGATTATATCATATATTTTGTTGGTAGAAACCAAATAAATAAATAAAAAAATATGCCATGTTGTAATTACAATTCGAATTGTTTACTATGACTTGAAAATATTTGGTAAATAATGATAAACTTGGTGTCCGTAACCAATATTCAATGAGTTCATAACCAAATAGCGTAGGTTATATTCAACCATACATCAACATTTGAAACGGCTGAAAAAAAAATCTTTATATTTTTCTTTTCTTGGCTGAAAAAATTCAAACAGTATTTGTTTGTAATAAAATGTAATGCAAATCACATGAATCGCATTTTTATAAGCAGAATGCTCCTGACATGATAAACCGAAACGTAATGAGATATAAAACATTTCATATACGTGTTTATTAATCATGTAAAGGTAATAAATTTTCAACATTGTTGAAAATATGTCTTTTTTTCATTTGATCAATCCGGTAGCTACCAATTTTTTAAAAGTACACTTTTATTTTGTAAGCGTTTCAGCTTTTCATACAAATGGCAGCCACTTTAAATCGAGCGAGACTAGTTTAAGCTGCAAATCTGCGATGTTGTTGCACCATTTTCGTATTTATCGGGTGAAATTCACTTTTGTGACAACAAATAGCGATATTCAATAGTGAATACTCTGCCTAGTCGTAGTTTTCCTTCGTGCCTTAAAATAAATAGACTAAATTGATTGCGGCATTGTAAAGTTTCCAGGCAGGCCGCATATAGCCAGGCTAGCCAGCCAGCAGGCCTAGCCTCGTAATTCGTGAGTACCATCATGTAACTCTTAAAACTGGTCAGCCCTGTATTCTAAATATAAATCATTCCTTTCTACCTTTTTCCAGCTGTCAAGCAAGTGCTGCGGCACAGCTGCCTATAGTACGAGCTGGTCAGCTAGCCTAGGCCAACGACACATCATTTTTTGAGGTCCGCTGCAAACTTACTATGCTCTGCTGCTGCTCTTGCATCAGGTGTGGCATGAAAATATGCAGCAATCTATAAGTGAAGATACAGGCAGACTGAGGCAGTCATACTAATCTAGTTACTATTGTTATTACTGTTCTTAGATTCATAAAGTAGAAGCTCAAAAAAATTGAAAACATATTATTTAAAAAAGAATGCCTCAATTAAATTCACTATTGTTGTTGACATATGAAGTTAAATATCTGGTTTACCCAAAATAAAGCTGTTGGTCAACATTTACAAAAAGGGCTTCTGTATTTTGGCTATTTACGGCGAAAATAAAATGTCCATAAAGTAAAAAATTTCCAGTATTTGCATTTACTAATAATAATCGTATTTGAGGCAGTGGAAAGCCATTTATCACTATAGTAAAGCTTTAGACACGAGAAAATCTTGGAAATAATTGTCTTGATACGCTACTAAACTACGCCCGCCATGTGCCAGCTTTGTTTACAAACACAAAACTAGTTTATCTTTACTATAACAAATTCTTGTAAATAGTTTTGGTATTATTTTACTTTAACTTACACATGATTTTTATTGAGTTGAGTATGTAAATTGGGTCCATTTAAGACAATTTACATGAATATCGTTTTTTGTCGCAAATGCTTAGTTTTCGAGATATAGGACTTTGAATTTCCCATTGTTTTTCTATGGGAGAAAATACCGAGTGATCCCATACAAGCGAAATTGCGGTTAGGTAAGGTTAGGTTAGGAAAGGTTAGGTTAGGTAAAATTAGGTTAGGTAAGGTTAGGTTCGGTAAGGTTAGGTTAAGTAAGGTAAGGTTAGGTTTGGTTAGGTTCAGGGTGTAATTTTAACTTTCAAGCCCAGAATAATTCACCGGCCTGAAATCAGAAGACCCTAATTCCATAAATGATAGTGGCTAACGTTGCTAACTCTGTCACTCACTGTAACGTTAGTGTGTACACACAACACAGATGAAGGCCACTAGTTAGCCTATAAAAACTTACCAAAATTTTTAGCACAAAGAGCAATTTTCACCAAATAATAATGATAATCTTTGCTAAGTAGCTACTCTTAGAGTCTTAGATGTTACAATATTGGAAATTTGGAATGCGATATTGTACACACTACACTGGGGAATGCACTTATGGTTAGGTTATTTTCTAGGTTACACACCGCAGTAGGGCTGTCAGCCGTATACTACAGGTTCACGTTTGAGGCAAGTCAGGCAACAGCTGTGCCAACTATAGTTGGAGCACCCGAGCAAGAGCGTTTGCGTTGACGTATAATGAAATGGAAGCAACTTAGTAAGGATTTCGTACACTTCGGAAATTGCCAGCTTGCAGTGCGATCAACAGAGAATATTTCAGCCTAACCAGCGTCACCGTTGATGGCAGGTTTACCGAGCTCGGCTACGATGCAGACTGCTCAAAGGTAAAGCTGACTGCTGACTAGCAGGCAGGCTTGCCGATTCTGTCATACAAGGCTCTCACAATGGAAACGCAGAAAAGCCCCACGCGCGGTCCGAAAAACCCCAAATTGAACTAAAAGTTCCAAATAGAAATTTATAGCAAAATTGATAAGTTTTGTTATTTCTAGTCTTGACTCAATATACATGATAATTTCTAGATATCTGTTTACTTTAGTGCTATATTGGACTTCTAGAGTGGGATATTAAAATCTAGGCACATATATAAGTGAAATCTACATGTACATAATATTTGACCAGCTGCTATTATATCTATTCAAAACAGTCGAAGACATATTTCAGTGGCTTTGTAAGCACTATTGTTCTGAAAATTTTACCTTACCTTTCTGAATACTGTAATTTTTGCACGGGTATAACAGACGCATGTCATATCCCTACATGAATGACCTTAAACGTCTTGAATATATAAAATAAAAAAATGCGATACAAGTTTTTTGATAATTCTAAATTAATGAACCTCATGTTGTATGTACCGACAAACATCGTGTTCACCACAATGAGATATAACTATGTATGTTCACTGTTATCATTATAATATACAATTTTATTGCAATATTATTCTAGGCTAGTATAGCAAAGTTAGCAAACACGACATTAGTTGAGAGCATGATAGAAACAAATAGAAAGACTTATTCATTGTGTCTTCTTTTCGTAATCCAATGAGAGTCGTTATGAAATTTAATAACTAAGGATTTTTTTATGTAGTAAGATACTTAACACAGGGTTATACCGTACTGAAATGTCACTGCAGATATAGAATGTTTATCTTTAGAACATTATCGAAATTTTAATTGTAGGCACATTGTTTAGAATTTCATGAGCTTTTGAATCTGTGGCATTATTTTTTACGCTTCGCACGAGCTTCAACAATTTAAGGCGTCTTTTTTTTGACCACCTTACGGATGATTGCGCATGATCCGCGCTTTTTTGTGACCACTTTCTGACGTGATTCCAATAGCAATCAACAGTGATTAGTGGTGAGAATTGATCGAAGCGTGATTTCCTCCTTAGGATGTTCATGCGTGAACAAAGTGATTCCAGCCGTTGGACAAGTAACAATTCAAAATTTAAAATGCAAGTTTGTGATGTTTGTTATATTTAGCGATAAATTGAACAATGCCATTATGATTGTATGTAATATTGCCTTCCAGAATTGTAGATTCGTTCGTTTTATGCCTGTAAATGTTGAAAATGCCTTAAACACCTCTAATTCACTTATGCATTAACTTCAAAATAAAAGTTCCTAAGAAAACCATCCCCAACAATTTTTCGTAAAATTACAATTAATTTTTTTTTAAACATTGTGACTCTGGTTTGTTTACAAAATCATTGACCATTCCTGTGCTTTTCAGTGATCACGATGATCATGATCACGGCAATTCTGATCACGGGCGTGGCCACAAAAAGACGCCTTTAGTGTGTTCCTGCTTATTTAACTTATCTGCATTTGTTTCCATTTTGTCTATTCCCAATTTCCCATGCAGTAGTCCTACACACAAAGCTCTCCCTCTTTAGAGAAGACCTTTGATCGCATTGAGTGCACTGAAAAGTCTTGCTAAATTTTTCACTATTATGGTGAAAAATTGAATAATGTTTTGTAATTTAACAGCTTGAAATAAAATATAATTTTCTCATATAATGCTAAAAAAATCCCCAAAAAATCCCCAACTGGCCAATATCCCCAAAATATCCCCACTTGAGCCAAAAAGTTCCAATTTAGGGACAAAATCCCCAAAAGTGGGAGCGATTAATCAGAGTGCATATTAAATAGCTACTACTAATAGCGCCAGTGCTGCCCTCTAGTCAACCGTGGCCTCTTCTGACAAGCATTATGAAGCATAAATGCAGGGATTGACGAAAAAATATGCGTATATATATTGTATAATTTATGTTATTAGCCAATTCACTTATAGAGCATATTTCCACCAATAAAACATTTTTCTGATCATGTCTTTCATTTATATCCATCACACCACACTAAAATTTCCAAATTATGGAAAACGAAAAAGTAATGGAATAAGGTCAATGAAACTGCTGACGAAATTTTATTTCCGCCAAAAAATACAAATAAATTTTTCATGGATGAATGACCTCACCAAGGCAACTGTCAAGTGTAACGCTGCTCACGCATTCACTCGTCCGAATGCTTTGTCAGGCCGTTGCATGGTCTAGTAGAGTGCATATTGTAATTTCCTTAGTTTCATGCCAGTGTATGTTCAAAATTCTTCAAATTTGTCAGTATTTGGATTAGATTCCCTTCCGATGTTGTTAGTGCGGAGTCAGTCAACGCGTTTAAAAATCGTCTAAACAAATATTGGGAGAGACATCCTCCGCAGCTAAGAACTCCTCCTCCAGGTGTCGCAAACTCTTATCGACCAAAGCTTCCGAGGCCACCTTAATCCGTCTCTTTCTCTCTCCCGTTCCAACTACACAGTTTGTAGTCTGTAAGCTCCGCATGTCAGCGGCTCTTGATTGTGCTTGCGTGCATACAAGATCATATATTGGAGATGGACTCTTCATCTTAATATGACCACATGATTTAACTGAATCAATTAGCTACATTAACTAGGAATTTAGGTATCTTATAGCCAAACCAATGGTTTAGTTAAAATAAACAATTTTAGTTCACAGTAACCAAACGGTTCTCTGTGTGTAACTGCCAGTTTTCTCCCTATGTGGCAGATTACTTCAGCGTGCTTCACCCTGAATAACGTTGGGAATAGCATATAGATGAGAATAAATGTAGTTTCTTTCCTTCATAAGCAAACTATAGTGTACCAGGTCTCTAGAAAAGTATTGCGCAAATTTTGCAATGATACTCTTCGTCGTTAATACTTATGGTACTGATGTTATAAGTGAAAAATGCATATTATCTGCCCGCATTACGTATGCTTAATGTATACCGAAAAGATGTGCGGATCCCGAATTTTCCTTTCACAAAGCTGCACTACCGTCCTATTGCCATTGATGGCGGATGTTAAGCTATTAGCATGCAGGAGGTCAGGCATTACAACGAAGGCAGCATACAATTTTCTATAGTATTTGCCGTATTAAGGATTATATTCGCTATATTCTATTAGCCCCGCCAAAATGGTTATGTTTCTTTCGAGTTTGTGCGTTTGTCTGTCTGTTTGTCTACTTATATGTCCATCTCCAAGATAATTTAAAAGTTATAGACGGACCCTGGACCACACGATACCTTGCCTGTTCGCCAAATTAATAAATCATCGAGAAAATTTTTTGCTTTCAACGTACCAGCTAGAAGCATAAAAGAAACTGTTGTTCCAGACCCAAGGAATTTATGTATCGGAAAGGAACACGCGTGCGCGAGCCCTGGCCAACGGTAAATTGCAAAATTTATTTTAGCAATTTTAGGTCATTATGCAGTCCCAAGCTTCAATTATCGACGTCCACAGTTGGTATGTAGCTACGAATTTGTGTTTCTTGCTGATAAACACATTTCTTGTATCACTAAGAGCCGTTTATTTTTTGTTTGAGGTTGTTCTGTTGCCGGGAAAACATTTTAACATTTTATCGAAGTTTAATCTATTTACAATTCGCTTCATTAACAATTTTCAGTTGATATAGTGAAGTTATCGTCGTGTGGTCCATGGATGGACCTTTGCGAAATTTACAGGGAACAGACGCTTAACTTTCGTTGGCGATCCGTTCAACCGTTTGTTTGTCTGCCTTTTTGTCTGCAGCATAACTCAAAAAGTTGAAGACCGATTTCATGAAACTTGGGGGAATTGTTAAAGTTATTATAAGGAGCAAATGAGAAATTTTTTGTGATGATCTGTTGGTCAGTTTGTTTGTCACTGTGTTTGTTTTTATTATTGTCAGCATCATAACTCAAAATGTTATCAACGAATTTTCATGAAATAAATAGAATTTGTTAAACGCGATAAAAGTCACGAACGATCAAATTTTGGTGGTGATCGGTGGGTCCGTTTGTGTGTTTCATTGATCTTTGCAAAAATATTTGTCATTATAGTATAACTCAGTGAGTTATTGGCGGATCTACATGAACTGTGTAGGAAATGTTACTGTGTAGGAAATGTTACTGTGTAGGAAATGTTACTGTGTAGGAAATGTTACTGTGTAGGAAATGTTACTGTGTAGGAAATGTTTCTGTGTAGGAAATGTTACTAAAGTCAAAAAGCACCAATGACCAAATTTTGGTGATGATCCATTAGCCTGTTTTTGTGTTTAATATATTTGTCAAATGTTTATTAGAATATAGCTCTAAAATTTACGCACGGATCTTCCAAAAATTTAATTACAAAAGCTGTTATTGCAGTCAAAAGGCACGAATGACCAAATTTTGGTGATGATTAAGAAGAAATCCTAATCTCAGTACCAATTTAAATTTTCCGTTTACGTACATTGCCGTGCTTGACGGAGGGATGCGCTTTCAGAGCGCTCTAATTCTATACTGTAGTCTACAAAGCAGTTCCCTAATGTATTCAACTCAAGGGGGCCTTCTCCGGCCTTTTCACGGAAAATGGTCATAATTTTCAATTTTTCGTTTTATGCTCAAAAAGTGTCATCAGGTATGGGGCTAAAACGTCCCAAATTTTTAGGGGGCTAGCAGCACTAGAACCCTCCGAAAAAGGGGGGGGGAGAGGGGCTCCGGAGGGGGTAAAAAATTTATTTATTCTTTTTTTGGTGCAAAATGATCTGTATACTAAGGGCTATTACGTCCCAAATTTTTAGGGGGGCTAGCAGCACTAGAATCCCCCAAAAACGGGGGGGGGCAAAGGGGGTCCGGAAGGGGTCAATAATTGACTTTTTCATTATTTATTCATCTAGTACATAGCTATTTCATATTTTTATTAGTGAATGACGAATGTAAGATATTTGTAGGTGGAAATGTACTATGGATAAAACATGTCAAGTGCATTTCCACTGCAAACAGCGCATTTTTTTTTACATAATTTATCCACAAAAACAGAAAATTTGCCGCAGTGAAAAATTTGATTTTTCAGAATAAAAAAGAACGTAGGTCGATGAGTTTTTGTGCTACACTAAAAACAAAGACAGTTTTGGAATCCTTGAAAGATTCCCTACAGAACTAAGAGGGAATTTTATCAATTTGCATTTAGTTTTTTTTTATTATATGAAATATCAAGAAAATTTACATATTTTATGAATTCTTCGGTACCCCATCTAAAGTTTCATGTCAATAGAAAACGAAAAGGAAATTGAAAAAACTCTCTTGGCATTGTTAGGAATGTTTCAAGGATTCCAAAGCTGTCTTTGTTTTTAGTGTAGCATAAAAACTCATCGACTTACGTTCTTTTTAAATTTACAAGAAAAAGAAAAAAAAAAGGAAAATCTCATTTTTTGAAAAAAACTAAGGGCTTAACTGAAAAAGTTACATGAACAAAATGTTTTTATTCTTTAATTGTACATGTTATGTGCAAATTAAAAAAAATCGGTTCAAAAATAAAAAAAAATTTAAAGAAGGCCCCCTCAAAGCTTTGTGCATGAACAGAGTCTAGGGTGTGGAGAAAGGCCTGGTACTTCTAAGATATATCTGATTAATGAATCAAAGCTCATCTTTCATTATCATCACCTTATTAAGGCTCATTTTAATTTTGTAAATCTTACTGTTTTTTGGCTAATAGTCAGGTGTACCATGGTATTAGCTTAACTCTACAAATAATCCCTCTAAACGATAAGTCAATCTTGACAAGGGTCAAAGGCCTATTATAGTAAGTGAGGTAAAAAATGAATGACCCACGTTAATTATTAGGGGTAAACAGTGGTCGCCCTCTCTTGCAGTAGAAAATCCTAAATTATTCGTACTCCTAATATGAGTAATAAATTTTTATCCTGTTTCACAATACATGGAAAATCAAGTTTATTGAAGCAGAAAGAACATATATGACACGAAACTAAATAATAATAAAACAAGTTAACAATTTACATAGGGGCCTTTATTTTCTAAAACAAGTTTAATTCTTTTGTGAACAGAATCCCTAATTTTTTTTACTTGAGATAAAGAGATTTACTTACAGTCGACTTAATCGCTTTCCATAAGTCTTCTTTGAATATATATTGCAGATGCTTTAGCGAAAAAGTTTTTAATGCTGAATATCTACTTATTGGAACACCCTGAGTCCGAGTTGCTTGATATATCAAGCACATGTTTTACTTTAGTTCTTTGTAGCGACACGGTAGTAGCAGTCTAGCGTGCTTAACTCATGACACAGGACGTTGCATATTCGAATACCAAGCCAGGCAGGCGAGCTTTGCGGCCCTTGATTCGCTGAGCCAGCAGTTGCAAGGAATATACAGCTGCCGTGGTGGCACTTACCTTTCCCAGACATGGGGAGGGTTGGGGAGCACGGATCGTTGCACGGGCCATTTTTGAAGATCCGTGGCCGATTGCAATCGTACACTCCTCTGGGGCCAGTTGGCCTGTACCACAGCACGAACCAGTGCCCGCGAGCTTCTCAGTGGGAGTGCGGTCAAGTTGAATTTACCTTTAAGCGAAAGCGGTGCCGTACAGGCGACAGCAAGTGTTATGTGTCCGCATAACGAGTCCTTTGGCCAATTCTATTTGTGGTAGATTTTCTTGCGTGACAGAGTGATATCGTCCGACATTGTGCTGTGCTGTGAGGTAGTGCGAGAACTGTAAACACAGTGTTTTTATGGACATAGTATACACCTTGATAATTGCAGCTAACCTCTGCTTCCTGTGTCCTGCATCGAGAGTTGAGCTTAGACTGTCCATAGCTAAAAAGGAAACAAGACCTTCTCATTATGATGCTCTGCTCATAATTTCTCTGGCGAAGATTATCGGCCATGTCTTGTATAGATGTTGCGCTCATTATGAGCACTCAGAACGATCATTTATGTGGTGCAATCAACTGAGGTTTTAAACTGCCGTAGTGCAGCAATGGGGTAAATGTATGACAGGGAAAATCTGAATCCTGGTAGGTTTTCCCAGTGTTTGTTAACAGAACCCATATTGCAGTTTTAAAATTTGATGTGTTTCCATGCATACCGGACTACCGGTACACATAAAAACATCAATTGGTTTATGCAAAAGTAGCGCCCGTTGACGACGACAATAAGGACGGTGAAATAATCCTACCTCTGTTCTGAATAATTGTACCGAACGGTTCTCAGGTAGCTCAGAAGTAATTATTCAATTGGATAAAAACGCCAAAGAAGAAAGTCGGAGCAGCCATTGGCACTAATTTAGAGGGTATTCTTGATGAAGCTCTTGACCAAAGCCTGCCCAAGGTGTGCCTGTCGGTCCCGAATTCATCTACAGCTTGTATTATTTCATTGCAACCCGCTCCAGCGTAGACGATCTTTTCAGCTGCGCTTACAACACGAAATTACGTTCATTATTTGTTATTCAGTTCTTTTTGTTGACAATATCTACCGTTTTTTTCTCGCCTCTTTAATTTTAGTTTTTTACCAGTGGGTGGTCCAAAAAATGTAGGATTTTTTTGTGATATGAAAATCATTATAATTTGTGGTGAGAATTGTTTTAATTAAATGAATTAGCACTAATAAATCAAGAGTAGCAATACTAACCTGTTGTTGTAATCAGTACTATATAATAATTCACGTCGTGTTTTTATTCATATATTTATATCTTTCCTGTCACGCTCTATGGAAATAAGATAGGAGAAAATTCAGATTTCAAAATGTAAAAAAAGTGGGATACCTTGCAATTTTTTTTCGGCGAAAAAAAAAGATGGGTACCTTGCAATCTTTTTCTTCAGTATTAGATAGGGGAAAAATAGAACTAATAAGATAGGAGAAAATTCAGATTTCAAAAGGCGAAAAAAAAAGTTGAGTACCTTGGAATCTTTTTCTTCAGTATTAGATAGGTGAAAAATGAGGAAGCCCACAAGACGGCGGGGGTTTTGGTGAAGTGTTAATTTTTTGCCGTCATTTATAATGACGGCATGGGCCACTAGTTAATAAATAATATAACCAAGAATATATATGTATCTAACAAATGAAATTTGTAGCTGCGAAACAACTATTTCGGAACAGAGAGAGAGAGAGTAATGTACAATTGATTGTCAGATAACTGTGAAGTTACACGGGCTTCAACCTAGAGCCTAGACCATTTCCATTAAGCTGAGCTCACGACACATATTCACCTCAACGTATTCGATCAGGTGAACATACACGATCTGTTCGCCGAATTTTTGACCATGTTTACATCTGCGAGCGTCTCTCAATCAAATGAACGATGATCTGCAAACTTTATATTTTGTAACTGTTGGAAGTCCCATTCTTATCCCATAATTTCATAGCCTGACTTCGAGTGGAACAGCCTGTTTCTGAAATATTTTATAGCCTGATGAACCGATTGAAGTGAAATATCACACAGGATTCAGCTGTTTTTTTAACAAATGTGGCGTCATTTGTGTGCATGCAATATTTTCTGGTTTTATGCAAGATTAGAGTGATTCTGATCGTCAAAGTGGCGATTAAATCGAATTTGATCGATTTGTTCAAGGACTATGAACGATACGAGGTGTAAAATTAACATATTTTTCGTTTTGTTTACGGGACTCGACTCTAGCAGCGCTTTGAAAAATGGACGGGATTCATCTTTCAAATTCGCCCGATCGCCGCACTTCCTATCACTAACTGATGTCAGTGTCTTCCTGTTTGACAGTGACGCGTCAACAAGCATGACGTGTGAACACCCTTTAATGGAGAGAAGCACGAGACAGTGTCTTAGCTCTTAATTGAGTAACGGGGCATTTAGAGGTGCTGTGTTTAAAGGCGCCAAACTGAGACCGGAATTTAGAGGCGGAATTGTGAGACGTCTATGAACAAAACCGGAATATAACGTAATACTAGTAAGACATCAATTACGTTGGCAGTCAATTAATGAAATTATAGTGAGCTTGACATGGCGCAACATACTGCTTCCCTTTCGCCAGTGCACATAGAAGACTGGCCTCTTAGGGGCGCAGTGGGAGCTTTTGAAAGAGGCTGCTCTAGTTTCAAAAACGAATGGAAAAAGTTCGCTCAAGGCTGCCACTTATTGGGCAACTTTTTAAAATTTTGGGTTATTTAACTGTTCTCCAGTTAAAATTGCCCTGGCAATAAACATATTTTTTCCATTTTAAAAATTGTACTTAGCTATCTGAAACTATTCATTATCCTAGGCACAATATAATTATCAAGGGTGCACTAAGAATACATCACTGTGGTGCAGCAGTGCAAGGCGCAGAGTTTAACGGGGATCACGTGAAATTAAGGAGTATATATCGGCGCTGCCGCACTGGCAAAACAAAAAGGCGCTCCACCCCTAAGAATTTGGTGTTATTGAGTTAGGTGTCTATTGTTAGCGTTTCTAGAGAAGTCGGCAGACATTCAGTGAGGCATATCAAACACACTATCTATCTGTTTTCTCATGATGGGAGGGGGGGGAGGGGGGGGGGGCGCTCAAATTGGCTTAATCCCCTGGCGCGAACGAAGAACCCTAGCTACGCCACTGGCAGGAAAGTGAAGATTGCAGTATGTTTAGTCGAACATGGGGCTCGGTGGTAGCAATAGCATGGATATTATTATAACTCCATTGTACGATTCTGTGGCTTAACCTCAAAATTGTCTTGACGTTATTTCGACATCGTACATGATTCCTGGCGTTAAGCTACTGAGGAGCAAAAATAACGGAAGTCAAATTTTTGTATCTGTAAAAAAGGTGTTGGGACAAAATGAACAACAAATCTGAAACTTTTAGCTATGTTGCTCAGTAAATCTATCCGTAGATATTTAAATACAACATATTTTTTCTCCACTTCGGAGCAGCAGAGTAAGAATTGAATTAGCAATTAAAGTTGTTTTTCATGTGAAGATGTTTTACACAGCTAGATACTGAATTACTAAATCTAAGAACATTTTCAGATTCAGTTGCCTAAAGTCAGTTCTGTTTTTAGCAATCTATTTCTTGTGAACTATTAGTGATTGGCTGCGGATAGTCCAACCAGTTAATCCAGTTGTACTCCCAATATTTGGGATCAGCGTTGCAATCTTTGGGAGCGTTCCGTTTTGGTACAGCAGTCTCGTTGTACTGGGCCAGTAACTGCAGTAGCTGGTCTACCACATCAGGGTACTCTGCAGAGACGTCGGTCTGCTCACAAGGGTCGGCTGTGATGTTGAACAGACACGGTCGTCCAGTCTCGCTGAGGCGGCACAGAAATTCTGGAGTGTTGGGGTTTGGAGGGCAGTTTACCTGATCAAAACAAAACACAAAGTTCCAAAATTTAATGACTGCATCATTAACAATATGAGGCAAATATTACAGTACTTCATCTCCATGCCAACCTAATAATAATAATGTTGGCGGAGCACAGTAGTGCACTTATACTGAAGAGAGGGTGGCACAAATTATAGAGAGGATGGCAAGATTAGGATGGATTAGGCATAGACAACGGAACTGAATCGGTGAAAAAAAAAAACTGTCAAAAAGTTCGAGGCCCATTCTACGGATATTCTATTGGCAGGGGTGAAAAAGTGATACCTTACTGAGCTCCGTCTCTGGTACCCTCCATGCTGTATAAAATCCAAACTTTTATGAACAACCAACAAGAGAGTGATACCTACTTGAGCTCCCTCTCTGGTACTCTCCATGTTGTCCAAAGCGGCAGGATCTCGGCTCAGCAGGATGGCTGCAGCAGGACTGTCCCGTACCCTCTGCAGGACTGTCTCCAGCTCCGTCTCGGGACCTAAGTCGTCCAGGCCAGTGGGACCATACCAGGCGTCTTTCTCAGGGTCCGATGTTTCAGAACCTTACGTATGGAATATCAACAGTAAACTAGAGTATGCTTTAGTAAACTAGAGCATAGGTACCTCTGCCAAGCAAGGCAAAGGTGACGAAAAATTTAAATTGGTGCTGAGACCATGATTTTCTTTCTATTAACACCAAAATCTAATCATTTGTGGCTTTTAACAGTGTTAACACTTTCACTATTTTTTTAATCTCCGTTCATAATTTTTTGAGTTATGTGCAAAAAAGAATTCTGAAAAACATTAGTGAAACTCTCAATCAGATCTACCGATCATCGCAAAAATTTATCATTCATGTCTCTTAACATTACCAACAACTCCTGTAACTTTCACTAAGATCCATTCATAACTTTTTGAGTTATTGTGCTAACAAGCATACAATTAAACACAGCAACAAACGAATGAACCAAGAAATTATCACAAAAATATGGTCATTTTCTCTTCATGATATACCTAACAACTCGTGTCAATTTCATAAAAATCCGTCCATAACTTTTCGAGTTATAGCATTAAGAAAAATGTGGCAGACAAACATACGGGTGAACGGATCTTCACCAAATGTTAATCATCTATTTCTCCTAAAATACTTATATAACAATCCCTGTAAAATTCGTCAAAATCTGTCCATAATTTTTTAAGTCATCTTGGTGACAGACAGACAAACTGAAAATAGAGAGACAAACTCGACGAAGAAATAACCTCCTTGGTGGAGATAATTAAAGTTCATCTCAATTTTATAGGCATGGTGCTGATATACTCGTATCTCATGTAATGAGTATATTGGAGTATTGTTCACCTTATCTACTGAGACAGGTGGCTTCAGATTGTTGCTTCGGCTGCTTTGGTAACTACGGTGAGCTCAGTATCTTCGAGCACAATTGAAACAAAAAGTGAGCGTTACTATTAAGGGAAAGAATGGCCTACACCGTTCAATAAGAACTCTTTTCATAAAGAACAGTAATAAGAGCGTGTCTGATCACGAGAGAAGTCTTCAGGAGATTATTAAAAGTGGACGGATCACTTTTGAACGTGATTTAGGTGACTCAAACGAATTGCAATATATGATTATAGTAAACGTCCTACTACTGTCTTTCTCTATGCCAGGCGCTCATCCTGACATTACAAGTATATAAGTTCACAATCAATATCAGTGGCTACAGTGATCAGTTTCATAACGTGTTGAAAACTTCGACTCACTGATGAGGAGTTTCCAGTCCCCGACCCTGAGGGCAGAGTGGGCCGACACAGGGTCGATGTTGTGCAGAAGTTCGTCCCTTGCGCCAGCGACGCCAGAGGCTAACGTCGGCCACAAGTCCACGCCGTCGATGCCTCCTAGGTCTGCTGGGTCGCCTCCTGAAACGTTCGTCACTATGTAGCTGGCTCCTATTTTGTGTCAGAGTGTTCAAATAAAAGTAGCAGCTATGTAATTTCACCTTCTTAGTAAATTGTTTTTTTTTTTCGTTTACAAAATATCAGGACGTCGTAAAACTTTGTGATGCAACCATTTGAGAACGGCGGTGTACAACGATGATGTATTTCAGGTTTCTATGACCGATGCTGTCACTATTGCGGCACAGCATAAGTATTATGCGAAGAGGTCCATCGGTGGATACTGTACTTCTGCAGCAAACTAGTAAGTAAGCTCGTTCGTGAATTAAAGAGGTGTAGTGTTTGCTCTTAGCGCTCGTGGCACAAGGAAAACCTCATCAGGTCAGTGAATTCTGTCACAGTCTTGCGAGGGTCCGCTTCAATTATTGGTTTCACATAGTTGATATCAAATGGTAAAATGGTAAAAGCCGACCAGAACTTAGAGGCACAGGCCCTAAACGTCATCATTAAGTGAATAAACAACTAAATAAAATAAAAATATATGAACAAATCTCTGCCCTTCCGCAGGTGATGAAGCAGTTACAGAGCACGCAGCATATTTATAGTATCACTGGAAGCATTGGTACGTTTCTGACCTTGATTAACTACAAAGGCGAAAAGAATCCGAATTTCTTTGCCGACCATGACATCCGTCAAGACTGAAACAGTTCTTAAACAAAACATCAAGTGTTAAAGGTCATCAGGTGGGAAGAAACTGCTGCGGATACTTACCAGCAGCAGAATATAACGTTGGCAGCCAGTCCGCAACCGACATGAGGCTGGTGGATATCGTCCTAGCGTTTGTCACCTCAATCAACGGAGACCAGATCAGTCCCGCCACCTTGACGCCTCCTTCCCAGCACAAATTCTTTACCTATAGACAGATCGCTTGTTATATACCTCCTGCTTACGTAAGCTAGATCATCTGCTAAGAATTCGACGGTAGGCTAACATAGTGACGATAACTCAGCGTTTTAAGAGACCATCTTAAAGAACAAAGCTATGGAGCAACAGTTTTTAGTTTGTCGTGTCAAGGACTGTTAGCTATTTTCAATAGACTTCAACTCCTGGTAGACACGGCTTTATTTGACAACTGATGGGGCAGAGAACATGATGTAGTGTGATGAGGCAATGGCAAGCTAACATAATAGATAGGTTCATATGACTTAGTTCTTAAGACTACTGTAATCTAGTTCAATAATTTTCTTTATCGCTACAGAGCGAATTCAGTATCTTTGAATTAATTTTTACTTAGCACCATTGCTTTCTGCACGATAGTGAAACAGATAAAGAATTGACATCACCACCCTCATCGTATTTAGCACCAACTCTTGTCCTTACCCCTCGCAGTGGCCAGTTGGAACCAGCGCTGTGGCCGAGAGCTAAAGGTGTGCCTCCGTTGTCCGAGCTGAAGATGATGATGGAATTGTCCAACATGTCGCGGTCGTCCAAAGCTTCCAGCACCGCCCCGACCGAGTCGTCCAGCTTTGCAAGCATCGCTGCTCGTAAAGTAATTGACAATTCTAGAGAATAATCTCTGTGAGATTGTACCTACTGTGCTTGTGCGTCCTCGTATTTGATCGTAATCGTTCGATGCATTAGCAGTAAACAGCTTTGAGGAAAAACTCGCAAAACGCAATGTGAGTTTATGGCTTTCATGTCTGATAGCGTTCATGTAAACTCAGTGGACATGGAATACTTTGGCTGATGGGCTTGAACAGATTCAAGGTTGGACCTCACTACTTCGGGGCATTAAAATTATAGTTTAGTGTCTGGAAGGCAGGGAAAATTTCTTGCGCGTGCTCACTCAAAGTAAACATTCATCTATGCTGGTTGAATTATCAGTAGAGGATTAAAGTTGGTGTATTAATAAACAAGTGCGTGTTTTATAGTTCTAGAGCTGTTTTTAAAGTGCAGTACTGTCGTATACGTTGCACCGAATACAATGATTAATAAGATTTTCGTTGGGATTACTTTCAGTGCTGCATATCTCTCATTATGTGTTCACTTCAAGGGAACGTGTGTAGACACTACAATAACACTTTCATCTTTGAAAAATTAAAGAGCAGGTTGTTGGATTTCCTCAGGTTGCAAATAGTTGTTAATCTGTGGTAGCATCTGTAAACACGCTTACCCGCATAAGTCCTACGATCCTCGTTATTGATATACGAGAACCTGTCCACGTATTCAGCAGGAGCTTGAAGAGGGTCATCGGGATTGCCAGAATGGACGGCGAGGTGGGACAGGTACAGGAACAGCGGCCTGCTTGTGTCGTGGGCCTGTATCGCTGCTACGGCTTCGTTGGTGTAGACGTCTGTGGCGTACTGGCCTGTTGCAGAAGTACCGAAATAGACGGCTACAAGTAACCCACGTTGATTCAGTTGCAAAATTGTGGAATACTTTTCCGCGCTTTAACGAAAATATCGTTTGATAATATCTGTAGAGTGTCATCTTTCGAGTTTAGCTGCAATCCACCTTTCTTGATAATGTTCTTGAGTCAGGTATGTAAAGCATGCACATTTAAACAAAAGCTAATGGTTGTTACTGGTTATACCGATAACTTTGGCCCAAATAAGGGAAAGTACCAAAGACTGTTTCTCAATAATATCGTGCTCTATATATCTTAAATAAGCAACTATTACGGTAATTCGCAGGCTTTTATAAACTTGAAACATAATATAACTCTAAATGATATTTTCATACCTGGCTTTGAGATTACATTTCCCAGTATGTGAATGAATGTCCATGTGTCATTTTTAAACTAGTTTTTTAAAGTAAATTAATTCTAATGAAGAACTCATGAAACTTCAATATAATTGGTACATACCATCCAGGTCGTCAGCAACTTCACTATTGCGCCACATGTCGCGGCCCCACATCTCCTGTTGGTAGTTGTAAAAATTTGCAAAATTATTATTTTATTATTAATTAATTATTATTTTATGACCTGTACTTCTAGGCTACTAGCAGGGCATTAGTGATTTGTAGGCATAGAAGAGCATGCTTCGAACAAATGCTTGGCTTTCTTTGTCAAGTGCGCGGCAATTCCACGAACAATAGCAAGGAATAAACTATTTCGCTCGAGTATCACTTAATTTCTGTTATCACTCATTCAACTTTACAAATCAGTGTAACGCTATAGGAAAAATATACCTGATTGGCTTCAGTAAGTTGCTCAGGGATGGGCATTTAAATTTTTGCTACAGGAGATCTATGCTTATTTTAATTAGATCATTGAGAACACTTCATACTAGCTATAATAAATCACTTATATTTAATACAAAAAGTGAGTAGAAATGAGTAAATGTTTTCCGTTGGCTATTGGAAATAGGGCCACATATTTCAGTATAACAAACTAACTGTTGAAATCGGAATTATTAGAATTGCACTTGACTTCTGGCGATACCATCACTACCGAAAACAAAGGTTATGTTGAAATTTCTATGGAGATTAGCGCTATTGTCCTCACGCTGTGCAGTTTCGCCTTAAGGGTCCATTCTGCTGCTCCATATTTTTTTCGGAGAGAGCGCCCTTGTCTCGAGGTAACAGACCCTTAGTCAGACGGGGATAGGCTATGATTTTAGTAATTTGTTGCAAAGAATGATACTTGCATCATGCACTCCAGTGTGATCGTAGTAATCGATGTGGCCCGTTCGGTGTCCGAGGTGGAAGTCAAAGCCTCGGGAAGTGGGCGTATAGACATCCGTATGAGCGCCCAAATGCCATTTTCCAACGATGATGTTCGAGTAATTGGCCAATCCTTTTAAATGCTGAGGCAGCAAAGTGATGTCGAGAGGAAGACCGTACGGTTGGTTGGGAGATATAACGCCGTGTTGCATTCCTGTGAGGAAAAATATATTTTCTGTTTTTTTTTTTTCACATTTCGATGCACAAACCTTAGTTTATTTTATTGCTGAGTCTAATTAACACTATACTTTTCTGGTTTCTGTACCTTCTTAATTGTTAGTCATTCATGCCAGGATTTCTACCTTGTCATGCCAGTTCCGTTGGTGAAGAACACACCTGTATGTATAGGGTACATCCCAGTCATGAGCGCAGACCTAGAGGGCGTGCAGATGGGCTGGGCGTAGTAGTTGTTGAGGATGATGCCCGAGTAGGCGAGGGCGTCGATGTTGGGGGTCGCTGTCTGAAGGGAGCCGTGGAAGCCGATGTCGTTGAAACCCTGGAATTTACTTGTAATGAAACCATTAATTGCGTGAAGCAGCGGTTTCAGAAATTCGCTTTTCTTAGTCACACAAGAAAAATTTAATGCTCTCCTAGCCCGCAACCATTCTACTGTGGTTATACTTAGGTATACAGTATTTTGTATTATTATATTTTCTCATAGTTACCTTAAAGATAATGATTATTCTTTAAGAGTCTCTTGCAGCGTAATGTGACAGTTGACCAGTTGACTTTTTACACAGCTAAACCCCTTTATTGGCTGTACTTGAGTAGGAAATACTGACCAGGTCATCGGCGAAGATAAAGACGATGTTGGGGGCAGATGCCGCTCGTCCTTCTAATGCTAGGTACCCCCACAGCAACAGCATTAATCTGAGCTTCGACATTGTCGACAATGTTACAGCCAAGTAGAGACTAATTTTATTTAGTGAATCTGCAATGGAAGTGCTTCCTTTGAAAAAAGAGTGTCCCTGATTTGTTACTGAATAGTATTCCGTTCATCATGCAATAAAGAGACTATTGTGAACCAAAAGTGTATAACGAAACTTAAAAAAATAAAACATTAAGTTTTTAATAGCTACCCTTCTAGATAGATAAACCCCTGTAGCTGCTAGGTGTGCCTAGCAGCCTATGAAACGTTGTCCACTTAAATATAAACGGTAAGGACTGATGTCAACATAAGTCATTATTATGGAAGCACATGTTGTTACTCTCAATAACTTCCCGACACTTACGACTACAGGATTTTTCTAATCCATCGCACTGCTTCTCTGTGATTTTGCTCCAGGTTTACTGGAGTTCTTGTGACAAACGTGTGACTCTTATTCTACTATGCCTTTGATACCTGTGATGATACTTCGGACGAGGTCAAGGCGACGTTACGCACGCCGCCCATATTGTGCAGAGGTGATGCTGCAGTCCATGACCAGCGGGGTGGTAACAGCGAGTTATCCCCAAGGTTCACGTAGCCGCTTACAGCAGGTTTATCTGGCACTTTCAGGAAGTATGCGTCCAATAAGTGTTTAAATTTCGTAGTCTCTGTACCGGTGACATTACGAATGTGACGAGGCATTTTGTTGAATAATCTCGCCCCTCGGACCACGAAACTATTAGAATACTTTGCGGCTATCGCATCACCACCAGTTTTGATCGGAATGCGCACCAATACGGTTTGAGTGTCTGGCCTGGATTCGCCCATTGGCATTGACAGTAATACCTCTAGAATTTTCCAAATATATATGATCGTAAAGCGCTCGAATCTCCTTTGAATTGAGTACACTTGAAGTTGAGCCAGTCTTTCGTGATGGTTTAAATCCTTCATACCTTTCCTTGAGAGTCTTCGGAAGAAGTCCAGGTGACGTAGCTCACATCACCTCACTTGTGTGGAGTCACTCTGCTGGGTGTCTTCTGTGGTGCCGCAGTTTGCAACCAATGAGAGAGCCAGCAGCGAATTATCTCCACAGTGCACGTAACCGCTGACCGCTGGTCTATCTGGTATTCTTCTTAAATGTGAATCCAGCAAATTTT
>LQNS02000211.1:28621469-28645158 GCA_001587735.2 Parhyale hawaiensis
CTAACAACGTCCCTCTAATGAGTAGCAGCTTAATGTATAAGCGCATTGATATTTTAAAATTGGATGACGTTTACAAACTTCATCTGCTAAAATTTATCCACAGAGCATTGTACAAAGATCCTAGTCTCTTCCAAGAAATGATTGCACCACTCATTCTCTATCACTCTTATTCAACACGACATCAACTTAATCTACCGGCAGTTAGATTAGACATCGAAAAAGCAGGCCCTGCATTTCAATCTGTGAAATATTTTAATGAACTACCTGCTAATTTTACAGAGCCTTGTTCAAACTCCGTTTTGAAGAAAAAATTTAAAGCTGTTACTTTAAGCAAATATTGATGTTCTTAGATTGTGTTTTTCTTAGTTTTTTGACCCAGTCGTTAAGTAGTCTTTTTTACATGTCTGAGAAGTAGGTAATACTTTTAGGCAGCACACCGAAAATACATGTATAATTTTGACTGTATACTCGTTGCTTGTCTTGTGTGCAAAAAAATAAAGGTGTAAAGGTGGATAATGATGTCTCGATGAGGAAGCCATGTTTGATTTGAAAAAAAAGGAAGGTATGTTCATATTTAAACTATTTCAGCTATTTCAAATTGCATGAAAACTAGAGCTTGTAGAGAAAAATGGATTTCAGATTTGAATTCAGCTGCCAAAAATCCTTCAGAAAAAGGTAAAAAATCCATTGCAACAAAAATTTGAAATTTTATTGTTCCCCAGTGTAATCTAACCCTATGGCCCATCATATCACCCTTCAGAGGATGTAGTTGTATTTCACCTTTGTTTTTTAAATGATTAAACTACGTATGTGCACAGGTCTTTGGCATGATGCTTCTATATGCAAGTAGCTTGTAGTTATATTAAGCAATAACTAAGCAACAATAAAGCATAAGTAATATAATGTAGGATATTTGATATTTCCAATCTGAAACTTCTATTCTTCAGTGCCATTTCAGTTGTGGGTTACCAGCAAAATGCACTTCGTTGGTTCCGAACGTACTCTCCAGCTGTAACTCAGTTTCTACGACATTGCCACTTGAGAATACTGCATTACGTAACACTACCAGTACCCAAGAGAGGAAGTCAGATGGTGACTAGGATATGCCGAGATATGAATATCGGGACAGTCGCAAATGCATACATAAATATACTGTTGCTACATTTATTGGTATAAATACCCTTCCAATTGCTCTTCTACAAAAGAAAGAGAAAGGAGGTATAGTAAAAACACATTTAGTCAATTAAAAAAAATGGACCGGAAAATTATGGGGATTATTAAATATTCGCAGTACTGGTACCGGTACCATTTCTGGAAGGAAGGTGTGGGACCGTGTGGAATATCTAAAGTTTCATCATCTCTCGTTTGTTTTTTTGGGCATTATAGGGCGAAGTTATTGCATCTTCAACTTTTACGCGCTCCCATGTTACTAACACTCTACATTCTGTGAGTTATTGGCGATGGGCTGTGGGTAGTCCAACCAGTTAATCCATTTGTATCCCCAGTATTTAGGGTCAGAGTTGCAATCCTTTGGTTGGTTGAGATTTGGTACAGCTGTCTCGTTGTACTGGGCCAGTAACTGCAGTAGCTGGTCTACCACATCGGGGTACTCTGCAGAGACGTCGGTCTGCTCGCAAGGGTCGGCTGTGATGTTGAACAGACACGGTCGTCCAGTCTCGCTGAGTCGGCACGTAAATTCTGGAACGTCGGGGCTTGGAGGACATACGATCTGTAGCAGATAGAACAATACTTTTGAAAATTGACGACATAAAGTACATTGCTACTAGATCTAAGACCATGTTAGAAATATACGTACATGCAGCTAGAACACAAAATACAGTAGGTATGTGCAATATTTGAACTTGAATTAAGTAGTTTTTATGATTTCTGATATCCCTGAAATAATTTAAAACAGAGGTCGATGAATTTCACTAACATTAAAGTTCCGGGAACATTTCCCATCATCAGATATTAAGATAACAAAAGGGAAGTCTAAAATAAGAAAATTTTTATTTTAGTAACACACGCAGCGCTAAGAGACCAGACATGTTGCCGGTGGGAGGTTTAACATGCGAATGACCGGGGTAGGCATGGAAGGCCCTATGTCAATGCTCTTACAGTTGGAAGGGAATGGGGGAGATGGCACAGTCTAAAGAAAAATAAAATTCAGTTGTGAACCGTAATGAGAGGTACAGCTGTAGTCATTGCATTGAGGCACGGTTTTGTTTTATAGATGTAAAGAGATTCCAAATTTATGAGTTCTATTGGGTTGGAAAAATCGATCATGGAGAAGTCATCCCTGCTATAAGGGTGATTGATTTGTTCTGCATGAAGACGGGGATGTGAATGGGTAGGTTTTGCAAGTGGTAAACTTGCTCTTGAGAGGATATACCTAAATGTTGATCAACGCGGGCTTTGTAATGCTGTCCAGTGCTGCCAACGTAGGAAGCATGGCAGCTTCTCCACTTAAATCTATAGACAACACTCAACAGAAGAGGAGTGGGGTTTTCTTTCAGTTAAAAATAGGATTCTAAGATATATGTGTTTCTATAAGAGAACCTGAAGTTCATAAATGGGTAAGCTTCGGAGAGGAAACTTTTCAGAGTGTTAACTATATCGACAGTGGTTTTGCTGTAGTGTGGAAGGGGGTAGAAAAAGTCTCATTAACGAACAGTTGCTTTAGTTATTCCGGTTTTTACTTTAGAAATTCATAAATGAAACAGTTTCGACAAGTTCAAAATTTAATCAAATTTTCTATGTCACAAAATTAGCAAAAAAATAGCTTATTATACGCTAGTAGCGATATAACAAAAAAGCTTCAAATATGATACCAATAATCTTTTAAAATATAAATTTTTAAACCGATGATGCCCTTTCTGCACTCTCCAGAGATGTGAAGCGGGGAGTAGTTTCATAAATTTTTTGATTGTATCATGAAAGATCTTCCGCTAAATTACATATAACGCCTAAAAGCACGTCAGACTACTAGGCAAAACAGTTTACGACAAAAAATCATCAACGAGAGATTACTACTTCAACAACTCATCTGGATACCACGAAAATCTACCATCAATTCTTCAAAAGTTCTTCGGACAAGGTCCATATGGTGTTATGTAGCACACACGCGTAGTGTGCATAGGTGATGCTACATTTTGTAACAAGCGGGAGAACCGAAAATGAGTGACGTCCACGTAGCACGTAACTACTTACAGCAACTGTTGGACTCATTGGGAGCTTCAGAACAAGTCCAGTAAGTTTTGAACTTCGCAGCTTTAATGCCGGGATCGTTTTGAATATGCCGAGACATTTTACGTTGAACAGCTTCGATCCCCGAACAGTAAAACTCCAAAAATATCTTACTGTATTTGCCTAGCCGCTTTGTTATATCGGGACTCTGATATCGTTAGTACAACCCATCTATTCCTAGTATCTGGTAAGAATTCGCTTATTTGCATTCATGGCAATTCCTTCCGCAACTTTGTGAGCGCCTTCAATTGCAAAGGGCTCGAATCTGTTTTAGCTTCCATACATGAACGGGAAACAAGTTTGTTTTTTTACATGCCAGGTGCCGGATGTTCAAACGCCTTGTAAAGTAACGTTAGCGTAAACTGTACAGTTCCTCGAGGAAGTACCGATATCGCGGCTCAGGATTTGTTACTTTTTTACTCTGATTCGTCACAACATTATGATGAAAGTGGTTTGAGCCTCCACCCTTTCCATACTTAAACTAGAGCACTCTGACAGTGCATACCTTCGCTAAGTAGGGCATGGTTACGAAAAATTAAAATTGGTTGCGAAACCATGATTTTTTTCCGTATCAACGCCAAAATCGAATTATTTGTGCCTCCTAACAGTATTAACAGTTTGAATAACTTTCTTGAAGATTTGTTCATAATTTTTTGAGTTATGCTGCTAACAAGCATTATGACAAAAATTGGTCAAACTCACAAACAAACAAACAAACCGACCATCACCAAAATTTAATCATTTATATCTTCTAACATTGCTAACAACTCCTGTAAATTTCACAAAGATTCCTTCATAACTTTTCGAGTTATTGCGCTAACAAGGATAAAAATAAAAACAGCGACAAATGAACGAAGCAACAGATCATCACAAAATTTTAGTCATTTGCGCTTCGTGATGTACCTACTCACTCATGTAAATTGAACAAAAATCCTTCCCTAGCTTTTTGAGTAATGACATTTAGAAAAATTAGGCAGACAAAGATACAAACAAACGGGTGAATGGATCTCCGCCAAAAGTCAATCATCTATTTTTGCTAACATACCTAATAATCCCTGTAAATTTCGTCAAAATCCACCGATAACTTTTTGAATTGTCTTTGTGACAGAAAGACAAATAGACAGACCCGACGAACGCATAACCTCCTTGGCGGAGGTAATTATAAAGACTCAAATGTTACTTTGAGTAGTAACAATATAAAACTCCAGCAGTTACATGGTTGCATTCGTGCCTGCAGCTGTACAGTTGCGATACTTGTAACTTTACAAGGCTGAGAGCATCAGGACCCTGAAATCGCATATTGATTGTAGATGTGGAAGTATATAGTACGTGTCTTTGCAGTGACAAAGTTGGTACCGCAATTGCGATGAAGCTGTAATTGGAACCTACAGACTCATAGCTCCTCCAACAATATAATTTTTATCTTATTTTAGTACAACCAAAGAGAGAGTGATGCCTACCTGAGCTGCCTCCCTGGTATTCTCTATGTTGTCCAAAGCAGAAGAATCTCGATTGAGCACGATAGCCGCAGCAGGACTGTCCCGTACCCTCTGCAGGACTGTCTCCAGGTCAGGATCTTCATCGCTTAGGCCAGTGGGACCATGCCAGAGATCGTATTCTTCGGGTGTTCCTTCCGAATCTTTACGGGAAAATGAACTTATTTCTTGAGGATATGTTGATATGCATTAAACAATATTTACCATAGCCATAGTATCCGTTTACATTATCATACATGGGTTAAGCCTTCACTATCCACCTCAGAACTCCATTTCGGGAAAAAAAAGCTTGATTTGAAATTTCTGGGTTGTAAAGGGCGATTTATTGCATGAAGTTATACTCACTGATGAAGAGTTTCCAGTCGCCCACCCTGACAGCAGATCTAACATCAACGGGGTCGATGTTGTACAGAAAATCTTGCCTCGGTCCTGGGGTGCCAGAGGTAAGAGTCTCCCACATGTCCATACCATCGATGCCTTGTAGGTCTGCTGGGTCGCCTCCTAAGAATATGAATGATTGGCTTTAACTTTTGCAATATAAATACATCTCAGTCTGCTTACTGCTATTTGCAACAAATCTTTTAAGTTATGGTCATGCTCCGACATTCCGTGAAGTGTGCTGTTCATTCGTGATAAGTCGACATGAAATGGCGTGCAACCGCTCGTCTTTGGTAAACGTTTGCATTGGTTGTTTTAAACTTCCACTGAATTTCACAACTGCTTGTTTTACATTACCCACGGTCGGTAAGCCTTCGACAGTATAAAATATCTGCAAGTCTTACTGATAGTTCTAAGCAATTCGTCAGTGGTACGTAACTTCGAACTCTTCACACAGCTACAATAATACTTCAAGGGGCATAAGACATGATTACTAGCCAGGTTAGCCCGGTAGTTTTGAGCGTTTTCGTCAGGCACTGTCTCTTAACGCTTCATATATAGCTAGACGAACGTAGATAAGATTCATGGCTGCACTAATATGAGGTTATTTTATCACCCGACAACCAAACCGTGACCTCAGCATGCATAATATTAATTTATCTGTTGCTATACAATTTACAATACTGCGTGAAAGTCAAAAAGGAGACTTGAGCTAAGGACATTCAACATGCAAGCCATCACTGTACAACTAAAGCCGCATCCACACTATCAATGACGAACACCGTAAGACGCAAGCAAGAACACGAACAGTTCTCCTGGTCCAGAATACATTGCAAAACTTTGGCAAATAATTGCAAACTTGCATCAATCTACGAGTAGTCCACTAATAATATTATTAGCAGAAAGTTTTATCCACAAACTCAAATAAGAGTAAAATTGAAGCCAACGGTAACAATAAACTCATTTTTCAAATTCAAAGACAAACTGCCGCTTTCACTTGCTTCTTCTGTCATTTATAAACATCAATGCAGACAGTGTTCTGCTTCTTACATAGGTGAGACAAGGAAGCAAATGAAAGTCTGAATGTCATAACATCAAGGAATTTTCTTTAGAACAGGGCAACGGACCACTCAAATTAACAGTAGAATTTTTTATCATTTTCATGACACTGGCCATCAAATTTTGAATGAAAACTTCAAAATTTTATCATCTTGCCCTCAATTCGACTAAAAAGTTTTAGAATCTATTTTCATTCATGAACAATCCCTTACCCTAAACGATCATGCTCATTCTGCCAAACTTTTTATTTTAAGTTAATAAGAATATAAGGATGCTCATTTTGTCATGCAGGATACGTCTACTACATTCTTGACTTTAAGCAAAATCTCATTTCATTGCAAGCTATTCTACTCTTGAAGACGATTTAAGATTGAATTGAAAGCTCGACATTGAAGAAAATATATTACTATTATTAAACATTTTCGCCTTCTAAATTCCACTGTTGCTTTCATGTACGTTTTAATAATACACACATATGGACACATGTTACCCAGTTAATAAAAATTCCACCTGTAGCAAAGTACGTAGAAGGATAGCTTGGCGTGTATGTTTTACAAATATGATCAAACAGTATGCGTAAATTAATTTCTAAAATTAAAAAATAGTTAAATTGGTTGTTTGTCGGCTATCGACAACACCAAAATAATTTGCAGAGAAATTTACAGTTACCACAAAAAAATTGGCACTTATTTCAGTGAACTTCAAGTAACAATATAGCATAATAATTGCTGCACATGCTGCCTCTTGCATTTCTCAAAATGGCTTCAGCCAGCCGTACAAGATAGTTTTATTTCCAGCAGAATACTTTTCGTACACAACAGGTGAGAAAGATCTGTCCCTCTAGGGGCTGCAAGTTACGGATCAGCTTCCGTTTGTGCGAATGATGTCTTCACTAACTTAAGAAGAAAACATCTTAACTTTCTTTTTTCTGTGTTTAGAGCATAGAACATGTGCAAAAATCATATTAATCCATTTCTTACAACATGTAGCTCAAAATCAGCTGTCTCTACGTAATGGATCCATGGAACTGCATGGCTTTCAAGAGATGCAAAGACTGTGCATCTTTCAGCAAGGACTTACTTAAATAAAGCCCTGACACAAATTATTGAATTTCCCTACAGGAAATAGTGGAATGCAGAATGAAAATATTTGTACCTACCAGCAGCAGAATAAAGAGTGGGTAGCCAGTCAGCAATGGTCATAAGATCGTTGAACATTGCAGGAGAAGTCATATCAAGTAGAGGAGACCAGATCCATCCCGCCGCCCTCATACCCCCTTCCCAACACACGGACTTTACCTGTTGAGTACAACACAGAGGCTTCAATGTGACTAGTTGCAGTGGCAACATTTTTCGAAGAGAAGGGAAAGGTTTTCCAGAGAGAATGTACCTCTGTAGTTCATAGTAGTTCTTGGGTGCCAAAAGTACAGGTGCTGTAGGGAAAATTTTGGGAGTGTAAGTGGGGTAGGGAGGGCGTCTCGTGAACAAGCCATTCATGCCTTAGTTTATCCTCAATAGGGGAGTTACGAGGATGAAACCTTAGAAGCACCTATCAGGTTGTAGACATGAAAGTTATTGTATATTTCTATTAGGCAAATCACTACAAAATGGCACCAACTATCTTGTTATCCCGATATTTGCAATAAGGGTATTCCTGCGGCACGGAGCCATAGTTTAGCAAGAGTTCGCGTTGCGTGGAAACAACGCGGCCTTGCACAATATCTACTGGAAAGTTTACTAGCAGTAATAGTAGTAGTATAAGGAAGTTTAAGCCTCTCTAAATAAGTACTAAGCTCTTAAGACGAAAAGGAAGGGACATAAAGTATGTCGACAGAAACGGGAACCCATGCACAAAGGTGTTCCCACACATGATCAACGCGCATGGGAACAGCTAGTTTATAAAAAATAGGAAGAACAGACGAAAGTTAACATCAGTAGGAATATGAAGGTGGAAGCAAGTAAAGTGGGGACGAAAGACAGACGTCCCGATAGCCTAGCTAGTGGCTAAAGTAACCTACACAAACCCCCTTGGGGCGCTTCTCCCCATAACATAGAATGGACGAAACTAACTGGAAAGTTTACTTCCTCTTTTCACTGGATCATATATGGAACCGCCATTTCATATAAATAAAGGGCATTGTAGTACTTAAAAATTAACATAGATTGGCATATCTTCTCATAGGAAACCTGTTGAGCAGTGATCGACTGTAGCTTTGAAGTGCCGAAAATTTGGGAACTATTGTAAAATCCGTCATGGTTTTCTGTTATTTAATTTGATTATACCTAGAATTATTGGTTGTCCTTACCCCTCGCAGAGGCCAGTTAGAACCAGCATTGCGGTTGAGACCATTAGGGGCTGCACCGTTGTCCGAGCTGAAGATGATGATGGAATTGTCCAACATGTCGTTGTCTTCCAAAGCTTGAAGCAGAACTCCTACCGAATCGTCCAATTTCGCCACCATTGCTGCCCAGATACTTATATTTATTTATTTCAAAAGTTAGGAATAGACAAGTTTGTTTTCGGTATTTGAAGCCCACAACTATTAACTGGTGAAAATGACATTGGAATGTGATGAAAATATCATTTCTCTGACTGTTGCGGCCACCAACATGCAAGAATATGGATTCCTGGAGGCTCCTTCTTAATTATTAATTGAGTGATGCAGGCGCCTCAGGCAGTTAGGAAATTCGTAGCGTTTAATTTAAATCGGTGAGAACTTTGTAAGCGCATGTGATGAATCTATTATGTAGGTGTGTAATCATACTGCATATTGATCTATGATGCAAACAATTAGATTACTTTATTGATTATTTTGCAGTACGTTAACGTACTTCTACTTACTGAAAATGTTAACCTAATTTAATAATATATTTTATAGATAGATAGATTTAATAACCTATTTTATAATTTTGTTTTTCTGAATGTATATAGAGATTATTCAAGTAATACCTAGCCAGCTATTAGCATTTCAGTAAAGGATAGAAAATTTCACGGATTTCATATCGACTTTCAAAGTGATTACTTCAACCACATTCTAAAGGCTTCAACATCAAGAGGAAAATCCATTGAAGTTACCTAATTTATGTCACAAGTTCTCCAATTTATAATATTATAGAAGCATACTGATTTCCTTGGTAAATTGCCACGAAAATGAACATTAGGGTTAGTTTAACACATTAACTCTCATGACAACCCAGAAACAAACATTACTGTACTATTATCGAACTATTTAACAACACATAATGAAAGGCTCGTTAGTTCAAGGGTATGAAACCCTGCAAGCACAACAATATTTATATTTTTCATTTCGTAATAGAGAGTGTAAGGAAAATCCTAGCGAATTCTTTGCTAATTATGTCCTGCAGACTAGGTCGGCTATCTCGATCGACAGCCCACCTCGTGAAACGGGGAAATATAGAGAACCTTCCTAACTTTACCTCGTCAGCAGGAACTGCAGCCAGCTGCAACATCTCCTACTGAAAAGGAACGCAGGTTTGCCCCAGGGTTCGTAAGGCCAGTGAATATTCTGACAGGGAAGCTTATATTACCATCCACAGGAATCTTTTAAATTATACGTTGACACATATTTATCAGAGAGGACATCCAGTGACCTTCCGAACACTTTGCAATTAGGTTCTACTGGGGAAACTCATACCTGCAAACTCTCTGCGATTTTCATCCTCAATGTAAGAGAACCGGTCGACGTAGTCAGCAGGAGCCTGGAGAGGGTCGTACGGATTGGCAGAGTGGACGGCGAGGTGGGACATGTACAAGAACAACGGCCTGCTCTTGTCGTGGGATTGAATGACCTGCACAGCAGCGTCGGTATACACGTCGGTCATGTACTCACCTGAAAAGGAATAAGCAATGGGAGATAGCTAAATCTAATAATTAATTACCTCCGCCAAGGAGGTTTTGTTTTCGTCGGGTTTATTTGTCTATCATTCTGCCTGTCTGTCATCTTGATAACTCAAAAAAAATTATGGACGGATTTTGATGAAATTTACAGGGATTGTTAAGTATGTTAGGAGAAACAGATGATAACCATTTGGTGAAGATTCGCTCATCCGTTTGTTTGTTTGTCTGCCTCATTTTTGTCAATGCCCTCACTCAAAAAGTTATGGACGGATTTACATAAAATTTACATGACTTTTTAGTTTTACTACGAAGAGTAAGTGACCAAATTTTTGTGATGATTTGTTGGTTCGTTCATGTGTTTGTTGCTGTGATTGATTCTGAACTTGTTAGCGTAATAACTCAAAAAGTACTCAGTGGACCTATATGAAATTTACAGGAGTTGTTAGTAATGTTAAAAAACGTAAATGATCAAATTTTGAGGCAGATCGGTTGGTTCGTTTGTATGTTTGACTTATGTTTGTCATAATGTTTGCTAGCAGCATAACTCAAAAAGTTATGAGCAGATCTTCAAGAAAACTACAGAAAGTGTTAATACCATCAAAAGACACAAATGATAAGGTTTTGGAGATGATACAAAGAAAATGATGGCTTCAGAGCCAATTTGAATTTTTCGTTACCGTTGCCTTGCTTGGCGGAGGTATGCGCTCTCAGAGTGCTCTAGTTGTAAATAAATTCATTGGAACAATATTTTTTAGTCCTGAAAATATGTCAGAGCACAGTCCTAGCATTCGACAGTTCTATATAATAACGTTATATGTTGGTAAAGTTAACCTGTTTGGGCAATCACGTGGTAGAATCCGTGGTGAGATGACTCATTTAATGGAACCCAATTCTCTGAATACTCTTGAGTCTTATTTGAAAGCCTAGTTCGAATGCAATTCTGCAGCCAATTGATATATGTGCTCACTTGATAAAGCTCATTGTAACCGGTATTAAAAAGTGTAATATTTCAGTAGAGCGATAAATATAGGATAAGTTATTTGGTGGGCAACGAGATGCTCACACTATCCAGCAATTGCAATTCTCTAGTCCATTGGACACAACAGCAAGCTTCAGGAGTAACGTATCGCAAGCAGTATTGCTTTTTTAACATTAAATATCTTAAAATGTAGTATAATATACTAAAAATAAACTTTTCTTGAGAACACGCACAATAGGCTCAGCAATACGCGAAAAAGTACGTGGTAAACAATGTTATTACCCGGGGCACGGGGCAGTCACATAAGGAGGAGGCCAGAAGTAAGGAAAATACATGAGTGCACTATTTATGTCCGCTAATATTGTTCTAACATCAACTGTTCTATAGTATAGTTCGGAAATTAATAACAGAAATCCATGGTCAGAGTTGTGCTCTGGCGGATGTCTACAAGCCAGACCATGAGAAATGAATAGAAGACTTGAAGCCTTGGCCTCTCTTGCTTCTATGAGTGGACAGCAATGCTTGACTCTGACCTTGGCATTAGATTTTTCGGACGGAACGGTCCACGAGAACACGTAATATATTTGTTCTAAGCTTTACGAAAACGAGCATTCTCATAAATTCCGCATTAATGAGACATAAACGTCACTTCCTTGATCCGTTTTAACCCATTTATTCCCTTAACCCTTATTCCCGTAACCCACTTCAGAGGTAATAGTCTACACGAAGACGTAACTAATTTCTTCTAAGCTTCAAGAACACTTGCATTCTGCTAGTTGCGTATCAAAAAGACATCAGAGTTATTCTCATAGCCGATTTCACCAGGCTGGGCTACATTGGCACAAAGCCAATTTTTCGTTGGAGTACAGTGGGACAAAGAGCCATTTGTCGCACAACAGCTTTAGTCAAGTAATGCTAAAATTTAATTCCTCTTGAAGAACAACGTTAAATAAGTATCCTAATAGCGTCTTATCATCAACACTTATTTAAAAAAAAAAAGTCCTATATCTCACCAAAGATGTCGTCTACGCTGTCCATATTCCTCCATAGGTCGTTGCCCCACATCTCCTGTAAAGCGTCAAATGTGAAACCATAGACCACATACAGTAACACAGCATAGTATAGTCTGTAATACACTATTAAATATAAAACCGCTATCAGTATGTATCAGTTTACGCGAATAAAAAACATATGAACGTGAGTCGCAAGAGAGCCCTCGAAGGCGTAGTTTGATATCTGCGACATAAGGTTTGCTGATGCCCTATAGGGATCTCAAACAGAAACCCGCATATTATAATGATGTAAGTAATCTGTTTAGCGAGAAAAAACACAGATTTGTCAAGATAGGCAGCTAGTGGGGATGATAAACGCTTCTGGAAAGAAGTTAGATCCACTGAATGAATATATGTCGGCATAGACATATAGAAAACATTTCTCTAAGTGAAGTCAGTGATCCTTGAGGCAGGTTCACCTAAAGTGTATTCCAGAAGTTTAAGAGTGTGTCTAATTGATTTGCTATGTTTTGTATCACGTCAACTGGATGAGCAAAATTTATTATTTCTCGTAAACTACGTTTTTTTTAACAAGGTGTGATTTAGAGTTTAGGAAGCTACCCACTACTCTGCTATTGCAAAGGTCGCAGTATTGCATCAATTCACTAAGTGCCATTAGAGCGCTAAAAGGCTGAGACATAAACCATTCCTTTACCTGGTGTTGCGCAGTGTGATCATAGTAATCAACTTTGGATGACCAGTGGCCGAAGTGGTAGTCGAAGCCCCGATATGTTGGAGTATGGATGGCCCGGTGGTTGCCCAGGTGCCATTTGCCGATGATGATGTTGGAATAATTGGCCAATTGTTTCAGGTATTGAGGCAGTAGGGTGAAGTTCACCGGCAGACCGAACGGCTCGTAGGGATATATCACGCTGTGCTGCAACCCTGCAGGAATGATTGATTACCTGTTTTGTGTCACCGCTTATAGAAGACGTTGACAAAAAATAATGTATGAGTAAATGCGCACACTCCCGGCCTGGTGCTACCGCTTAAGTAATTGAACTGATGGATCAGGTGCACCTGTAGCACAGTATGACGTCACACCATAAGAATAAAAGTGACACTGAAGTCATAGCAGACAAATTGTCCGCAAAAAAGGTACACATGGTACAGATAAAAATTGTTGGCGGAGCAGCGACTCCGGCCGCACTACAAAAAATGTACAGAAACAACTTCATTGAAGTTTGTCCGTAACGCCTCCGGTGCAGGACGAACTTAATGAGGGGCATTGGGGGCAATTTCCCAGGCCATATTGCCAAAGGGGGTCCCTCTGGGCTAAAACAGAGTAATCGAATGTAACAAAGTTAGTTATAAACTTTGCTTAACCTCCGTAGCCGCTACTCAGGCGTTCCAACAGCGATGAGTGTGTAGTATTTAAATAGCACATAATTTGTCGCGTGGCCTACGTGCGCTACTACGGGCAGGAAACAAGGCGCAAAGCATAGTAGGAGACACTCGAGTGGTCGGCCTCTTCCACAGCCTTCCGCACGAGAGAGATGAGAGAAGTCCCGCGGACTAGGTACGCTATCGCAATCGACAGCCCACCCCGCGGAACAGAAAAGGGAATAGAGAACCTATCTTACTTTACAAAACTAACCTCGTCAGCAGGAACTGCGGCCAGATGCTACATCTCCTGCGGAGAAGGCACTCGGGACCTTGGGTGAATGTAACAAAAGGCGAATAATGGAGTATAAGCATTGAGGTCACTGACGTTCCGAACATTATCAAAACGCAATTAAGCAATAAGCAATTCTATGATTAAAAGAACTTTACGAGAAGAACGTATTAGTAATAGATTTATAGCTACGATTCTTAACAGTATGTGGTAGTATGTGCATATTTACCTCCACCAAGGAGGTTATGTTTTCATCGAATTTGTCTGTCTGTGAATCTGTTTGTCTGTCTATATGTCATCAAGATAACTCAAAAAGTTATAAATTTATTTGGATGAAATTTACAGGGATTGTTAAGTATGTTAGGAGGAACAGATGATTACCTTTTGGTGAAGATTCGTCCATCCGTTTGTTCGTTGGCCTCATTTTTGTCAATGCGTTTACTCGAAGAGTTATGGATGGATTTTAATAAACTTTACGTGAGTTGTTTTTTGTTTGTTAGTCTTGTTACGAAGAGTAAGTGACCAAATTTTTTTGTGATATGTTTCTTCGTTCGTGTGTTTGTTTCTGTGTTTGATTTCGTGCTTGTTAGCGCATTAACTGAAAAAAAAAAATTAATGAATCTTTATGAAACTTACAGGAGTTGTTAGTTTTTTAAAAGACATATATGATTAAATTTTGGTGCAGATCAGTTGGTTCGTTTGTATGCTTGATTTGTGTTTGTCATAAGGTTTGTTAGCAGCATAACTCAAAAAATATGCGCGGATGTTCAAGAAAATTGCAGAATGGGTAAATACTATCAAAAGGCACAAATGATTACATTTTGAACTTGATACAAAGAATGTCATGGTTTCAGCGCCAATTTGAATTCTTCGTTACCGTTGCCCTACTTGGCGGAGGTATGTGCTCTCAGAGAGCTCTAGTTAGTTATGCCGTCACAACTATACTTTGATGGGTTTGAAGGCCAACTCAATTTGACCAGAGCCTTCCCTGGCTGAGGACCTCAGCTAGATAGGTCCCGGGTCTCTCTTGGAGAAAATCCGACGATGCTCCTGGGAGTTAACTCTATGCGGTATGGATGAATGAAATAGAAGTCATTTTAGCTGTACAAGGATAAAACTGTGACTGTACGGAATAACTACTCGCACATGGGAAACGTTTCGGATGCTCTCAGACACAGTTCGAAGAGAGTGGGCGACTGTTGAACTGTGAATGTTATATATAGAGTGCGAGTGTGCGTGTCTTCCATCTCTCTGTGAGTGCTTCGGCGACCAAGTCACAGGTCCTGTGACATCAACTGAATAAATGTGTTCACTTCTGGTGAAATGCAATAATTGATAATTATTATCGTATCAAGAACTATTCACAGTAGGAAGTAAACGTAAGGAGATAACGAAGAGTGATTTTATTTTGACACAACATGGCAGTAATTACAAGTTTTTGTAGCATCGACCACGTAAATTCGTTCATTTCCTGTAAAATAGAGTAATCCATTATTATTACTGTATAAAGCACTTACAATACTAATGCAGGTTCAAATAAGGTCAGGAATTCTGTAAGTATTTTTTTCGACGTATGTAATTTCATGCCGTATAAGATTAACTAAATTGATGAAAGCAAAAACGTTGAACAAAAAGTGTAACGTTTATTTTCCTGCTCGACTAGAATGTAATAGAAAAAGTTTTGTGCTTGGTTTCCGGCCAGCAAATTAATTGTAATTTTGCATGCCTGTATATAGATCAAGACTAATAACTAGGTTTGCTAGCGCAGCGATTCTAAGCTGCATTGTGCCGAAGGTCCAGTATTTTGTCTCAGCATTTCTGCCGGAAGGTCGTGAGTGATGGGGAACTCACATAAGTGAGTTCTGTGTGTCAAATTTTGCCAGGTGCGCCCCATCTGACAGGAAAAAATGCGAGCGCATCTCTAACCCTACACGGCTTGGCGGAATGAATTCGCTCAGCCGTGCGGCACTGGGCAAGATACGAAACACGAAAAGAGAAGAGAGACAGAAGAAATATGCGCCCGTGCGGACGGTCCCTTCCGTAGCCCTCCGCACGGGCGAAATTAGGAGCCCCGCGGAATAGGTAGGCCATCTCGATCGGCGGTCTATCTCGAGAAACAGAAAGCAAAATTTTGAGAACCTACCTAACTTCACAAAACTAACTTCGTCAGCAGGAACTGCAGCCAGTTACATCTCCTGCGGAAATGGCACTAGGGTTTGCCCCTGGATTCGTGAGACCCATATACTGTACCTATATTCTGATAAGGCCTCTCAAAATCTACCCGAGGACATACCTGTAGGCCTATGTAAGGATCGCTTGTCTCCACTCCACAGAACAACTCTGAACCTTGCAGTAATGTGAAATCTCACTAATTTTATGTCTGTATCCAATTTCATTCTTTTTCAGTCCTTTGGAACACACCTGTATGTATAGGATGCATCCCTGTCAGGAGGGCAGCCCTTGATGGCGTGCAGATGGGCTGGACATAGTAGTTGTTGAGGAGAATACCGGAATAGGCGAGAGCGTCGATGTTGGGGGTTGCTGTTTGCCGGGAGCCGTGGAAGCCAACGTCGTTGAAACCCTAGATATTAAAAAAAATGGTAACATTATTTTTATCTCTCAAAGTAATTTTGTGTACCCTGATTGTATGTTGAATTATGTACAGAAAAGTTAGAGATGCGGGTGAGAGTTTACTTCAAGAGGGAATCAGTCCATAAGTTAACTCTAGGTGATACTATTTCTCGTTTGGGCGCTGAAATTAAAGAGCTGTATAACTAGGGCAAATATATAGTTGATCTTGCATCATCACAGAAAGTATATAACGTCGTTTTTCAGAGTAGTGCAGTTCTTCAAAAACTATCACGTAATCATAATGATCGATCTTGGCAATATATTTCCTCATTTTCACTGGTATTCCTCTGACGTTCTACGGCAGTATTAATGGTCAGTTCGAAGAATCCCTAGTTTTGAAGATAAACCGACCATAATCTTCTATACGGGTGCATCGGCAGTTCTTGCTTTAGAACTGGCTATGTACTTGGACTTTTGAGTCTTTCATGTTATCTATTGAAGAGAACTCTTTTTCTCATTCATAGTGAAAGTTCTTTCTATAATGGATATGTTGTGCTTGGAAGCAGCTTTGAGTAGAAAATAGACATTTGGAATCGTTGGCCACTGTTCAAATCGTAGCAGGGAATCGTTGGAGCTTCTGGGTCACGAAAGCTCAAAGTTTTGTTGATTCGAGATGTATCGAGTTGATGGAATTATTCAATGCTGGTGAACTGTGGATTCACCTCTATTGCATCATCAAAGGCTTCTCTATCAACTGACTTTCATCTTCCTGAATACTAACATATGTTGGGACTAATATCTCCAAAAGAAAATTTAATAAATCACTGTTGGCATATCCAACATTCAAGGCATTACTCCTACAGGCAACACAAATATTACTTGTACTTTGTGCAGATGAAGTGCTTTTATATATACCCATAGAACATACAATGTCCTAGATACTTCTCATTACTACCCATATCTTGGGGTTGAATCGACTGTCTCTCCAAAATTAGCTAATAATCTATACTATAATAAGAGAGCTGTCTGTCCGTCCGTCAGTCCGTCTGTCGGAAGCCTTCCGAAGACCTTACCCAGGATACGTACCTGGGAATGGCATATCAATTAATATATGTAGACCCGGGCACGGGTCTTAGTGAACTTGGTTGCCATTGTGCAGTAGGTGGACGTTGTGGGTGTTGAGAATTCGTTGGACGTTGTGGGTTTTGTGAATTCGTTGGACTTTGCGGGTATTGTAAACTTTGTGGGTTTTGTGGACTTGGTGGAGTTTGAATTTTGTAGATTTGCGAACGTTTTTGGCGGGACGGTAAGATGTTTTTGAATATATATTTTCATGACTTATGCAATAAAAGGGTTGCATTCGGAGGTCTAGTTAATTCTGGAAGATTAAGATATCCAAGTAGGGAAAAGAAAAAACATTAGTTTTTTTTTCAATTTAGTATGCATACTAGATCGTTCGACCCTCAAGAGTGCTTGATTTTATCACATTTCTCCCTCAAAATAAGTTGAGCTTTCTTTTTCTTTAAAGACATAATTTTGAGAACATTGAGGCATTTCATAGAATGAAGTGATTATTTCTGCAGGAGTTTGCATGCTTACCAAGTCATCTGCCAGAATGAAGATGATGTGTGGTGCCGTAGAATTGGCCGCCTCTACTTTGGAGAAGCACCACGCTGCCGCCAGCAGCACAGCGAAGAAAATTCGTGGCATTATCACTTCTTCTCTAGACTATCGCCTGAATTACACAGTAAAATAGATATTCCTGAACATAGACCGCAACAGTACTTGACTCTCAGGTCCAAATGACCTTTGACGCTGGCGGCCAAAATGGGAAAAATGGGATTTTCTCATGAGCTATTATGAACATGTCCAGACACGGTCATGAAGGCAAGCGCCCAAGTGCGTCACCGTCGTATCCAAGATACCTTCTCCGCAAGAAAAATGTTGGGTACCTTGGAACTTTTTTCTTCAGTATTAGATAGGAGGAAAAGAATAGCTCATGAGAAAATCCCGTTTTTCTCTAGCCGACTTTTGGCCGCCAGCGTAAGAGCTAAGAGTCAAGTACTGTTGCGCTCTATGTCCTGAATATACGTGCTAAATAATTATTGTTCGTCACTACCAGAAGCAAGTTACAATTACTGTACAAGAGTCATCCACCACTGGAATGCGTGTCGCCATGGGTCCCATCTTACACATACAAAATAACCTCATTTATATCATTCCGGTCACGGCAAAAAGTCTTCTGGTTATGGCAGCCAAAGAGGGTGGGTCTGATTGCAATGCATGGGCAGTGTGTAGCAGATAAGTAGGCTATGGATAACTTAGCGGAAATCCATGACCTTATGCAGTTAATCCGTTGTTTTATTTTCGAAAAGTTACGTTTTTTCTAGTTATTGGGCCACTGCGTCGCTCTTGGGCATGGTAATTTTAACTAGCTAATTGATTTAATTTAGCTACATAAAACATCTACATTATACTCTGCAGTGTTGCCAATACCGGACCAGAAACAAACTATCGCTATCAGTTCCATTCCTGGTCTATATGCATTCATATCTTTTTCATCCCACGCAAAGTGGGATGTGGGCCCAAGAAAACGACTGCAGCAAGGACTGACAGGTGCTGTCTTTCTTTTGGGCCCATATCCCACTTTGCGTGGCGGTATTGTCCTGGCAGGGAGTGCGTCAGCTGATTTTTTAAGCTTGAAGAACATTCGGTTGCCTTTCAGTTCGATAGTTACGCGGTTTAACGGCACTCCTGCTCGTTTAGGGAGACGATTCGAGTCTTTTCGTCAATGCTATGCTGCTTCCGACCCATTGCGATGCCGTGGTGGTTTTTGGTACGGCGCCAAAATAAGTGAAAGAGTAGGAAGGCAGAGGCCCGTTGACCAGCGCAACACACGTGCACTCTGCTCGAGATCTGACAGAATACAGACTGACTGTGTAGCGGAGATTTGCATGTGGCGCTGGGATGAAGCAACACACGTCTTACTACCCCTTTCTCTTCTCATATGGTGGGGACTGCGGAATTGAAGTTATTGGCAATTTAAGCGATTTTGGCACGGAGGTAAACTTTGCTTTTGCGGCCACTGTAGTCCCCTGTGGTTGACCTTGTCAAACGCCCCGCTAAGTCCAATTGTACAAGGCGTGCCTCAGACCCAAAATCCAGCGCAGACTGTAAATGGTGGGACACCGACAACAAAGTGTTACAACAAGCCAAATCAATTCTGTACTCAAGCTGCCCAGCAGGCAACAAACCCGTAACCTCAGCACAACGACCAGGCTCAGTAGCGACCAATTTCTCGAACACCTTCGACAAAACGGGCGTCAGCGTAACAAGTCGGTAGTTGGCAACATGGGGCGACACTGGACCCTTGGAAATGGGAGTAATATTCCAAGTACGCCAACATCGGGGAATATTTCATGACCGTTTTAGGCGCCGGAAAATCACTCGATGTATAGAGGCGAGAACGCCAGCAAGCTGCTTATAAAACAGAGGAAACATGCCCACCGGGCCCACGCCTCCGTAAGGATTAAGGCTCTCAAGCAGCACCCTGATAGTACCAGATCTGAACGCCAAAGAGGTTCAACGAGGTTCAGGCAATGAGGCAACGACAACACATCTCTGCTCCCTTCAAAGTGAGCCGACATAAATATGTAATAAGTTAACCCAAGCTGCGATTATCATTAGCAGAACCAGTCCTACGCCCCTAACCTTAAAAAGTAATGCATCATTATCTATAAAATTCATGGATTTATCGTTCTTAATTGTCAATCAAGCGTTCATTCGTTCGGTGACGTGACGTAACTGCAAAATGTTTCTCTAAGCTGCGATATCATTAGCGGAACCAGTGCTACGCTCCTAATCTCTCTTAAATAGTAATGCATCATTGGATCTAATATGCATGGATTTATCGTTCTTAATCGTCAACAGGCTAGTTCTTTCTTTCATCTGTGGAGTTGTGAGTCGGCGCTTTCTATCGTCTGTGATCTAATCGGTAAACACTGCGCAGTCGCGTGACTCAAGGCGATGTTCTTGCAATTAGACGGCGCAATTATTGTTTGGTTTGATTTTGTGTATTGTGTGCAGACTATTACTTTAATATTAAGTTACTAAAAGGTAAAGGTGAAGTTTAGCTACACCGGAGATTTTCAGTATATTTTTTTTTATTTATTCGGGCATAGACCACACCATACATTGACTGGACACTGAAATCGGGCCTCTCGTCATTGGGCCTGGAGGCCGATTTACGTGTTAATTAAATGAGTTTTAATTATCACAGAGACCTCAAACAAAGATTAATTTCTTCGCTGTACCATTAGGAATGCGTTACAGAACAGGGAATCTAAATTCACAATCGTATAGTTTCAGTTGGCAATATACATCCTACCGTCGGGCACGAAGAATAATTGAAGATTCATCACAATTTCTAGGAATATTGAAATTTTATTGAAAACGGCGGCACATAGATACTGCATGTAATGGTCTTCAATATCACATACAATTGAGTTTTTTCCAACGACGGATTTGAAGCAATAACCTCAGAAATTGATGCATGTAGGGCGTTCGGTAGAGCTCATCCCTATAGCCGCACGGAAAAGAAGGTTAAGAAATCTCAGTAATACTGAAGAACCTAATTAAAACCAGAGTAATACTACAGAATAAAACTACATTAGTAACCATTAACTAAAAATGCATAATTAACCATGAGACAGAGATAGCAGGACAGCCGTTAAAGATATTAAAATGACATTTAGTGCTGATACAACCTTTCATCAATGGAACCATCTACAGTTTCACCATCTCATTTCACATTATCGATACTACCTAGGCATACTACGCCACTTTGTGGTTGCCCAAGTTACATCACTTCATGGTTGCTTAATGCTTATGTTATATCACTTAATGGTTACCTAAATTGAATCACTTTCATAGTTGCGTAAGTTGAATCATTCTATAGGTGCCTATGTTGAATGACATCATGGTTGTTCGACTTGTTCTCTATACTATATCACGCCATGACTGTCTGCGTTATATTCCCTCATGTTGCAATGTTACTGCTAGATCCATCTTATCATGGTTGCCTACGTTATCTACCTGATTTAATGTGTACAATGTTTAATCACGTCATGGTTACCTACATTAAATGCATAATTTAGTGAAAGACTGTTTTACATCACTTCATAGCTGCCTCTATTATGTATATTATATGATTTAATAGATGACAATGTTAGATCGCTTCACAGCTACCAATGTTAGATCTTTTTACAGCTGCAAATGTTAGATATTTCTCAACTGTCAGGGCTTCATCACTTCATGTCTGCAAGTCAAGTTGCTCTGACTCACCCTTCAGCTCTGCTGTCTGTTCTGATCATCTCGCTTAATTAGCCCGTACATCAAATAAATTTTAGTAACATTTTCATCAGCTGTATACTAGGCATTTCATTACGAATCGAGCATATCATAATTTTGAGAGGTTTCTGTTTTTCAAAAAGAGACTGTTTATTTCATAAACTATTGCGAAATAGTTTTAATTTACTACAAATATCAAAGGATTATCATTATTAACCCCCTTAGTCGAAATATGAAAGAATGTCATAAACAGTTGCATTTACACTTATTACACTGCTAGCCTTAATATTTTTGTGAATTTGTTGCGTATAGCAGTTTTAGAAGTGTGAACAGGTTTGCCAGTCATTACTGAATGCAAAAGAATTATATCAAATAGCTAAACAAAACATGAAAAAGTAATGGGAGAAAAATGCGTCTGCAGCACCGTATAGTCAGGCCCAATTGCGGGACCGAAATCTGCCCTTAGTGGCCAGTGTCCTGTCAATGTATGGTGTGGTCTAGGATTCGGGTAATATGAGGCATTTTAAGATTTTTTGTATGAATGACGTTTCCGTCGCTATAATGCTTAGTTTTCGAGATAGTTGATTTTAATGTTCCCAATGTTTTTCAATGGGAGAAAAATAGCCGACAACCCCACAGGAACTTAAGTTAGGTTACGTTACTTTAGGTTCTATGGCGATGCGGGTTATTTTTTCCCATAGATAAACAATGTGCACTTCAAAGCCATATACAGTATCTCGAAAACTACGCATTTGCGACGGAAACGTCATTCCTGCAAAACTATTAAATTGCCCTGTCATGACCTAAATAAGACAAAAAAAACATGAAAATCTCCGCTGTAGCTTAACTTCACCTTAACCTTAAAGGAAAATTTTATTTCTGTGATGATTTAGTATTTTCTGTTCAAACTTCATTAGAAAATTCAGACAATTTACAGTTTAGATCTTCCCGAGAATTTTACAATTTTTTTTACTTATTTTAGTTTGAATGAGACATTTTGAGATTCTTAAGACACTTTACGTCGCAAATGCTTAGTTTTCGAGATATTTGACTGTAAAGATCCTATTGTTACCTCCGCCAAGGAGGTTATGGTTTCGCCAGGTTTGTCTTCCTGTCTGTTATTCTGTCTGTTACCAAGAGTAAATGACCAAATTTTTATCGTCAGTTTATCCCTGTTTTTAATTTTAATGTTTGTCAGAAGGTTTGTTTGTTAGCATCCTCGACGGAGCGGCGGATGTTACGTGCTGCTCAGTAGTGCTGAGGGTCACGAGATCGATCCCCACGCCAGGCGAGGTCTTTCTCTAGGGCGCTTGGCGAGCTAAATCAACAAATTTGCTTGGTGCTCATAGCTACCGTGGGGCACCTTCTTTAGGGGGGAGAGAGGGGGGGGGGGCGTTTGCGGGCCGTTGAACCTTCCGCTTCGGCGCCACAGTTCCTAGCGACCCGTCTTCGGCTACAGCTGAACGTTCTTGCTCCTCTGGGGCCAGCTGGCCTATGTCTACCGCACGAACCAGTGCGGGTATGGGTTTCCCGAGGAGGGTGTAGTTAAAGTTGTCTTTACTATTGCCTTTACCATATTGGCTAATACCGTTGTTCAGTTTAAACGATTCCTAGCTAACTGCGCTGGAGTACTGATATAATGCTGAATTGAAAAAAATCAATGTTTCAGAAACTACCTACTCCCTTCCGACGGCTACCTCAATATTTAACAGAATAGTGATCTAAAATTCTTGGGTTTGCTTGAGGGTAACACTAAAGAATACCAAATTTCCAAAAAGAATGAATAATAAATTAAATCTTGAGTATAAATGTTTCAAAATGTATCAACATTGTATTCAGAATATTCACATATCTATTGTTTGAAATTTCCGAAACAGCTTGTACTGTGAAGAATAAATAAACCTTAATACTAGGTGACTAGGGACTTGTTCATTTCATACGACTTTCTAAGTAGACTACCTCGCGACTGATGCTACATCCTCTTCACTCCGGATAAACACAACTAATTTATCGAACCATCCGTTGGCAGTTTACAGCCGTAAACATTTCAAGAGCCTTACGACAGCAATTTAGTTGCAACACTGCC
>LQNS02000211.1:28671096-28682604 GCA_001587735.2 Parhyale hawaiensis
ATATACATAACTTTTTTCTTATCCTTCGGATCGTAATAAATTCTTAGCATATTATTAGGTATCCCAATACCTCTTTTGTGTTAAGATTTCAGCGTTGAACCTTTTACAGTTTTTGAGATATGAAATTTTTTATTTATGTCCCTTAATTATGCTCGCCACTGTATGTCCTTTGTTTACTGAACTTGGCTCTCTAATTTAACCGTGTTGGTATAGGAGCTTTTTATAATATATTGACAAAAGTATTGTAATACATACTTTACTTTAGCTTACGCTTCCTTATGATCTTTCCCAAATTGGGTGAACAATTGCGCATTCTACAAACTATTAGGTGTGTGTGCACTTTTTTTTCAGTGCGCCTGCGCCCTAACCTTCACAGGTAGTGCGCCTGCGCCCCAACCTTCACAGGTAGTGCACCTGCGCCCGAGTTTCCTCTTCATTCATTGCGCCTGTGCCCCTGCGACAGCGCCGCTACATATCCTAGTTCGCCTGTGATTAATTTTGATGCGCCCGTGATTCACTATGTCCACACTAAAAACAGTTACATATTGCTCAATAGCCATATAAAAATAGAAAAAGAGCTGTGTACTGCAATTGCATCTTTGAACAGGAAGCAGTACGCATAGAACTGAAGATTCCATTAGTTATTTTTGTCCGTTTTCATCAGCTTCTTCTTTCCATCTTCTCCCGCGTCTTCCTCCTCCTCTCCTCTTTTTTCTCCTTCTCCTCCCCCTTTCCGCTCCTCTCTTTCTTTTTCTTGTTGTACTCCTCGTAATACTGTTACCCCAAGATATCAAAGTTGTCCATGAGGAAGACCACCTTTCCAGAATTAACCTCGTCAGTGCCCTGTTAGAGTTTATGAAAAGGTCTGTGCACGCCTCCCTGTGCACTGAGAGAAACAGCGCTCAGGACAAATGGCTAGGATGGGAGGGCTGCCAGTCGTCCATATGGCCTTCTTCAGGACACTAACCACCTACTCCTGGCTGCCATGCTGTATGCGCCTAGCTGTTGTTAGGTTTTTCAAAAGAGTTCACCAGAAAGGTTGAGGAAAAGGAGAGGCGGTCATCTCTACCTATTATTGAAGTGTAGAGGTCAGCATTTTAGGCATCAACAGTTACTTTACCAGCAAACATAGTTGCCAGTCTAACTTTTATTGGAGTACTACGGAGTCAGTCCGAGCACACACACAGCCGGCTGGGGCATGTACCATAATCAGGACAACTTTCAACGTATCTTTCTGCTTGCAATACGAAAACACAGACACCAGCACACGCTGTTTTAATATAGTCACTGTTTCACTTCGCTAAAGCGAGCTATAGTGTAACTAGGACTAGTCATACCTGCAACAACACTTATGCTGGCCTCAGAGTCTTGTCTTTGTGTCGTCTCTCACACTCTATCATGTACTTGTCACGCTGGAGACGTCATCTGTTTGCTACTTTAAATCGCAATCCGAGTTTAGATATCCCTGCAGGTGCTGGACTCTTCTTCGCGGATACGGCTTTCATTTTTAATTTAAACCGGATTTAGGACTAGTTTGATCAGTGGTAACTCAAAAACTGTATGTAAGAACCCAAAAATCACTTCTGTGGGTTTATTATACGTTCACAAGAGATTAGAATCTTCGTAAGGCCAATCCGGGTGCCCATAATATAGATTACACTACATATATCTCTTTAAGATCAGGTAAATCGGACGCACTTGGGAATAGCCTAATCTCGCACCAGATTACAGTTCAAAGGGGCAAATCGATGAAGCCTTAAATCGCTGGCAAATGATGCACAGTAATATTTTATGTGAATTTCAGAAAATAGAGAATGTTGAGAGCTTTCTTGGCTGCTGTGTTGGCAACGGCATGGTGTTGCTCGACAACGGACGCTTCTAATGCCACTGCACCAAATATCATCTTCATATTCGCGGATGATTTGGTTAGTGCTTCGAAATTAGGTCTTATATAGAAATATATAATCCTCTCAGTAATTTGGTGAGCTTTCGAGCTTCCTTTGAAAAAGTGACCTAAAATTTAATAGTATAACTAGTTCACTATATACGTCTCTAGGCTTCTTTCCTTTCCCGTCAACTTCTGGCGTTTTTCTTACTCTTGTCCGGCATATCTTGCGCGGCTGCTATAATGGCAATAGCTCATATATAGAGGGCCGAAACGGGAGGCTCTGTTTCTCTCTTGGAATGGGCCAATTGGTCCGTCTACTGCCAGATTTTTAATTTTATCTAATGATGTTGATAAGCCAAGGGTACGTGAAATTATACTGAAATAATATTTCTTGAGCGGAGACCCTCTACACAAGTGTCTCTGGTTACTCCTGCCATTGTTTCCGCTGTCGTCTCTTTGAGATGCTCTACATATTATTTCTGGACCAATGCCAGGATGCATTCAGCTTTGAAACTTTTCAGCAGAAATGTTGAGCTAAAATATAGGAGGACCTTGAGTGCGATTAAGCATGAAATCGCTGCGCTAGCATTCCTATATATTAACAGGGTACCGAGAGATATTGGGTTCAATACTGAAGTACTGAAGTACAAATTTTTCCATTACTTATAGTACTCAAAACAACGGAAAGTATGCTTTATGACATATAGCCAATAAAAGAATTATAGATACAAGTTATAATATCCACAATAGTGTAGAGCTAGGAGGCAACTTCAAACCGCTTCTACTGTCAGTAGTATGTACAGTTTTTTTCGGAGTTATAACGAGTTCGTAAGTGGTAGGACATTAGAATGAAAAATTATCTCCAATTAGTGACCTTATTCTGTCTTTACTTCTAGTACCAACTAGTTCATGTATGAGCTCGCAATGAAAGCGCGGAGCATCGACAATGCTTCAGCTCCGATGGCTTTGTAGAGTTTTTTAAACTTGCAAACGAAAGTAAAGAGACAAAGTAAATATGCAGGCACAATATTTATGTGTTAATGCTTATTTCCAACCGACAGGGTTTCAACGATGTTGGCTTCCATGGCTCCCTTCAGACGGCGACCCCCAACATCGACGCCCTCGCCTACTCGGGCGTCATCCTCAACAACTACTACGCCCAGCCCATCTGTACGCCTTCCAGGGCTGCCCTCATGACTGGAATGTATCCTATACACACAGGTGTGATTTTAAAGAGCGGTGCATCCCGTGGAACGAGGATAGTCTGCAGAAGTAACTAGCACCACCTTAAATATTTTTGCAAGTAATAATAACTAGACCAATAATATAATCGAGTGGCAGTTAGATTAGCTAAATTGTAGACAATAGACGGACCAAGAGGCTCATTCCCTCTGAGAAGCCGGCACTTAGACTCCGGCCCTCTATGAGGTTCTGCCATACGCCAGAATCATGGAGATAACTGGGGAAAAAAGAAGAAAATGGTGTGAATAAATTCAGCCAAAAACTTGATCGTCCAAGCACAAGAAGGATGTGCATTTCCCGCGAGATAACCAATACTGTAGTTACTCCTCTTATTCTGATCTTAGTAGCATTGCCAATTTTGTAATCAATTTGTTTGCCTCGTGACTACTTTCGGTCCCCATTTATTCAGAGCAATACCTTCTTAATTGCAGGTATGCAGCACGCTGTAATAATGCCCTACCAGCCCTTTGGTCTCCCTTTGAATATAACATTACTTCCTGAACATCTGAAGCAATTGGCCAATTACTCGAACATCATCCTGGGCAAGTGGCACTTGGGTGCTCACAGAACTGTTTACACTCCAACGTTCCGAGGCTTCGACTACCATCTCGGCCACAGGTCATCTAAAATTGATTATTACGATCATACTTCACAACAGCAGGTACGGATTAATGTATCGTTTGACATTAAATAAAATCTTATTTTTGAAACACTCTTTTATCTTTTTAACAACTAAAAACTTTGTTGGATTGAGTTCAGTCATGACATTGTACTACGCAGTGCTTTATATCTGCCCAACTGTTGCTTTCAGATACTCGTAAATTCTTCGAAAGCACGGCCGGAAATCGCTTTCTGGCGTGGTTCAAGTTTTGACATCGTGCACTACCTCATCTTGTATCTCTGATGAGTGCCACAGCATAAGTTTTATGTCAATTATTTTTAGGATGCTTTGCAAACTAAGAAATAAAAATTATTTCTCGCAGGAAATGTGGGGTCACGACTTCTGGCGTAATTTGGATGTTGCTGATGACCTTTATGGTGAGGTTAAATTACTCAGTATTAATGCATTTTCACCCCTCTCTTGAAATCAATTTTCTTGCGTGCAGTACTTCGGGATAGATATCATTTTATTAAAGTTTTTTTGTTTATGAGTGTGTACCATATATGGCGAATGTCGCAAAGTGTTAGGTTAGGCCCCGGTGGTGGCATCATTAGTGATCCCTTGGGTAAGGCGGAGCTCCTATCAGTTCACTTTGACGGGAAGCAGAGCAGAGATGCGTTGTTACTGCCTCATGGATTTCCCCCGAACCCCGTTTAGCCTCTTTGATATTCAATTCTAGTACTAACAAAGTGCTCCTTGAGGACCTTCATCCTTATATATGAAGCTGTAGACCCGGCGGGCATGTTTCTTCTATTTTATAAGAATCTCACTGGCGTTCTCTCCCAAAGCTTGGAGTGATCTCCCGATGCTGATACGGTTAGGAAATTTTCCATGTTGTTGGCGCATTGGGAATATTACTCCCATTCCCAAAAGTCCCCTGTCGCCCAATGTCGACGACTACCGGCCCATACGCTAATCCCCCGTTTTGTCGAAGGTGTTCGAGAAAACGGTGGCTTGTAGGCTGTGTCGGTTTGCTGAAGCTACAAGAGCACTGCTTGCGATCAGTTTGTGTACAGAACTGATTTGGGTTGCTGTGACCTATTATTGTCGGTGGCACACCGCTTACAGTCTGTGCCGGATTGTAGTTTTGAGACTCGCCTTGAACAATTCAATTTTAGTGCGGCGTTTGACAGGGTCAACCACAGGGGTCTCTTGTACAAGCTGGAGTTGTTTGGTGTGGGAATTCTGTCAATCATTTGAGATTTTGTTTCTGAGCGAATGCAGATTGTGTCTGTTGACGGTTTTTCAGTTGCCACAGTCGCGGTGGAGTCTGGCATCTCTCAGGGTAGTGTACTTGGCTTGCTGCTGTTTGTTCTGTAAACTAATGGCATGCTATCTTCGCTAGAGAACCCGAAGAGCCACGATACTGACGATTCTACCTTGATACTAGTAATAACTTCTCCCAGCATGCGTAATATTGTCACCCAGTCTCTGAAAATTGACCTGTCGCGCCTTTGTGCTTGGTGCTCAGTCTGGAGTATGAAACTGAATGCCTGTAAGACCAAGTCAATGATTGTCAGTCGGTCTCTGATACTTTTATCGCTGCATCCACCTCTGAAGATATATGACACTTTGCTCCATGGGTCTAGTTTTTTGGAGATTCTCTGTTTTCTTTGATGAGTAGCTGACATTTGAGCCGAATATTAGGCGACTTGTGTCACGTACTTCCAGTAAGATTGGGTTCCTACGTAAGGTAAATTCTGTGCTTGGTGACAAAGTCGTAGTCCGTAGATGCTTCTATGCTTTTTCACTGCCTGTGTTGGAGTACTGCTCACCGCTTCTGGCTTCAACTGCTGATAATCACATGCGTCTGCTGGGCCGACTTGTTAGTTTAGCCAGCTGTGCGCGCTGGGAGTGGTCTGATGAATCTGTCCCATATAGGAAAGAGGTGGCCGGACTCAGTACATTTCATAAAATCTACAACAATTAGAGACATTGGTTGTAGTCCCTGTCCCAGCCCGCAAGGTCTTTAGGAAGATTACACGTGTTGCGGCTGATGCGCATTCTTGCCCTGGTCTGTTTCGGTTTGGAATTCATTGTCGACATCCACTTTCTGTCGTGTTGGCCTATACAGGCGTTTAATTCATCTGTTAAGGGCTTTCCGTTAGATTTTATTTAGCAGCATTTCACGTCTCCCGGTGATGAAAAATACTTTGCTTGGGATGTACTACCTGTCCGTGGTGGCTCGAGCGTGAAGTGTTAATAATAATATAATGTATTGTACTCTCACAGACCTACTGTATATTTTTTATTTCAAAATCAAAGTCGCATAGCCAACATTTCTTATGGACTCCTAAACAGGTCAGTACGCGACAGACATCTTCACAAACGAGGCTGTATCAACGATACAGTCCCACGACACGAGCAGGCCGCTGTTCTTATACATGGCCCATCTAGCTCCCCATCATGGTAATCCCTATGCCCCTCTCCAGGCACCTTCTGAATACGTGAACAGGTTCTCGTACATCGAAGATGAAAATCGTAGAATTTATGCAGGTAAGACTTCCACTCATTGCGTGAAAATCAGTAAAATCTGTACGTCATTTTAGTAAATTACAAGTTAGAAGAAATTACCAGGTAGATTTTACACAATAATTTACTCTGTTACAGATAGAAAGTTGATAGCTCATATTGAATTTTTTAGGACCAATGACAGCTCATTTTTCTTCTCAGGCACAACTTCCTACTATTGGAAAAATATTTTGGTAAAAATAGGAGTAGGGTACATATTGCAAGAGAGATTTCCGTTTGAATGGGACTGTCTCGTACATCCACTAAACAATACGCTATTCTGTTGCTCAAGGCCTTCATTGTAGTAACCATCCTTCATTTTACGTAGCGTCACTGCTATGGATATATTGAGATTGTCTTCAATGTTCTGTATCTTTCTAGCCTGTAAGTAGCTGCAGACAAATAGTAGCTAAAAACTAGAATACATGAGTATTATGCCTGGCTTTTTGAAAGAACGTATTGGGCAGCAATGCTAGCGAAGCTGGACGACTCGGTCGGGGCGGTGCTGGAAGCTTTGGACGACCGCGACATGTTAGACAATTCTATCATCATCTTCAGCTCGGACAACGGAGGAGCTCCGGAAGGTCCAACCACCGGTGCCTCTTCCAACTGGCCACTGCGAGGGGTACGGACAAAAAAAAATTGTGACAGTCATACGTACGGCTTAGGAAATCCAACGTATTTGCCGAAGAGACGCCAACAATTGTCATTGACCTTAACCTGTATTCGTTCTTTCCTTCCACACTTGACAAAATTAATGTGATAGTCTGACAGTGTATTTTCATCGCACTTGCGATGTCGCCACAAGAGTGAAAAGAGGCCGGAGGTCTGCGGCCTCCGGCCTTCCCCTACTTTTGAGAGTGGGACGCAACTATCCGAAAGTGGCCGCTAGTTACAACTGTTTTCACCACTCACCCCGTAGCCCCATATGGCTACGAATGTGTTTCTGTATCCGTTAACCAGCAGCAATGTGCCGATCTTTCAGAGTTCTAATCATCGGTTCACTCCAAAAATTGAAGTTATATTCTGAACATTACTAGTGGCATTTTCTAGACCAAATCACGTGACGGCCAACATTTCAGCAAATTAGGTTGTAGGCACAGTTATGTTTTTACTGACATAAAATACATTCGGACGCTGAGTTCTAACTTAAGGCATCTAAACCACAATCGTCAGAACCCGGAAGGAACGCTTCCCGCACGTTTTGCCTCTTCGAAAATTAGCGTATTCATGTGAGCTCTGCTGTTGTTTTTTATATTTGACTATTTTACTGAGCTTTGTGTAAGATGCATGTTTAATGAATTTGCTAATGTCTTGTGGTGCACGGGTTTCTTCCCTATTAACATTCAATCTTGCTGTTATAATAGATTGTTTCAAACGTATTAGGTGTCTGATAGACCGAACAAGGTTGAAATCATTATTTATAATTGGGTTTTACAGATAACCCGTACACATTTTTATCCTATATTTGAAAGCTAATAACACAAGGAAAAAATCACGTAGGACCTTGAAAAAATTTACCCTTTATTTATGAAATTCTTAGAGGAGGCGATTTGTTCAATACGCACTTTCTGTGACGATGACAGCTTCCACAGACTTTAGAAGTTTGAACACAGCACCAGTAATTTCAGTTGCTGTTTTGTGCAATGACCTCGAGGCCTTTTTGATTAAATTTACTTTGTGAAGACTGTAACGGAGTTGTGGCGTTTAAGAGATGCTTTGGCTTCAGTTCGTGACAAGATATAATAATCTAGCTGGTTTAGATCTGGGGAGTGTCTCCCAAAATGGGAGTTTGAAAGTCTTCAGCAATGCAGCAGTCTTACGTTCCATATGGGCTAGACCAGAGTCCTGTTGGAAGATAAATTTCTCATTTGGAACTTTCACCTTCATCCATGGAATGATTTCCGTTTCCACGACGTTGTAATAGGATTTGGCATTCACTTTCCCCTCTCTAACGAAGAAATAAGTGAAGATATCGCTCTCACTGGAAACAACGCACAACATCATGATGCTATATAGCTGGTTTCTTTACATTCATTGTAGGATGAGCTTCAGTATTAGAAAAGCCAATGATTCTGTCTCTTATGAGTCCTATTCACGGTAAAGAAAAATGTTTTTATTGCAGAAGAAATATATCCTTTTCCCGTTGGCTTTTAACCAGTTCAAATTCTTCTCGCACCTTTCTCAACAACTTTTTTTCCGTTTTGTAGGTCATGACATGTTTTCGACCTTGGATATAAGAGCACATACCACGGTCTTTCACTGCTCGATGAGCTGTAGGTATGGTAGCAATTCTTTTCTTTGCCAATGCTGGTATTGGAACTGTTGAACTGGCTTCAATGCTTCTTTCGGGACCAGCCAAGAAGTGAGGCTTGAGAATGTTATGTTTTCTTTGTCTGCGGGTAGCTCTTCAATATTGGCTAGGCTAGTTCTATTCAAACGCTTTCAAAGATAGTAATTTGTCTTCCTTCAAAACTGGAGGGATTTAGCATTCCAGGCTGGACTGTGGCCCACGTGACGAGTTCATAATTATATTGCTGAACGTATCAACTGCTCCACTGCGTAGTGTTTTTGTACAAACAGTCTGGATTCCTGGCTATTGATTGTCGATTAAACTATGCGTAGGTGGCATAGATTCGTGTTGCCAATTTTGGATCGGGCAGTCAGTGTTGCCATCGTTTTAAAATTTGTGCGGATAGATCTCTAAGACCGGCCGGTGCATTATCAGTGTGATAACTTAAGTTTTTGAGACAAACACAATTATGAGTATAGTTGTTGTATATTGGTGGTTCCGACACTTTTTTCATGCAGACTCATCCTTTCCTTAACTTTAAAATCTTCTCCTCTCATAAGAGAATTCTTGGCTGTCCCAGCATATAAAAACGGAAAACAGCTTCTGAAGCGTCCAAAAATTTTGTTTACGATATAGATCTCTTCTTTAACATATTCATATCTATTCTCTACATGCAATTAGATGAAGTTTATGGGCTGGGAAGGCGGCGTGAAAGTGGCCGGCTTTATCTGGTCTCCACTGATTCAAGCGAATTCTAAGAAAGTCTCCAACAACCTCATGTCCATCGTGGACTGGCTACCCACGCTCTACTCTGCTGCCGGTACGTGCTTACCTGTACTCTTCATGGGAACAGATTTGCGTTCTCTTCACTCTGTTAGATATGACCAAAATTTTGATAGTTATATAGAAATGTTTTTTTTTTGTTTCTTTTAGTAAAATTCCATTAGACGGTGCTCTAATATGTTACTTTGTTGGTAATGAAAACTTTGAGGAATCTAAAAATTATTACGGTAGCAGGGAACAATAATAACAACGGGAGAATCAGGTAAGCATACGAAGAAAAAGAACGCACCTAATATGACGGTTTTTAGGACCCAGCAGCCGCAGCGCTCGCTGCTCGATTTCGTTCATATTATTTTTTAAGTTTATATAGTTACCTATAAGATGTACTCAGGAAGTACTAGCACTACGTTCTATAAGACAAGTATAGATAGAGCACTTCAGTATCGATAATACATAAATTTTATACTCATAATGTTGAGCGTGTGCTGCAGCTGCTTGATCCAAAAAACGTCATTTGACGCGCGTTCTTTTTCTTCCTATGCTTGTCTGGTTCTCCCGTTATTATTATGCTCTGATGCGCTCGTATCTACGTCAGTGTGTGTGTGTTACGCTTTTCACTAATAGATAGAAGCAAAATAGAAATTTGACTTTGGGAAGCTGACGTATCTATGATACGGCGGAGGTCAACAGTCTCCGATATCCGCTGGCAAAGACCCAGTCAGTCAACTTCAAGCCTCCCACCTGATGAGCTGAAGCTACAGCGAAACGCTTCGTGGGTAACAAAATTTTATCTGCTTCTCATCGATTTCTTCAATGGATGATGAAACAATATAGTAGACATGTCGACCAAAACATAACGTTGATCTTAGTATATTTTGGTCGATATTGATGGAGGCGCTTTATTACTTTAGCTTAGTTACCCATCATTATTATTTATTTGCTATATCCCTCGTTAAACAGTATTACAATCTTTGATCAAATATTGCCCTCTATTTTTATGTTCATTCAGTTTATATCTTTAAAGTTTCATCAGCAAATTATTCCCATTAGCTTTATGTAAAAGAATGTCCAGTTTCATAATAAATTTAGCCTTACATATCCTGGCAACGGGTACGACCAAAATTCATCAATCGACTTGTGACTTCCTCTGAACTGTGTAGTATAGCTCAACCGGCTTAGAGTTGAAGAAGTTATTTATATATATATATATATATATATATATGCAGTTAATCATCAGAAAACAAAGCAGGCATCCAGTGCATAATATGTCAACAGTTGAAAAAGTTGATCTTGGTTGAACATAGTTGCGTCATGCGCTGAACACTGTCGATTTTGGTCGAGAATGATGTTTCTTAAGGTTCACTATGGTAGATCTTGGGTTTGCAGCAAAAAACCTTAATGATTGTAATTGGGTATGTATGGTTGGGAATTATAATTGGCAATATGGTCGAAGGTTGTGATATATCTCTACCATAATGCACCCCATAAATAGTTGAATGTGGAGGATATTTCGATAGGAAACAACCAAAGATCTCGACCATAGTCATAGTTGTTCTACTATAATCACAACCATAATTTCCGACAGACTACTTTCTGTACTTGACAATAATTTCGTCGTGTTTTTTGTATGGGTGCAACTCGAGTAGCTGGCCAGTCAAGAGCGAGATATTGAATGAATTAAGTCAAAAAAATATGCTGACATGTTAAACTATGTTTTGTGAAGAGCACTGTGGACTGAATGTGAAGTGTAAATAATGCTCTATACTTCAAAGAAGAAGTTAAATCAGAGTACCATACCGGCCCAGATTTCGCCGCTAGTGCTGTGAAAGTTTCCACCAGCCTCCACTGCAATTTTCTATTGATAATTGTTTATTGCTCAATTAGTCTATTATAAATAATAGTAATGGCAAGAACCCTGTCCCGGTGCTTAATTATGCACCTGGTTGCAGGTTCAATAAAGACCCCATACCTCTAATGACCATAACACACATCTTACCCGACAGCTTTTGGTCCCGCACAAGAGTATCATCTTAGGGCTGAAACATACCAAAAACAGTTCAGCGAGAAGCTGGCAGGCAGGCTGGTACGGTAGTTTTTGAGAAGCACGGAATGCATTGGAGCGCGCACACT
>LQNS02000211.1:28696471-28709849 GCA_001587735.2 Parhyale hawaiensis
TAGGGGTAATTAAGCCTGTTCTACTGGATATACCTAAATGTTGGTCAGTGCAGGCTTTATAATGCCGCCCAGTGCTGCCCACATACGAAGCTTGGCAATTTCTGCAATTGTACCTGTAGACAACACCGGACAGTAAAGGTGTGGGGGGTTTGTCCTCAAATTTAAAATAGGATCCTACGGTAAATTTGTTTTTGAAAGAGAATCTAAAATTTATATACGGGTAGGCTTCGGAAAGGAAAATTTTCAAAGAGTTAACTGTAGCGACGGTGGTTCTGCTGTAGTACGGGAGAGAGTGAAAAAAATCCAATTTACGAACAGTAGGTTTGGTAATACCGGGGTCGAATAGTTTGTCAAGAAACAGCTTGCAACAATGCTCTAAAAGATGGTACGGATAACCGTCATTTTTTCAACCAGAAACTTATAAGAAAGATTTCAGCAAACCCATCTTTAGTCCGTATGGACTATTTGGGCAATTTAAATAAAAAGCAGAGAAAAACATTTATATTTCAGACAATAAAAAAATACCCACGAAAGTGTTCCAACACCGGATCAACGCCTACGAGAACAGCAAGTCGAAAAAGAAGAGGAAGAACAGGTACAGCAGAGGAAAGAAGCAAAGTGGGCACGAAAGACCGTTGTCCCGAAGTCCCTGCTAAAGGCCGAGCTAAGGCAACGTACAGGATCTGCTGGGGTCGCCGCTCCGCACAACACAAGATGGACGAACCTTACTTAAGCCGGTGCCGAATCAGTATCCTATAGAACATCAAAAATTACTGAAAATCAGACTAATAAGAGCTTAACTGAAAATCTTTTTCAGTCTCGACTTGAGTACCGCCAGCGACCGGACTCCATTTAGATCCGCCGGTAACTTATTCCATTAGTTTATAGCTTTAGAAATGAAACTGCGAATAAATTTAGATTTCTTACCTTTAGGGTAGTTTGTGTAACCGTCAGCTTTGAATCTTGTGGAATATTTGTGATCTACGTTGAATGAATTTATTTTACTTCTAAAGTATTCAGATTTATCGGCCTTATAGTATTAAGAGAAGGTGCATAGAAAAAAGTAGTCAATAGTTGAGTCTGAGAGAATTATGCGGCAGTGACGTTATAGTTCATGTACAGGAGCGCAATAGCTTCCGGTAATATAACGAACACAGCGATTCTGCAGCCTACGCAGCCTGTTCAGAAATCCCTGGTTGCCTGATCCCCACAGCATTACTCTTAAAGACAAGTGAGGGTAGATCAGGGTTGTATAAATAGCTTTCAATATATCACCAGAAAGAAATGATGACATATACCTAAGCACAGACTTTGGCCAAGATAGCTTACGCAAAAGATAATCAGCAGGAGAATTGAACGATAATGATCTGTCTAACATTATGCCTAGAAACTTACATTCTGATACAGGAGTCAAAGACGAACTTTAAATACAAATCAGAGTCACTGCTGTCTTATGTACATTCGAAACTAGCATGTATGAAGTGCTATTTATATTCAACGATAACTTATTACAAAACAGCCAATTGTCTAAATTTTTGCGTTCCAAATTTGCCGTATTGCAAGTTCATAAATGTTAGCAAGTGAGTCATTGGCAAACTGGATATACTGAAGAGGCTGCGGCGAAAATTTCATGCCATATAGATTGATAATAAACAACAAGAAACCTAGTAAGAAACCCTGGGGTACCCCAGTATCCACCGCACTCAAAGGTTACTTATTTCCCCTGACATCAAAACACTGCTTCCTATCAGTTAAATACGATCGCATCCACTGCAGTATGGGACCTCTAACACCACTGCAGTACAATTTACGCAACAAAATGCCGTGATCTACAGTATCGAACGCTTTGAACAGATCCAGGATGACACATATTAAATGATTACCATCATTAATATTGCCATACACATAATCAAAAAACTGTAAAATAGCATCTGAAGTAGATTTGCCTTAACAAAACCCAAATTGGTTTGAGGAAATAATATTATACTTGTGGAAGAATGCTGATGGTCGCCTAAATATTATTCTCTCAAATACTTAACTAAGAAACGGAAGGGCAAAGAAAGGTCTATAATTTACCATTACCTTTCGTTGACCTGATTTAAAAAAGTGGAATCACCCAAGCGATTTTCAATACGTCAGAAAAAATACCTTCCTGAACAGGGGCATTTATAATCCCTGCAATTACACCAGCAACATTGGGCGAGATGAGCTTGAACAGATAGGAATGGAGTCTGAATCTGAAGGTTTAGATCGAAATGAGGCTATGACGCGGTCAACTTCCTCCCCATCGGTTGGAATAAAGACAAATGAGTTTACAACTTCTGGCACAAAGGACAGGAGATTTGCATTAACCTTGGGAATAGCATTACATAGCTAGCCACTGGCGCCTAAATTTATATCCAGATGTAGCCTAAGTTCTGTCCGCGGTTAATCAACGACCATGCACAAGAGTTTAACAACACTTTTGTGGGTGCATTACGTATAATCTCGAAGTACATAGATTAAGATTCTTCGTAATGCATGCAGTTCGGGTGTTGATAAACGCACTTGGCGATAACCTCAAAACCTATTTTTCCATTCCAAGGTGCGGAACGCAGACGCCTTGAATTCACGGATAAATTATAAACCATATTTCATTTGATTTCCAGAATGTAGAGAATGTTGAGAGTTTTCTTGATTGCAGTGTTCGCAACGGCATGGTGTTGCTCTACAACGGACGCTTCTAATTCCACTGCACCAAATATCATCTTCATCTTCGCAGATGATATGGTTAGTAAAGGTAAAGTCAACTTGACTGCAATTTTAACTGGCAAACCCACACTCATTGGTTCGTGCAGCGGATATAGCTAACTGGTCCTAGAAGAATCAGTACTGCTGTAGTCGACCACGGGTCGTCAGGAACTATGGTGTCATCGAAGGAAGATTAAACGATCCGCATCCCCTCCCCGTAACAGCCCCTTCTTTAAGGAAGGTAAGTGCCCCCATAGCAACTGTACATCCCTATCTCTGCTGAGTCACTACGCTCAGCGTTGCAAAAAGCTCGCATGCCTAGCCTGGCATCGAACTTAGCTCCACTGGTACCTGAGTTCGTCACGCAAGGCTGCTGCTGCTACCGTGTGTATATTTTGAACTTGAGCATTTTGAACTAAAGCAACACTCTGAGAGCGCACACCTCCACCGACCAAGGCAGCATTAATGAAAACTTCAAATTGGTTCTGAAACTAGGATTTTTTTCTCATCACCAAATTGGGTCATTTGTATCCCCTAATATTTCTAGCAGTTCGTGTGATTTTCTCGAAGATCCATCCCCATTTTTTCAAGTTACATTCTGATAAACGCCAAAAAATGTATTGAAACACACACGCGGAAAAACTGATTACTACCAAAAGTTGGTAATTTGTGCCTTTCAACATTACTTAGAAATCCTGCAAATTTCATTCAGATCCGTCCATAGCATTCTGACGAATTGACCTGTAACCTTCTGAGTGTTCTTGCTGACAAGCAGACGAAGAGATAAACAGTCGTATAAACTACGACAAAAACATAACCTCTTTGGTGGAAGTAAATATAACACTCTCAGCAATTTGCTGATCTTCTTAGCTGTCTTTGAAAGAACTGACCTATACTTTGATAGAATACTTAATTGAACATAATATGAGGACTGTCAAAATATGCGTCTCTGAACTAATCCATGTGAATAAGCAAAGCGTACTTGAAGTGAGAATTCCAGTGAAGGGGCTTTCTGGACAAGTGCATCTTTAGTTCTCCTATCTGTTTTTCTCATCCACTGCTGTCTCTTTGAGCTGTTTTCACCTTCTTCCCCAGTTACTATAAGGGTGCACATCAACTTTTGATATTTTCCAGCAGCAATGCTGAGCTAAAGTAAGCTTTGTATCGCTGCGCTAGTAAATTCTGCATGCAACTTACTTATTGAGAGGTAGAGCTACTGAAGTGCGTATTATACGTTATCTATAACTGCTACTCAGTACAAGAAACATGAAGTCTGCTTCGTAATCATGGTATACAGCTAGTAAAATAGATTCATTTATAGCGATCTACAGTATAATGGTGCGGAGCTAGGAGACAAATTTACAATGTATGTACTTTGTGTAGTAAGTACAGAAGAAGTCTTTCCTGCTGCAGTAGCGAATTTGCATGAGCTAAGATATGTATATGAAGACATAATTCACTCCACTTAGTGAAGGTATTTTGTTTTGATTCCTAGTACAGGTTACTTTAGGAGGGACTTGGCCATGAAGGCGGAAGGCATGAAAAAAACTCCAGTATCATTGGTTGAGATGAATTTCTGGTCAACTTATATGGGAATTACCCAATTGCCGAACTTACTCTATTTCCGAACAAACAGTTATATTTGATAGGTGAATGTAATAATCATATGAAATAATAACTGTTTGTTCGGAAATAGAGTTAGTTCGGCAATTGGACAATTCCTCTAGACGAACTTGAAGAGTCAAGAGACAAATAAGAATGTACATCTAAATTTATGTACAAATACATCGCTTACTTCCAAACGACAGGGCTTCAACGACGTTGGCTTCCACGGCTCCCTCCAGACAGCGACCCCCAACATCGACGCCCTCGCCTACTCGGGCATCATCCTCAACAACTACTACGCCCAGCCTCTCTGCACTCCTTCTAGGGCTGCCCTCATGACGGGGATGTATCCCATACACACAGGTGTGATTTCCGAAACTGATTTATTCTGTGGAATAAGGAGAGTCCGCAGAAGTAACTAGCACCACTAAAAGTAGATAAATTTATGTGAACCTTGAAAGTACTATAATAACGTAAGCAATAAGGAGATCAGGTCGTGGTTGGAGGAATGTCCACTTATTACGAGATAATCAATTCATTCTCCATTCCTATTCTTATACTGATTTTGGAATCATTGTTTACTACCTCCGCCAAACAGGTAATGTTTTTTGTTGTGTTTGTCTGGTTGTTTGTCACCAAGATTACTCAAAAAAAAAGGTATGGATCTCTACGAAATTTGCAAGGATTGTTAGGCATGTTAACAGTTACAGATGATTAACTTTTTGCGAAAATCCATTCATCTGTTTGTATTGTGGTCTGTCTCCTTAATTTTCTTAGGGCCATAACTCAAAAAGGTATGAACGGATTTTTATGAAATTTACCTGAGTTATTAATTATAATACGAAAAGTAACTGACGATATTTTTGTGATATTCTGTTTTTTCATGTGTTTTCCGCTGTATTTGATTTTAGGCTTGTTCGCGCAATAACTCAAAAAGTTATGGAAGGTAGGTACTTTATGCAGTTTGCAGGCTTTGTTAGTAATCCTAAAAATAGATATAAATGATACAATTTTGATGATAATCGGTCGGTCCGTTTATGTGAAAAAGTTGGGAACGGATCTTGACGAAAATTGCAGAAACTGTTAATGCTACTGAAAGGCATAAATGATTAGATTTTGGTGTTGATACAAAGAAAATTATGGTTGCAGAACCAATTTGAATTGTTCGTTACCATTCGTATGCGCTCTCAGAGTGCTCTCTAGTTTTGTTATCTATTTGTTTGACGTGTCACGATCTCCAATCCACATTTATGCAAAGCGACAATTTCTTAATTGCAGGAATGCAGCATGACGTCGTATTTCCCTACGAGCCGTATGGCCTTCCCTTGAATATAACATTACTTCCTGAACATCTGAAGCAATTGGCCAATTACTCAAACATCATCTTGGGCAAGTGGCACTTGGGTGCTCACAGAACTGTTTACACTCCAACGCTCCGAGGCTTCGACTACCATCTCGGCCACAGATCATCTAAAATTGATTATTACGATCACACTTCACAACAGCAAGTAAGAATCCATCGTTTACATTAAAATCTTATTTTAAAAATACTCTATTATTTGTTTTTATCGACTAAAAAAATGATTCCCGTGATTTTTATTGGTCATGACATTGCTTTACGCACTGCTTTACATCTTTCGCAATTGATGCATTCATATATTTGTAAATTCCTTAATGAGAGCAAAACTTTCTGGCGTGATTCAAAGTTTGATATCGTGCTCGCAACTCATTTTGGGTGCCACCGTTGCCACGGTATATATAGCTGTTACTGTATGTAATAATTTTTAGGATGTGCACGTATATAAGCGCTGTGAAATAATAGCAATTCTTTTCCGCAGGAGATATGGGGTCACGACTTTTGGCGTAATTTGGATGTCGCTGATGACACGTATGGTGAGGCTAAATTACTCAATATTAAGATATTTCCACCTCTTTCTTGAAATAAATTTTCTGTCGTAAAATTCTGTATGTGGAATTTGGCCATTGATATTCAGTACTCACGTACGGGCAACAAAAAGTTTACTTAGGTTGACACCATCAGTGGAGTTCTCAGGCTATGCAACTCACGCACGGATTGAAAAAGGTGCATGCAGTCGTCTCGCGTGAATTTTTTTCAAACTAAATCACCACCTAAGTGATTTTACTCTCTTATAGCTCATGTGAATCTTAAGATCAACTTTCAAATGGTACTATTCGTGTGATTATTGCTGCTTAGTGAAGACAGTGAAAGGTTAATCACGTTCTTTGTGAAAGAAAAAAACATTTAACAGATCTAAAATTTTGACTGTGATTCTGATACGTATACTAGACTGCATGTCACACATCTGTGTTGCAAGGTCCTTTACAACCACCAATACCATACTCTATTTTTCTTGCTCTTGAACATTCAGAAATAAAGGCTATGGCAGTAATACATGGCAATATCGGCATCTCTTACTATGTTCTATTAAGTGCATATAAGGATATATTGACCTTTAGGATAGATATAATTTTAGCAAAATCTTTTATTTTATGAGCGTGCACCATACATGACGAACGTCGCAAAAAATGCTAAGTAATTTCTTGTCGAGGCTATTTTGTTAATTTAAAGCATCCAACGTGATACAAAATAATATTGTCCTAGAGTGCCGTCGCTGTCAAAAATGACAGCGAGGAACTTGTGATGGCCATTCTTCATCGATCATTCTCTCGGTAATACAGATGTCCAATTAAAGGAACTTAGAGATGACCGTTCACAGCCTCACAATTGCTGAACAGTGAAATCCTTCTTACTTAGCAGCGATTTCCTTCTTTTCTTTCTCTGACATGCTTAATTACACGAGCGTCGTCAATATAGTGAGAGGCAGGCGTAAATCTTGAGTAAAACACTGCAATAAACTTGAATGTAACTCCAGCCAGTTTGTATACTGTACATGTAAGCGCTCCGTAGCCAAGAAGTGCTAAAATTATTGGACTATACAGCAATATTCACACCGTCAGAGAACGACAATGTGAAGGATGATATGCGTGATATGGAGCTGGAGGAACGCATGGTAATGGACAGAAATACATGGAATAGCAAGATCTGTTTCAGCAACCCCCTTTTAACAGGAATAATACTGCTGTAGAAGAAGAAGAAGAGAAAGACAGTAAGCTAGAAGAAATAGTAGTCTACTACCCGTGAAGAAGCATCATCTCGTGAGTGCTCCGTTGGTCATCTGCCCAATTTACGCGTCGGACCTGAGATAAAAAGTAATGAAATCGGACTCCAGAAGCTGCATACATATTGTTCAAGCAAGACGTGTCTTCAGATAAAGGGATAAGGATCAGCCTTTGCCATCTTCTGCAACTTGGTCATCGATTTACAAAATCTGCAGCTTGACCGATTTTTCGTCTATCTATTTCATTAAGAGCGTGACACGAAAGATACTTATATATGAATATATAAACAAATAAACACACGAAGGTGTATATTATATTGTGATTGATAACATCCGAGACCCGTGTCGTACAAACAAAGCGCGAAAACTGTGATAAACAAAAATTATGAAGCTTAAAAATTACAAAGAGCCAAAACATGTTCCAAGTCAATTAAAGAAGTGAAAACTTTACTAATATTCTTCTCCACCGTTATGGTATCTAAGATACCCTAATATTCCCACATCTAATAGTGAAAATGTAACAGTCGCACTAACGCACGAACGAAGGAACTTAGGAAGTAAGGAGCGTAGGAGGAACTATCAGAATTATTTGACTAACTGGAACCTGCGGAAATTTCACAAAACAAAAGCATTGTTTTTCTGTAATATTTCAGACCATTTTCATCCTGATTTCTCCATTAAATACTGAAGGAACAGGTCAAAATTCTACGGAATAAAAGAATTGTGCCTCAATTATGATGCCGTATGATCCGTATCATGCATACATAGGTTTGAATAAAGTTCTAAGCCAGGCAGTGAATCTTCTTTCTTAGACTTGCGAGCAGTAGCAGCTTCAATTTAAAATTGACTCCTTCTCCTGTTGATCTCCTACCAGGTCATATCAATGACAGTTCAGGTATGCTCTAATTTTCCCCCTATCTAATACTGATGAAGGCGTCATGGTCGTGCTAAGTAACCAACTAACTACTTAACTAAGTAACTAACTAACGGAGGGACAAGCAGAATTATAATGGAGATGATTCTCACAGCGCAGTACATATTCTATAAACCTAAAATGAAAGTCACATTCCTAAACAGGTCAGTACGTCACAGACATCTTTACAAACGAGGCTGTATCAACGATACAGTCCCACGACACGAGCAGGCCGCTGTTCCTATACATGGCCCATCAAGCTCCCCATCATGGTAATCCCTATGCCCCTCTCCAGGCACCTTCTGAATACGTGAACAGGTTTTCGTACATCGAAGGTGAAAATCGTAGAATTTATGCAGGTAAGACTTCCACACTCCGCACATTGCTTGAAAATGCGTAAAATATGTACGAAATTTTAGTTAATTACTAGATAGAATAAATTATCAGGTGGATTTTTGATATAATTTATAATACATTTTTATAAATATAAAGCCGATAATTACCTCCGCTAAGGAGGTTATGTTTTCGTCGGGTTTGTCTCTCTGTCTCTTTGTTTGTCTTTCTATCTGTCAACAAGTTAACTCAAAAAGTTATGGACGGATTTTAACGAAACTTACAGGGATTGTTAGGTTTGTTAGAAGGAACAGATGATTAACTTTTGACGAGGATCCGTCCATCCGTTTGTTTGCTTGTCTGCCTCATTTTTTTCAATGCCATAACTCAAAAAGTTATGGACGGATGTTTCTGAAATTTCTATAAGTTAAGTATATCATGAAGAGTAAATAACCAAATTTATGTGATCTGTTTGTTTTGTGTTTGTCGTAGTGTTTGATTTTATGCTTATTAGCGCAATAACTCAAAAGTTTTCGATGGATCTTTATGATTTTTTCTGGAGTTGTTAGTAATGTGAAAAGACATAAATGATTAATTTTTTTGCAGATCGGTTTGTTCGTTTGTATGTTTGACTTATGTTTGTCATAAAGTTTGTTAGGAGCAAAACTCAAAAGTTCTGAATGGATCTTTATAAAATTTACAAGAGTTGTTAGTAATGTTGAAAGACATAAATGATTAAATTTTGGTGCAGATCAGTTGGTTTCTTTTGTATATTTGACTTATATTGACATAGTGTTTGTTTGCTGCCTATCTCAAAAAGGTAAGAACTGATCTTCAAAGAAATTGCAGAAATTTTAATACCATCAAAAGGCACAAAAGACTAGATTTTGGAGTTGATACAAAGAAAATCATTGATTCAGAGCCAATTTGAATTTTTCGTTACCGTTGCCTCACTTGGAGGAGTTTTGCGCTCTCATAGTGCTCTAGTTCATAGTGCATTCTTCGTGCTAAATAGCAGCTCAGTGCTATTCTCTGGCACATCTTTGTACTATCGAAAAAATATTTTGGTAAAAATAGTTGCGGGGTACACATTGCAAGAAGAATTTCCGTGTGAATGAGACTGGCTAGTGCATCTACTAAACAGTAGGTATGCTATTCTGCATGTAGCGCAATGCATAGATTGTAGCAATCATCCTTCATTTCGCATAGCGTCACTGCAACATACTGGGTGTCTAAAAAATGTTACATTTTGGGAATGTATCTTCTATACCGAAACATTTCATACTCCTAACTATATTAATATTGAAACAGCAGCCAATGGAAAATGCAACTTTTTTAGACACTCAGTATATATTTAGAATTTCTTCAGCGTTTTGTATTCTTTAGTCTGTAAGTAGTCTTGTCTATGTAGACGAATAGTAGCTGAAAACTAGAATAAATAACTGTGATTATTGGCTTGTTGAAAGAAAGTATTGGGCAGCAATGCTTGCGAAGCTGGACGACTCGGTCGGGGCGGTGCTGGAAACTTTGGACGACCGCGACATGTTGGACAATTCCATCATCATCTTCAGCTCGGACAACGGAGGAGCTCCGGAAGGCCCCAGCACCAGCGCCTCTTCCAACTGGCCATTACGAGGGGTAAGGACAAACAAATGGTGACTGTCATAAAACTCAGTAAATCCTACGTAGTTCACAAAGAGACGCGAACAAATATCATGGACCTTAACCGGTCTTCATTCTGTCCATACCTTACAAAATTAATAAGATAGACTGACAGTGTATTTTCATCGCACCCGATATGTAGCCACAAGAGTGAAAAAAGGCATGAGGCCGCAGACCTCCGGCCCTCCCTTACTTCTGAGACTGGGATACAACTATCCGTAAGTGGCCGATAGCTACAACTGTATTCACCACGTACTACCATTTCGGAGTGCTAATTAATGGTAAGTGCATCTATATAGATCCATGAAATTTCCCTGTTGGCTATGGTAATGGTATGACACTAAAAATTGAGGAATATGCAGTATCTACAGGTGATTCTTAATTTATATAACTTTTTATTACAGCATAGCTTGAAACACCAATTAAGTTTATGCAGTGGTAGCATTTTGTATTAAATGTTCTGTAGAAGACTCTAGGAACACCGATGACAGACTCTCTTAGTTTATTATTTTATAGGAGCTTTCTGTTATAAAAAAGTTAATCTTATGTATGTTATGCAATGCATGCTTTCCTTTTTCTTCGTCAATGCTTTAGCGATGCATCACGTTAAATTTTGAAAAAAGAGCAATAAACTTTAAAGACAGAGCTGGCACTGGGGTTACTACAATTTTTGTAGTGCGTGAAACTTTATTCTAGCATCGTGCAATTTTACGTGCTGTAACCCTATAAATTAACGCTCGTATAAGATATGGTGCCAGTGAATATATTTCAACTTATAGAGCAGCCAATCAACTCACTTTAAAAGCACCACAATCTTGTTACCTATAGGCACTGTTCTGGAGCATGCTTTGGTAGGTAAAAGGGCAGACCATAGCCCACAGCCATATGGGTTCGCATAAGGGTTCTGCGGCGGGAATCTTCAAGAGTCAGAGGTTTCTGAATGGGTTCGGAGTCGCGCACTTATTGGTGCCTGACTCGGAGTCGTTGGAAATGGCTGATCCCAATTAATACACATAAAATTAATATAATACGTATAAAAAATTCTTAACTACGCTTAGAATGGAAATAATAGCTTCAACACAAAATTGACCATATATCATTTATGCGCCCTCATATTTTGATGAAACTTGTAGAGAAATCGGAACGTCTTATGGCAACACTGTTGAGTTTGTTTACATTTTGCTGTGTCTCCTGATTTATAACTCTTTGCATTCCTCTTTTTGAGTGAACGACAATAATAGCTTCTTGTATATTCTGCTAAAACAGGGACGTGGAAAAGCTCTAACTAACGAGGAGAAAGAAGTTATCATAAAAAAATTGCTAAAGGCACCTCTTCTGATGTTAATTCCCGAAAAATAGGACGCCATATTGACACAGTGACAAGATTCTGCAACGACCCTGCACTAAGGAAAAAAACGATCAGATGCTGGGCATTCAAGGACTGCTACTGATAGAAACATGAGAAATGTTCGTCAGCTACGTTAAAGACCCGGCAAACCAGTAAATCTATGTTTGCGGCTTCCCGAAGCGCCTCAGTCCACAAGAAATGACATCCTTCGCTCCATTGCTTCTGTCAAATCTCCTCTGAAATTGCCTCCTTTGACCCCAAGACTTAAAATTTTGTGGGTGGAATGGGCTGAGAAAAACATGAAGATCAACATGAATCATGTTCTTTTCACCGACGTAACCCGAGAAACCCTTGACGAACCTGATGGGTGGAGTAAGGGTTAGAAGCTACCTGGAAATGAGTTTCACCAACGCGTAAAACGTCAACAACAGGAAAACAGGAAGGTGGTGTTATGATATGGGCTGATATCATAGATGATCAACTTGTAGGTCCAGTTAGAGTACCTGATGGCGCAAAAATTACATCTGCATCGCTGTGTAACATGTTAAAGGACGCCTTGGTCCCATGGCTGGACGAATACCTTTTTCGTTGCTTCAGACTTGATTTTCGTGCATGATAATGAGCCTTCTCACTCTGCCCATACTACCACAGCATTTCTGGACTCCTTGGGGTTCCATGGAAAGAAATTGATGATTTGGCCACCATGCTCACCTAATCTAAACCCAATTGAAAACTTCTGGGCCCTTCTGAAAAAGGAAATTTACGCAGGTGGAAGGCAGTACAACTCAAAATCTGTCTTGTGGAATGCTGTTGCTGCAGTAGCAAGGGCAGTTCCCCCTTCTGCAATAAGGAACATAACTGGCTGCATTTATTAAAGGATTCTTGAAGTTACTAAACATCATGGGGTCATGTTGGCAAATCAGACTTTTTTCAGTCATTGTAAACTTTTGATTAATGATTTCTTGTTTAATTGATATTTTTCTCATATCTATTGTTCATTTTTGCTCCTTTGGTGAAATAACACTGTTAATATTTTGTTCTTTAGTTAAAAAGCTATTACCGCCGCTCAGTGATATTAGTAAAATTAGCAAAAAAACATAATTTTTCTACAACAAGCACGATTTGTTGTTAGAAAATTTACAGACACTGTAAGCATTATAAGTTTAACTTTTTGTGAAATTTTCACTGAAATTTGTAGCCAAATAGTCGTGATGTGGTCAACACGGTTACACCCGGTTTTCCTGTCTACGAATGAATACACTTAAGTTTCGGCACAGCATTGATTATATGCGCGTTGTGTGCTCTATTCATCTGAGTGCCTCCTAGTCGTGGCCCTCACTGATCTAAGTAATAACCATCCGGAGCAGATTTTGTATTCTTGTATAAAGAAAGACTCAATTCTGCGATAAAGCTATTATTTCCTTTCTAAGTGTAGTAACAATAAGATCTAACCAGTTAATATTTGATATTTAAATCACACCAGACTGGCGACGCAGGAACGGAGAAACTCCATGAGGTTAACAAAGCCCCACGCAACCAGCCCAGCGGGTGGAGAAAACAAAAGAATGAAAAAAAGAAGATCCGAAATCACAGAATAGCTCTGTGTACAGATCGTTTAAAGCCGCCAATACCAGCACCAGCAAAGAC
>LQNS02000211.1:28724157-28735780 GCA_001587735.2 Parhyale hawaiensis
TGCTGTAAGCGGCTACGTGAGCTGTGGGGATAACTCGCTGTTAGCCACCCCGCTGGTCACGGACTGCAGCATCGCCTCTGCACAAGATGGGTGGCATGCATAACGTCATCTGGACCTCATCGAAGTATCGGTAAGGTATAAGGTAGCAGAATACGTCCAGCGGAGGTACTTTGATATTTTTTACAATTAGTTCATTTGCTGCAAGCTTGTGGTTCTACGGTTTGACGGTCGGATATAAAACGAACTTCGAGAAATTTAGGTTACATTGTTCATCGGATTATGTTAGGTTATATTAGTTTGCGCAACAAGTATGTTGTTTTTGTTTTGTAAATCCTGAAAAACACAAAGAAGAATGCAGTTGTGCTAAAGTTTGGCCGTCAGAAGTAAAAAAATATCCTAGAATTGAAACTTCGAATACTGCAATATCGTCAAATATCCACAAACAATATGCGAAAGATTTCCAACAGAAGTATATAACTTTAGAGAGCGAATTTATGAAAATCAATGTTTTGGATATTATAGTAGCTAAGTAGCAATATCGACTACTGTAGTCATACCTGAGCAGCTTCTCTGTTCTCTTCCATGCTGTCCAAGGCGGCAGGATCCCGCCTGAGCAGGATGGCTGCAGCAGGACTGTCCCTTACCCTCTGCAGGACTGTCTCCAGCTCCGTCTCGGGGCCTTCATCTTCCAGGCCAGTGGGACCATAGTACAGGTCACAGGCCGAACATAGCGTTTCTGAATCTTGTTAACGAGAAAGAATTTATTCCACTTGCGACATCACACAAGCACTTCAGCTTACCATTTGTTGATTTTTGTTCAGAGATTCACGTTTTGCCACGAGATGAAAAAGGTGAGAGATTTCCTAGAGAACCTTATGTGTCTATACACTTAACTGCAGCAGCTGAGCCTAGCTTAATTTCTTCTGTCAGGGTTATCCATATTAATGGTAGGGATGGAATAACCATTAACATTCACCGCTCAATGATTTTTTATATCCTTCTGAGCAAATCTTCTATGGGATAACAAAGCCTCTTGATTTTTTTTTTCCAAATTCCACACTTCGTGCGCGTCCCATTATGTAACACAGAACTTTGGAACCATTATTCATTTAAGATTTTAAAATTGAGACAGATTCTAAGAGAAGAGAATCATTTCATCTTAGAATAATTGATACTCTAATTAGCTCTATTGTTGCAGATTATTGTAGCTCGTAGGTTAAAACAGGGACATCATTTGTTGTCTTATTAAACTAATATTATGACAAGAATTTGCTCTTATTGTCCATCAGTAATTATATAAGCAACTATGTATAGTACATGGATTTTTTCCAACAGTATATAGGGTGTATGGCACTTTTGGGAACAAACTTTAGAACCGTTAAAATAAACATTTTTTTTAATAAAGATGTGACCTAAAATGCTTCGTTAAAAAGACGTTAAGTTTGAGAAATATTGAACTGACTCATTAATGGGTAAGGAGTAGCGAGAAATTGAAATGTGAACGATAGGCAAACGATTTTATTATTAAGACAAGAAGCAGGAGATCAATTACAAAAGTTGTTCAAAATGGTGCCCATGTATGTACTTCAATGCGAGCGGTCAAACGCCAATGCAATGATTGCAGGACGCGGTCGAATACTTCAGGAGTTACACCAATACTTGACGATGCTTCCATAATAATTCTACCAATGAGGTCTTCTTCGGACTGAACCGGGGTTTTGTACACCAAGCTCTTAACATATCCCCATAGGTAGAAATCCAAGAGCGTCAAATCAGGAGAACTTAGCGGCCATGCAACGGAGCCTCCACGTCCAATCCAAACTTAGTCTTTAGTAACATTTTAACGAAGCATTTTAGACCACATTTTTATTTAGTAAAAACTGTTTATTTTAACGGTCCTAACCCTGTGTTAAAGTTTATTCCCAAAAGTGCCGGACACCCTATATAGTTATTTCAATGAAAAGTTACTTCACCTATAAGCACTGCCAAATTGAAATCGAAGTTCTGTATTCTCCATGTTCCCTAAAGTCTAAAGGTGTTGTCCATAACTTCTCACTGAGTGACTGAAATATTGCGAACAGCGCGTAATATGCGTTCGAACCCTGTTTCGACCGAGTTACGCTGGAACAAGTGTGCCTCCAGTTCGGTGCTTTACTGTATAATGAAAATAGAGCACAGTAGAGTTGTACTCTCATTCTAGGGGGCTAAAGCAAGGCCTCCTAGAGAACAGGCTTGGGTCAGATCACGTGCAATGCCTGGACAAATTATTAGACGCAGCGTGAAATTTTTTTATACGTACGCACATTATATATATTTCAGGCTTAGCTGGATAGAAAACTTAACCTACCATAATTTGTAGCCTTTAAGCAGTTGGAATGAAGTTTTCTGTACAGATATGCCCAAAATGTGGTGGGTATAGGTGACGTACATACCCAGGCCTGTACCTACTTTAGGAGGCCATGATAAAGCCCCTATCATTCAATCCAAATTACACAACCGAGTCAAACTTTAAACACATTAGAAGTGTATTGGACGCTTACGTGTTGCCTATAAGAACATATTTTGCCAGCTTGTGAATTTGCCGAGGCAAGCATGATATTTGTTCGAAATTCTGTTGATTGCCTCAAAATCTGGGCAGAAAATGTACTATCAGTACCAGATTAGGATGGAAAATTTTTATTGCTATTTATTGACGGTGATCATTAATTGCCCTACAAGCTGTCTAACACTCAAAGCCGATGGCAGCCGGAGAGGGATAAAACAATGAGGTGCAATACAGTATAATATGTAATGACAGTACTGTATTAATTTAACATTGCTCTAATGCTGAGCTGGTTGGGCTTCGTTCATTAATTTTGTACCATGCCTCTATTTATAAGCGCTTCATGAAGTGCTTTTGCTTGTTTCATTTATAACTGGAGCACTATGAGCACATACCTCCGCCAAGCGAGGCAACGGTAGAAAAATTCAAATTGGCTCTGAAACCATAATTTTCGTTGTATAAACTCCAAAATCCAATCATTTGTGACTATTGATAGTACAATTTTCTTGAAGATCTGTTCATACACAACAAACGTTGTGACGAACATTAGTCAAACATACAAACGAACCAATCGATCTGCACCAAAATTTCATCATTTATGTCTTTTAATATTACTAACAACCCCTATACGTTTCATAATGATCCATTCATCATTTTTTGAGTTATTATGCTAACAAGCATAAAATTGAAAACAGTGACAAATGCACGAACAGATCATTACCAAAATTTGGTCATTTTTTTCTTTGTTATATATCTAACAACTCATGTTAGTTTCATAAAAATCCATCGGTAACTTTTTGAGTTATGGCATTTAGAAAAATGAGGCAGACAAACAAACAAACGTATGGACATATCTTCACCAAAAGTTAGTATCTGTTTCGTCTAACATACTTAACAATCCCTGAAAATTTCATCCAAATCGGTTCATGACTTTTTGAATTATCTTTGTGACAGACAGACAAACACGACGAAAACATAACTTCTTGGCGGAGTTAAAATAGAAATCTAAAATTGATCAATTCCTTACGTAGCTAAGTATACATAATACTTTTCTGTTGACACCGAAAACATTGCTTGAAGAGGTTTTTGCATGTGTCCACAATAACACAAATTACTGCATTTTGTGCCGTAGATAAGTAAATTGCTTGTTTAGGCTACACTCGTATAATTTAAGAATAATTTTTATTACCGAAGTAAAATACAGAAGAGAAATTTTAATCATAATGGAATTGTATCAATTTTGAGAACCAAATCCTGAAAAATAATCCAAGATACCTTAACAACTTAATTAGGATTTTGCAGAAAAAGTATAAAAAATCTGTTAGTGAAAGAAGACGTCAAGACGTCATTCACCTGCGTGCATTAGACAAACCGCTGACAGATTCTTCCCGAAGAGGCTACATGTCTCATCCGCTGCATTTTCTTGTTTATTTCACATCTGCTATGCATGACGTTGTAAACAACAGTTACTGCATTTTTTAGAACTTTAAAATATTCAACCGATTCGATTGATCTTTCCAGTGAGTATGTTAAAGAAAAAATAAATCCTACAACATTCTGTGCACTAGCTGTTGCGCTGGGTACATAGTTTTAAAGCCCATACTAAGATAAATACTCACTGATGAATAGTTTCCATCCAATCGCCGACCGTTAAAGCAGCGGTGTGAAATACAGGGTCAATGTTGTGTAGCAATTCTTGCCGTGGGGCGAGAGCATCAGCAGCAAAAGTCTGCCACATATCCACTCCGTCAATGTTCGCCAGGTCTGCTGGGTTGCCACCTATAGGAAATACTCGTTTTAAAAATTTGACCATGCTCATCATTTACAATTTCTTTATTGAGTTTCTCAAGTTTCCTAAAACTAACCTAACATTCATTATCTAGAAATGCTAAAAATTGAGTCACGCGTAAATTTAAAATTGACTGACTGTTAATGGCTACGTTTTCCATCCCTCATTTGACCATGCTCATAATTAATTATTTCTTTATTGAGTATCTCAAGTTTCCTAAAATTAGCCTAACATTCCTTATCTAGAAACGCTAAAACTTCAGTCATAGGTGAATTTCAACTTGACCGACCTTTTTCGGCAACGTTTGCCATCTTTCAGAGCTAAAATTGAAATTAAAAAAATAGATTCTGAGTGTGGGTTTAAATTAAAGGTAGTCAAGAGCAGAAGATAATGTGTGGTTCCCGCAGTAGGTTGCGTAAGAGTGACATATGGGGGACGGTTGGAGTCTATTTATACGTGCTCGAAAAGCTATGGCTACTATATGGTACGGCCAGACTAAAGCATCGGAGGAGACGGTGGAAGCCTGTTACTTGCGAATTTATGCAAAGTTTGCGCTATTGTGTCAGGAGAGCTTCAAAAATTAGTAGGAGGTTGTGATCATGCTCTTTGTGTAAGGGCCGAAACATACCAAAAGCAGTTTAGCGAGAAGCCGGCAGCCAGGCTGGGAGTTTTTTGAGAAGCACGGAATGCATTGGAGTGCGCACACCGAACAGCGGCAGCGGCCTGCTCAGCTGCCGCTGTTCAGTGTGCGCGCTCCAATGCATTCCGTGCTTCTCAAAAACTACCGTACCAGCCTGCCTGCCAGCTCCTCGCTGAACTGTTTTTGGTATGTTTCAGCCCTAAGATGACACTTTTGTGCTGGACCATAAGCTGTCGGGTAAGATGTGTGTTATTGTCATTAGAGGTACCGTATGAGTCTTTATTGAACCTGTAGCCAGGTGCATAATTAAGCACCGGGACAGGGATCTTGTTATTACTAATATTTATTATAGACTAATTGAGCAATAGGCAATTATTAATAGAAAATTGCAGTGGAGGCTGGTGGAAACTTTTACAGCACTAGCGGCGAAATCTGGGCAGGTATGGCGCCCTGATTTACATTCTTCTTTGAAGTATAGAGCCTTATTTACACTTCACATTCAGTCCACAGTGCTCTTCACAAAACATAGTTAAACATGTCAGCATATTTTTTCGACTTAATTCATTCAATACCTCGCTCCTGACGGGCCAGCTACTCGAGTTGCACCCATACAAAAAACACGACGAAATTATTGTCAAGTACAGAAAGTAGTCTGTCGGAAATAATGGTTGTGATTATAATAGAACAATTATGACTATGGTCGAGATCTTTGGTTGTTTCCTATCGAAATATCCTCCACATTCAACTATTTATGGGGTGCATTATGGTAGAGATATGTCACAACCTTCGACCATATTGCCAACTATAATTCCCAACCATACATACCCAATTACAATCATTAAGGTTTTTCGCTGCAAACCCAAGATCTACCATAGTGAACCTTAAGAAACATCATTCTCGACCAAAATCGACAGTGTTCAGAGCATGACGCAACGATGTTCGACCAAGATCAACTTTTTCAACTGTTGACATATTATGCACTGGATGCCTGCTTTGTTTGCTGATGATTAACTGCTAATACAAAAAAGGGAATTTATGCGTGCGTGTTAGGCCTGCTGCTCAGAATGGTGAAAGGCTCTAAACTTCAGAACGATGCTATAGAGCAGGAGATTGAACCAGTTTGTGCAGTTAACGCACGTTTATATATATATATATAACTTCTTCAACTCTAAGCCGGTAGAGCTATACTACACAGTTCAGAGGAAGTCACATGTCGATTGATGAATTTTGGTCGTACCCGTTGCCAGAATATGTAAGGCTAAATTTATTATGAAACTGGACATTCTTTTACATAAAGCTAATGGGAATAATTTGTTGATGAAACTTTAAAGATATAAACTGAATGAGAACATAAAAATAGAGGGCAATATTTGATCAAAGATTGTAATACTGTTTAACGAGGGATATAGCAAATAAATAATAATGATGGGTAACTAAGCTAAAGTAATAAAGCGCCTCCATCAATATCGACCAAAATATACTAAGATCAACGTTATGTTTTGGTCGACATGTCTACTATATTGTTTCATCGTCCATTGAAGAAATCGATGAGAAGCAGATAAAATTTTATTACCCACGACGCGTTTCGCTGTAGCCTCAGCTCATCAGGTGGGAGGTTTGAAATTGACTGAATTTAGTTCATTAAGATCTTGTGAAATTTGGGCAGGTTAACATAGGAAGGTGTAATTATGATACCGAGTTTTCCAAAGGTACAAATATAATTTCCAAACCAGCAAATGTTTCTTCAAGTTTGAAAAGCTCTCCGCTGAGTGGACACCAATTATTGCACGGAATGCAGACATACAGATGCACCCGGGCTTAGAAATGTACGTTCTTCCAAAGGGCCCGTTAAGGTTGGCACATCAGTATGGTTGACTTCATAACCAGTAGCTATTAATCCTACAACTGGCGGAAACACATTTCACAACAATCCAAAACAGAAGTTAGAAGCGCAGAATGCAGACGAAGATAAATTCAATGGACGAGAGCATCTAGTTGTTGGAAAGCGATGGTTGGCCTCTTGAGATCGTAAAAGCTCTTCAGTAAGCAGCATATCCAATAAACAATTGCAGTTCCGCCGTCTGCTGCATACGATGAATCAACTTGCCATGGCTTCCGATGTCAATTTATTTTCTTTAAAGGGCATAGATATATTGAAGAAATCGATGAGAAGCAGATGAAATTTTGTTACCCACGAAGCGTTTCGCTGTAGCCTCAGCTCATCAGGTGGGAGGCTTGAAGTTGACTGACTGGGTCTTTGCCCAGCGGTATATCGGAGACTGTTGACCTCCTCCGTATCATAGATACGTCAGCTTCCCAAAGTCAAATTTCAAATTTGCTTCTATCTATTAGTGAAAAGCGTAACACACACACACACACTGACGTAGATACGAGCGCATCAGGGCATAATAATAACGGGAGAACCAGACAAGCATTGGAAGAAAAAGAACGCGCGTCAAATGACGTTTTTTGGATCAAGCAGCTGCAGCACACGCTCAACATTATGAGTATAAAATTATTGTATTATCGATACTGAAGTGCTCTATCTATACTTGTCTTATAGAACGTAGTGCTAGTACTTCCTGAGTACGTCTTATAGGTAACTATATAAACTTAAAAAATAATATGAACGAATCGAGCAGCGAGCGCTGCGGCTGCTGGGTCCTAAAAACCGTCATTTAGGTGCGTTCTTTTTCTTCGTATGCTTACCTGATTCTCCCGTTGTTATTATTGTTCCCTGCTACCGTAATAATTTTTAGATTCTTCAAAGTTTTCATTACCAACAAAGTAACATATTAGAGCACCGTCTAATGGAATTTTACTAATAAAAAAAAACATTTCTATACAACTATCAAAATTTGATAACATCTAACAGAGTGAAGAGAACGCAAATCTGTTCCCATGAACAGTACAGGTAAGCACGTACCGGCAGCAGAGTAGAGCGTGGGTAGCCAGTCCACGATGGACATGAGGTTGTTGGAGACTTTCTTAGAATTCGCTTGAATCAGAGGAGACCAGATAAAGCCGGCCACTTTCACGCCGCCTTCCCAGCCCATAAACTTCATCTGATTGCATGAAGAGAACAGATATGGATATGTTAAAGAAGAGATCTATATCGTAAACAAATGTTTCAGAAGCTGTTTTACGGTTTTATCTGCTGGGACAGCCAAGAAATCTCTTAAGGTAGGAGGAGTTTTTAAAGTTAAGGATGAGTTTGCTTGAAAAAAGTATCGGAACCCCCAAGATACAACAACCATACTCATAGGCCTAATTGTGTTTGTCTCAAAAACTTAAATTATCACACTGATAATGCACCGGCCGGTCTTACAGATTTATCCACACAAATTTTAAAACGATGGCAACACTGACTGCCCTCCAAAATTGGCAACACGTACCTATGCCACTTACGCATAGTTTAATCAACCATCAATAGTCAGGAATCCAGACTGTTTGTACAAAAACACTACGCAGTGGAGCAGTTGATACGTTCAGCAATATAATTATGAACTCGTCACGTGGGCCACAGTCCAGCCTGGTGCTAAATCCCTCCAGTTTTGAAGGCAGATAAATTACTATCTCTGAAAGTGTTGGAATAGAACTAGCCAAGATTGAAGAGCTACCCGCAGACAAAGAAAAGATAAAATTCTCAAGCCCCACTTCTTGGCTGGTCCCGAAAGAAGCATTGAAGCCAGTTCAACCGTTCGAATACCGACATTGGCAAAGAAAAAAATTTGCTAGCATACCTACAGCTCACCGAGCAGTGAAAGACCGTGGTATGTCCTCTTATATCCAAGGTCGAAAACATGTCATGACCTACAAAACGGAAGAAAACTTGTTGGGAAAGGTGCGAGAAGCATTTGAACTGGTTAAAAGCCAACGGGAAAATGATATATTTTTTCTGTAATAAATTTTTTTTTTTACAGTGGATAGGACTCATAAGAGACAGAATGAACGCTTTATTGGCTTTTCTAATATTGAAGTTCATCCTACAATGAATGCAAAGAAACCAGCTATATAGCATGATGATGTTGTGCGTTGTTTCCAGTGAGAGCGATATCTTCACTTATTTCTTCGTCAGAGAGGGGAAAGTGAATGTCAAATCCTATTACAACGTCGTGGAAATGGAAACCATTCCATGGAAGAAGGTGAAAGTTCCAAATGAGAAATTTATCTTACAACAGGACTCTGCTCTAGCCCATATAGAACGTAAGACTGCTGTATTGCTGAAGACTTTCAAACTCCCATTTTGGGAGACACCCCCCGGATCTAAACCAGCTAGATTATTATTTCTTGTCACAAACTGAAACCAAAGCATGTCTTAAACGCCACAACTCCGTTACAGTCTCCACGAAGTGAATTTAATCCAAAAGGCCCCGAGGTTATTGGAAAAAGCAGAAACTGAAATTACTGGCGCTGTGTTCAAACTTCTGAAGTCTGTGGAAGCTGTCATCGTCGCAGAAAGTGCGTATTGAACAAATCGCCTCCTCTAAGAATTTCATAAATAATGGGTAAAATTTTTTAAGGTCCCACGTGATTTTTCCTCGTGTTATTAGCTTTCGTATATAGGATAAAAATTTGTACGGGTTATCTGTAAAACCCAATAATAAATAATGATTTCAACCTTGTTCGGTCTATCAGACACCTAATACCTAATACGTTTGAAACAATGTGTTATAACAGCAAGATTGAAGACATTAGCAAATTCATTAAACATGCATCTTACACAATGCTCAGTAAAATAGTCAAATATATAAAACAACAGCGGAGCGCACTTGAGTACGCTAATTTTTCGAAGACGTACGTCAGAGGCAAAACGTGCGGGAAGGTTCTGGCGATTGTCTTTCAGATGCCTTAAGTTAGAACTCAGGGTCCAAATGTACTTTATGTCCGTAAAAACACAACTGTGCCTACAACATGATTTGCTGAAATGTTGGCCATCACGTGATTTGGTCTAGAAAATGCCACAAGTAATGTTCAGAATATAACTTTAAATTGGGAGTGAACCGATGATTAGAACTCTGAAAGATCAGCACTTTGCTGCTGGTTAACGGACACAGAAACACATACGTAGTCATATGGGGCTACGTGGTGAGTGGTGAAAACAGTTGTAACTAGCGGCCACTTTCGGATAGTTGCGTCCCAGTCTCAAAAGTAGGGGACAGCCGGAGACCGCAGACCTCCGGCTCCTATTCACTCCTGAGGCGACATCGCAAGTGCGATGAAAATACACTATCAGACTATCACATTAATTTTGTTAAGTATGGCAAGAACGAAGACAGGTTAAGGTTCATGACAATTGTTGACGTCCCTTCGTCAAATACGTAAGATTTCCTAAGCTGTACGTATGACTGTCACAATTTTTTTTTTGTCCGTACCCCTCGCAGTGGCCAGTTGGAAGAGGCACCGGTGGTGGGACCTTCCGGAGCTCCTCCGTTGTCCGAGCTGAAGATGATGATGGAATTGTCCAACATGTCGCGGTCGTCCAAAGCTTCCAGCACCGCCCCAACCGAGTCGTCCAGCTTCGCAAGCATTGCTGCCCAATACGTTCTTTCAAAACGCCAGGAATAATACTCATGTATTCTAGTTTTTAGCTACTATTCGTCTGAAAGGACTAGACTACTTACAGGCTAGAAAGATACACAACATTGAAGACAGTCTCAATATATCCATAGCAGTGACGCTACCGAAAATGAAGGATGTTACTACAATGAAGGCCTTCAGCAACAGAATAGCCCATTGTTTAGTGGATGTACGAGACAGTCCCATTCAAACGGAAATCGCTCTTGCAATATGTACCCAACTCCTATTCTTGCCAAAATATTTTTTCAAATGTAGGAATTGTGCCTGAGAATAAAAATGAGCTGTCATTGGTCCTAAAAAATTCACTATATGAACTATCAACTTTCTATCTGTAACGCAGTAAATTATAGCGTAAAATCCACCTGGTTATTTCTTCTAACTTGTAATTTACTAAAATGATGTACAGATTTTACTAATTTTCATGCAATGAGTGGAAGTCTTACCTGCATAAATTCTACGATTTTCATCTTCGATGTACGAGAACCTGTTCACGTACTCAGAAGGTGCCTGGAGAGGGGCATAGGGATTACCATGATGGGGAGCTAGATGGGCCATGTATAGGAACAGCGGCCTGCTCGTGTCGTGGGACTGTATCGTTGACACAGCCTCGTTTGTGAAGATGTCGGTCGCGTACTGACCTGTTTAGGAGTCCATAAGAAATGTTGGCTATACGATTTGAATTTTAAAATGAAAAATATAAATAGGGCTGTGAGAATACAATAACTACATTACTATCTATCTATAATATTAATAGCGTTGTTCCTTCGTTCGTTCGTTCCTTCGTTCCTTCCTTCCTTCGTGTGTTACGCCTGAATTCAATGTTCAGCTCGCATTTTGCCTTACATGCGAAATCCGGTATCTGTGCTACAGCTAACGCGAGAGGCAAATATATTGGCAATTTTCGTCGTTCATTCTTCATTGTTTTCAAGGAGCTTCAATGGGAGGAGTATGCGCAAGCCTTCCCTGGGCGAGTGAACACATGGCTTTGTCACGTGACTGAAGCTGGCGTTTGGAGATCTTAAACTGGCTGAAGTGGCAGTGGTCAGCACATATAGTTAAGGAAGATACAGAC
>LQNS02000211.1:28736786-28753588 GCA_001587735.2 Parhyale hawaiensis
CTCCACGGGTCCAATGATTCGCGGAGGTCAGCAGTTCTGTGCAGCTGGGTAAGGTCTTTTTAATAATTTTTATGCCCCTGGGCTCTTCTGAATGAACGGGTTAGGACCTGGAAAATGCCCATGTGGGGGTGGGCACTAGATGTGCAAGCAAAATTCAAATGGGGGGGGGGGGGCAGCAAGACACAAAAGCTAGGCCCTAAGCAGTACATTTTTTTCAAGGCCTCATTTCCAGTAAAGGATGCGTGTAACTTTTTGGGGAAGGAGTGTGTCCCCACGATTCTCCCATGGCTACTCCACTGCAGGGTGTTATGGATATTATTATCAACCAAGAGGATGGACATAATGCATCACACATCGAGTCGCAGTGTTGAAGAACAAGTGCCATGTCTCCATGCTACAATATGAAAGTGTCACGGGTCTCTCTGAAAGGCCTTGCAAAGCCGTGAAAGTTTCACGGGTCCAGCTAGTTATTATTAACACTTCACGCTCGCGCCACCACGGACAGGTAGTACATCCCCAACAAAGTATTTTTCATCACTGGGAGGCGTGAAATGCAGCTATATAAAATCTAACGGAAAATCCTTAACAGATGAATTAAACGCTTGTAGGCCAACACGACCGAAAGTGGATGCCGACAATGATTCCAAACCGAAACAGACCAGAGCAAGAATGCGCATCAGCCGCAGCACGTGTAATCCTCCTGAAGACCTTGCGGGCTGGGACAGGGACTACAACCAATGTCTCTAATTGTTGTACATTTTATGAAATGTACTGAGTCCTGCCACCCCTTTCCTTTAGGACAGATTCATCAGACCACTTCCAGCGCGCACAGCTGGCTAAAGTAACAAGTCGGCCCAGCAGACGCAAGTGACTATCAGCAGTTGAAGCCAAAACAGGTGAGCAATACTTCAACACAGGCAGCAAAAAAGCATCTACGGACTACGACTTTGTCACCAAATACAGAATTTACCTTACGTAGGCACCCAATCTTACTGGCAGCGCGTGACACCAGTCGCCTAATATTCGGCTCAAATGTAAGCTTCTCATCAAGGAAAACACTGAGAATCTCTAAAAAGCTAGACCCATGGAGCGAAATGCCACATATCTTCAGAGGTGGATGCTGCGATAAAAGTGTCAGAGACCGACTGACAATCATAGATTTGGTCTTATACAGGCATTCAGTTTCATACTCCAGACAGAGCACCAAGCACTAAGGCGCGACAGGTCCCTTTTCAGAGACTGGGTGACAACATTACGCATGCTGGGAGAAGTTATTAGTAGTATCAAGATATAATTGTCAGTATCGTGGCTCTTCGGGTTCTCTAGCGCAGATAGCATGCCATTAGTTAACAGAACAAACAGCAGCGAGCCCAGTACACTGCCCTGAGGGATGCCAGACTCCACTGTGACTGTGACATCTGAAAAACCGTCAACAGACACAATCTGCGTTCGCTCAGAAACGAAATCTCGAATGATTGACAGAACCCCCACACCAAACAACTCCAGCTTGTACACGAGACCCCTGTGGTTGATCCTGTCAAACGCCACTCTAAAATAGAACTGGTCAAGGCGAGTCTCAGAACTACAATCCGGCACAGACTGTAAGCGGTGTGCCACCGATAATAATGGATCACAGCAACCCAAATCAGTTCTGCACACAAACTGATCGCAATCAGTGCTCTTGTAGCTTCAGCAAAAATACCCAGCCTACAAGCCACCATTTTCTCGAACAACAGTGACAAAACGGGGGATCAGCGTATAGGGCGGTAGTCGGCGACATTGAGCGTCAGTGGACTTTTGGTAATGGAAGTAATATTCCCAGTACGCCAACAACGGGGAAAATTTCCTAACCGTATCAGCATCGGGAAATCATTCCAAGCTTTGGGGAAGAACGCCAGTAAGATGCTCATAAAATAGAAGAAACATGCCTACCGGGTCTACAGCTTCATAAGGCTGAAGGTCCTCAAGAAGCACTTTGATAGTACTAGAATTGAATGTCAAAGATGCTAACGGGGTTCGGGGGAAGTCCATTAGGCAATAACAATGCATCTTTGCTCTGCTTCCCGTCAAAGTGAACTGATAGGAGCTCCGCTTTACCCAAGGGATCACTAACGATACCACCACCGGGGTCAACAAGGGGCGGTAACGAAAGTTCAGCCCCGAAAACTGAATCTTGCAGCTCTCTCCACAAAAGATTAGAATGGTCAGTACGCAGCAGAGATTCCCAGGAACGTTGCTTCTGACGATGCTGTGCCGTCGCATACACACGCCTAGCCTCGGCCCTACAATCTACATAGGTCTGCCACGCCGCCAAGTGCGCGAAACCGCCGATCCCGAAAAGCCGCGTGTTTAGCTTCGAAAGCTAACTGCCACTGATCGCCAAACCCCAGTTTGTCCCGAGATTTCACAAAGATAGTTCTCTTTGGTGACAAACTTATCCAAAACAGACGCAGTCAGTCGTTAAGCTGAGAGATAACATCCTCAGTGCAAATAATTTGGCTCTCAGGTAACGCCCTTACAGCTCCAGTAACAGCATCCCAGTTAGCTCTGATATTAACAAACACAACTCTCCAGGTGTCTCCCAAAGGAAATAATCTGTTCAGGTTCAGGGACAAACGAGATGTGAGTAGCTGAAGTGCCAATAAGGGAGCTAACTAACACAGTCACCAAGTCATGGATATCAGTCCTGACGAAGTCGAGACAGTTGCCAGCAATATGCGTGAACCCACGGACTAGCTGTACACCACTAGATAAGGTGCAAGAGTCCAACACAGCGTCGCCATGTCCATCAGTCGTTGACACAGATACTAACCAGTCCCTGTGGTGCGCATCAACTTCACCAACAAAGACAAACGTTGACATAGGATTCGTATTCTGGACCGAAGCCATCGCTGTCAGCTTACAGTCATATAGAGAATCATCAGTTGTAGAGCTCCGATACAACGAGAATAAGAAGAAATTATTCAGACGCCCACACATCCTAACAACCATAATCTCATGACAGACGCGTTCATATGCTGACTGCCGTTAAGCGCAAACGTCTTTCCGAATACAGACGGCCATTGCTTTAAATTCAGGCCCTGATCCCAGATGCCTGCGAAAAGGGAAATGGAAACCCTTCAAGTTAAGCTAGTGTCGTGCTTTCTAACCGACACCAGCGTCTCCGAACAACACACGATATCGACATCACGGGACGCGAAGTCAAGCTCCGCGAGATTCGCTTACAATCCTCTGATATTGCAATAAAGGAGGCGACAACCCCGAGCGCGACGGGTGCCGGGTTACTTTCCACATCCCCTATAAGGAGTAAGAGAGAAATGACATCATAAACAATAATATACAAAATAGAACACGACAAAAATCCCATAGGGAAATGATTAGCAGCGGCAGAAGTACGGTCCACCAAGCAGAGCTGCCATGCCGAGCAAAACTTACATATAGTAGTCTTCCGCCACTGGCGCCATAGCTCTAGACATCTGTGGTCGACTGCAGCCGTATACTCCTCTGGGGCCTGTTGGTCTATATCTGCAGCACAAACCAGTGCATGCGGGCTTCCCAGTTGGGGGTACGGTCAAGTTGACTTTACCTTTACTTTACCTTTTATACCCCAGGTTTGTCTGGTTATGGGGAGACGTCAGTCACGAAGGACTTGTGGGTGCCTTCGTCAACTTCCCAAAGCCCTGCCGCTCACAGCGCGGGATTAGCATAGAAGAGAAAATAGAAGAAAGTGGAAAAAAAGAGTCTCTATTGTGCCATTGGGAGGAAGGGAGAGGAGCGCGCTGTGGAATGCCGGGCAGCAGCCAGGTGATCTCCTCTCTGGTTGCCGTTGGCTCCATAGAGCTTATCTGCCTTTCGCACTCATTTCCTCGCATGCGAGTTCCCACAACCCCACCTTCTCTTGGCTGCCAGGCTCAACCCTGCGTTGTTCGCATCTCACTCTACGTACAGGACGCGAGTGGAATTCTGAAGCCCCACTTCAGGGCTTCATATCACTTTCGATACGTTACATGAATAAAATAGCGTCGACAGGAAATTACCTAACACTTTGGGACATTCGCCATATATGGTGCACACTCATAAACGAAAGACTTTAATAAAATGATATCTATCCTGAAGTATTGCACGCAAGAAAATTGATTTCGAGAGAGGGGTGAAAATTCATTAATATTGAGTAATTTAAACTCACCATAAAGGTCATCAGCAACATCCAAATTGCGCCAGAAGTCGTGACCCCACATTTCCTGCGAGAAATAATTGATATTTCTTAGTTGGCAAAGCTTACTGCATATGAGCATCCTAAAAATTATTGACATAAGACTTATGCTGTGGCACTCATCAGAGATACAAGATGAGTTAGTGCACGATGTCAAAACTTGAATCACGCCAGAAAGCGATTTCCGGCCGTGCTTTCGAAGAATTTACGAGTATCTGAAAGCAACAGTTGGGCAGGTATAAAGCACTGCGTAGAACAATGTTATGACTGACTTCAATCCAACAAAGTTTTTAGTAGTTTTAAAGACAAAAGAGTGTTTTAAAAATAAGATTTTATTTATGTCAAACGATACATTAATCCGTACCTGCTGTTGTGAAGTGTGATCGTAATAATTAATTTTAGATGACCTGTGGCCGAGATGGTAGTCGAAGCCTCGGAGCGTTGGAGTGTAAACAGTTCTGTGAGCACCCAAGTGCCACTTGCCCAGGATGATGTTCGAGTAATTGGCCAATTGCTTCAGATGTTCAGGAAGTAATGTTATATTCAAAGGGAGACCAAAGGGCTGGTAGGGCATTATTACAGCGTGCTGCATGCCTGCAATTAAGAAGGTATTGCTCTGCATAAATGGGGACCGAAAGTAGTCACTAGGCAAACAAATTGATTACAAAATTGGCAATGCTACTAAGATCAGAATAAGAGGAGTAACTACAGTATTGATTATCTCGCGGGAAGTGCACATCCTTCTTGTGGTTGGACGATCAAGTTTTTGGCTGAATTTATTCTCACCATTTTCTTCTTTTTTCCCCAGTTATCTCCATGATTCTGGCGTATGGCAGAACCTCATAGAGGGCCGGAGCCTAAGTGCCGGCTTCTCAGAGGGAATGAGCCTCTTGGTCCGTCTATTGTCTTTAGCTAATCTAACTGCCACTCGATTATATTGTTGGTCTAGTTATTATTACTTGTAAAAATATTTAAGGTGGTGCTAGGTACTTCTGCAGACTATCCTCGTTCCACGGGATGCACCGCTCTTTAAAATCACACCTGTGTGTATAGGATACATTCCAGTCAGGAGGGCAGCCCTGGAGGGCGTACAGATGGGCTGGGCGTAGTAGTTGTTGAGGATGATGCCCGAGTAGGCGAGGGCGTCGATGTTGGGGGTCGCCGTCTGAAGGGAGCCGTGGAAGCCAACGTCGTTGAAACCCTGTCGGTTGGAAATAAGCATTAACACATAAATATTGTGCATGCATATTTACTTTGTCTCTTTACTTTCGTTTGCAAGTTTAAAAAACTCTACAAAGCCATCGGAGCTGAAGCATTGTCGATGCTTTGCGCTTTCATTGCGAACTCATACATGAACTAGCTTGTACTAGAAGTAAAGACAGAATAAGGTCACTAATTGGAGATAATTTTTCATTCTAATGTCCTACCACTTACGAACTCGTTATTACTCCGAAAAAAAAAAAAAACTGTACATACTACTGACAGTAGGAGCGGTTTGAAGTTGCCTCCTAGCTCTACACTATTGTGGATATTATAACTTGTATCTATAATTCTTTTATTGGCTATATGTCATAAAGCAGACTTTCCATTGTTTTGAGTACTATAAGTAATGGAAAAATTTGTACTTCAGTATTGCACCCAATATCTCTCGGTACGCTGTTAATATATAGGAATGCTAGCGCAGCGATTTTATGCTTAATCGCACTCAAGGTCCTATATTTTAGCTCAACATTCTGCTGTAAAGTTTCAAAGCTGAATGCATCCTGGCATTGGTCGAGAAATAATACGTAGAGCATCTCAAAGAGAAGACAGGAAAAAATGGCAGGAGTAACCAGAGACACTTGTGTAGAGGGTCTCCGCTCAAGAAATATTATTTCAGTATAATTTCACCTACCCTTGGCTTATCAACATCATTAGATAAAATTAGAAATCTGGCAGTAGACGGACCAATTGGCCCATTCCAAGAGAGAAACAGAGCCTCCCGTTTCGGCCCTCTATGTATGAACTATTGCCATTATATAGCGGCCGCGCAAGATATGCCGGACAGGAGTAAGAAAAACGCCAGAAGTTGACGGGAAAGGAAAGAAGCCTAGAGACGTATGTAGTGAACTAGTTATACTATTAAATTTTAGGTCACTTTTTCAAAGGAAGCTCGAAAGCTCACCAAATTACTGAGGGGATTATATTTCTAAGACCTAATTTCGAAGCACTAACCAAATCATCCGCGAATATGAAGATGATATTTGGTGCAGTGGCATTAGAAGCGTCCGTTGTCGAGCAACACCATGCCGTTGCCAGCACAGCAGACAAGAAAGCTCTCAACATTCTTTACTTTCTGAAATTCACATAAAATATTACTGTGCATCATTTGCCAGCGATTTAAGGCGTCATCGATTTACCCCTTTGAACTGTAATCCGGAGCGAGATTAGGCTATTCCCAAGTGCGTCCGATTTACCTGATATTGAGATATATGTAGTGTAATCTATATTATGGGCACCCGGATTGGCATTACGAAGATTCTAATCTCTTCCGAACGTATATTAAACCCACAAAAGTGATTTTTGGGTTCTTACATACAGTTTTGGAGTTACCACTGATCAAACTAGTCCTAAATCCGGTTTAAATTAAAAATGAAAGCCGTATCCGCGAAGAAGAGTCCAACACCTGCGGGATAATCTAAACTCGGATTGCGATTTAAAGTAGCAAACAGATGACGTCTCCAGCGTGACAAGTACTGCAGGGTAGTGTGTGAGACACGACACAAAGACAAGACTCTGAGGCCAGCATAAGTGTTGTTGCAGGTATGACTAGTCCTATAGTTACACTATAGCTCGCTTTAGAGAAGTGAAACAGTGACTATTTTAAAACAGCGTGTGTTGGTGTCTGTGTTTTCGAATTGGAAGCAGAAAGATACGTTGAAAGTTGTCCGGATTATGGTACATGCCCCAGCCGGCTGTGTGTGTGCTCGGACTGACTCCGTAGTACTCCAATAAAAGTTAGACTGGCAACTATGTTTGCTGGTAAAGTAACTGTTGAAGTATAAAATGCAGACCTCTACACTTCAATAATAGGTAGAGATAAACGCCTCTCCTTTTCCTCAACCTTTCTGGTGAACTCTTTTGAAAAACTTAACAACAGCTAGGTCCCAAGATCTGCAGTATTCTGTAAGTATTCTACTATGAATTTCTTTACGTTGTCTGAGAGTAACTTCTCATGTTACGTAGCAGAATGTTGGGGCTGAGGTATGACTTGGTTCATTTCATAAAAGGGAAAACTGAAGCCCCCCTCTCCTATTGGTGCTGCTGTTGTCACATCGTTGAGGATAGGAACCTCCTGATACCCCCTGGCCTCCATCCTAACTGAAATCCTAATCTCTTGCAGAGAATTATCTATCTGTGGATGGACGTCATAAAGACCAAGACCGTAATAACAAGCTGCAAAACATGATCATGCCAAAGGAAGAGCTAGGGTCAGCAAGAACCTACTCAGTCTGAGCACAAGGGGGGCCGAGCACAAAATGGTTCTCTTTCGCATACAGCATGGCAGCCAGGAGTAGGTGGTTAATGTCCTGCAGAAGGCCATATGGACGACTGGCAGCCCTCCCATCCCAGCCTCTTGTCCAGAGCGCTGTTTCTCTCAGTGCGCAGGGAGGCGTGCATAGGCCTTTTCATAAACTCCAATAGGGCACTGACGATGTTAATTCTAAAAAGGTAGTCTTCCTTAAAGACAACTTTGATAACTCGGGGTAACAGTATTACGAGGAGTACAAAAAGAAAGGCAAAGAGAGGAGCGGAAAGGGGGAGGAGAAGGAGAAAAAAAAGGAGGAGAGGAGGAGGAAGACGCGGGAGAAGATGGAAGAAGAAGCTGATGGAAACGGACAAAAATAACTAATAGAATCTTCAGTTCTATGCGTACTGCTTCCTGTTCAACGATGCAATTGCAGTACACAGCTCTTTATCTATTTTTATATGGCTATTGAGCAATATGTAACTGTTTTTAGTGTGGACATAGTGAAACACGGGCGCATCAGAATTAATCAGAGGCGCACTAGGATATGTAGCGGCGCTGTTGCAGGGGCATAGGAGCAATGAATGAAGAGGAAATTTGGGCGCAGGTGCACTACCTGTGAAGATTGGGGCGCAGGCGCACTGAAAAAAAGTGTGCACACACCTAATAGTTTGTAGAATGCGCATTTTTTTCACCCAATTTGGGAAAGATCATAAGGAAGCGTAAGTTAAAGTAAAGTATGTATTACAATGCTTTTGTCAATGTATTACAAAAAGCTTCTATACCAACACGGTTAAATTAGAGAGCCAAGTTCGGTAAACAAAAAACATAGGTCATAAACAGACATCTGCCAAGTTGTACGTCGTGTACTAATTCACTCAATAAGATCTGGATAAAAGTATTCGTTATTCGTTGCGGCGCTTGTATGTAACGTCTACCACAAAAAAAAATTATTTTTTTCTTCTGTGTCTAGTCCAACACCAACTATTTCAAGTATGTATTTAGATAGTTTCTACCTGGCGAGGTAGTTTGTCTGCTGATGCACAAATAGTCTGTCGATTACCGAGACTGTGAAACTCGAGGGCTGTAGTAGACAAATGCGAGGCGCACTAGCACGAGACCAAGAGATACTATTATTGTATGGTCATCAGAAATTCCGGAGGAGAGACGATAACGAGTTTCTAATCAGCCACGCACGTTAATGCGCAGCTTGTGTGCTACACAAACGTACTGTAAACTAGAGGTATACTGATACTATCGGTACCCGCGTGTACCCGATGTATCGGCCATTTTTGAGGGTATCGGCCAGAACAGGGTTGATTTTGCCGCTGCCGCCGATACTTTTAGAAAAACTATGGAAATTTGAATTCTGTGGATGCACGACTTTCTCTAGTCACAGTACTGAGGGCGGAAGATGTTTTATTTTAGTAATTTAGCGCTTTAATTTTTTTATTAATTTAGATACTAAAATATTATATGTAACGAAAATATTACCCAGTAATTATTTAAAAGAGGAGGAAGATTTCTGAAATCAGATATTGAAAATATAGTCAAGCGTCAGCAGCTAACGTCAGGGTTGTCCTGCAGCAGAAGATGAAAGAAACGCGGCGAAAACATATGCAAATGCATCGTAGTTTCTACTGCACGTAAAACGTTTTGCTAATCTCAGAAGGTAGAATGTAGTTGAACGATTATGACAAATTCTAAGCAGTGGGAGTACGATAATTAGGCTCTAAAATCGTGTGAGGCGGAGCGGAATATTGGAAGGTACTTCATGGCTTACAGCTATATGAAGTTACTATAGCACCATTTTACATTTTTGGGACTAGGTTACTTTAGCATCATTTTCTATGGTCGTGATATCTGTGCTTCACTTAAGACTGCTCATATTTTCGTGTTCTTGCCCCTTCTCCGTACCCCGTTCCAGACATGGCTCGATGGCTCGAAGGAAAGTGTATCCTCTATTTCTGTAACTATACCACAAATCTACCTCGGCTACACTGCGTGTCAAATGCGTTCTGTACAGCTCGCCATTCATCTCTAATCAAAAGCCGTGTGTACTAGACGGCCAGGATGGAAAATAACTTCTATCTATCACACTAAATGCGTGCAGGAAAGGATTAAAATGAGTTCTCATGGTGGTTTCAAAAGTTTGAGAAACTCGTGTCTACGCACAACATATCTTGCTGCGTCGATCTCGGGAAAGATTGACTGGTGTAGCCCATAACGGCCGAATGCACCATATATGGAATACAGGATTCAGTGGTTAATAATATGCATAATTATTGAGGTATCGGTATTCTATTGAGTGCTCCGCATCTGGAACACACTCTTCTCTAGTTTTAAGCACGGTTGGCGTCGATACACGCAACCCCGGATGAGTAGCGCTCAGAAGTGTGTGAGGTGATGTTGTGTTCGCACATCGCTGCAAAAGCGTTTCATTTTCATATCCATGGATGAAAAACCAATGAAGTTAGTGATGTGGGATTTTTACAGTGTGTTTGTGAATGTTTTAACGATATGCATAACCAATCAGATCGGTAATATTGATATTGGTTACCAGCATAACGCCCGAGTTATGTATGTGCCCTTCATGGTACGCCAGGCTCTCACCAGGGTGGCCATGTGTGTTCCATATATGGAACAAGCGGCATAATAATATGATACCATTACCTACTGAATGTGCATAAAATCCCATTATATATTTCCTACGTTACATTATTAGTCTTTTAATTTACAGCGCTACCTCCGAGGCTCTTCTATGGTCTCGTACAACTATTAGATCATCAAAATATGCGAGCATACTAGTAACTGCGTCAGATAAAGAAATTCTGATCATTATGAAGTCCTGGACCAAATTACATGTATACTGTTGATGCTAATGGATATAAATAAAGTTTTTTATTGCAAAAGCTATGTTTCCCTGTACCCAATCATGACAATAGTCCGTGGTTCTTGTACTTCTGCCACCACCACTACTTCGTTTAGGGAGCTATATTCCTCACAGGACTCCGTGTGGTTCTTAAAACATTTTCTTTCATCTAGCCTGCGACAACAATTCTTCCATCAACTGTTGTCATGATTAAGTACGGAGAAACATAAGTTTTATAACAAAATATTTTATTTATCTCTTAGCATCATAATCATCAGAATTTCTTCATCTGACGCAGTTTCTAGTATGCTCGCTTATGTTGATGATCTAATGGTTGTACAGAGACCATAGGAGAGCCTCGAAGGCAGCGCTGTAAATTAAAAGACTAATTAGTAATGTAGGAAGTATATAATGGGATTTTATGCACATTCATAGGTCATGGTATCAAATTTATGCCGATTGTTCCAGATATGAAACACACATCGCTCCTCTTTTGGGAGCCTGATGTACCATATCTGGAACACAAATTTATTTTATTCAATATGTATTTTTTTCAAAAACGTTTATAGATCTGTCATCTATGAACCTAAGCAACTTCACACACCAATGAAAAAATAATAGTTCCTGATTAGATCATAATTCAGGCAGTGAAGGGTTAATTGACAGCTAATCGTGAATTTTGTAGTCAGTGATCGCGTAATCGACCAGAAAATTGCATTGCTGCAATAAATACTGCAAGCTCTACCACATTCTGCGCGAATGCATTAGTTTGCAGGTCTTCTGACAACGCTTGGCTTGTCAGCTTGCACTCATTCATTTGACTAGAGCGTGCTTTCGCCTTTCATTTAATTCTAGAGATGATTTTCTGAGCTGCCCTTACGTTTTCCGACGCGCTCTTTGTCTGGGTGCTGTACAGTGCTTGAGTTTCGCAATTTCTTGACATATTCAGGCGTGTTTAACTGTCATGCTTCCAGCGATGTATCTAATCAGGTTAGCTAGCCTGAACTCAACAAACTTGGTACTGAAAACTAACTGTATTGGCCACACTTCATCCACGTTTAGGTATGACATGCGTTAATTAGTAAACGCCGTATTAATTGATAAGCTAATATTATTAGCATATAATTTCCCAAAATATTAGTACAAGAATGGTTGGGTTTAGTCGTTGTTATTGGCGTTGATGGCGTTAGCATCATTTTCAATAGTAATCTTAGCACGACGCAGTGGCCACCAAATCCTACGCTGCCTCACGAAGATAAAGAAACATGAAGCATGCGTAGAAAAGCCTGAAACAAATACACAAGAGGGGTCACCCATTAAATTATCGTGCATGGGAACTAGCTGCAGGTATGAAAAGCAATGGATGAACAGACGCTTCATCAATTGGAATGAGAAAATAGAATAAGGAAAAATTGATCCGACAGAACAGTATGACAAAAGCCTAACAGAAGCTAAATTCATTGGTATATTCCTTTTGGACAGGGGCTTCCCTTAAGTATATATAGGATGGGCAAATCTAATTAACCTATCGTCTAAAATTACAGCAGCATTAATGCATCTCATGTTTAAAATAAAAAGCAAGGCAAAAATCGCTAATCGTATAAGGTCATTTTATTTGATTCAAAAAATTATTATTGAATTAAAATGAAAGTTTCTAACCAACAGTCCTTCTTCAGCAAAATTCTGTAACATAACAAACAAGAAAATTAAAGGGTAACGAATCAAAAGTCGTATTTATAAAAGCTAGTCCTAGAAAGCGACGCTATTCTATTGCGTGCTAATACAGTAAGGCTGCAAAAGTCAATTGTAAAATTAAGAACTAGAATAGTATTACACTGAACAGGGAAAAATTTACTGATGGGAGATTTAACTTAATTGACTTGTGACCAAAGTATTGTAGTTTGATCAAAAACGTTTGTTGATTACACGGGTGAACTGCTGGAAAGTGATCATAAATCTTTGATAAAAATTTATTACTTTGTGAATTACTTTATGAAGGTTCTACCTGTCGTACCATCATGACCAGAGTTTCCGAAAGCGCTGGGCCCAATTGTATAGGACCGGTCTTCCTCTCGGTTCCCCTCCACTTTCCTCTGTTAGGTCACATGCTGAAATCTGTAGCATCCCAGTCTCAATATAGGATTTAAAATACTTGCAACAAAGATTTGATGAGGTTACCTAACGTCATTTAATGTCTTAGCGTCCCATAACTTGTTATTACTTTCACATGGGCGTATTCTCTATTGATAGCTTGTTTTAATCTGTATTTTTCTGTATGATCAAAGACAATAAATAAAAGTGTATCTACAATATAATAAAGACCGATATGTATTTATCCGTTTATATATTTATCTGTTTCCTTATCCATTTTCCGTCACGCTTTAACAAAGCAGATAGGCGGAAATTAGCCTAGGTTGGAGGCTCTGGCCGACCGCTCAAGTTCTATTGAAACCTCATTGGTAGAAATTAGGCCAGGTTGAAGATGATGGCAAACGTATATATGTGAAAGTACTGTAGTTCTTTCTTTGCCTTCGTTGAAGTCACCTCAATGCAGATACATTCAGCTTCTCAAAGCAATCTCTTGCTTCGTGATTTGTACTCTCTTCTGAGGATTCCTTCATCCAAACTTGAACTGCTAATGGTCTCAGTTTTTTCCACCTATACAAATTCAGGTTAAAACCCAACTCAGGTATAGATATTTCATTTTTTTGGCGAAAACAAGGAACAAGTTTCAATTCTAACAATTAGGTTTCGATAAAATTTCAATCGTAATTTATTTTAATATTTCAAGTTCTTTTTTTTAAGGAATATAGGTTCTACTTTTAACATTTGTTAAAATAGGCTTCCTTCTTAATGCTCCTTGATAGTGTTTTAAATTCCATTATAATTATAGAATCGAAAGATTGTTAATGTTCAGAGGTTCGAACTATATAACTTCCACAGTAATAAGCGCTGTAAAACTCGAACTAGAACGGCGGCGTACAGTCCGGTCCAAAATAGGGGCCCCTCTTCAGCGCAGACTTGCCGCCCGGAACTCTCAACGCAGGTGTGCAAACTTGAAATTGTAAATGTACCGTCAAATCAAGAGTTACTGCCTCCAGGTAACGGATGCAGCGAAGAAGACTGGCACGAACGTCAGAGCAGCAGGAAGCCGAGGACAAAAACGCAGTACTGTAAAATGAAATAGATATCCCACTATGAGTTTCAAACGTATTTACATGACAAATTACGAACCTAACGAATTCTATAAACAATAAACTGATTATTTTCTTTTGAAACTTTAAATAATAGAAAAGGAGACAAACCCTTTTTCAAGAAAGTTTAATTTCACGGCAAATTGATTGATTAATTTTACGGATTTTAAGTTTCTCATAGAAATGTAAAATAGTACCTAATTGAACGATAGCTGGACAAAGTACTTTGTAGGAGAGCCGCTTAGCGCAGCACTGTAGCAAAGGCGTCACACTCTCAAAACCCCAACACGGCACCCAGCAGCGTAGGCAACAAGAAGCGCGGTACTGTGAGAAAATGCAAAAATTGAAGGAACTCAAATGTTTTATAGTAAATGAAAAAAGATAGTTACGCAAAATAAATGAATAAATCTGTTCAATCAATTAAAGCAAGTTAAACTGAGTTCTGAGTTTTGAATAAATTTAACTAAAATAATTGAAAATTGTAGCAATTGATTAGAAAATCTAACAAGTTTATGTGTAAATAGCTTTAATATAATAACTTAATGTCACACCTGAGATTAATATTTCCTCTCAAGGTGAATCTTCACTTCTTGACGAAAAAGTTAGTAGAAAAATTGAAGGTGGTGCTTTGAAGAAAACAGGCAATTTTAGCTAAGGTTTTAGAAAAGATATAATAAGGGGCGAACTACTATCAATGTCTCCGATAAAAACTGTCCGAGACCAACTTTTAGACGATAGAGCCGCGAAAAGATAAGTTAGTTAAATAGTTAAGTAGTTTAAGTTAATCAATTCAAGTAGCTAAGAAGTTTAAGTTTCAAAGCACCATAGAAAAGTTCCATGCCATTCACTCGCACTATCACACATTTGCGTAGGAAAGAAGCATGCAAATGAAAAAAAAAAGACTGCAGCAGGCAGAGCCCAAGGCTTCGACCCGGTATGGGTCACTCGCAGTCCAGCGCTGCTCCAACGGCACCGTGACGACGATAATCGATATATTTAAGGGGTTACATCCAGTAAGGGGTTACATCCATATAAGAATTTAACTTGGATTTAGATGAAGAAAATTTGATGAATAAGTATGTATTAAATTTTGGCAAGCCAGCTATAGTGTTACCGAGCAGAAGGAAGCTCCTTAGCCAAATGACGCACCGAGCCAGGTAAGCTGTTCCCTTCCCGTAACATTACCATAGTCCGGCTTGTTTAAGTAAATGGCGCGACGTCATTAGAAGTCTCGCCGATACTAAGGCGGTGCCCGATGGCAGATTCGGAAGAATTTCTCATACTAGGTACATAATCAACGAAGCACCGAGTAAGATATTCTTCAGCGATTAGCAGGCGGGTAAACACCACGAGGATTTCTTGGCGGCAAACAATTTTTTCCATTTCGGGTTCTCCGTATTTATTGGGAGCGATATCGACTACGGGCCAAAAAAGCATTGCTTTACAAGATATTTAGTTGCGGCCTGCACGTCTTGCGAACACAAAGTATTGATGGAATTGACAAAGTAGTAGCTACATAGTCACCCAAGGTGGGTATCTTTGATATACGCTCTGAATCATGGAGACACTTGCCAAAGTAAAATTCACACCACTGATATTTGTCTAATGAGGGACAGTTGAAATAATTCAAACAATGAAGATATTGAAAGCTGAAGCTGAGTGGTACGAGTATCATCTTTTCCATAATTATATCGAATCTATGGCAAGGTATAGAGCACAGTTCCTTAACAGAAGATAGTTGTGTCAAATTTGAGTGTAAGCGCTACGCCCCTAATTTTTCAGGTTTGTGACGTCACAATTGCGTCCCGCCACTGTTGCAGCGACGAATCTTTGATATTTCCATAGTGGCGTGACGTAATTTTGTGGCGTGACGTAATTTTAACGTCACAAACCTGGAAATTTAGGAGCGAAGCGGATTCACCCAAATTTGACACAACTATCTTCTGTAAATGAACTGTGGTATAGGGCGACCTTACGTATGAATGCACTTCTTGCATACCCGAAGTTGACATCGCAGCACTGGAGACAACTGAAGTTGCCATTAGCACTCTCGTGCATCTTTTGAGAGAGCAGAATTTGCTACAACTGCAGAAATTTCAACACTTCAATGAAGCAGATAGTTAAGTATGGAATACCGTACTATGGATACGTATCGCTGGCACTCACATAGCATATGAGCTGACTGGAGTGGCATTCAAGTTTATTACAGTGTTTTCAATGAGATTTTACTTTGGAAGACGCACGTTTAATTAAGAAAGAGGATAGGGAACGTAAAAGAAGAACGATACTACTATAGTCACAGGAAGGAAGATGTGCCAGAAACGTAGAGAGATGAAGGGTCTATGCGGCACAGTGACAAGAAAGACTTGAAGCTGAAAGGTTACGGAAGGGAATAAGAGTTGCTAATAAGCGTGCGAGGGAAAATGTGGAAACAGCAAGTCAGAAAAGACAGCAAACACATCGATTATTGCGTAAATTTTTTTACGCACGGCTCCACTAGTTTCTCATAAAGCAGATCTACGCATCCTCGAGACTGAAAATTTTTAAACTCAATTCTGCTCTCACTGATACCCAAAGTGCATTCATTTCCCCTTCTCATTGTCAACTTTTGGTTCATCAGGCCACATTTTTCACCTTGCATTTTTCTATTTAATCTGTTTTTACGTCTTCTGAATTTGTATCTATACTTTTGTATTTTTCTGTATACGCACTGTAATTTCAAACGCTGGTGAATTAGCTTCGCTTTTTAGAGTTAGCTTCTATAAATACGACTTTAGATTAGTTGTACTTCATTTTTCTCGTTTATTGTGTTACAGAATTTTGCTGAAGATGGAATGCTAGACCGAAACGTTTATTTTTATTCAATGATAGTTTCTTGAATTTTACTAAAATAACCTTGGAATTAGCAATTTTTGCCATGCTTTTTATTTTAATAATTAACCTATCCCCATGCCGACGATTCCACTTTGATGGCAGTGATACCTGCTCCTCGCCTGCGTGATGCTGTCGCTCAGT
>LQNS02000211.1:28809911-28852037 GCA_001587735.2 Parhyale hawaiensis
TAGCCCCCTAAAAATTTAGGACGTAATGCCCCCATACCTGAAGACACTTTTTGAGCAAAAAACAGAAAATTGATCATTTTGACCATTTTCGCCTAAACGACCCCCTTAAAGTTTGCAGTCCAACTGAGCATAGTCCACCCAACAGCAGTTAAACTGGTAACAGTCTAAACGTTTTGCATAACTGTTCAAGTAGTTTTGCAAAATGCTTAGCTGCTATACAGGTGCGGTTTAAACGGGTGCAAAATGGTCAAATTTGTGGCGATTGTTTGAAACAATTAGAGCATTGATAAAACGCAAATGGGAAAAACGGTATATAGTGTTATTCTGCACTGCATGTTCTCCCTTTTTGTGATGTAAATTATGGTAGTCACGGTTTAAAAATTTCATGCGACCTTTGATGGCCAGCAGCGCGCACAGTAATATTTTCTCAAGATAAATCTGGTGTCCAACTGCCATCTTACTGAGCAACATGCCTGTTGCGGCGAAAGTTTACATAAAGAGGCAGTTCCTTCCTTCTGCAAGCATCCAATCACATCTATAGATAGCTAAAACTGAAATATTCTGGATCCTGCCAACCATGGACCTGTACCCCGATCTAGTCACGTTGTGAAAACGTTGGAGACCGTTCAAGAAGTACAATTAATTTAGTGCATCATCTAGGAAGCAATAATTTACATACATTTAATCCTCATGATTACCGACATAAACGTTTGATCAAATCGCAACTGCTAGTACATTATGATTCTATTCTAGACTCACTATGCAAATGCCAAGCAAAATCGCGGAGGTAATCTATTTACTGATAGATATTGTCAAAGCGTTTGATAATATTGATTACTAAATAATATAACCCAAGCTTTCCAATATAGATGTCTATGGGCCATGCCTGCGATTGGTTGAAGCATGATTGACAAAAAAGTGCTAGTAATTATCAGTAATAAGGACCCAAATGACAGCCTATATGCAAGGGAGTCCCTCAAGGCACGGCCTAATATTTTCTCTATGATGATCTTTCACTTGGTGAAACAAGGTAAATTTTCGTGACTTTTTTATCTGTAGATGACACGAATATTAGCAACTGTCCAGCTAGTGTCAAAAATACATGGTCCGTAGCTTTAAATTTTTGAAGCTTTTGCTGGTCATCAGGACTATAGCAAAAATTTTAATGAAACAAAATTCGAACTATTACGAAACGGGGAGAAATTTCTCTCCAATTCAATCAACCTCCTGTACAGCACTTAATGCGAGTGATATCATAAAGAAGAAATTTTGATGACATTGGAGTGAGAATGTAAGATAACGCTACTTCGAGGAATGTTTGGGGAGAGATGTACCCGCTGGAAAGAGATGAAGCCGGGTGGGGGAGGGGGTTTGCTTCTAATTTTCACGTCACGAGAGGCACACATAACGCTAACCTTATGGAAACAATATTGGCAGTGTCTAGAGTTGAATACTGTCTCCTCTTTGGATTCGAGGAAAGGGGAAAACTTAAAACACCCAGGTGCTGTTCAGAGATCGTTTACCCCAAAAGACGCAAAGCATGCAAAATTTAGACTATCATGAGAGACTTTCCACCTTATGTAAAATATACGGTACTCTATTCAACAGAGATTCAATCGAGTCACTGCCGTATATGTTTGGAAATTGTTGAAAGTATTACTGTGACTGTAAATGAGCGAACTGTTGCGAAGTGCCCGGAACGTAGCTACTGGTCGTACGTGTGAGTACGAGTCCCGATCAGCAGGAGTGGCGAAGCCTCTGAAACGATACATTCTAATAGCTTCATCGTCCAGGGCGCAAGACTGTTCAGTGAACTATCCCGTCATATTCTAAACGCTATTAATCTTGAAACCGCGAAGTTTTAAAACTGACTGGACTCCAACAGACTGAAAGTGCGAGACAAACCAGCTAAAAGCGGGAGAGCGAATTGTTGTGATTAGTCACTACTAGTTCTTACGCTAGGCACGGAGAGTAATGTAACACATGTTACTATTGTACAAAATACAGTAGGTTGGGTGAATAACGCCACATGGACCTCGTCCTGAGATATTCACAGGTCAGACAGGTACCCTTTTACGTATATGATTAGCTTCTGCCAGGAAGTTCTGAATTTATGCGCCTCGAGTCTTTCTATTGTACATACTTTTTCCCTGACATTTTTTTTATCTGCGAGTCAATGGAAGAAGAGCGAGCACAAGAAAGTTTTACCCTACCGATCTCTCGCATTTGGCCTCGGTAGCCGCTAAGCAGGTTGCTGCAAAACTCCCTGGAGTCAGTTTGCTCCCACCTGCACACCGTACGTAGCCAACACGCTGGGTTAGATTACATTATATAGGCGGCAGTAGACGAACCGATAGGCCCATTCCCAAAGAGACACCGGAACGTCCGTTCCGACCCTCTATGAGCTATTGCCATTATGTTAATAGGATATAAAGGACTGGGGAAAAGAGAAAAAAAAAGGAGGAAGAAGAATCTCAGTAAAAGAATAGATCATGAATGCACGTAAACGCGATCAACAGCCGCTGATATGCGGAGCTTAAAGTTGTCACACTGTGTAGTTGGGGCGGAAGAGAGAAGAAGACGGATTAAGGTGGCCTTGGAAGCTTTGGCCGTTAAGAGTGTGCGACTCCTGGAGGAGGAGTTCTTAGCTGTGGGGGATGTCTATCCCAATGTATGCCAAGACGATTTTTATACGTGTTGACTGTTTCCGCAATAACAAAGTCCGAAGGGAGTCTATTCCAAATGCTGACTATGAAATACGGAAAGAACTGCTGACTTAAGGTTGTTCTTCAAGTTCTATTCTTGAGTTTCTGACCGTTGTTTTGCAAGCGATCATTAAGGTCTCTTTCAGAGTCCCGTTGCGGGCACGTCGTTGAAGCCATTCAAATACTTTAATGTTTCTATTAGTTGTTCTCTGAGTCGTCTTTGCTCTAGAGAGATGAGAACCAGTTCTTTTAAGCGACATTCATACGGCTTGATTCTCAGCTGAGGTATCAATTTCGTTGCTCTGCGTTGGACTCTTTCCATTTTATCGATATTTTTAGACAAATATGGCGACCAGAATTGAGCAGTAAATTCTAAATGAAGCCGCACTAATGCCTTGTACAAGGGAATGATGACGCCCTTGGCTACTTGCACTACAAGCCAGCGTATGGCTCCAAATATAATTAAATTGTACACGCTAAAACAGCTTGGTCACATGGTGCTCTAACTACATGAACTATCGAAGTGTCTATGTAATTTAGCTATCTCGAGTTCAGAAGCCTGCCTAATTATATTAAGCCAATGGGGGTATGATATATCTAGCTGAGCTTGCCTTAATTGCCTAGAGCCACAAGTACAAGTTATTGTTTACTATCCATTGAGTACCTTAGAAGCTTCTCTGTTCTCTTCCATGTTGTCCAAAGCGCCAGGATCTCGGCTCAGCAGGATGACTGCAGCAGGACTGTCCCGTACCCTCTGCAGGACTGTCTCCAGCTCCGTCTCGGGACCTAAGTCGTCCAGGCCAGTGGGACCGTACCAGCCATCAAAGCTAGCTTTTGACGACTCAGAACCTTTAAAAGAGACAAGAAAAAGCACTATCTTGATTCCTATAATCTAAGCAGAATACAACTGTGGGAAATTATTCTCAACTAGGGTAATGTCTCAATTACCGAATGCCCATCTATTACCGAATATAGGTAGGAATCTTATTGCGTTCGGTAATAGAAAGGCATTCGGTAATTGAGACATTACCCTACCTCCTTTTGTTTGTTAATCACAAGCTATTCAAACACTTCAAATTTTGATAACTGTTGAGACATTTTCTATCACAATGGACGTCACATGAGAAAATTATAAATGATACATAAGTGATTGACTGAGTAAGTTCGCTAAATTATATCGCTGAATTTTTGGAAAGCAGGTACAGCAATCAAAGTCTTATATTTTCAAAACGTATAGACTCCACCTACTTACCTATACGCAAAAAAAAAAAATCATTCGCTTACTTCGATGACAAGCTTGCAGTTTACTTTTGCTTACTTTTCATATTGTTCCAAGAAGTTGTGCATTTCAGTTCACTTTTCGTAACTTTATAAGCACATCCTGAAACTGGAAGCGAAAGTATCACTACAGCAAGAAATTATTATACCAATAGGCAACTCACTAATTCGAAGCTTCCAGTCGCCCACCCTGAGCGCGGAGCTGACGTCCACAGGGTCGATGTTGTGCAGAAGTTCCTGTCGCGGACCAGGAGCGTCGGAGGACAGAGTTGGCCACATGTCCATGCCGTCAATGCCTTCCAGGTTTGCAGGATCTCCTCCTGAAAGGGGCATTTCTTAATTAAGAAAGTGTGTATTCTAAATGCAGTATGCTTCAAGGATAACTTATGTCACGCCATTTACTTTTTTTTTAAATAATAGCAGTTGGTTATCTCAAGAGCTGTCGCTGTCTACCAACACTGAAGCACTACAGGTTGTGGCCTAGCAACTACATGTAATATTTTGCATTACCTGCGGACATTTCTTCGACTTGTTGACATTCTTGGATCTCTTCAATGTTTCCATATCGAGTAGTTCCATTTCTTGTAGCTTTAGAGTAGCAGATATGCCTCACTCGCAGTTAGTGCAATTGTAATGAACTACTCTATAGCTACATAAAGGGTAATAACCAGAGTTCGTTAGAGAAACACTTATACGCTGCCAAACTTGTATGGTGACTGAACATTCACTTACAGACTTCAGTCACTGCACCATACATACTGTCCACTCTTCACAAATAAATTTCAAGGCTGATGCATTGATTAGAAAAACTCATTCAAAATAAGTCCACATTCCTCACATATATTGCTATCTAGTGTTCCAAGGAACGTATTTACCAGCAAGAAATACAAATTTATTGGCATACCTAAATAATAAATTGGCTGGTAACAGTATTATAATTATATACGGTCATTCTTGGAGTCATTAATTAACTATTTGAAATTTTAATTGTTTTCAACGATTTTGGGTTTCACCGGATTTGTGTTTCTTGCTCGCAATTATATGCTTTACAGCATTATCATGTTTTTTATACGGACTTATTGATAACCTCTACGACCCTATTTTCCTCGAGTGAGACATTTTAAACAATACTTTCTTACTAACATAAATTTTTACCCCAGGCGACAGAGGGTTAATCCAGAAAAGTTTTATACAAGTTTCAATAAACCAGTAGATAAAATTAAGATACACGAGCGGTTTCATATTGTACGTCGTTCAATTTGGACATAGTGTTAGGTTGCCAGGATTTGAGGAGGATAGACTTTCAAACACAATTTAGCACGTGCAGTCAGTTCACTTTTGACCTCAAGTATAATTCAAGGCACGGACGGAGTTCTCACTTATCCAGAATTTTCGGCAGAAAGCGACTCACCAGCAGCAGAGTAGAGCGTAGGCAACCAGTCCACAATGGACATAAGATCATTATTCACCGTCTGTGAATTCGTCTGAATCAGAGGTGACCAGATCAGTCCCGCAGCTTTTATGCCACCTTCCCAGTAGACACTCTTCACCTGCCCGCACACAAAACTCACTGTACTTCTTTGAATGACTTGTCGTTATTTTCTAAACGTTCACAAGCTGAAGCAATGTCATTTATGTGTCAGTCTATCCAGCTACCTATGAAAAAGTCGGAGAATTTTACGCATACTAGCAATAAAAACAAACAAGACCATCGGTATTGAAGCTGTGAAGTTTATAAACTTACTGGACGCATACTTATAGCAAGGGCCAGATAAATCAGCTGTAAGCGGCTACGTGCTCGTAAATATGGGGATAACTCGCTAGTATAGCTCTCCCCCTGGTCACGGAATGCACCATCACCTCTGCATAATATATGCAGCGTGAGTAACGTCATCTAGACTTCGTCCGAAGAATCATCACGGTAGAGTAAGGCTAAGCTAGTTGATGCACGCATTGTTACCGCTCTGCAGATGAAAAGATCGGTGAAATAATCTACCACAATTTCGAGTGCAACTGCTCGTGACTGGCGACAGATTAGCGTTGAGATTACTACCAGGGGCGTTATGGTAGAAATAAGCTGTAGCTGCTCCTGAGCAGGAGCCTTGAGGTCGGCGGACTGGTGCGGACTATGGTCACTTCCGACCTACAAAATTAGATGAACCCTCTAGGACCCACGTTACACTGTCGCCTCAAAACCAAGCTGGCTCCACTGTTTAGTTTCTATTTTTCGTCCATGGAATAAACTTTTTTCTGAGCTAATGTTCACATGGAGTAGAATATGAACGAAGGAAAAGGAGAAGATATTCCAGAGAGCAGCACCGAAAAAAAACGAAGTGAAAGGGGGTTTTGATGAAATAATTAATGTCTGCCGTTATTAAATGAATGTGCAGGCCACTAGTTCACATAATAATCAGTGCTTGGGTATCATTTAGCTAACTGGTTTACAATAAAAATTTATGTTATAAATTAATCATTTGAAGATGGTATAGCTTTGTATCAGAGGTAAATTCACTACTCACATGTATTAAATATGATCCCATTCCCTTATGTATGGCCCAGCCGTCAAGTTTGTGCGTACAATCTCGCAGTATCAGCTAATGGTATGAGACAAGTAGTGAGCCTAACTAGTATTAAGTGCTATTAAATTAGCATTATCCCCAGTACATACCCCTCGAAGTGGCCAGTTTGAAGCGGAGTTGCTGGTGCTGCCCACTGCAGCTCCTCCGTTGTCCGAGCTGAAGATGATGATGGAATTGTCCAACATGTCGCGGTCGTCCAAAGCTTCCAGCACCGCCCCGACTGAGTCGTCCAGCTTCGCTAGCATTGCTGTTTGATTGTACATAGTGACTTTTTATAGATTAGTCACAAGGGGTAAGGATTCATTGGGTTACTGAGAGTTGTAGATCTGGCTAATTGGAATGAATGTGTATACTTTGGTCAAGTTATAAAAACTGAATCTCTTTCCACACGACCAATCGTGAAAGTCCGCCATGTATATCAGTATGATTAAGTGATTATTTATAAATTCACAGTTACTAATGCTACAGCGTACATGTATCTTTATAATGGCTTCACTTTCAAAGCACACGAAATCTTGCCTGCATAAATTCTGCGGTTTTCATCTTCAATATACGAGAACTTTTCCACAACATCAGCTGGAGCCTGGAGTGGGTCGTAGGGATTGGCGCGATGGACGGCGAGGTGAGACAGGTACAGGAACAGCGGCCTGCTCGAGTTGTGGGCCCGTATCACTGCCACAGCCTCGTCAGTAAGCACGTCCGTTACGTACTGACCTGTTGAGGACGCGGATCACAATTTTTTCCCTTAAAATAAAAAGTGATGCTTAAAGTTCAAACTCCTGGTGAAAGCCCTATCTATCCATGTGCTCGCAGTATCTTCATCGCTTTTCGATTCATTAGGCGGTTCACGCATGAGCCTTTCCCACGATAGCCGAAACTTCTGACGTTGATGATGGTGAGGTGAACGGTGATGCCTCACGACGTTTCGATGATTGTAAGAACGTCCCCTCGCTGCCGTCAGAGAAAGGCTCTCGTGTGAACCTGACTCAACCTTCACTGTGCTGGAAATTAACGTTTCAAATCAGAGAGCCCGTTCTACTGGCTTATCAAAGTCAATCTAAGCTGATGCCACTAGTTTGAGGTAGACACGGGCATTGATTTTGCTCTTGGGTGAAATCGTGTTGGGAATATTGAAAACAAGCAAAATCCGCCTGAGATGACTGGAACGTCCATCGTACATAGCATGGTTGAGGGTCCGGCTCGCCGTCTCATGAGTAAGCGATTTAAGGTTGAAATCTCAAGCACCATTTAACGGAGCGAAGCTAAGGCAATTACCTGTTATTGCGGTTTCGTATTAGTGATCTTGGTTTAGACCGACCTTGCCGACCCAATCGTTAGAGTTACATAGTTAGTAGAACTAACTAAGTCGAACGAGCCCCATGTCTTGAAGTTGGTTCGCACGGAACTCTTTTTTAATCTTAACGGTAGCGTAATAACATTCTCACAAAAAAAGCTGATCTCCAACAAGACCTTGACCACCTCATTGGATGGAGCAGAACGTGGCAGCTGAGCTTTATTGTCGACAAAATTAATGTTCAGCAATGCACATAGGGCTGGTGAACTCTTTAACCCAACTGAAAATGAACGGGACAGAATTGGCTGCTGTCACCCAACAACGTGACTTGGGGATAACTATTACAAACAAATTACAACACAGTCAGCAAGTTGACAACAGGGTGAAACAGCACTCGAACAGCAGAGTACTGGGATTCATCACCAGGAATTTTGAATAGAAGTCCAAGGACATCATCGTTCCCCTGTAAAAGCCGTTTGTGCTGCTACACTTTCAATTTGCTGTTCAGTTTTGGTTGCCACATCTGTCTAAAGATATCGTTATCATGGAAGGAGTTCAACGCTGAGCAACGAAGTTGATACCTCGGCTGCGAAACAAGCAATACGAATCGCCTAAAAGAACCTGGGCCTGATCTCTCTTGAGCAAAGACGATTCAGAGGGCAACTAGGAGAAACGTGCCTACATCTGAATGGCTTGAAGGACGTGCCGACAATGATCGCCTGCGAAACAACAGTCAAAAGCTCAAGCATAAAGCTCGGAGAACAACCTTAAGTCAGCAGTTCTTTAAGCATTTTGTAGTGAATATTTGAAATAGACTCCCAACGTTGTCGGTAAACTACTGACGTTGTCGGTACGGAGACAATCAGCTCGTTTAAAATTATCTTGACAAACATTGGAAGAGGCATCATCCACAGCTAAGAACTCCTTCTGGAATCGCAAACTCGTAACGGCCAAAACTTCCGAGGCCCCCTTCGTCCATCTACATCTCTCTCCCGCTTCAACTACACAGAAAGACGTCTCTAAGCCGCTCATGTCAGCATCTATCGATCGTGCTTGCTTGCTTGCTTGCGTGCTTGCATGACCGCCTCTTCGACTGAGATTCTTTCCACCCCTTTTTTTTCTAGTATTATCGGTCATCTATATCCTTGTGACATAATGACAGTATCTCATAGATGGCCGGAGCGTAAGTTCTGGTGTCTCTTTGGGAATGGGCCTCTTGGTTCGTCTACTGCCGCCTATCTAATCTAATCTAAATGTTACCAGGCATCACCGTGACACGAGCTACGCATGTGAACCCTATTTTAAGGTCCGGCGTATCATGAAATATGCTATTCACTTTTTTGTGACTGTGTTGCATTACAGCCGGATATCACTTTGCATGTAATAAAAAACTTAGAACTGAAATGCATGAACAAGTTCGTAAATATCAACCCATACCCCCAAAAATAGATGAGAAATTGTAGGTAGGCTGCTGACATTTTCTCACACAATTGTGTACCCAGCGAAAGATTTGTTAAAGTGGTAGGCATCAAGTCAGTTGTCTTTGCTTGCTCTAGGTGTATGTTTATAAGGTCTAATCTAAAAATCGCTCTCACTCTCTGGTCACAAGTTTTTTCTATCAAATAATATTAAAAAAACTCACCGTACAAGTCATCAGCAACATCCATATTGCAACATCCAAATTAAAGTGTCAAAATTTCAGTGTCATGAAACAGCGGAAGAAAACTTAACCTTAACCTAAACTGCGGCTCTAATTTAAGGATCTCCCTTTACTTAAAAAACTTGGAAAATGTTTGTTTTAAAGGAATAATAGAAGTTATTCACGCCTAATACAGTAACAGAAACACACAAAAATAGCTTCATACACTGTATACTGCAGTATGGTCATAGTAGTCGACATGACCAGTCCAGTAACCGAGATGGTAGTCAAAACCACGAGAAGTTGGGCTGTAGGTGTCGTGGTGCAAACCCAGGTGCCACTTGCCGATGATGACACTCGAATAATTGGCCAGACCCTTCAGGTGCTGAGGCATTAAGGTGATGTTCAGTGGAAGGCCAAAAGGTTGGGGAGCCATGATCACACCGTGCTGCATTCCTGCACCAAATATCGATAAAAAAAATTCTGTTTGATAAAGGAGGATTTGCGTTACAGTTTTTCGACGCCATCACTACCCGTCACGAATCCAAATGTTTCGTTGCTTTCCTGTCAACAGCAGAAAAATATGCAGTTTTTGTTGCCAATTCAGTCTAAGGTTTAAAGACACCATCCTTCGCTACGGCTCAACAGAACATACCCAGCATCGTGACTCTACACACGTGGCATCACCTGAACTTCTCCGATGACCCACCCGCTAGGTACGACATACGAGGCACATAGCGACACTTTAATGGGGCGGCAGTGACTGACTGGACTGATGAAATTCGAACTCTTGCACGACGCAAAGTAACGATTGAATGCTTTATACTTCATAAAATGGACAGCGGTCAGTGGTGTAGACCTTGTTTCAGAATCGTCTTCCATTTTTTCTCCTCTCGTTTCCTCTATCCTCTACAGCCCACTAACATAATGGCAATATCCCATAGAGGGCCGGGGTGTAAGTTCCGGTGTCTCTTTGGGAATGGGCCTCTTGGTTTGTCTACTGCCGCCTATCTAATCTAATCTAGATCAAAACCGTGAAGATGAAATTAAAGACTGTAGGCATGAGACTGCTAACATATTCATCTTGTAGCTAATGAAATGAATTAGGAGTTTAAACACTAATGAAAAAAAAGAGAAACGGTAGAAAGTTGGACAGTTATCATATCTGTACGCTCGTCTGCTTTTAACTTCAATGGCCGTTTAAAGCAGCATGTTTCATTTTACACAAAAACAAGCAGTTTATAATGCGGCCCGAGAGATCGAGTTCCACTAATATTTTTATACTAATTTCAATACTGTTATATGGACAAAATGAGGCGTGCTAATCGTGCTACCGGGTATACGCTGTATCGTGTTCCGAATGTAATACCTATGAGTGTTTGCGTGTGCAAGAAGGCTAGACAGCGAGTTTTGGTGCTCAGAGCGTGTATTCAAAAGGTGCGTTTTTTTTTCTTAGTGATGAAAGAAATTGTAGTAAAATTATTATATATCTGCACAGGAGATTTTATGTTCGGAGGATACCGCTCTATTGGCAAACGCACCTGTGTGTATAGGATACATTCCTGTCAGGAGGGCAGCCCTGGAGGGCGTACAGATGGCCTGGACGTAGTAGTTGTTGAGGATGATGCCCGAGTAGGCGAGGGCGTCGATGTTGGGGGTCGCCGTCTGAAGAGAGCCGTGGAAGCCAACATCGTTGAAGCCCTGTCGTTGCGAATAAATAGTCAAGATATTGCAGTAGTGCAGTTAAATAGTGGTAACCACGTATCGCCTGCAAGCCTCATTGGAACTATTGTCAGGGCAATAATGTTGTCAATAAACCTGCTGTGCAATATGTATTATATGGTCTAAATGAGCAGAAAAAAAGAAAATTCGGTCCCAACAGTGTCTGTGGTAAGTAACTGGGTTGCATTTTTTCGCTTACTGAAGTCAAAAAGCAGCATAAGGAGGCAGAGGCAGCGCTAGCCATCAGATATGGCTCAGAACATATAATAGGTCGAAATGTTGCTTCAGCAGCGACAAAAGCATGTGGTGTGATGACTCGTGCTGGTCTTTTGTGTCTACTCTGAATAAAATGTGAGACTTGCAGGCCAGTCTAAAACTGCATTTGCCGACCCACTGATTGTATTATGAGGTATGTTGTAAAAGTAACCTCTAACTACTATTCCTGTGCCAGAGCCAGGTACTTACTGAGTAAGCTCTTAATGAAAACCCTATAGGGACTGATTCTGTGAGTGAGTTCACACGTCATTCATCTGAACGCGTTCACTCATCCACAAGCCCAAATGTTTTGTAGTGTCGTTATCAGCAAAGCTTAGCGCACGACGCAAAAAGTTAATATAATGTTTTAACAATCAACCCATTTTGTCTTGCAAGTGTCGCTGGATGCCTCACCGAATTTGAACCAAAATCAAACTCAAAAAACAAGACACTTTTCTGCTACGGTACAGAAATGGTTTCGGGCATGTAAATGAGCGAACGCGTTGAGATTAATGACTTGTGAACTCGGCTTCATTAACCATGCCACATACCAAGCAAATTCAGAGCACTTAGGCTACCAAGTCAACTACCGGATTGAAGGCCGTACGTATGCAGGAATCAATTAAATTCACTTTGTTATCTTTGCGAGGATGGAGGTTAATTTGGGAGGCGCACATTTAATACTGTCGTATGTCGAACTAATGTCGAACTAATCAGTTCTGTCGGCGCTTCGTTCCCAGATCGGCTAAGATTTGGAATTTGTTGTCGGCATCGGTTTTTTGGTCGCATTGGCCTGCAGGCGTTTAAGTCAGCTGTTAATGGTTTTGCTGGATTTCCTTTAGCAGCGTTTTGGGCTTCCCGGTGTTGCAAGATGCTTCATTTGGGTTGTATTACCTGAACGTGGGAGCTCAAGCGGGAAGTTTTAATAATAATATACACACCAGGTCGTCCGCTAGGATGAAGATAATATTGGGAGCAGAAGCGGCTGCCGCTCCAATGAAGCAAAGAGCTACAGATAAAACAACGCCACACATGCTGAACATCATGGTCGATTCTGTAATGAAATATTCTTTATTACAGCACATCACTCTCAAGCATAGTGATAGGAGTAATAGTAATAACAATAATAATAAAAGAAGAAGAAAAAGACTGCATGTAGCAAAAACTTGGGTGAAGCGATNCACATGCTGAACATCATAGTCGATTCTGTAATGAAATATTCTTTATTACAGCACATCACTCTCAAGCATAGTGATAGGAGTAATAGTAATAACAATAATAATAAAAGAAGAAGAAAAAGACTGCATGTAGCAAAAACTTGGGTGAAGGGATAGCTCTTCATATCGAAAGATTCGGTCAGATACATAAACTTTTACGGTAAGCCTACAGCAGTCATTTGGACCTCGTTTAAGGACTCGGGGCAAGCAAGGTAAGGTAATAAATAATCGGGACGGAAAGAAAAGCAGATGCCTAAAAATACAACGTCCCCATCCCTCTCTGTCTCCGAAGGTGAAGAAATGAAAATGTAAAGACCACTGTAGAATATTAGAAAATGTACAGAAAACTAGCGGTAACGTTCAAGGAACAAAGTCAATTTTGACGTTTGATGGTGCCAAAGGGACAGAATACAAAGCGAAACATGATTGCCCATTACATGTAGTAGAATCGCAGTGAAAGTTTTAACTATAAGTCATAATACTCACAGTAGGGTTCATTCTAATAGGTCTAGTATAATTTGTAATTTATTTATTTTTCTGGCATATCGAAGGAAAATGTTAAGCCAACATGTTTTTGCAAAATTATGTTATTCGTCCTATGTCTGTAATATCGCATGAACATTGACTGTCCGCTAGGGTACAGCTAGGAACTAACTTTATTTCTTCTTTCTTTATTAGCTTAGGGTAGAGTGCTGAGCCCCTAACTTCTTGAGTACAGCATCCATATGAAAAAATAACTGTTTTTGTATTATGATTATGTTCGCTCATATAGGATGGATGAGGAGTCGAGGAAAGCCGCGCGACACAGAAATGGCACGATGATATCTTCGCTCATCCCCGGACGCCTGTAATGAGGCTTGGCTCAAAGGGAAAACCTGATCAGGATATATGGTGAGGCTCGTGAGAAATAAAAAAAACGGTCAGACTTACGCTGTTTGATGTCCGAGGACTAGGCCGTACCTGAAAAAATGTCAAGGACCAACGGCACAGCCAGAGCACAACCCAGGAACTAAAAATAATCTCATCTAATGGCAGAAGTATCATGAACAAACGTGATGAACTTTGTGCTCTGGCCCATGTAACCAACTGTGACGTCATCACCTTGACTGAGACCTGGACTCACCCAGGCATTTTGTACGCCGAGCTGCAAATTGACGGATTTAACATAGTCTCAAGGCAGGACCGATCAGACACGGCTTGGGGCCACGGAGGAGGAGTCCTAATTTACGCCAGGAACACGCTGCGGGCCTCTCAAGAGCACTCACTCTTCGGCACAGACACGTTTACTCAGTCGACGGCGGTAAAGCTAAAAACTGTTGCCGGGGAAATTTCTATCGCGTGTATCTCCCGATCCCATACTTCCTCTGAACATAATGACATTGCACTAAACGACCTTATTCGCAGTGTCCGTGGGCCACACGTCATCACAGGTGATTTCAACCGACCAGACATCGACTGTGCAATGCTCCTGGCCGGCTCCAGGGAAAGCCGAGATTTCGTTGAGGCCGTTGGTGACGGATTCCAGGAGCAGCATGTGGATTTTGTGACGAGGATGGTTGCTGGCAAGACGGCTTCGGGCAGCGTCCTGGACCTCGTCTTATGTGATGTAACAGGGAAAATAACGGTGGCTGATATCCAGGACTTCGGTCCTATCGGCAACAGCGTTCATACGGCCATTCAATGCACTATCAACGTGCGGAGCACCACAATTCTAACCAACGAATAAATCATTGACTTTCGGAGGGCCAACTGGGACCACAGGAGTGAGAAACTTGTGGCCGTGGACAGGGATCACCTCTTCGGGTAGAGGCGGACGGTCAAAGATCGGTGGCAAACTTTCAAAGGGGTGCTGCTAGGAATGTGTCCCATTGCAGCCTCGTGGATCCTAACAGAAGCCACATTGGATGAACGCCAAGGTCTCTGCTGCCATAGCGAGAAAGCGAAGGAAATATCGGACAATGAGAGAAAATGGAACGGAAGAGAGAACAATAGGCTATAAGGAATAAGCGGCTCAAGAAGCCAGGAAAGCAATGAGAAACGCAAAGAGGCGCTACGAGAGAAAGTTGGCCAGGGAATTCAAGCACCTGCCAAAAGAGTGAAAGAGCAAACGGTATACTGGGATGGCTTTAAAGGAACCTCATCTCAGGAGATAGTGACGCACTTGTTCGGCTATATCAGCCCTATGTGTGGCCCCACCTGGAATATAATCAGTCGTGTTAGAACCCATACCTGCAGGAAAATATAAAGCTCGTAGAATCTGTTCAGCGAAGAGCCACGCGGATGGTGTCCTGCATCAGCCACCTCCCATACGAGGAACGACTGGATCGCCTCGGCTTAAGAACACTTGAAGAACGGCGAAAGAGAGGCGATCTCATTGAGATTTTCAAAATTATGAACGGTATTACGAATCTTAATTGTAACGACTATTTTAGAACTGTTGCCTCTGTGCGCGACAGAGACACTAGGAACTTTGTTAGAGAGATTTTTATGGTTACAGATGGTTTTTCAACTGCGTAAAGAATCAATTCAGAAATCGAGCCATTGAGGAATGGAATAACCTTCCAGTGACAATAAGACATGCCAGTTCAATTAATCAGTTTAACGTAGGCTTGACGAATGTATGAAGTCATCCACAAGTTGGTTATCACTTATCAGTATGTGATCGTCGCTACTTATTTACTAGCCCAGTAATCAAGCAATGTCATCGACCATTATTATAGACCATTATTATTATTATTATTATTAAATGGGGTCCGGGAAAAGGAAGTGCCTTTTAGTAAGCCAAAAAACTGGGGACCCAAATACGGAGGGATGCCGCGCTGGGAAATAGTATTCGGAAGAAGGCAGAAGTAAAGTAGTACAGAATAAGGTAACCGAAGGAGGTCTCTTGTGGGAGTGGTTCTGCTAACTTCTGCACAACACAGAATAGCTTAACCTACTCTTCCTAGCTCGATAGACCTATACAATGCCCATATCCTGTCCCCTCTCATTCGATGTAACACTTGATGCCCCGTCCTCGCATTTATACTGCGATTGTTGCAAAACCAAACCTGCAGACAACCACTGAGTTTGAAGAGTATCAGCTGGTAAGTCAGTAACAGCGATAGAATTAGTAAGTAACAGCGCTAGTGAAGAGGCAGTATATAAAAACACATAAAACCAACAGCTGCATGTTTTCCTTAGCCCTGAGAGATAAAAATGTCAGATAGAAGTATCTCTGTTTTCTGTAAATTACATGTTTTGTCAACTTAATACAACGCTGAAATTCCAACACTTCTATTACTCGCACAGTAATGCACACGTGTCCATGTTGTCAGTGCTGATTAGTGATTACGAATAATCAGCACGTCAGGTAAAGTTAATTTGAAAGCACGCCCGAAGTGGGAGGCCTACAACAAGTGGTTAGTGCTGCAGATAGCTACATGCCAATTTAACTGCCCCCGGATGAAAGAACGGATGCAGTCTACCTCAGTTTATCAGAGCTATGGCGTTAGTGAGGAAACCTGAGACCTTCCAAGCATCAAGATTACTGGTTAGGGTCAAATCCCCACAATAGCCACTGAATGCCGAATACTGACTCACTCGAATACAATAGAAAGGGTTCCCACAGTTAGATAAGAAAAATTAAATCAGATATCAAGGACAAAATGAAAAACTCAAAGTCATTTTTAAGAGGTTTTAAATTATCTAGGGGTTTGCACGACCCAAATTAGATCGGTTGAGCGATCTTTTGCTCTAGGCTCTAGCGCCGGGTTGCATCCCGCAACCTAAGGCTCAGAGCACTTTGCGAATGATGTGCGCTGCTCCAAGCAGAGCGCTTCTCTGAAAGTTCATGGATGGAGATGGTACCTCAGCTCTCGCAGGGCAGTCTTGAGGATATTGCCCTTCAGAGCTCCGATAACCTCTTGGACGACGTCTACCTTCATCTGCCACAGTCGCTGGAGTTCGATGACAAGGTCACGGTTCTTTTACTTCTTATCCGTTTCCTTGTTCACGATTCTGGAGTCGAAGGGGATTGATACGTCGATCAGTTCGATCGGCCGACTTCTACTTGCCTCTCACGACGATGTTCGGTCGATTAGCATGAATTTCTCGGTCTGTTTCAAGTTTTTTGTCCCAGTAGCTTTGCACGGCTTCATTTTCAACCACGAGCGCTGGTTCGTGCTTGTACTACCTCTCACTAACCGGAAGTTATGGATCCGCAGGAGGGTCCAATGGAGATGTCGAGCAGCTTTATCGTGCCTGTGCTTGTATTCCTTTTGCCCCAGCACTCCGCATTCGCTTATCGCGTGGTTGATGGTTCATCCGAGCTCTTGTAAACTCTACAGGTTATTGGCACGTTCTTCCTGTCGATTCTGTTTTGGATATACCTGGTTCTGAGGGCCTGCTCTATAGCTACAGGAAAGTGCCTTCTGTTTCCAGTTTCAGTTCACGCCTCAGAAAACAGTTCTATGAATCGGGGACTACTTTGTCCTGAACAGCTTCGAAGTACTGGCTGGACATCCTCATTCTCTTTCATTTGTGAATCCGATCAAGGTGTCGTCGCTGTTTGAACTGGTCAGCCGTTTCGGTCTCTTTCAGCAAGTTCGCATCGATTAAGCATCGTGCCCACCGGTCGTCGCTCTCTCTGAAGCGTTGGGAGAGAGCTCGTTTTTTCCGCTTCGACGCTGTCCTCGACGATGATGAGGCCACGCCCCCATTCCCTCTGCTGTTGAGGTAAAGTCTGTCTGCGCACGATCTTGGGTGCAGGGCTCGAGAGATGTTCATGAGCTTTCGAGTCTTGATGTCCATGTCGGTGCAGTCTTTCTTGGTCCAGTTAATAATGCCAGCATAATAACGGACAACGGGTACGGCCCAGGTGTTAATAGCCTTCACGGTGTTGCCCCCGTTGAGGTGGGAATTCAGGATGAGGTGGAGCCGGATGAGTTACTCCTTCCGAATGGAATATTTCATCCTTCTGTGGAGAATGGTGTTATACTCCTTGACACCCAGGTACTTCGATGATGATGGTACCTTGATGGTACCTTCTTCGATGATGATTCCCTCGGATGCAGTAACCTCTCCTCTTGGAATGTTCAAGACTCCGCATTTGCTGACGCCGAACTTCATATGGATGTCTTGTGGATATTGATGAACTACAGTATATTAGAGAGCTGCTCTACTTGGTCCTTTGATTTGGCGTAGAGCATCAGATCATCCATGTATAGCAGGTGATTGAGATTCACGACTGTAGTTGTAGGCCTGGCCGGCTTTGTTCAGGGTCTCAGAGAGGTTGATCATGGTTTGGACAAATAGCAGTGGAGATATAGAGTCGCCCTGGAAGATATCATGCTTGATGTTCACCTCGCCGCGGTGTTTATTTTCACTTGTGAGCTGGGTCTTCCAGTTGGGCATGGTCGTTGCAATCAGGTTGCGGATGTTGTTTGCAATACCATAGATTTCCAGGCATTCCAGGATCCAGGAGTGAGGGACCACGTCGAAGGCTTTCTTGTAGTCAACCCAAGCCATGCTTAGGCTTTTCTTTTTGTCCCTCGCATCTTTCGTGAGTAGCTTGTCGATGAGCAAATGGTCCTTCGTTCCCCTAGTGTTCCTGCGGCATCCTTTCTGTTCGTCGGGCAAAAATTTCTTTGAGTCTAGGTTTTAGTTGACTCGCTCGTAGATTATGCCCGTCAGCACCTTCCACATGAGAGGTAGGCACGCTATTGGGCGGTAATTCCTGACCTTTGTGCCCTTTGTCTTGTCCTTCTGGATTAGGACCGTCTTCCCTGTGGTCATCCAGTTGGGCACGGTTCCGCTTTGCAGGCATTGGTTGAACTGTGCAGCATTTCTGAAATGCAGCGATGAAAAAGTTTTGATCCAGTAGTCAAGCACCATATCTGATCCGGGTGCTCTCCAGTTCCTGGTTTTGCTTGACTGTTTTTTGAGCAAGGTCTGGATCTGCGGTGACGTTCTTCTCCTTGACGTCGTGGAGCCACTTTGCGGCATTGTTGTGGCGTACCTCTTTGCTCCGGATGTCACTCCAGAATCGGATACTCTCTTCTGCGTTGGGTGCGTCAGAGCTCGTCTCTTCTCCTCTAAAGGTTTGATATATGCGTCTCTGGTTAGTGTTGAATAGCTGGTTCTGTTGGAATCCAGTGTCTCTGGCCTCGAAGCGTCTGACTTTGCTCCTTCTAGCAGATAGCCGCTGCTTCGGGGTGTTTTCCAAGTTCTGTAGACCGACTTCAAGGCACCGATACCTCGATTAGAGCTGCGCCTTTTTTCCTCGTCGTGGCGGTTTCCTCTTCTCCATTCGGAGACCCAGCGAGTCACTTCGCTGCTGGTCAGAAAAGTCGGGATCTGTCATTTCCTCCTCCTCGTATTGTGGGCCGGTAAGTGTCGAGGCCCCCGTGAGAGCGACGGGTTGGGGTCGACCGAGTGGATCTCAAACGGTGCAGGGCCTCTGTCGGGGGTTTCCTCCAATGGAATGGAAGGCCGCCTAGCAGGTGCTATAGGTGGGGACCCAAGCAGGATTACGGGTCCTGGCGTGGCGAGCAGGTTCATCGGCAGATGGATAGGCAGCTTGTACTTCCATAATTTTTTTAGTTTTCTTGGTGATAAAAAAAAACACAGAGACAGACAAACACAGCAAAAACCTAACCTTGGCGGAGGTAGCGAGTCGCAATGTGAAGTCCTACAAGATAACTAATCGAAATCAATCCAGGGAATGACTCCCCATTGCGTAAGTTAGGCAAACCTCATACTATCCCTCATCCTACAGACCTATGATGCCGATATCGTACGTACTCCCTTCCTGTCCCTAACAAAGTTTTTAACTTCCTCATAAGCTGTGAAACGGCTTTAGCTTCTGGGACGACAAAGTATATTGTTAGGGTTGCAACTTATTATGCCTCGTCCAAACTATTATATAATGAGTGTTGCGTAACTTGATGCAGTCGGCCTCTAAGTTTGAGGAGCAGCAGCAGCAGCAAGTGCCAGAATTGGTAGGTAACTGAGCGAGTGACGAGACATTCATAAGCACGTAAATCGAACAACTGCATGTTTTCAGAAGCCATAAGAGATAAACGAGCAGATATAATTATCTCTATTCTTCGTCTTCTATGAATTACAAGTTTCGTCAAGTAGCTATGGCTCTGAACTCATTCCATTATATCTGTTACTCCAACAACCCTGCGCATGTGTTGTTGTTTTCCAGTACCGGTACCAGTAATCTATCTGTCGGTTACTTGGCTTCCATCTGTCCTAATGCAGTTGTGCATGTGTTTGCTCGCTCTCTGGCGCATATACAGTATACCTAAATGTGTCTTTCCACAGATTTTACTTAAAATATACAAAAAAACAATCAGAAACATAGTAAATTTTGAATTTTATGTAAGGGAATTTATGCATAAATTTTGAATTATTTCGAACATGATGACTTGATTAGAAATTTTAGTTGGTTTACAACTCTGCTCTTATGAATCTTGGATGAGGTAACCAGTCGTCGATGCTCTTGGATGAGTTTGTATAGTTCCTCTGAATAAGCGAAGGCAGAGTGCGTCTGTTGACGGTTTTTCGAGTGCCCCTGTCGCAATGGTGTCAGGCGTCCCTCAGGGTAGCGTATGTGGCCCGTGCACAGTTATGACATACTCTTTTCGCTGGAGAAGACGATGATCGATGGTGAACACGACGATCAACTATACTGATGGTTCCATTGATAGCAGTGATGCTGCTAACCCCCAACATGCCTAACGTTGTCATCCAATCTCTAAACTGGGGCCTGTTGCGTATAGTGTATAGTGTTCCGCCTGGTGTATGAAACTCAATGCCCGCAACACTAATACTAGTTGTCAGTCAGTCTCGGACACTTTTAACCTAGCATCCACTTCTGAAGAGAGATGACTCTTTGAATTATGGATCTAGTTCCTTAGAGGTCCTTGGTGTTGCCTTGATAAGAAGATTACATTAAAAGCGTATATCAGGCGTATTGTATCATGAGCTTTGAGTAAGATTGAGCTTCTGTTAGGCGACAAATATGTAATCTGTATATGCATTTTTTTGCAAAGTTTTGCAGTATTGCTCACCGATCTGCGCTTCGGCTGCTGACAGTCACTTGCGTCTGCTGGACCGACATTTTAGCTGAGCCAGCAGCTTGCGTGCTAAGAGTGATCTGGTGAATCTTACCCATAAGCGTAGGATGGCCGGTCTTTGTGTGTTTTATAAAGTAGTCATTGATGAAACACTTTGGTTGTATTCTTCTGTCGCTGCGCTCCAGGTCTTTGGGAGGAACACATGTGCCGCGGCTTGTGCACACTCCTTCATATTGGAGACAGTTTGGTGACAAACTCATCAGTTTATTCGGTGCTTTTTGCCCTGATCCGTTTCCGTTTGGATTTCATTGTCGGGATAGGGTTTCGGTGCTGATGATCTGCGGTCGTTTAAATCAGCTATTATTGGCTCTCTGGAGGATTTTTCTTTGCTGCGTTTCGAGCTTCCCGGTGTTGCATAATATTTCATTTGTGTTGCACTACCTTTCTGTGAATGCCAGAGCTGGTTTCCAGATTCGTTGCAAATGACGGGCTTGTGATTCCTCCTCAGTTTGTCAACCCAGAACTTACAGTCAGCATATTTTTATCGAGCATCAAATAATTTTGTATGAAGTGTTGATATCCTGGATCAGCGCTCATAACAATTTCAAGAAAATCAGGCAGATCCAGAACTGCACCGAACGCGAGTTAAAAGTTGCTTTGTGTACACGAACACTATAGGAGAACACGTAGCCTCGTCCGTACCAAATGGTCAATGTACTTTTCGTTCTAGTACACTAGTCTGAAGCCTTTGTGGTTATTAACCGTGATGCATCAGGGAGTATACAATGCGAAACCCCATAATAGCAGTAAGTCATTTCAGTTCTAAATCAGGCGAGTATGGCAATCCACTAAACGAACGAAAAGAAGCTATCAATAAGGGTTTGAGCCTCTTTTCGTTAACGGATAGGGCCTAATATTAACGATTATAGAANGGTGTGCTTCAGGGAGTATCCAATGCGAAACCCCATAATAGCAGTAAGTCATTTCAGTTCTAAATCAGGCGAGTATGGCAATCCACTAAACGAACGAAAAGAAGCTATCAATAAGGGTTTGAGCCTCTTTTCGTTAACGGATAGCGCCTAATATTAACGATTATAGAAGTCACTTTGAGAAATTAATACTTTGTGCCATGAATGATAAATGTTCTTTATCACAGCCTCTAATTTTATTTTTGGTCTCTTCGTCCGTTTCTCTTCAATAAAGTTTGTACTTTAATCCCAAATTATATGTTCGACACAGTATTTCGGTACGCGTTTCTTCCTTAAGTTCTAGCCTCACTGTCTGCAAGTATGACGATGGTAGCCGGCTGCGCTGAACTTGCCGAAATCTAGAGAAATTCTCTTCTCTTCCATAATATGTTCTTTACAAGAAAAAAAAATGATTCACCTCTTCCCTTCGTTTAGTATTAGTTTCATTGCTCATGCTCGATGCATGGACGGAAGTATATAGAGGGTCACTGTAGTTTGTTTTTCTTACCAGCGTTCAACTTTACACATTCAGGAACTAAGCATAATGTGTGAGCAAACTTGCTTATATACAATACTCATAGCAATACTGCAATAATTCCCATATAAGCGCCCATTCGCTTTTAATGCTAATTTTCATTAGATCAAAAGTTAAACCACGGTACGCAGCAGTCGAAGCCTTAACGTCGAGTGTAAAAAAGCTATTCTTCCTCTTAATCGTTTCATGCAATGTCTTCTGTCACTGAAAGTGAAACGTTCTCGGTAAATGCCACATTATAATGCCAGACACAATTTTGGTTTCGTCGAGTATTGCGAAGGAGAGCCGATAACCAGTTCTAACCAGTTCAAATTCCCAGTGCATCAACCTATTATTCGTACGCAGTACTTATCAGTCATACACGTGCGCCAGCACGTGACCAGTAAAACAAGTCTCATGAAAATGTCAGGTAAGATATTTTTTGTGGACACGTATACGTGTTTAGAGCACCTACACAAAATTTAATAAATACCAATATATATATATGTTACTAATATCCTTCGAAACGATACGCTACAAAGGCCAGCTCAAATTGTTTTAAAGGATAAGTGCTCTATCTTTGAATGCATCTTAGCAGCAAACTCGTTCCCCACCTGAGATCACATGCGAAAAAAAAACGAGAAGCATTAGTGAATTTAATTAAATACCCCGTCATGTGCCCTGCCTGTCAAATGATACACCTTCAGTAGCTATACCGAAGTTTTTGTGTAAAAGCAAAACTGCGAAGTCGAAGGGCGACAGCAGGCTGGAAAAAATAATTGCATTGCCTACTGCCCTGTGAAACGTCATGCCTTCGCATGTGCTTCGTCGATCTCCTACTAAATTTATTCGTCCTGAATTGAAAGTAAATGTAAATTCGATGTATGTATGACGGCTCTGAAAGAAGCTTTAAATACCTTCATTGCTTGGATTTCAATGTTCGCTGAGCATGAAGTGCATTCAAATATTGCCTATATTAAGCCAGGAGCCCATGGAGATTTGTTTAGCATTATGAGTACAAAAGATTTGACAGTGGAAATATGATGCAATAGGATATTAGATCCTGGAATGGCCGTTCTTAGATTTCGGATCCTGTCCCAATCCCATTGGGACCACTCCAAAAATCCAAAATTCAAGTTTAATTAGCATAGTTGATCGAGTACATTAACGGAACCAACACTGAATGTTCATTTTAGGATCTTAGGATCTTAAGTTTCAGTTCCTGTACGACAGCGTATTCCATTTTAGAAATCGGTCCAAAATAAAAAAAAAACTTTTCATTTTCGCCCGAACGCTCCCCTTAAGAACGATTGATTTTGCTTCTTAACCTTGGAGTAAAGATATATACGTACTATCTTTCCTCCAAGTTCTTAACCCCGAGATAAACATTCTAACCTTGGTTTTAATCGTGTACTCAACCATGTCAATTGAATCATTAAGGGGATCGACCTGCTTCAGAATGACCATAAATAAATATTCAATGTTGTTTTTATCCGCCTAAAATACACCTATATATGTGTGTCTAATACGCGGTAAAAACATTAGAGTAGCGTATTGCTTGGAAGTCTCACGGGGGGGGGGGGGGTAGGGAGAGGTTGTGAGATCGTGGCAGAAATCTGTACTTCTCAGGCTCCCCTGAGAACATGTGTTTTTGGCTGTTTCGCTAAGTACCCCCTCGTCATTTTCTGTTTTTTGAGACAGAGAGACGAGATAGGTCTCATTTGAAGAAGGAATAGTTGCTATACACGATAACAAAAAGCTTCTTTAATGTCTCAATAGCAAAAATACATAGCTGAATCTGAAAAAATAACTATTTAAAAATCAAGTTTTACTTCAAAACGAACTTTCAATCTCAAATATGCTTTTGTTAGTGCATAGAGCACAATTTTCTCTATCAAATGAGCCCTGTTTCGGCTGTCTACGTGAAAACGGGACGTAGTAGTATATCAACAAAATTCATATTAAAATTTTATTTTTCTAAAAAATATCACTCTTTTTGTGCCCCAAATCGAAAATTTGCCACGAACAACTTCATTTTCTTTGCTCGTGTTCTATACGCATGCAAAATTTCAGATCTCTCCGATCATTAACCCGTACTTTAGGTTTGGTACAGATTCTATACAGTATATTTTGCCTGCGGCAATGTTGAGCGAATGGGGGGTGTCTATATATCAAACTGTTCGTCTCGAGGAGAGGAATCACGTGATGTGGGTAAAGTGGAGGTGCGATAGGAGTTAGGGAGCTAGGGAGAAGAAAAGCTTTTTCAGGGATCGCTATATTAGTATGGTACAGATTCTTGCCGAGTTGCCGAGTTCGGAATGTGAGGTGCGCCGGCTGGTGGTTGAGATTCTTGCCGTAGCAGCTGGCAACTGTGTCAAAATCCATGGATTGTCATGCTTCATATTTATAATACTATAGCTAAAAGACATACATGTATCATTTATCATTCATTTGCAAGTCAAAATTTTGACACCTGCAGCGTGTAGAGTACTCTTTTATAATTATATCCTGTTATTTTCGCATGTCTGTCTATAATAATATGCACACAATAAGCATTTATATTATGAAATTTACTCCTAAAAATAGATACAACACGATTATTTATCTAAAACTGTCCATAACTCCTAAACTATTTGAGCTAGAGGACAAAGCTAAGGAAAATTTGTTTCTTTCTTCATGAAGATCAACATTTTTTCTTTATGATAAACTGTGAATGACAGCTCTACCTGTCTTAATGATTGCGTAGCTGGTTTTAAGGCAAACCTTGTTTTCGGGTGAAAAAATAGCCAGAGGCCGTGCTGGCGCGGGTTAATAAAAGGTTAATTTTGAATCAGGTCGATCCCCTTAATTCATAGGTGGTTCTGAAGCTGACATTTGATCCGTTCTGAAATGGACTTGGTACAGGATTTGAAACTTAAGAATGAATAATGATCTTATACACGCCCTAGTCCACACTGCCGTGGTTGCTACGTACTCGGAGCACCTCAATGAATATTTTGGCGTATGTTTCGTTGATGTACTCAATTGTGCTAATTAATGTGCTAATTGGCACTAATTAGATTCGCCTGAAATGGAATGCGTACAGGCGCTGAGACTTAAGAATGGTCGATTTTGAATCTTGACCCTAAGATTGGTTGGTGTTGTATGGTTTCGTTAAAATACTAAATTATGCCCAGTAAACTTGAATTTGAATTTTTTGGAGTGGTGCCATTAGGGCTGGTAAAAGATCCGGAACGTAAGAACGGCCATTCCAGGGTGAAATGGTTAGCCCATCATACTTCCAGTCTCGAACCTCTCGTACTCGCAATGCTAATCAAATCTCCATGGGCTCCCGGACTATATGTATTGAAATGGTTTGCCATCATCTGCATCTGTAACGTCGTGTATTTTCTACCAATCAGTTTTCAGTGCAGTGTGACTGGATAACCACAGTCTACAATCCGACCTAAATTTCGTCCACCTAGTTTCTTAAAGCGTGACAGAAAATGAACAGGTAAACAACTACACCAATAAATAAATAAACAGGAATTTTTGTTGTCTAATAGACTAGGGAATCCATCCTTCATAATGGCAGAGAATTTGTAATGACACCTCACCATCGATCATAATTTTGTTGTTAATTTGCTTTTGTAGGATACACTGCAAGTACCAACTTGCAAGTACATAATAATGAGATAAGCATACTAGGCCTAAGTTCTGCTGAATAACGGCAAAATGTGTTTCGACGATACGCTTTTAAGCATTTTTTTGCTCGGAATCAACATCCTCCTCAATCATAAAAACTGAGCTCTGTATCCAAGATACTCAATGACATCATATAAGACGGGAGACTTTTGCTCTAGCGAAAAGTTGTGCTGTTGAGGGAGGAACCCAAGTTGAAAAAATATATAAATATGTACATTTGCAACCAAGGAAACATCATGTTCTTACTCTCCTGTTGACCGCTGAAGAGTATCTTACCAATTGCAGCTAAAATTTGAATGAAGGAAAACTTGATGAGAGTACAATTGAATATGCATGAGTTACTAAGAGAAGTTACATATATACCTTCATTGATTCGATTTCAACATTAGCAAAGTAAGAACTGCATTCAGATAATCGTATGCTATCATCTTCCACCTGTTCTACTTTCTACCCATCAGTTCTCAAAGAAGCTTGACAGAATAACCAGTCTCTAAACCAGCCTAATTTTTACCTATCTGTTTTCTTAAGGTGTGACAGAAAATGGACAAAAGTAAAGGTAAAGTCAAATTTGACTCACCCTCCACTGGGAAACCCATACGCACTGGTTCGTGCGGCAGATATAGGCCAACTGGTCCCCGAGGAGTAAGTACTGCTGCAGCCGACGACGAATCGCTAAGAACTATGGCGGCAAAATGGCAGGTTCAACGACCCGCCACCCCTCTACTCTAAAATAAGTTCTCCTACGATAGTGATGTGCACCAAGAAAATTTGCTGATTCAGCACGCAGAACGTCATGAAAAAGACCGCTCCTGATCTGGGGAACGTTCCCTGCACCCTCAACACAACTGTGAAGCACGCAACAACCGCTGCTACGGCGGGTATAGTAAATGAATAAATAAATTAAAAACAAATAAACCAACAGATAAATATACAGTACATCGGTCTTTATTATGCTTTACATGATAAAAACAGTTGTGTATTTATTTGTTTATCTGTCAGTTTTACATCAGGCTTTCAGAAAACAAAGGAAAATAAGGTGAGCTTGAAGATTGTGGCCATCTTGTCAAGCTTTGATATATGTACAGTAAAGGGCAAAAAGTAGTCTTGGTTGCAGACGATGGCAAAATTACGCGGTAATATTGATATATGAATGCACCTCAAGATCTTGTATTTCAAAAGTTGTAATCAAATCACTGAAGATATCTGAAGCTTCCCTCAGCACTCTTTTGCATCCTGATTCTAAGTTTCTTCCCACTGATAATTTCGTTGCATCACTTATTCTTCCAACTTGATTTAATTCGTCGACAGAGCAGCTTTTCACGAAGGGAAAAATTTTCGACCTATATGATATAATGTACACATGATGCCAAGCCCAAATTGATAATTTGACTGATAATTGACTGCCTGTGAAAAGCAATTAATTTTTCTTCATGTCAGAGAAAGAAAAGAGTTTCGTTGCTCAGCAGGTGTGAGGCCGAGAACGCTCATATCTATGTTCCTTTTAAGTTGGCAATTGTACTAACGAAGGCGTGACAGTAGAGAAATATCATCACAAATTCTTCGGCTTCATTTTTGACGGCCGGGTACACTAATGCAGTGTATATAATACAGGATATCAGTTTAGAATCCACTATTTTATCTAGCCCATATTGACTTACCGGCTATAAGCATATGGAAGTCTTCATCGACTGGTACCTCAAAGCTTCAAAACATGACATGTCAGGAAATTGAGACATGAGCGTTAGTTTCGCCGCTTTGAATCGAATCAGGCGTTAACTTTGGCTCGATTACCCTTGAGGCGAGTGAAAACTCAATCCTGCTCCATAAAATAGAGTTTTCCTCCCCTTTGTCGATAGCACCATTAACAAACATCCGAAGTGGAAGAACTAATGGATCGTTTGACTGGGTCTTAAAAGTCGATCTAAGCCGAACCCAATCGACTTGACTTATCCAGAACACCAGGCAGAAACTTCGAATTCGTCACTCGGAATCGTGATGTATGTAGGTGTTACAAGCAGCCCGATTATGTTGCACTGGCTGAAGCGTCCGTTTTACCGAGTAAAATTAAGTTCACTAAGTCTCATAGATAATCGATTAAGGCTCAGCTCCTGGAACTTGCTTCAATCAACGGGTTAGAGCCTTAGAGCCAGGGCAGCTGTTTGAAGTTTCAGACAAGTCAAGCCTCAAAGGCTTAATTTCAAGCCCCAATCGACCTCTCCCTTGGTCTCCAGTTTCAAGTTTTTCATATTCAAGTCTAGTTTAATTCGACTTTACAATGCCAATGGATGGCGCCCACAGTATCTGGGACTGAATTTGGAACCAATGCTGAAGACAATAAAATAATCAAAATTTTCCAAGGGGTAGGAATTTGCTCACAGTTACTTCCTAGCTGCAGATTGATAAATATATTGAAATCAGTGAAGATGTGAAAATCTAACTTTAGTCCTGAGTTCTACTCTTTGTGGGCAACATCATCGCTAGTCAAGTCAGTGTAATCGTAGAAGAAAGTGATTAAGGAGAGGAATAAAAATAAATGAAGAAAATATAATCTGAAATAAGTGACTCATCTGGAACCGCAAAAAAAATAATAAGGTACTGCTAATGTACAAGATGTTGAGCTTCGGGAGCAACAGGCGACTTACGGAAGAGAAACTATTACCTACCAAGCCCGACAGGTAGAAGTCAAAAAGCCCCTTCAAAGTATCTCGGCCATTTTATATAGACTTTGGGCTCGAATTCCATCCTGTTTCAACAACTTCACGTTCAACAGACGAATGTTCTGCTATCTAATCCTTCACATAGCGACGGAAAGACGGAAAGGCAAACAACTAACAAACTGTGTATTATCATGCATGCAGTGGAAAGATTTATATATTTCAGTACCCTCTCCAGAATGGGGACATGATAGGCAGAAAGCGACCCTCGAATTAATGAATACAAAATAACTAGAGCATTCTGAGAGCGCATACCTCCACCAAGCAAAGCAACGTTAATGAAAATTTAAATTGGTACTGAAACTTGATCTCCTTTTTTATCAGCACCAAAATATGGTCATTTTTGCCTTGTGACACTAATATTAGTTTCTGTAATTTTTTTGGATATCTATTCATAACTTTCCGAGTTATGTTACTGACAAGCATTAGTCAAATACGCCAACACATCAGCCGACCATTACCAAAATTTGAACATTTTCTCTCCGTGATATACCTAACAATTCTTGTAAATTTCATGAAAATCCGCAGATGACTTTCTGAGTTATTTTGCTAACAAGCATAAAATTAAACACAGCGACAAACTAACGAACAAACAGATCATTTGTTCATTTAATCATCATAATATATCTGACAACTCGTTGAAAAATTTGTCCTTAACTTTTTTGAGTTATGGTACCTAGAAAAACTCAGACAAACAAACTGATGAACCTATTTTCACCCAAAAACAATCATCTGTTACTCTTTACATGCCTAACAATCCCTGCAAATTTCGTAAAAATCGATATATAACTTTTTCAGTCATCTTGGTGGCAGACAAACAAACAAACAAACTCGACAAAAACCTGGCCTCCTTGGCGGATGTAATTATGGTAAACAAGATCACCAAGTAGAATTCTTTGTTCAGACTGTGCAGAGAAGCTGTCAGCTTGGAAATACAAATACAAATACAAGTGCTGTGCATGATGCTTGAAGCAGTGAGGACAAATGAAACATGCGACAAGAAGTCCTTTTATAATGCGATGCAGACGTCCTCAACACATTGTGATGCCATTGTCCACATTGTTGCGATACAGGTGTCCTCCTTCTGATGCGACAAAGATGTCCTCTTCATTATTCGATGCAGGTATTCTCATAATACGATACAGGTGTTGTCTTCGTGATGCAGCGCAGGTGCTCTCCCCATAAGATGATCTCCCTCTCTTAAGAATACTTTTTTCGCGCTCCTTCAGTTCTTCCTTAAACTAACCTTTGGGGCGTGCATTGAACTTCGTGTATATGTACATATATAGGTGCCATGGACTCAAAGTGACCAGCATAGAAGCATAAATTCCACGGGCTTAGATGAGACAGTGCAGATTGCTTGACATCTTCACTTCGGACAAAGAATCCTACAAGCACAGAGGTAGTTCTTCATCATCTTGAAATTCAGCGTCAGTTTCGTTTGGTTGACTTTATAACCCCAATGGCTGAGCAATTGCTAATTCACTCGTTTTCATGATTTCGGGTATTCTATTCGAAGTAAGAGAAAGCAGTTTATGCAGCGCTAGCAGTTGAGGCGTTGTAGCTGTCAAGAGCCTTCCGTCTAAGGTGCCATAGCTGAAACAATCTGTGGTCGACTGTAGCCATGCACTCTTCTGGGCCCCTAAGGGGATTTATCTCCAGCATAAACCAATGTAGACGTCCCAGTTGACGTGTGTGTGGTCTAAACGGCTTTAACTTTGGTGTTTCTTTGGTCTGGACAAATACAACTCTTGTCACTCTAAATTATGATACCAGCTAAGGACACGTACAAGTAGGTGCTGACTGAGCTACTGAAGCCGTTTTTTTTACCGTCATGTTTTAACGTTACGGTACACTATGAATTACAAGTTATTTACAGATTTGTTGCAAGATAGAGATTACTTTAAAAACTAGACGAGGATTCAAAAACCACCAAAAGAGGATAAAGATACACAGAGCAGAGCTCCACTAGTGTAATGTTTGACTTTTAATTACTGACCCTAGAACGTTCACACTTCATCCCCTAAGCAATTGGCCTTCATATTGCGTCAAAATGGCCGCTAGTAAAACTATTATCTTTCCATTGAGCTTCGAAAACATTAAGGAAAAGTAATCGAACAAATGGTACAGTGTATGACCATAAACAATCTTGATATATTTGTCCACTATTTCCACAAATTCAATTAGCTTAACAAATTCTGTGATTGATTAGGGATAGGTTGCGGGTAGTCTTTCCAGTTAATCCAGTTGTAATCCCAGTATACTGGGTTAGAGTTAAAATCTCCGGGCTCATTGAGATTAGGCACAGCCGTCTCGTTGTACTGGGCCAGTAACTGCAGTAGCTGGTCTACCACATCAGGGTACTCTGCAGAGACGTCGGTCTGCTCGCAAGGGTCGGCTGTGATGTTGAACAGACACGGTCGTCCAGTCTCGCTGAGGCGGCACAGAAAGTCTGGAGTGTCGGGGTTTGGAGGACACAGCACCTGGTTGTGGAAATATGCTTCGTATATATGAGTCTGAATAATCGATAATGCTATAGTGCATGGAAGAATAAAATTGATGCACATCGTACTTGAGACACTAGCATTACAGGGCAACCTATACAGCATATAGGCTAGTTATTCTGAGCCAGGAAGGGCTTTCTCCTGAAACATTTATTCATTTTGTGGAGCAAAAAAAAAAAAAATTATAACAGCGAAAAAACAGCTCGAGTATATACTGTAACAATTAACTACATACCTCAAAGATCAGAACACTTCAGAAATAGGACTAATAATATTAACAACTTCGCATGGGCTACACAGACAAGAAAATGCGGTTGTCTCTATTTGCCCTGCAAAATTACGCAATAAATCTTAGTTTGCACATTAAAAACAACTCATTGTATCCCAACGATAGTGAGTGCGCCCTATAAATAAGCAATACTGTATAGATACTGCGAGGTAAAGAATCCTACCTATAATATGACAATCGGGCTATCATATCTCCAAATTATGCACGAGCAATAAAGGGCTTCTGATACCCTTCAGTAGAAGGTTTAGATTTATATTAGATAACCGGCAGGGCACGGACCAGCAGGCCCTTACCCAGAGAGACTTCAGGATTTGTACCCCATCCCTCTATGAGCTATTACCTTTATGTTAGTATCATTTAGATGTCTGAGAAAAAAAAAAACGCAGCGAAAGAGGCGATCTTGTAGGTACGATTTATTGCTGCAGATCCGTGTAGATTGGTTAAGGTAGTTGGGCAGGAAAAAAAAAATTGTGGATTACGGTGGCCTCCGGAGCTTTGGCCGCTAAGAGTTTGTGGCTCCTGGAGGAGGTGTTCGTAACTGTGGAGAGTGCTTCACCCAATGTTTCTCAAGGTGATTTCTAAACGTCCTAGCTGTGGAGCGTGTCTCACCCAATTTTTGTTAAGATGCTTTCTAAGCGCCTTGTCTGTCTCTGCACCGACAACTTCGGAGAGGATCTGTTATAGATGTTGACTATAAATATGCAAGGAACTGCTGGCTTAAAATAGCTCTTAGTGTTTTCATGTTTGAATTTTTGGCCGTTATTTTCTTTGCGATCATTAACGTCTCTCTCAAAATGTCCCTTGGGAAGTACATACGTTGAAATCATTCAAGTAATTGAATGTTTCTATTACATGCCCCCTGAGTCGTCATTGTTGCAGAGAGTGAGGCCCACTTCTTGTAGGCGACACTAGTATAGCTTGCTTCGTCATTTTTTTCAATTCTACTGCTCTGCGTTAAATTTTTTCCCCTTTTTGATATTGTCGCACTGCTGTAGGGACCAGAATTGAACAGCAAATTCTTAATGCGGGCGCACTAGTGCTTTGTACCAAGGAATGATGTTATCCTTTGATCTGTACTTGAAATTCCTGGTAATGAATCCCAGTAAAAAAGCATTTCTGACATATAGAACCCAAAGTGCACTTATCAACAATAAAGTATACAAACTGCTGCCAGCACCTTGGTGAAGTCCTTGAAGACACGGTACTTCACCCATCGTCATGATCAATGACGAAGAGCACCATAGCGAATTATCAGTTTCTTTTTCGTTTGCAGGCGATACGCGGATATTAGACGCAATACAGTCAGTTTCTGACGTACACATTGTCTATATAGGATTGCCCAACATCTGTCGGTGGTCATCAGAAGACTACCACGTGACTTTCAACCTAACAAAACTCGAGCTGTTACGGTACGGGAAAACTCTTTCCTTATTCAGTTAACATTCATTGGGCCCAGTTACGTCAGTGAAATTGAAGAAAGGAAATATTAAGAGACTTTGCCACTTCTTTGGACCAGATGGCTATTGCTGTAACAGTAGGAAAGAAACGAAGCGAATGGGTGTCCCAAAGTTTCTCGTTAAAAAAGGCAGACATGATGCTCACCATATATCAACAACTGGTTGGTATGCGCTGCGTACGATAGAATAATGTTCACTTCTTTGAAAGCCGAACAAAGGAGAAGACCCCTAGAATTCCTCGTCGCTATCCCGTTAGCCTTCACTGCTACAATTTGAGGCATGAAAGAATTAAGCTGTGACGACAGACTTACCCTCATTTAAATGTACTCAATTCGTCGGAAACTCGAGTGCTTCTCATTTATTCATGACCAAAATATTCTAGAAGGAATTACAAGCAGAATCAATGGGTGGATCCTTGCCAGCTACTCGGCACGCACTGGCCGCACTGCGAGCAATGGAGCTGTGCAGTTCTACAACTTACTGGACTCATACTTATTAAGAGTGCTAAGCAAACCATGCTGTAAGCAGTTACGTGCAATATCGAGATGACTAGCTGCTAGCTCTCTCGCTGTTCACAGAATACAGCATCACCTCCGCAGAGACGCCACCTGGATCTCGTCTAACAGACTTCAGAAGTATCAAATGAAGTTGATACTAGGTCAAAATCATATTGTGCGCTAATCATCGGAAGGAGTAATAAAATCAGCAAGATTCAAATTTTTGAATAAGCATACAGTTTGCCAATTACTTCTGTAATAAATACTAATTTATTTGCTTATACAACTGTCGATAAAGCTATTTCAATAAAATCATATAATTTCACAAACAAAAAACAGCTAGATTTGTATATCATATGGCTTGTTTGAAGCATCGAACCCAGTTCCACCCAGGCCGATCTGTTGCGCCATTAGGGCTTCCTCTTCCGTAGGAATACCATAAGATAAAAAAACGCACAGCTCAAGTAAGACGGGGCCGAAATCTCAATATATTACATAATTGTTCAATTAACATGCCCTATAAGAGAGACAGCAATCGACGGCCCTATACACTGCCTAGGTCAGGACTGGACTTTATAGTTGCATTTCTTAAATACAGGCCACGCTTACAAGTATTGTTGTTTAGTGTCTAATGATTACCTGAGCAGCTTCTCTGTTCTTTACCATGCTGTCCAAAGCGGAAGGATTCCGCCTGAGCAGGATGGCTGCAGCAGGACTGCCCCGTACCCTCTGCAGGACTGTCTCCAGCTCCGTCTCGGGGCCTTCATTTTCTAGGTCACTGGGACCGAACCAGCCGTCCCATTCAGATTCCGAGGTCTCCGAATCTTTAAATGGGGTAAAAAAATCTAAGCTGGATGTAATTTTACAAAACTGCTGAAATGTTTCTTTCCTGGTTTGCTGTTTAACAAACTGATTTGTTTAAAAAGGAATTTAAATGGCCATATATATTCAGCTTAGCACAGTGTGCATATACTTTGTTCGGCGATCATAGTTTTTGTGCGCAGCCATTGCCTAATTACTAATTAACGTGATCACAAAACTACAAACATACACAGAAGAAAAAAAAGTACGATTAAAAATGATAGTTACTCACACCTGTTGTTACCTACAAATTAATTAGTTACTAATTAATTAATTAGTTAGAGGAACTACTTACTAATTACAAGCTTCCACTCGCCCATCCTAAGCGCGGACTTGATATACACTGGATCGATGCTGTGCAGAAGTTCTTCTCTCGGACCAGGAGCGTTGGAGGACAAAGTTCGCCACATGTCTATACCATTGATGTCTTCCAGTTCTGCAGGGTCGCCTCCTGGAAATGACATCCTACAAGAATGGCAGCATGCACAGCGTGTCATGTGTAGGTAAAATACTCTTGTTGTTCTACTGAATCGTGCTGTAGTGCTCAGCTTCTCAGCAGCGGATCTACATTGCCGCTACCTTCTCCCGTGCGGAGGACAATTGAAGAGACCGTCTGCACGGGCGCAAAGTAATGGAACTGTGTAATCAGTGATAAAATGAAAACGTGAAACAATATCTGGCCCATATTGTTGCATTTTACATTGTTTGGTATCACATTTTCCCTATTTCTGTCATAGAATGAAAACGTTAAACAAAATCTGGCGTCTAGCAATTTCTGTACCGTGTGTTAGCTTTAGGAATAAAGATAAAAACACTCGTGTTACGGTGTTAGCTTTAAGACTGAGAATTAAACACTCGTGGCAGCGCGCCATCCTAATATGTTGTGTACTGCATCCATATGGGAAAATGAATTATGCTTAATCTGCTTCTTTGCTAAAATTCTTTAGGTAAACGTACCAGACAATCTTTCAAGCATAGCAAACATCTCAGTTAATTCACATCTTCTATCGTGATCTCTGTCACTCTTCTTTTCTAATGCCCCCACAGGGTTGTTTTTCACCAATAAATCCCTGTCTATCACAAATAGGGGAATTACGGTTATATAATGAATTACATTGGAAACGTGCAGCGTCTCTGTCACAGCAATATAACATATCTATTCTATTTTATTTCAAAATTTTATTCCTATTATTTCTTGATATACATGTCAGTTTCTCCTTCACTCTTGAGTGTGGTTAGCTGGTCTATATATGCTAAATTTCCCATCCCACTTTTCTTCCTTTTTGGAAATCCCTGTTTACGTACCGTTCACTAATACGCAACGACTTGCCCTAACCCACTTTAGGCTGTGTATTATATTTCACACCCACAAAAAAAAAAAAAACTTTTCTCCCCAGCTCTGGGTAACCAACGCTTCTCTAAACAGAAAATAGTCTCAATATCATTCTTTATTAAGTTACAGGCATTATACCAGTACCTCTCTCTAAGAAATGAATGCCAAGTCTCTCTTATCTTATTTTCAGTATTATTCTTATGTTAGTACTAAGAATGAAAACCCCAGGATGCTGTGTCCTAACCTTGTTGGACACAGTATCCATATGAGAAATACATGTTTTTTGTTTGATCTTGAAGGCCTAGGCCTCATCGCCCGTTGCTCCAGTGGGCGCGCCAAACAGAACTTACCGCCGCGAGCCTACTGTCTTGCTGCCGAACTGCGCTCAAAATATTACCACAGTAGTAATTTATGATCCATACTGTTTTCCTAATAGTTGGCGGCACTTTTTTCTGTGCTTTCGGCAGCATATATATAAAAATGAGTGTATGTAAGTTATATAAATATATGATAAATATATATATTCACACTTTCCACAGTATATATGTACCTTACTTTTTGAACTATTAGTGCATTTTGCAGTAGGAGGTAATATTCTGCTTGGATCTATCTGAGGCTCATGTTTCTCTATCTCCCAGTCTTTCAATTTTCTGTATAACATCTTTTCCCGAGACTTTTGATAAATAGCTACACATTTTAACAGTTTAGAGCGGGTAATAATATAATTAGCAGCTTCCCAACAAAATATAGTCACCTGTTACTGAGAAGGTGTAGGTCCTGCACGAGCACGTATAACAGCAAAATTGTGAACATATAGTAGTTTTGGTTATGTGGAAGTACTCTGGAGTGGAGTTCACTTACTATAGAAGTTATGTTAGCTCTAAGCGAACACCCTGAAGGCAATTTCAGCCAATCAGCGACCGCCAGACTACGTAAGTTTCAGCCAATGAGCGACCACAGTATCACTATTCTGATATAAATAAATGAAGCCTCGAGCGACGGCTCGTTGTACTATAGTGTACCAGGAAGACTTTTCCGCCAATTTTTTATTATTTATTACCTTAAATTGGAACTACCCATACACTTAATTCACAAGGTAAAGGAAGAGACTAGACCGCAGATTTGATGTACTGTATTGCATCTTGATTTTCAGCGCCATATAAAGAACTGAGGAAATAATCCGAAAATGTTTACCAAATTTGAAGGGAATACTTTGTGCGAAATGAAATAATTCGCAAGCAGGGTTGCGGAGTCGGATGGTTCAAGGTCCGACCCCGACTGCTGGCCCTCCAGAATTTCCGACTCCAACTCCGACTCCGGGTTATCAAGATTTTCCGACTTCAACTCCACGGTCCAACTAGTAGATATTTGATGTAAACATTAAACATGTCCGAATAATTTTTGCAGTAAACACACATATTAAGTTAAAGATGCTAAGAGTATTATACATATACAATGATATTTTGCATCATTTGAGACATTAAATTGAGGACAAGAAGACATTAAATAATTTTTGGTAACACTTTTGCACCTGGTATTTTTTGAGAGGGGCCACGACGGGGGGGGGGGCAAAATTATCTATTGTGAACCGATTGTTCTAAAATTTGGACGGTATATGTATTCCTGAAAAAGAAACACATTTTGTGCCTACAATTTTTTTATTTAAGCCTTAGTTTTTGAGATACTGGGAAATATATATGTAGCAATGTTTGCGCAATTTTTTTTAATTCCTAAAGAATAGAACTCAATGAGTGTTCATGCTACAATAAAAACAATGACAGTTTTGGAATCTTTGAAACATGTTCAACAAAACTACAAAGCTGGACTCTCCATTTTCTGTTCCGTTCGATCGCTAACTAAAATATAGGAAACAATATTCGGTTTTGAGCTATATTAAAAACAATATGAGGGGGAAAAATGGAAAATCCTGCTCCATAGCTTTGTTAGGAATATTTCATGGATTCCAAAACTGTCATTGTTTTTATTCTAGCATGAAAACTCATGAAGTTCTATTCTTTAGAAATTTAAAAAATACACATAGATTGATACATACCTGGTGTTATTTTAGGCGGATAAATTTCAAACATAGGTAGAAAAACTCAAAATAAACCGATCTTCATGAATGATAAAATGCCCAAAACTCTTTAGTTTTCAAGTTATAATGATTCAAATAAATTTAAAGCTTAAAGTATTTCACTTGGTGCGCGCCAATGTCATCACTAGTTTTGATAGCTTAGCACGTTTCTGACCCCACAAAAGCACTTTACATTATTTTTAAAATCAAAACTGCAAAGATTTCACGGTTAGGAAAAAAGATCTGCAGTTTCAAACTTAGCATTTAACGTAATCACACTACATCGTCAAAATTTACATCCGTGTCGTTTAAAAAAAAAAAAAAAAAAACCAAGGGTTGCTGCCACCAAATTTTGAACCTTGTGTACAATTTTCAGAGTGGCTCATGCAACAGAGAACAAGGGATCCCAACTATTCCAAGCTGATTCATTTCCACAGATAAAGCGTATTTTACTCGCGAAGGGGTTATTATACATCCACAATAATCATCATTGGGCTCAAGCCTAATAATCCTCATGTCATTCGCCCAAATAATCATCAACATCGATACACTGTAAGCACATAAGCAGGAATGTGGTCGGAAAACGTGCTGAATGATCAACTTTAGCGCTAACATTGGCGCGTACTTAGTATCCTCTTTAAAGCTTTAGATTTATTTAAGCAATTAAAACTCGAAAACTAAGGAGTTTTGGGCATTGTATCATTCATATAAATAGATTTATTTTGAGTTTTTCTACCTATGGTTGAAAATTGTCCCATTATCTCAAAAACTAAGGCCTAAATATAAAACGTTGTATGAGCAAAATATTTTTCTTTTTAAAACTTGAGACTGAAAATTCAGAATTAAATGATATTTTCCCATAAGTGGAGTTCGGGAGTTGGGCTAAAAATGCCGACTCCGACTCCTAGAACAAATGAGATTCCGACTCTCCCTCAAAACCTCCGACTCCCCCTCAAATCGTCTGACTCTAGCAGACTCCGACTCCGCAACCCTGTTTTCAAGGGTTTTAATAGATAAAATTAGACGATTTTCGTTCACTAAAAATACTTTGAATTAGAAAAAGTTACTGAGTAGCTTATTATACATGGATGAAAAGCACAATAAACTGCAATTTAACAATTGTTCATACGTTTATGTAATACACAATCGCGACACACTTCGCCTCTGCCACATACGACGTAATTGTGGAAATTACCCAAGATGCCTCGGTCTTGGGATTACCCAGGATGCCCCGCTGCAAGAAGGACGCTATTGGCTGATGCATTTTGTGTGACGTCACAGCTTCTGTAAGTGAAAGCTCTATGGTCTAACATAACTACTATAGTAAGTGAACTGTGCTCTGGATCAACAGTCTTCATTGACGGTTGCCTTGGTATAGACGTGTGCCTGATCTGCTCTAGAACGATGGGAAAAAAGCAAGATGTCACGGAAGGGCGAAAGGGAGTTAGGTATTGCATTTGGTCGATCTAAGGATTAACGAGTACAGGAAGCAGCTGAGCTTGCTGGTGTTTTGCGAGTCTTCAAACAATTCAATCGAGCACGAACGACAATGCTAGATGTAATTGAGGTCGCAAGAAATTGCTAACTGATAGGGACGACTTGCTGATCGAAGTAACTGTGCATCCAGGATGGAATAGTTGCAAAATATTAATGGCGGTTCTTTGCCTCTTATATCTGAGCGGACTCTTCGTAGAGAACTCCATACAATGAACACATGGAGTTGTGTAACTCATGAGCGATCAATGCTAGCAGCAGCCCACAATACCCCCTCGTTTGAAATGAGCCAGAGCACACGTTTATTGAACTGCCGAGGACTGGAGAAGTGTCCTCTGATCAGATGTACACGAAGCCCGCGTCGAGTTCACTGAAGACGGCATGAAGCCTTGAACGAAGCCTTTGTGCAGGAGGCGATGCCAGCAGGAAGTGGGTCTGTCATGTTCTGGGGCTGTTTTAGTTAGTTGGAAGTGGACCGTTTGGTTGATATATCCATCAAACTGAATCAGGAAGGCTACATTGACTTGTTAAATTACCAAGTTGTGCCATTTTCACAGTATCTGCATGAGGATCGAACTTCTACTTTTTCAGTCTTCCAGGATGACAACTGCCATAGACATCGGGCTAGATTGGTCATGCATTGGCATAATAACCATTCTGGCTATGTACTACCCTTAGAATGGCCAGCTTAGTATCCAGTCCTGAACCCCATCGACAATGTAAGAGACCATCTTGAACATAAAGTTAGGTGCGGAGAAGATCCTCCACGAACTTCGGCTGATCTAAGGAAACGATTGATGCAAGAGTGGTTCAAAATGGACCAAGTGTGCGATAGAAATCTTTTAAATTCAACCCCCTCCAGAATTACTTCTATTATACGTGCTCATGGAGGTCCTACACCTTATTAGTAAAAGTTGACTAACGTTTTAGCCGGGGAGCTTATTTGACGTTAATTATTCCTCAAGTACAGTCCACGGTTTTCAAGCATAAATTGAAAGTAGCAGTTGAAAGGACACTTTTCATTAATGTCTGGGGTGAGCTGCTTGCTCACAATGAATTTTCCGACCAGCTGCGTTGACAGTCTTCCCCAGTCACAAAAAAAACTGGCATGTATTGAATGTCTATAGGGCGCGACACTGGATAGTAAGAAATGAGCACCTACTAGTTTATGATTGAATTATTATCGTAAGGTATTACCATCTTTAAGGGCCCAAAAGGAACTTACCAGCTGCAGAGTACAGCGTTGGCAACCAGTCCACAATGGATTACTCTAGTAGTCTCTGACAGACTCGTAAGCAAATTTAGTCTCCGCTGGTCTGGTAGGGACGTCGAAACTATGGTGGAAGGGTCTGTTCTCTGAAATGGATAACTGTTTACCTTGTTTAGGGATCAATTTCAGAGGATGCCCCTATTTTGCTTTCCTAACTCGTGATATGCTGACAGAAATTACGATTTGTCACGGTCGTTATTTGTTTGGTAAATAAAAAGTTGAAAAAAATAGTGGCCCTACTTCCATGGGCATGGAGTGATATTATTATGTCGTGGATGCAAAAAATATACGTATTTCACCTATTTACACTCATGTACCAATTCTAACTTAATTTAAATTTATAAAGCCCAACGTATAACATTACGGTGTGATGAATGTTATGTGACACGATCTACTAATAATATTTCAAAAGAAATATTTGAGAGGCTAGCCATCTTAAAGGAAAAAATATATGTTGACCAAGCTTTTGTGAGTGTACAGGCCACACCCAATTTCAAGCCCCAACTCTCGATCACATCGCTAATAATTATTCGTGTTTTGTGTAATGAATAATCTCCAGTTTTATAAAAACAATAAACGAAAAGAATATGACACCATCACGAGACGGGCCAAGGGAAATTACTCAAAGTTTGTTCTTGGTAGGCGCTAAAACGGACCTACTGTATTATTTTAATATGATAGGGTTAAACACTTTCTGAAAAAATTAAGTTCATACGCTGTTTCATAAAAAGCATGAGCGAATATCTAATTTCATATCGAGTCGTGTTTGTTCCACATGCTTATGAAGTTTTAATTGGATTTAAGATTAGCGTTTACGCTACCCCTCGCAGAGGCCAGTTGGATCCCGCATTAAGGTTTAAGCCCTTTGGAGCTCCTCCATTGTCCGAGCTGAAGATGATGATGGAATTGTCCAACATGTCGCGGTCGTCCAAAGCTTCCAGCACCGCCCCGACCGAGTCGTCCAGCTTCTCTAACATTGCTGTCCAACATTTTGTTAAGACCATGAAACACAAACTTCATGATCAGTTGACCGATGTAGATATGTAAATACAAGCGAGTGGCTATCTGGTAAGAATCATATAATATAGAACTGCCCCCAGCTTGCGTTCTACTTATAAGGATTTATACTCTATGACTACGCGTGGTCTGTAGGTATCTTCTCATTTATTACACTTTTTAACAAAGTCACTACTATACAAATAATAAATATATGCCCTGTGCTGTGGAATTCTATAGTAGCTTCCGTTTTACCAATAAGGCGTTACGTTCTTAGACTGCGTGAACGGTAACTTAATATTAATACTATCGTGTATTGAATGAGAAATAATTTACAAAACTTGCACGGTAATAGTTTCAATTTCAGAGAGCCTCTCTATTGGGAGAAAATTATTTAAATTTGGTGTACGCTGTATGCGCTTACATGTAGGTATAACTCTAAATGCATGGTGAAAAAAAAATATATATATATTTTTGAAGTATTCACTCATTTGATCAACAATGCTCTCTCTCGTTTTCCTAATGGTTTTCCGAATCAAAGTAGCGTGATCAAATCAAATGTTTGTTTGCTTTAGAGCTACGGCAAAGCGAATTCCTTACCTGCATAAATTCTGCGATTTTCGTCTTCAATGTACGAAAACCTATTTACATCTTCAGCAGGAGCCTGGAGAGGGGCGTACGGATTGGCAGAATGGACGGCGAGGTGGGACAGGTAC
>LQNS02000211.1:28929925-28941594 GCA_001587735.2 Parhyale hawaiensis
AGACACTGACGCTCAAATAGGTCCGTGCATATCATATGTTGAATAAGTCGAGCACAGTTTAATTATATACGCCCAGGGAGTAATAATAGTTGTTATTACTTTTATGACATGCGCACACCAACATCTTGGTGGCTAATGGGAACTGCGTATAATTTATGGCTGTAACTGACGTGTCTTCTGTATTTACAGTAGCACACAACTTCTTTCCAGGCAGACAAATGATTTTAATCTTATTCGGTATCAGGTAAAGGTTGAACTCAGAGAGAATTGATCTTAACTAGCCATAAAAATAATATGTAATATGTGTATGATTGGTGAATTTTACCTAATTTCTATGCTTACTAGGAAATTCAGCCAAGCTGTTACAGCCATTTTTTTTTCTGGAAAGACACTTAAGTAATAAATTCTTTCTTACAGAATCAACAATGAGTTATTATTTGAAAGTTATTGTATTAGTTACTGCGGCCTTCTGCAGTAAAGCAGAAGGCGCTACAGCACCCAACATTATCTTCATCCTCGCAGATGACTTGGTATGTACAATAAATTTGGTATATAATCAGCGCATGATTTATCATTAAATACAACACACTTAGAACTCTTAAGGTTTCATTACAGAAAATATCAAGCAAGATGATTCTAATTTTCGGGTGGTTGGGCATCGGCAATAATATTTCGGACTAAACGAGTCTGAGACATATACGTACTTTCCGAGTGAAAGGAATTATTCGGTCATTAAGCTGTTGCATCATTGGTTTATATTCATAATTTGCCGTCTGTTCTGGAAGGAAAATCTCCATTGAAGCTATAAAGATCTAAAAACTCGTCTCCTCTGTATACGGTGAGATAACAATAGTATCGGGAACATACAACTGATGTATTTATAGTTTGTGCATATAAGGTATAGAATAAGATGTAAAGCAACACCAGCAAGCATATTCATGTTATGATCTTATTTACATACTGTCTTCTGTGTATAAGAACGGGATGAAGCATTTTGAGGTTTTACATTACAATTAAATAGAATATACACTATATTGCCTGTTCCCTTATTGAGACCTCCAGATTGCATATTAGTGATGTTAATAATAATAATAATAATGACTCAGTTATATATTACGTAATAAAACTGAGACAAAATAGGTGGTCACTATCACGCCACATTAATCATTTATCTCTGTCAAGTCATCGCTGCAGTTTTCACACGGAGTCTCATGAGCATCATCGGCAGTGACACTGCAAATTATATGTGAATGTTTTTTTTAGCCTAGATGTAACTGCTGATACTGACATGAAAATATATAATGCAGTTTTTTTAGACCGCAGTATTTTTTTTTTCATTTTTTTGACAGTTAATTCATCACTCTAGAAATTTGTTAATGTCATTCACTGCACTATTCGCGCGCTTGAAATGATCGTTTCAAAACCGATATAGCCTGTACCAGGTCTCACTATCTCGTTGCAAAGTTTGGAAAATTATATAACAATATCAACCACTGAATTAAGATGAAACAGCCTTGAGCGCACAGGGTTCAATGCTTAGTATTTAAGTTTTCGGTCATCCGATTTTCATCTTCTTCTACTTTCTACTTACCACTATATACATATTTTTTCCTATAAATGTTCTCATATTTCTTTGATAAAGAACATTTTGATCATAAAATCTGTACCACCATAGAACCTTTATAGAAATCGACTGTAGAACTTACCGACTAAGAACTCGTTTATGATGGTAAAATGGAATATAAAGTCGACGCTATAGTCATAAGTGTAGCTTAACTTTATAAGAAATGTAGTCTGTACCAAAGTTTCAGACAGTTAGTTAATTACAGAAAATGTGCTGACAGGAGTGAGTCTTAGGAATGCTCAACTTATTAAGGTGGTAACACGATTTTTCAAAAAATTCACTAAATTGATACCTACGGCATAAATGGAGGACAGATGTGAAAAGATAGTTTTTTGATAAATAGTTTAGATTATAAAGTCCGCATAACAGAAATATATATACACCTATAATTTTATGTTAAACTAGACGACCCGTGACCCGTTGGGTCGTCATCATGATCGTCTTGTCTGTCTTTCGTGCCCATTTTGTTTCCTTCTCACCTGTTGCTCATCCTGATCTTTCTTCCATCTGTTTTTCCTCTTCTTTCCCGACTTGCTGTTCCCATGCGCGTTGATCCTGTGTGGGAACACCCTCGTGCTTGGGTTCCACGTGTCTATTAATGCTGAAAAATCTAAGTATTGAAGGTGCAACTGCTGTATCAACTTATGCGTCATCGGATCTGTAATCTATCTACACTAAATTGTAATACGTCTACTTCAGCGCTCCCTATAGTTCATGACCAGCCCATAACGAAATGAAACGATAACGTCAGGTGACTGTAGCAGCTTATTGTGCGAAACTTACAATGCACTTCTTGACTCAATTAAAAGTAAATGAAACAATTTAGACTGCCGATTGGTGTTTGTGGTAGTTATTGCCTTGAGAATACAACGATAAAGAGTTGCCATTACCTAGGTATAGGTACAACCTCTTCACGAGGTAGACGAATCAAACCTCCACTCACAGTTCGAACATAGGCAAGCTGCGACTAATGGCAGACTGCTGATGAGGTAGGACACCATTACATCTTATGAAGCTATGGATGCCCAAGGTGCTTTTAATGCTCACTTGTTTACGCTGGACAACCTTTAAGTTTTCATCTGTGAGGTTCAAATGAGAAGAAGAAACTCGTTTCGTGTTTCTGAGTGCGCAGTGTTAANTGTTTCACCATGCCGTGAGTAAGTTCTAGAGACAGAAAATGCCCTTTCCCCGATTTTAGAAGCTGATAGACGTTGTGGGTAGACTGTGGCTTAAAGGAATGGGCTGGCCGTGAAAGCTTCTCAGTTCGATTAGATTTTACCGTATATGTACACAACTGGGTTGAATGTCAATGGAATGGAAACCATATTTGATTTCAGTAAGCTTCAACGTATAACACGAATGGTACTGTTGCACCGAAGATAGTCTGCGGCATAGTTCAGACATTATTCTGAAGCCAAAAGCTCCGTTTGAAATTTTTAGTCAAATACCCAAAGTTGTCCGATATTATCTCCTATAAACATTGACTCTTTGTTGAAAATTTTGTAATCAAGAGCAGCAGTGTTATTAACAGAAATCCCCAATTCTCTTCAAACAACAGGGTTTCAACGATGTTGGGTTCCACGGCACCCTTCAGACGGCGACCCCCAACATCGACGCCCTCGCCTACTCGGGCATCATCCTCAACAACTACTACTCCCAGCCCATCTGTACACCATCTAGGGCGGCACTTATGACCGGAATGTACCCTATACATACAGGTCTGAGTACCATAAAAGTCCTTGCATGATGATTATCTTCAGTTTTGCGATCTGCTTCATGATGAATTTGCCCTGCAACGAATTATTTAGATATCACTTAACTAACACTGTCAAAGTTACACGAGTTACAGCGAAATTAACTCTTGTCTGAGTATTACTGTATACGAGGGTTGTTCCAAACATAATGCCTCCTATTTTTTTAATCCTCTTGAAGGGAACCGTTGGGATTGCAATTTACATTCTCATGATGACTGAACTCATGCATTCATGACTTGAAAGTTTTATCTCTCCGTTGAAGATATTGACGGAATGACACTAAGAAAGCAATCCCTGTCGCGGACGTGAGTGAGAAGTAGAAATGCGTCTTTGAATTCCTCTATGCAGAAAAACTCAACCACTCAATATTCATCACCGAAACCTGACTGCAGTTGATGTCAGCAGAGCTAGGAGAAGGGCTTGTCGATTACAGGGTGGCGAGATAGATGTTAATGACAGAGTGAGCTCCCAGCTTGCATGCACAGCCACCACCCCGGACAACAAAGTGCACCTCGATGAACTCATCCTCACCGATCGGCGCATAACGGTGAATGAAATGCGTATGGAGTTGGATGTGGGTGTGCGTGCACTAGAAGCAATGTCATGACAAGAAAGTGTGCTCTATAGGCGTCTTTTTGTGACCAACTTGCGGATGATTCTGCCTGATTGCTCATAATCCGCCTGTTTTTGTGAGCACTTTTTTACGTGATTCTGATAGCAATCAACCGTGATCAGTTGTGAAAATTGATCACTGAGTGATTTCCTCCGTTGTCTAATCATGCGTGATCAAAGAGTGATTCCAGCCATTGAACAAGTAAAAATTCAAAATTTGAAATGAAAGTTCGTGATGTTTTCTTATACTTAGGGATAAATGGAATAATAAAATGATGATTGTTTGTAACATTGACTTCCAGAATTGTAGTTTCGTTGGTTTTATGCCTGTGTATGTTCTAAGTGCTTTAAGTACTGATAGTTCACTTATGCATTGACACCAAAATAAATAAAAGGTCCTAAGAAATCCATTCCCCACATTTTCAATAAAAGTACGATAGAAATCTTTTCTTCGAAAATAGACTTCGTGTCGTCGTTGGTTTGTTTACAAAATCATTGACCGTTCTTGTGCTTTTCAGTGATCACGATGATCATAATCACTGTGATTCTGAGCAAGAGCGTGGCCACAAAAAAACGCTCTTATATAGGCGGGTTCCACGAGTGTTCACGACGGGACAAAAAGTCCACCGATGAGATATCTGTCAGGATTTGTTGGACCGTTAAGAAATCGAAGGTGATAGATTCTTGGACCGCATCATCAGTGATGACGAGATGTGATGTTGCCAGTGCAAGCCAGGAGTCCAATCGGCAGTCAATGAAATGCCTTCAGTCACACTTCCCACCATAGACGAAGATCAAGACACAGATAACTGCAGCCAAAGTGTTGTGCACCGTCTACTGGGAAAAGAAGGGCGTCGTGCTTCTGGATTTCATGAACCAAGGGCAATTGCCAGCTCTGAGCGTTAAGTTGAATCGTTGGCGAAGCCGAAAGCCCTAATTGTCCGTGTAGGGCCAAAGAAGCGGGGAAACATTCCGTTGCAACACGACAGTGTCAGGCCACACACAAGTTTGAGGACACCGGAATGCATGAGTGTGACCAAGTTCGACAGGGCAGTGCTGATTCGCCCATCGTTCAGTCCCGACCTGGCAACGTCAGACTTCCATTTGTTCGGACTCTGAAGGACGCATGGCGTGAGCAGCGTTTCCCCGGTAAAAACGGCGTCATCGCAGCCTTGAAAAATGGATCGCCTCGGCAGCCACTGACTTTTACGGCTGAGGCATGGCATCAAGGCTTTCGTTCATCGCTGGCAAACGTGCATTCAGAATAGTGGTGACTACATAGAAAAATAAGTTTTGAAAAAAGTTGCTCGTTATAATGGTGCTACTTCTGTCTTCATCGCTCTAATACATTTTGAGTTAAAAATAGGAGGCATTACTTATGGGACAACGCTCGTAGATAGGAGCTCATATTCTCCTTTGTAGCAGAAAATAAATTTACGGGTTAGATAGCGTGCGTTGTCAAGTGGACAGATCCATATTTCTTATGAATGCATTTCTTTTTATCGTTGTGCACCAATGTTATTATTTCTTGTGAGACAGGAGACTACAATTTGCATTTGCTTTCACTTATTACAGGAATGCAGCACGATGTCATATTTCCATATCAGCCTTTTGGCCTTGGCGATTTGGAGTGGAACGAAGGAGTTATGGACTTTTGTGAGCGGTTAATAAGTTTGTAGTAGTAGCCGTTGTGGCACCTCGGCATGCACCACGACACCTACAGCCCAACTTCCCGAGGTTTTGACTACCATCTCGGTCACTGGACCGGCAACATTGACTACTTCGATCATACAGCAGAGCACGATGTAAGCACCTCTTGTTTTGTCTATGTTATTGCATCAGGAACAGGTGTGTTCAAAATTTTTTCATTGGTTTGATGACCTTAGGCTGTATATTCCACGAGTGTGTGCTAAGCTATTGAAGATGACGCGGCAGTCACCGATTGCTAACATAGATTTCTCACTGCTGATCAAGTAAATGGTTTATCACTGTTACTATTATTGCAATGTTGTGTTATTACGCGAAAATTTTGCATCATAGGAAGGATCAAATTATTGTCCTGTATACATTCCTTAGTATACAACTTACTTCGAGGAAGATCTCATCCATTCCTGATGTACCGCATCTTATTATTCTCTATCGAAGCATCCACCCTTTCAGGCTGTCATCTAACGGCTTATACTCACAATGTAGTCATTACAAGCCAAATTCATCTCTCAAAGTTATTCTTACTACATTAACCTGCCAACAGGAGCTGTGGGGCCACGACTTTTGGCGCAACTTGGAAGTTGCTGATGACCTGTACGGTTAGTTCAGTTTTAGCCTCTAATACAAGCGTCTACAACTTGCTAATTGAAATCAACCGATTCTTTAGCCTGAGATTAGGAAAGACTCCCGATTCGTGCAAATTGTACCCTCGAAAACAACACAGCTTAGGGCTAGAAAATTTTTATTATAACAGACGTTTAAGCCTAAGGGTTTTACATAGGTAGCAATTCAACTTAACTACGGCGATAGATGTACACGAACAGTTTACATGAGAATAATTTTAAGCTGGTCGTTACTTTTGCAGATGTAACAGCAGTCTTCCGTGATATGCACTGATAGAGTAGAAAGCAGAGGTGGGCGCGTGAACCTTTTTTTGGGGAGGTTCTGAATTTGAACCCGAATCTTCGCCGGTTTGGGGTTCCGAACCTCCGAATAACGAACCCGATTTACAAAATTTCGGTGCAAAAATTTATTCTGAACATTTGTTCGCCAACCTCCGAACCTTAATTCCAATACCTCCCGAACATTTCCAAACCTAAATTTTACTCCTTACGAATCTAAATTTAAAGCTTTCCTATTAAAAAATTTTTACCTCCGCCAAGGAGGTTATGTTTTCGTCGTGTTTGTCTGTCTGTCACCAGGATAACTCAAAAAGTTATGAACCGATTTGGATGAAATTTACAGGGATTGCTAGGTATGTTAGGAGGAACAGATGATTAACTTTTGGTGAAGAATTGTCCATCCGTTTGTTTGTTTGTTTGTCTGCGTCATTTTTCTCGATGCCATAACTCAAAAAGTTATGAATGGATTTTGATGAAATTAACATGAGTAGTTAGGTATATAAAAAAGAGTAGATTACCAAATTTTGGTAATGATCCGTTTGTTCGTTCGTTCGTTTGTCACTGTTTTTAATATTATGCTTGTTAGCACAATAACTAAAAAAAAAAATGAATGGATCTTTATGAAATTTATAGGAGTTGTTAGTGATGATAAAAGACATAAATGATCAAATTTTGGTGCAGATCAGTTGGTTCGTTTGTATGTTTGACTCATATTTGTTATAACGTTTGTTAACAGTATAACTCAAAAAGTTATGAAAGGATCTTCAAAAAAATTGAACAAGCTGTTATTAATATAAAAAGGCACAAATGATTACATTTTGGAGTTTATACAAAGAAAATTATTATTTCAGAATCAATTTATTTTTTTTTGCTACCGTTGCCTCACTTGGCGGAGGTATGCGCTCTCAGAGTGCTCTAGTTTTTAAATATATCTACATTATTCAAAGCAACGGTTGAAGAATGTCTGACTATTGTAGCTACCGGTGGCTGCGCGTCACTAAGGCCGTGTTCACACGTACCTCAACGTAACATGTTCAATCACGAAAATGAACACGACCTGTTCGTCAACTTTTCTGTCGCTATCCACACGTTGAAGTGACCTTCATTCAAATGAATGACGCCACACGTTCACTTATGATATCGTTTCCTTACATTTTTGCTTAGCCTATACATCGTGCCGATCGGTTTAAAGTTACATTCGGATCCGGTGATCTTATAGCCTGAATTTGACAGGAACAGCCTGTTTTTAAAATAAATAAATCCTGATAAACTGATAAAAGTGAAATCTGCAAGCAGTAATCCACTTCGTTGTCAAATCAAAGATGGCGTCAGTGTTCTGACAATATCTTCAGCTTAATTAGTTTCTTGAGTTAAACGAAAATACAGTGCTTCTGATCGTTAAAGTGAGGGTAAAAAAGCATTTATATTGGCCTATTCATTTGAAACCGCTCTAGAAGATACATCAAGCATTTATAGGTTCTGTTTATTGCGTTCAGGAACGGGACATGCTTCATCCTCAAGTCACTCGCGTTTACTGCGGCTGCTTCTATCACATGAACGCGCCTCGTCCCTCATCGTAACGCGTTCAGTCAAACTGATGGACGCGGTGCGTTGATTTGGTAGAAAAAGTAGCAGAAAGTGCGGGAGACTGAAGAATGAAATAGGTACGTCCCTTTTTTTGAATGAGCCGCGTCATTCAAGTTCAGTAAACAGAACCGATAAATACGGAAATTATCCTCTATAGCGCTTTCAAATCATGAACAAGTTGACATAAATACCTTTTACCGTCACTTTAACGATCAGAATCACTGAATTCCCGCTAAACACATGAAAACTAAATGACCAGAAAATGTCATTTCAACACTGACGCCATCTTTGATATGACAACGAAGAAAATTGTTGCGTACTGATTTCACTTTCATCGGTTCATCAGGCTTATTATAAAGATGTTGAAAATAGGCTGTTCCATCAAAATAAATCTTTAAGATCTTGTGATACGAATGTGACTTCGGAGCAAGGAAAAATATCAGCAAAATATAAAGAAACGAGATCTATAACTGAACGCGCAGCGTCCTTCATTTGAATGAACGTCCCCTCTACGAGTGGACAAAAAAAGAAAAAAATGACGCACAGCTCATATTCCTTTTCGTGATTGAACTCGTTTCGGTGAGGGACGTGTGAACTCGACCTAACCAGCATTCTGACTGGTTGGCAGCCAGCTGCGGTCACAACATGACGAGTCTGTGTGCTACAGATAAAGCAACGAGGTAACGAGGTTTGCACCACGAGTTTATTTCCAAGTTCAAAGAAGGGTAGGCCAGGCAGTGGCTACTACTAGTCAATGTTTCACTTTAATATACACAGTCACACAGGCTTTCATATCGAATACATTTCAAGCAGAGGTCATATGAGACGCACACTCACTAAGCCCGTGTTCACACATCCCTCATCGGAACGCGTTCAATCACAAAAATGAACAAGAGCTGTTTATCAACTTTTTCCGTCGCTGTCCACTCTTAGAGCAACTTTCATTCAAATGAATGACGCCGCGCGTTCTGTTATGATTTCGTTCCTTTAAATTTTTCCTTTTATTTTGCGTCGGTCTGAAGTTACTTTCATATCCCATGATCTTTTAGCCTGAATTTGATATGAACTGCCTATTTTCCCAATATCTATAGCCTGATAAATCGATAAAAGTGATACCATCACGCAGCAATGCGCTTCGCCGTCAAATCAAAGATGGCGTAAGGGTCCTTGCAACATTTACAGCTCAACTAGCTTTTTTGTGTTAAACGGGAATACAGTGATTCTGATCGTTAAAGTGACGGCAAAAGAAATTCTGTCAACTGGTTCGGAATTTGAAACCGCTATAGAGGATAAATTAAGCATGTACAGGTTCTGTTTACTGATCTTGAATTACGCGACGCGTTGAAAAAATGGGCATGTTTCATCTTTCAGTCTCCCACTTTCGCTGCAACTGTTTCTATCAAATCAATGCGCCTCGTCCATAAGAGTAGTAAGACAAACCACGCATTAGACACCAATCACAACCATCTAGCAAAATCTGCGCCCTCACGATAATTACACACCTTATCGGCGATAAAACCTCCCAAAACTCTCTTTTGCAACCTCGATCTTCCGTCTACACTCTACGGGTAGTTCATTGATTCGCTATAGCTTGTGATTAGAGTCTAATGCGTGGTTTGTCTTACTACTCTTATATTTGCAAGACAACCGCGATACAACCTCAGATATTTCAGTCATCCCTCTAATAAAAATTTTCTATAGAAAACTAGTCGTAAGCGAAAGAAAAAATATTATTGCAGGGAGACTATTACTTTTGATTTGCCTGTTGCGCCATTGTTTTGAGAATTTATGGTACATTTGTTGCATCATGCTTCATCTAATATAATAGACCACGAGTAATCGTTTGTAGCAGAATTGCATCAAACTGTATATCATATATGTAGTCTTTTACGGGATTATATAAGCTTTAGAGATTATTTCGTGGTTTGTAGTGTTTATAAGCGCTTCCAGAACTGGATTTTGCATTGTCCTTGATAGCTCAGGCATAGAGCGCTTGACTTCGGAACCCGAGTACGGAGGTTCTAATCCTGCCTAAATCATAACATTTTTCTTATGTTTGCTATGCGTGCTGCTTATATACGCTCCTAGAACTTGTTTTCGTTGGCGCCTGGTTAGCTCAAGTGTGAGAGGTTTGTCTTCAGACCTCGAGTAACCCGGGTTCGGTTCCTAGAGTGATTAACTGAAATATTGTTTAAAGCTCTGGAATGGAATCGTTAACGCCTAACCACGTGGTTCCTGACGTGAAGTTTGTCTTGGGCTGTACGTAAACTGAGTGCGCATAGGTCTATGTACTAAAGACGAACTGATCTGAGGGGGCAACTCTTTCAAAACCTGCCTTCATATTGAAAGAAAATACCACAACCTCGGGCTCAGCCTAAAAACTGAGATTTCCGAAGTATTGAAGGTAGCTACGTAAGTCATATGATGTGCAGATGCACTGCTCTCATTAGGATAGAATAATACTGAAATAAAATTGCAGAGAACAGATCGAGGCTCCTAACGCTTCAGATGAAGTGTTAAGATAGATAGCATTCCCTTAAGGAAAGAGTTGTTTTGTTTTTCTTTCTTCAAAATAAAATACTGGGTGTCACTAAGATAACTCAAAAGTTATGGACCAAATTTTTATGAAATTTACAGGGATTGTTTGTACCAAGATAACTCGAAAAGTTATGAACCGATTTTTATGAAATTTATAGGGATTGTTAGGTATGTTAGGAGGAACAGATGATTAAATTTTTATGATGATATGTACATCCGTTTGTATGTTTGTTGCTGTGTTTGATTTTATGTTTGTTACGCTATAAGTCAAAAAGTTGTGAACGGATTTTCATGAAATTTATAGAGGTTGTCAGTAATGTTGAAAGATATGAATGATAAAATTTTGGTGCAGATCGGTTTGTTCATTAGTATGTTTGTTGCTGTGTTTGATTTTATGTTTGTTACGCTATAACTCGAAAAGTTATGAGCGGATTTTTATGAAATCTATAGGGGTTGTCTGTAATGTTAAAAGACATGAATGATGAAATTTTGATGCAGATCAGTATACTCGTTTGCACAAGCTGTTAGTTATTACCATCAAAAGGTACGAATGATTAGATTTTGGAGTTTAAACCGTTGTTTTATAGTGCCCCAGTGCTAAAGTATGAATTTTGTCTTCCAATATGATTCTTTTATCGTCTTTTCCGCATAATGCTTTTTTATCTATCTGTGTTATATAAATATTGTGATATTTACTTCTATGATATTCATTTTACAGTAGATGACTTTATTTTCGAATAAAGCTTTTTCATAGTCTTAAATTTCAATTTCTTTTTCTACAATAGCTTTTTTAACACCTTTTGCTTTCTTTTGAACGTCATTATTTCTCGTTTTAAACGCATATAATTTTGATCTTAATCCTACAAATTCTGTTATTGGAATACCACTTGTTTCATCTTTCATTTTACCAATAACTTTTTTATTTACTTTAGAATATAATTGGTG
>LQNS02000211.1:29050315-29071695 GCA_001587735.2 Parhyale hawaiensis
ATGTGATTCACAATTTGCGCTATTTATAAAAGAAAACAAGTGTTTTTTGCAATTTTTAAAAGTTTCTTCGGCCTACAGTAAATAGAGTTTTGAAAAATGTTACTTTATCGCTATGTACGACTCTTGGTCTGACGCTGCACTTCTGCCTGTAAAAATTCTAGAGAGATGGGTGAAATGAAACGCTAGTAATCTGTAGAAGAAAATGTATAGAGAGGAAAAAACTTCTGAACAGGACTCTTAAGCACATCTCTCTTTCGTTCCCACTTTGCTTTTTTCCCTATTTCATACAGCTCTTTCTTCTTTCCTGACTTGCTGTTCCCATGCGCCGTGACTCGCGCATGGGTTCCACATTTCTCTTGATATTCTTTGTCCCTTCTTTCTTCCTTTCTTTGGGTCACAGTGTACTCTGTGGGTAGGATGATCCTCAGGAAGAGGATCCTGTCGCCCAGGTGCACCTGTATTGGAGTTTGAGTCGATGCAGCGGACAATGTTTGAAAATTTAAGAAAAATATGCTTCTTTGAAAATTGTATTCAAGCTTTGGAAAACTCTATCACAGCTACATTGTAGCTACTGTGTTAACGTGCCTAAATTTCCGGAATAATCTTGAGGTTTCCAATTTTGATTTTATGAAGTGTAACTTGCTCAGTACGGTACTTGGAGATAGGTCTACAACCCTGAACGTTTATCACTGGCGGTTACTATGGTGCAAGAATTACAGAAATGTACCACTGAAGCGCTAGTAAAACTTCTACTACTACTACTACTACTACTACTACTACAAGAAACTGTAAAATTTTATGAGACAGTTTAATAATGGCTGCGGGGTAGTAACCTAATTAATCGAGTTGGGTCCATGCTGATACAGCAGAAGAAAAGTGCACGTGTCCACTAGACTTGAAGGTGAATGAGGCTCCTCTAGAGTCGTACCTCAGAAAACCCTAGCAACATTTGGGGCAGCCACGGCGCCGCCCAGAACCTAAAATGCGGTTTTAAATTCTGCGGCGACCCGTATTGTTTGTTGGGAATGGGAAGGTGGCGTTAGGCATAAAATAACATAGTGTATGATAGCGTTGCCTAGGTTCATTGCACTTAGAAAACAATAGACAGCCGTGGAATTTCCGTGGGTCCCGCTAGTGACAATAATAATAATGCATAGGTAGTTCTGCTAGTATGGTAACTTTACCGTTGGAGGTCCTGTAGGTATGTTTTGGCGGGCCCTTTTCGTATCAGAATATACACAATGGCCTCACAAAACCCAGGGGCAAACGTAAGTGCTTTTTTACAGATGTTGCAGCTCACAGCAGTTCCTGCTGACGAGGTTAGTTTTCAAGTTCAGGTAGCTAGGTTCTTTAGATTTCCCCTACTGTTCTACGAGGCGGGCCGCTGAAAGGTGGCAAGCAACCTCTCTCACCGGACATCTAGGTATCTGCTCCTGTGTGTATGTGTGAGGGAAGGGGGGCGGACGAAAAAAAAAACTCCATTCGGTTGTTTCTTTCTTCTGTCTTCATCGTTTTTGGTTTCTTGTTCTGTGCTGCATGGCTGAGTGAATACTTTTTGCCGAGGCATGTAGGGTTAGCGATGCTTGCACCATATTTACTGTCAGACTTGGTGCACCTGACGAAAATTATGCTGATATTCCTCTTCTTGCCGGACTTCTGTTCCCATTCGCGTTGATCCTGTGTCGGAACACCTTCGTGCATGGGTTCCCTGTTTCTCTTGGCAAACTATATATCCCTTGCTCTTTACTCTGTGCTATCGTTATGCTCGAAAATGGAGGCACTAATAACTATCCAAAATTACTCTAATGAAATTCATCTGAGTTTGACTCAATTTCCAAACTATAGGTATTGTACATAGTTGGATTGTGCTACGTAGTCTTTGTTTCTGATGTCGCAAAAACCCTCGAAAAAATAGCTAATGGTTGCTAGTTCTTTTGGTCAGTTTGACAGGTAGCTGTGTAGTCACGTATGTCATTTCTTGATGTGGGGCATGGTACTTGCTGTAACTTTCTAGTCTCACTCTGCGTACTATCAACAGGCACTGATGCAGCCGCTAGTACAGAAGTGCTCACTTCTTCTAAGGAAGTTTCAGAGCTGGAAGCCCGCAACACAGCGCTGGCGTATCAGTTACAGCAGCAGCAACTGCTGACGACTCAGCAGCAGCAGCAGTTACAGCAGCTCACCGAAATGTTACAAGAGTCACACCGGAAGGCAGCAGATGCTGCTGCTTCAGTAACTTCAGTCACCACCAGCGGTGCACTTGAGGAGGAACTCACTCAAGTACGACAGCAGCTCAACGTTCACATACAAACCGTTGGCATTCTTGTTGCTGAGAAAACCCAGCTTGAGGCCCAGCTGCGTGAGGCAAAGGAGTCTCTGGCTGGTAGAGGCGAGCACGGCAAGGAACTGGAGAGTACCTTGGCTTCTCTGAAGCATCGTGTGGAGCAGGCGGAAGCGGTACTGCAGACCAAGGATGCTCAGCTCAGTGCCCTCACGGCTGAGCGTGATGGTCTACAAACACAGCTTACGATTGCAAAGGAAGAAAAAGATCGGTAAGTTTCATCAGAGCTGTCTGGAGTGTTTAAGATAATACTGTAATAGTTGAATAACTGGTTTCTCTGCCTCGCGGTGTCATCTCGTTACTTTCCTCAAACATTTTTCTGTATCTTTAGTTGCTTCATGATACTCATCTGTTTCCTGTTTTTGAACTTATTGCTGTTGCAGTCTGTGGGTAGTTTTCATACCAACTAATTTATATTTCCCTGAAATGCGGTTTAGCTGTCGATAGGTACAGTACTCTTCTACGTTCATTTTTGACACTTATATATCCATGAAAAGACCTTGCTGTTGTTAGTACCTAGTTCCACGAACGGTCCAGAAACCGATAGGTATTCACTTAATGAGAAGGATATTTTGCTCATCATCATCATGTACTGTTCTAAGATTTCTGTTCAGGTTTAAGCTTAGATGCAGCGACCACGAACTGCGGGCTGCTGAGTTAGCTGAGCGTATCAACAGCAGCAGCAAAGATCAGCAGACTCTGCAGACACAACTCACTGAAACCAAAACACAACTGCACATGGCAAATATCCGCATCGAACAGGTTTGTTTTATTGCTGCACTCGGTGTAGATGACGCGGCCCATACTAAAATAGAATACATTAATGTATCTTGCTTATGGTATGTGATGCACCTATTGTGTGTTAGTTCAGCAGTTAGTACATTTAATTTTACGTAACTATAGAATTGATTTGAAATACAAATAGGTTCTTTGCATCATTTGGCGTGAGGTAGTAGTAATAATAGTGATGTTGTGTTCCTCCGAAACTTGCAGTTACGCAATTCGAGCGGCGACTCTGCCAATATCCTGGACGAGCTGAACCAGGAGAAGAGATCACACCAAGCCTCTCAGGAGCAGCTGTGCGAAGTGCGGCAGCAGCTGGCCCAGGCTCAGGCTGAGAAGAACCAAGTGGCCGCCCAGTACCAGCTCTACACTGCCCAGCTCGCTCAGCAAACGGAGCAGCTCAAGTCACAGGTATGCTTTTTCTAAAGCCCAGTATGCAAGAAAATAGAAGTCGTATAGCCTGAAACTAAGAAGCACCGAGCAATGATAGCCCCTCCTCAGAGTAAAAATGAAACAAACGTTTGAAAGTGATGATAGGTGCCGCAATTTATTGTGGGTCTATATTTACATGCTCAATATTCATTGTACCCTCCATTGGCGTCACGAACAGCTGGAGGACAAGCAGTGTAAGAAGACAAAAGTGACTCAGAAAAGTCAGTTTATCGAAGCGCAGCATCGACGTGCAAAGTTCGGATGGGGATTATTCTCGAGAGATCTTGAGGGAACGCGTCATTCCCTCTCATCAAGACCCTCACAATGTTTTGGACGGCACTTAGGTTTTCCTTCTGTATGACGGAGCATCGTGCATAAAAGCACTTCAAACCTAGAACCTTTTGAAGAACACCATCGATTTCTTTCAGTCCCGAGTGATTTCTCCGCTGGGATGTAGCATCTGGCCGCAGTTTCTGCTCAGAAGGTCAGTTTTGTAGAGTTAGGTAGGTTCTCTATATTTCCTTTCTGTCCCGCGAGGTGGGCTGCCGATCGAGGTGACCGACTTTTTCTGCGGGGCTCTTACTTCGCCCGTGCGGAGGGCCACAGAAGGGTCCGTCCGCACTTCTATTCTTTCTTCTGTCTTCTTCTCTTTTCGTCCTTCATCTCTTGCCACCTGAGCAGAACGTTCTGGTTCCGGCTGTAAGCCGTGTAAATCATCTTAGATCGCTATTGATTGTCCAAGTTTCAGAAATAGCGAGACAGTACCAATATAATAGTCGATTTCTTTCATTGTGAAGAATGTCAAGGTAATTTCCCCCATCTATGTAAAACGTTGTATCATTCTTGAACGAAAAGATTGAAAAAAAGGAAGCTGCTTGAAAATTTAGAGCGTCCAACTACTCAATGTTGTAGGAACCAAGTAGGATGCTGTTCTTCGAGAAATGTAGTTCAACTATGTGCTTGTTATTCACTTCTATCTTGCTACCCTGCTTGTCTTCAGCTGTTTGTGGCGCCAGTGGAACACTGAGTAGTAAGTATGTAGCTGTAAATACACAATAAATTGTGCCATCTATCTATGTGTACGTGATCTGTTTTCCTATCGTGCTTCATTTAGTCTGGGGAGAGGTGGGGTATCCTTGTTTGGCGCCCCTTCCCGCGGGGCGTCGCGCTTGATTGGGTTCAGTGCAGCTTTAAGCAAGTTATTCAAAACTGGGTTCAGTAGCATATCCCCTTCAAGAGCGATGCTCTGGCGGATTCGATCCCCATCAGAATATCTGTGGGCCTCACTTATCCAAGGGTTAACTGGAGTCCCTTTCTGCAGGAGATGTTGCATCTTACCGCATCATCTGCTGATTAGGTTTGTTTGTAAAGGAGCAAAATGTGTTTCTTTTTCAAAAGTACAGATTCTGTGTAAATTTTAGAACAATTTGTTCAAAATAAATTATGTTGCCCCCCCCCTCCATGACCCCTCTCAAAATGTGCCAGGTGCAGAAGTTTTACCCATTTTTTATGTCCCAAAGGATGCAAAATATCATTGTAACTATATGTCCAATGCACCTAGCATTTTTGACTTAATATGCGTGTGTACTAGCAAATATTATTTGGGCATTTTTAATGTTTACATCAAATATCTACTGTTGGACCAAGGAGTCGGAGTCGAAAATCATGAGGGCCAGGAGTCAGAGTCGGACCTTGAACCATCCGAGTCCACAACCCTGCTTCTCCGGCAATATCGTCATTTAGAGGTGACCAGGAAGACGCAACCGCATAGTGACATTAGTGTTTGATCTCCCAGGTAACAGAGAGCGAGCAACAGAGGCAGCAGCTGCAAGCGTCTCTGGATGAGAAGGAGCAGCAGCTACAGAAGGAGCTGCAGCAGCAGAAGCAGCCCTCCTCTGCCGACACTACCACCTCCCTGCAGCCTCAGCTGGATGAGGCTCACAGACAGCTTCAGGAGTGCACGCAGCAGGCGGAGCAACTTCGGCTTCAGCTGCAACAGGCTACAGAAAACAGTCAGCGCTTGGTAAGTGACCGAATCGACCGCAAGAATTCCTTTGAACAGTGGCAGTGCCACCGTCATTATTGATGCTCTTTTGTTTCTTCTAGATGTCCACCTCCTTGTACACTATATTGTGTAAGGTTAAATTTAGTTCACACCCGTTCGATACATGTACTCATGAGTCAACAAAGCATGTACACTTTTTGTCCTAAAATTTGTGGCTGTGGAACATGTATTTCAGAACAAAGGGAGTATTTGAAATCTGAAACTAAAAATGTGTGCCATAGTAAAATAATACAAAAAACAAGATAGCCTATGACAAGAACTTGGTATTGTTGTGCTGAGGGGGAGTCGCAAACTTGCTCCAGGAATCTTAGTTGGAATTTAAAAGCTGACTCCAGAAAAGCACTGCTTAAAATATATATATAAATTTGTTCAGAAATTTTGGTTTTGAGTTGTAAAAATAATGAAAGATGTTGCATACCGTATATCAACAAATATCTTTTTTGGCTAAATCCATGCGTCTAACATATAGGTATATTAGATAGCTGGCTTTAGACAGGTCAACAGACCCAATCCCAGAGAGCAGCCGAGACTTACCTACGTTCCTACCCTCTATAACCTATTGTCATATGTCAGTACATTTAGATATCTGAACTAGAAAAAAACAAAAAGAATAAGCTCAGCGAAGCGCAATTCATTGCTGCAGCTCCGCGGAGCTCGTAGACGTTACGATGGTTGGGACATGAACGGTAATGAATGAAGGTGGGCTCTGAAGCCTTGGCCGTTAGGAGATTGTGACTCCTGGTGTGTAACTGTGGAGTGTGTTGTTCTCAATGTTTGTCCAGATTATGTCTAAATTCATTGACTGTCTCTGCTCTGACAATTTCGAAGGGAAGTGTAATCCAGAAATTCACAATGAAATACGGGGAAAGCCTGCTTCTTTAGAGTTGTTTGTCCATCTTTATATTTGAGTTTTGGGCGTTGTTTCGCAGGCGATCATTAAAGTCTCCAATAGTGATGCCAAATATTGTATATGCGAAAAAAATACTCTCTGTAGCTGAATATGTCTATATAGTTTGGTAAAATTCAGTTTTACAAAACCAGGGTATCTGCAAGGTAATTGAGGTGCTCGAAAGTAATTGAAAGTGATTGAATGAGCAAAGTGCTTGAAAAGTGCTTGAATTCAAGGTAAGGTGCTTGAAAATTAAAACGGACTCCGGTGAAATGTTATGTTTTATTTTGTAGATTCTGCAGGGCATAAGACGAGTGTTGCTAGATGGGAGTTTGATATTCCCTCGGTCCTGAGTTAACCTATCTACTTATTTTGGGTTCTTGATTAAAGGTGGCTGTTGGATGAACTGTTACAGTCCTGGTGTCTATTTCAAAAACACTGCTGCACATTAGGAAAATTGCGGTGAGGCCTAGGCCTGTCACCATAGAACTGTGCTCGTTGACAAATGGCAGGTGCTTGAATTCTTCCTTGACACGGTAATTGAAAAGTAATTGAATTCACTGTTGAATCTCTTGTAGACACCCTGAAAACTAATGGTCATGCTAATTGTCATCAGGGGTTGTAGTCGGGGTTGGAAAAATTGGTGGACCAGGAGTCGCAATCGGAAATACTGGAAGACCCGAAGTTGATTCATATGACGCCGCCACCCTGTGTAGTTTATAGCCCACAATTGTTATTTTGTATTCTGTTCTCGGTAATAACTGGCAAGTATTTAAAATTTGACTGTTATGAATGATATTTTGTTCCATTGTATAATTCTGTTAGCTAAGTAGCTACTGTACGTATTACAGTAATATTGCTTTGTATCGGCACATTTTCTTGATTCTTTTTAAAATAATAATAGGTATGCAGTTATTCTAATTATTCACACAATATAATATTTTTGGTAAATTTTTTTAGTTAGGCACGTAAAAATCACTTGTAAGACATATGTGTACCAACGTGCCTGTCAGAAGTATACCTATGTGTAAGACATATTGAAGGTATAACTACTAATTTATAGGCAACGTGTCATCACTTATTAGGATCGACACAGCATCGTGCAAAATTTAAAGTTTCGTCTCTTTGTTTGGCTGCAGCAATTCCTAGTAGGAAGTGTGTGGCTCATATCGGTAGAACTTGTAATCTGCTTGATTCGCTCGTTGTAATCAGGGTACCCGCTACCAAAGGAACTTTTGTACGGTCTAACAAACATTCTAGTCTAGTCTTCTCTTCTATGCATTTTAGTTGGCTAACTGTTGATGAAATATGCTTTGAAATTTCAGTTGAATTGAATTCGGTAATGGCTGACTGAAAAAGCGGTGGCAATTACCCGTGAATTCCTCAATTGCAGGAGGACAACAATTTGTCACTGCACAAGTTATCAGAAGAGCTGCAGCAGCAGGTGGAGAGACTGGAGCTGGCCCTGGACAAGCGGCAGACCGAGAGCGTTGACAGCTCTGGGCTGATGGCCAAGCTGCAGAGCGACAAAGTTGCTGCTGCCAGAGCGCTCGCACAGAACCGCATGCTGAAGGAGCAGCTGGCTGAGCTGCAAGATGGCTTCATTATGATGGTAGGAATGCTGCGTGTCGCCGCGAATATATGAAAATCTTGCAAAAAAATCATTGTTTTGGTGGGAATGCTGCTGTCTTCACAATTATTTGAAAATATTGAAAGTTTCATTTTGTGGTATCATTGCTATTTGTCTCCACAAATTTGTGGAAATGTATAAAAATCTGTTAAATAAAGTACCTATATGACGGTTTGTGAACAAGAGAGCTTTACCGTCTTATCATTGGCTTATACAGCGGTTGTGCTATAAACGCGTATCGTGGAATGTCCGGTCGGAGCCCCTCTATCCTGTTGAGGTGAGGGTTATTCAAAGTCTGGCTTAACCCCGCCCCCATAATGCTTTCGCAAGGAATTTCATTTGAACGAGCGAGCCCAGCCACCGGGATCCGTGGCTCAATGTCTTTCGAGGCGGAAGGTTGAGCTTTACTGACTCACTGATTGGCTGTGCAAATGGCTGGGGCCTGTGTTTGATGAGAAACGAGCAACCAGTGGCAGACAAAAAAATCCCTGACTAATATGGTGACCGAAGGAGCTATTTTCCCTCGTATTAAATCTCCTTGTTGTGTTGGCTGTTATTAAGGAGGTTTAATTGGAGGAAACGCAACATTTTGTGTAGCTACCGGTCGTGATGTTATTTTGTTCTTCCTGAGTTGCTCCCTTCCCACCAATCACCGGCTCCCAGCTAGCGTTTCTCACCAATCACAGGCTCCCAAGAATTGTGTAGCCAATCATCAAGTTAGCCGTGCGGGAAAGATCAGCTTCCGATCACCGTAGACGTTTCTAACTTGTATTAACGCTCTGTGGATGTTATATTGCCTGGCGGCTGCACTCCTCTCCGTGCTGCTTGCGTGAGTTGCCCCTTTGTCACATCTCGGTATAAGCTTTTAACCTGCACTTCTATACTTCCAACTTTTATAGTTTTTTGTGTAATAAAACGGCTTTTTCAAGGAGATTTTATTATAGGAACATTTTTTGGCTTCGACCACATAATCAGCTCTAACCTATTTACTTTTCCAACTGCGTGCAGGATATCGCTGAATTTTTGACGTCAGACAAGATTCACGGGTCCTGGGAGGGACTTATAAACAAAGCCTACGTGTTCCCATCTGTTATAAATATTCAACACCGAAGTATTTGGAACCGCTGGTGACAGTGGTAGGAATACTGCGGGTCTCCGCAAATCTTTGGAAGTGTCAAATCCGTGCTGGGGTAGTAGCCTATAATGCGATCAAAATTTCCACGTACCTGGAGCGCGGAAAGGAATTTGTTTTTCAAGTCAACATTTTGGATACCTTGACCGAAAGTGAAAAGCAAATTATCTTGATACGTTACCTCAGCCGTTAGCTAGGCCTTCTGGACGTCTGTCTTTCGTGCCCACTTTGCTTCCATCCCGATTTCATGCGCCTACTTTCTCATGCTTTATTCTGTTCTTTCTCTTCTTTCCCGACTTACTGTTCCCATGTGCATTGATCCTGTATAGGAACACCTTCGTGCCTGGGTTCCCCGTGTTTATCGACATTCTAGATGTCCCTTGCTCCTTCCTCTGTAATATCGTTGCGATCAGAAACAGAGGCTGACACTTTCTACCTACGGTATAACTAACTAAATTATTTTAGATTGCTATTGCGAGTGAAGTGCGCAATTCAAAGGGCTTACATTTCGTTGTTCGGCGACTACCATTTAGCGATCGCCGAATTTTTATTAAATTTCAATTAGCTACTTCGGTGCTTGCTATCGCTATCTCGGATTTTTTTTGCCTCGCAATCTGGATTGCGGTATCCAAAATATTGGCTTAGTACAACAAACTCCTTTCCCAGCGCTACAGGAACGCCAAATTTGGGATCACGGAATAAAAACCCCAGCACTGCTAAAAATCTGCATTATATGTGATGTGAATGCTGTGCTCTTGACAAGTATTTGGAAATTTCTGCATTGCGTAAATAATAGTGTCTCAGAGGGCACAGGGTTGGCCTTGGAGTTGGGTTAGCTTAGCCCATCATTTGTTATATGGGGAGTAGCGCCCCTGGTGCTTCTCACCCTCAGGGGGCATAGGATAGGCCATAGCTACCTAGGGTTAGGTTAGTTTTGGTTTGTCCGTCCTATGCTGTGGAGCCAGGCAGCCCCAGGGGCCCCTGTAGGTTACCTCAACCCTTAGCTAGGCCATCGGGACGTCTCTTTTTCGTGCCCGTTTTACTTCCTTCCCGATTTCATACTCCTACTTTCTCATGCTTTATTGTGTTATTCCTCTTCTTTCCCGACTTGCTGTTTCCATGCGCGCTGATCCTGTGTGGGAACACCTTCGTGCATGGGTTCCCCGTTTCTCCTGGCATACTACAGTATATGTCGTGCTTTTTTCTCCCTGGCATCGTTCTGCTCGGAAACGGAGGCTTAAACTTCCTAACTATAACTAACTGGTGCTTCTCATAGGATCCCTATGGGACGTCTGGCTTTCTTCCTCACTTTACTTCCTCATTATTCTTGCAGTCCCTCCTCAGGGGGCGTATTACGAGCCGTAGGGCTAGGCCAGTTAGGTTGGACCGCACTATGTTATTGAGAGCAGCGACTCCAGGGGGGTTGTGTTAGGTTAACCTTGGCTATTAGCTGGGCCTTCAGGACGTCTTTCGTGCCCACTTTGCTACCTTCCACTTTCCTGCTCCTATTAATGACTTTAGTTCTGTTGTTCCTCTTCTTCCCCTAGGTACTTGCTGTGCTACTGCGCATTGATCCTGTGTGGTAACACCCTCGTACATGCGTTCCACATTTATCGTGGCTTACTTTATGTCCCTCCCTCTTCTCCTCGTAGAACAGCTTACTGCTGATTTCGGAAGGCTTAAACTTTAGTATATAACCTAACGTAATCCCTATGCACTTTTTGCCCTGAAATGACTCGTGCGCATGGAAGCGCTGTCGGGCCACTTGTCGGTCGACATACTGTATGTCCCTTATTTCTTCTACTATTTACCCTCAGGGGCATATTGTGGCGGGCCCTTTCCCTGCCACAATATGTTTGGGCATCACGCACCCAAGGGTTCCGAGTGCCTTCTCCGCAAGGGATGTACCTAGCATCTGACCGCAGTTCCTGCTGAGAAGGTTAGTTTTGTAGAGTTAGGTAAGTTCTCTATATTTCCCCTTCTGTTCCGCGAGGTGGGCCGCCGAATGGTGGTAAGCGACCCATCCCATGGGACACCTATCTGCTCCCGTGTGGGGGCCACGGAAGGACCCCCGCACGATCGTGTTAGCTTTCTTCTGTCGTCTTCTCTTTTCGTTTTTCATCCCTTCTCTGCGCCACACGGCTGAGCGATTTCGTTCGACCGAGCCGTGTGGAGTTGGAGATGTTCGCGCTATATTTCTTGCCAGACATACTGCACCTGGCCAAGATGGTTCTAATAGAACTCATTTGAGGTCGACTTAACTTCTAAACTATTTCATACAAAATTGGATCGCTGTTATATAGTCTTGAACTCTACTGCCCGCCTAAATGACAACGCACCGGCAATTAGTTTACTGTATGACAACATCAACATGTTACCTCTCAGTGAATACCGTCGAACCACTGCTCCTAATAATTTTCATATTATATGCGCCAATAGTTTTGTCCCCGGAGAGTGACGTACGCCGGTAGAGGATTGATCTTAATGGCCTTTTCAGAGTAACAAGAAGTTAGAGCTTACCGAGAAGCTGGAGCGAGAACTTCATCTAAAGAAAGCTCTCAACAAACAACTGGCTGAGGCAGTGGAGGAGGCCAAAACATTGAGGTAGGTGTTGTTGTTGTGAGACATTCTCTTGAATGTTAACACTATTTCCAGTTGGCAGAAGGCAGCTTATTTTGCTTTATTTTACCCCTTTGGGGCCCACTCGCTGCCGTGAATTCTATTTGGAATGTCAAGTAGATATTTATTCATTTTACATGAATAGCTATATTAAAGCCGTTACAAATTATTAGTTCGAAACTTGTATATCCGCGTGTTGAGAACTAGAAGATCAACCGTAGGCTTAGGCTACGTTGTTAAACTCGGCCATTGACTGCGCAGTGCATTGTAGTTTTCACGTTAGAACTCGTAGCTACCTCGCCTGGAAAATAAGTTTGGAAGTTTCTGTACAGTGTCTAAAAGTTTAGAAACGGGGGCGTGTCGAGATCATATACAGATGGTTTTTGATGCAGTTCCTTGGCATTTGGCCACCATTGAGGCCGCTGTGCGTAGAATTTTGCATCTGTCCGTACTGGCAGAGGTCGCGCTGTCTAGCCTCATTCATCCTCTCTGTACCGTGTAATTTTTAGCAAATGAGTGCAAAAGTTCTATGTTGCCCTTGGTATATTTTGTTCCTTATATCTTTCTCTCTTAAAGCGCTACTATAGAGGAAATCGAGACTTGAACAGTTGTTGATTACGCGAACTTCCTATTCTTCGCCCTGTTTACTTAAATCTTGTGTTTTCTCTCCGGCAAGCTTCTTCTTGAGACATTCTTCTGTAACACTTTCATAGCTATGCCTGCTAAGATTATAGCAGAGTCGGAGTCGGGCACTCGTTTGCTTAAAGAATCGGAGTTTAAGATAATTGGCCTTGTTAATTAAAACTTCTAGTTGATTCGGGCGTTTCTGGGCACAAGGAGTTGAAGTTAAACTCACTGGACCAAAGATTTGGAGTTTGACGTAGCCATCTGACTCCACACCCTATTGCCTATTAGCTACCATGGTACCGCCCTTGCTCTACCTAATAAACTACACGTTTTCCTGCAGAGAAGCGAGTGGCGTGAGGGAGACGGAAGTACAACAGCTTCGGGAGTCATGCAGCGCCCTCGCCTCTCAGCTGGCAGCCATCAAGCAGCGGGATCAGCAGCTGCAGCAGTCGGCTGACGAGAATGTCCTCGTTTCCAAGTCTGAACAGCGCTCAGCTGCGGACGTTCCTCTTGCGGTAGAAGCTGTGCAGACGACGGAGGCTAAGCCTGATGTGCCCGAGACTACACCTGCTCCTGAAGTGCAGAACGCAGATGCTTCACCAGTGACGGCCTCCAGTTCTGATGGCAGCCAAGCTGCAGCTAAGAGTTCTCTTACTGATGAACATCAAACGAACGCTGAGCTACTACAACGGCAGTCGACCAACGAAACTTTGAGTCCACACGATGCAGTTCCCGACTCCTCCTCTAATGACACATCGACGCTCAGCACAAGTGATTCCGTGGGCTCATCTGACGGACTGTCCTCGAGCGACAGCAGTGAAAGTAAGCGATGCAAATTTCAGATGGGCAGCAATAAAGACTGCGAGTGTGGCTTACTTGGAGACCATTCTTCGGCTGAAGGCGGCCACACTAATCAGGTTTGTCAGAAACTCCCAAAGGTTACGGAGGGGCTCATCTCTGGTTCTTCAGAGAAGGAAGCTGGTGAGGAAGAAGAGGACACGAAAAATTTGTGCGCCAAGCACAATCAATGCCATTGTGAGCGATGCCTTGACCTGCAGGGCTGTACCGCAGGCCAGTCGCCTCAAGATCGTGGACAGTATCAGGAAATTAGTCTTATCAAGCCAGACGATCGTTGCTGTGGCGGACAGAAAACGAACTATGCCTATATACTGGAGCACATGAAGGAAGGAGACCTGGAGCGCACGAGCATGGCGGAGGTGCTGGCCAGGCTGAATAGAGAGGGAGGTCAGTGGGGGTGTTAGTGGGCTCTTTGTATGGGTGACCGGGCCATGAAAGAACTCGGAAGTAGTGGCGACCCTCCTGCATGTACAAACCGGTTTAACAATGTTGGTATTGATGGCCGAACATCTATATATTTTTTCTGCATATAATATTGTAGAGTCGAATTCTAAGCTCTTATTGCTTACAAATCCAAGTGTTACACTGAATTTAAGTAGCTACTGTACGTACATCTTTCTCTATTGACGGTATTGCTTTCTGTACTCTTTTATGTTGACTCATGCAGTTCTTTGATTTCGTCATACCGTAGATTCCGCTGCCAAAGTTATTGACTGCGAGTTGTAGCAGCATCAGTGCAACAGTCTGACAATGATTTTTTTTTTATGTTCATAGCATATAATTGTTGGCTATTCATTTCTACGTTTGATTTTTTTTATCGAAGCCGTGTACGTATATGCGCATTTCTAGTTGCGTAAGAACGATCGGGCATTTATAGAATTTGGTGTGGAAGACTACCTACGTTAACTTCCCGTATTCTGATCTCATATTTGTATGGTAGAATAGAGTTGAAAATATGTATCGTTATATACGGCGGCAAAATTGATAATACTCCGTGACAGCGGCGGCACCTCATGGCGTTGGTCACCCATATTGTAGGAGGCCCCACATGCATGACGGAATGGGAGGAGCGTAGCTATGTAGTAGTTAGTTTTTCAACAGGTGTAGCGAGCTGCTGACCACAACCATAATTTCCGTCAGATGTACGGATTAGTACCTATTTTTTCTAGATGAACTGATTGTTATTTTTAGTAGATCTACTGGTTAAAGTTTTCCCCAGGTGCACTGACTACGGTTTGCTTGATGCTCCTACTAGCAGTATTATTATCCGATACACTTATTATTAGTTTCTTCAAGTGGTCTAATGATCATATTCTCTAAGTGCATGGACAAGAGTTCATCAAAAGAGTGATCACATATTTAACTAGAGCACTCTGAGAGCGCATACCTCCGCCAAGCGAGGCAATGATTACGAAAAATTCAAATTGATTCTGGATAAATGATTTTCTTTATCAACTCCAAAATCAAATAATTTGTGCCTTTTAATAGTATTTACAGTTTTTGCAGTTTTCTTGAAGATCCGTTCATTACCTTTTGAGTTATGCTGCAACAAACATGATGACAAATATAAGTCAAACATACTGACGAACAAAGCGATCTGCACCAAAATTTTAGTCATTTGTCTTTTTACATTACTAACAACTCCTGTAAATTTCATCAAGATCCATTCGGAGCATTTTGAGTTATTGTACTAAAAGCATAAGTAAAATCAAGCACAGCGACAAACACGCGAACGAACAAACAGATCATCTCAAAAATTTGATCATTTACTTATCGTAATAGTACAACCTACCTAAGCGATACAACAACTCATGCAAATTTCATGAAAATTCGTCCTTAAGTTTTTGAGTTCTGGTATTGACAAAATTGAGGCACACAAACGGATCAACGGATCTTCACCAAAAGTAATCATCGGTTCCTTCTAACATACTTAACAATTCTTGTGAATTTCATCAAAATCCTTCCATAACGTTTTGAGTTTTCTTGATGACAGACAAACAATTACAGACAGGCAGACAGAGGGACAAACCCGACGAAAACATAACCTCCTTGGCGGAGGTAATTAGCACTGCATCTATGCATTGCCAATGCCTTAAAAATTAACAGATTTTCTAGAAAACCTATCTTCCTCAGTTCCCCATTATTTTATCGCCTAGGTATGGTTTGACAACGTAGCGTTTTAAAGTCGCACTTCCTTCTAATTTCTGTTTGTTCGTATTCTTGCGAATTGCACTCGTAAATGCACGTTGATCATTGCAGTTTCTGCCAACAGTTACTTCCTATTTGACCTTGATTTTACTTGCGTCTTTAGTACTGTAGTCTGACCATTTTATGAAGGCGGTTCGGTTGTGGTGATATTGCTCTAGCTATGTGGTTGCCAATTCTATGAGTATATCTGAGATTTTGTTCGACCCATACCTTAGACACGCCCACTAACTGCATATAGAGAAATGATCAGAAATCTCAGAAGTATTCATAGGTTTGGCTCCGCTGTAGAGGAATTTGACCACGACCGAACCGCCTGCATAAAATGGTCAGACTATAGCCAGACAGCTACCGTAGTTCTTTTCCCATGTTTTCATATTATGCTAGGTTTAGCCTCTCTGACTTTTCTAATTGAAAGTTTTCTTTGTCATTGAAGAGGCTCATTCTCATCAGCCATTCCCAGATTTAAAGTTTTTAGTTTTTGGCGATTATAATTCAAGGTTATTTGCTCTTGTGCTCAAACTATTCGAAATTTTAGTGTCTCTTCTCTGTCTCAAGTTGTGCAAATTAAACGGTTATCATAGCTGTTTCTGTTAAACAAGTCTGTATTTTAAAATTTTATTGTTCGTAACTTGCTCAGTGAAGACTTGTCTCGGTAACTAAGGCCGCTCTTCTCTTCGTACGCGCCGTTAATATCTCTTGAGTTGAAATTTTTTCTGTTTATTTAATAATATAAGCTCCACAACGTCTTCAACTATAGCTACGTCTGTATCTCCAGAGAGTTGAATGAATTTTTAATTTGGCTCCTCCCATTCCTGTTTCGTTACGCATTCCTGCTGTAACCTCTCCTCTACTTGCCAAGTAGATTTTGTTGTACCTGCCGCCACTTTGCACAATGTAGCAATAAATATTAAAGTGAAGACCGCTGATCTTGACAGTTACACTTCCTCAGCCCCTTTTGCAATTCATGGTATCTCCAGATACAATTTATTTCGTTTGAAAAAAGCGCTTCCATTCTTCTCATTATTTTTGAAAATGATATATCCAGTAAGCAACTGCATAGTTTGGACAATACTTTTTTCTAGTCAAGCAGTTAAGATCATTCCTACGTCTCGGCTCTTACGTTATAAACTGCTGAAGAAGTAGCAAAATTGACTAAAGCTAATGTATGGAATTTATTTTCCATCCGCTATTTTTGCTCGCTGTTGTGCAAAGAACAAAAACATTCAGCTTCTGTCAATTGGGGTATTGACATAAGTGGTATTCACTTTGATTGTGTTTGAACTCTCCTTCCCTTGATGGTCCTATGTCGTAGCCTTTGCTGACCGTGCTACATACGCATTCATTTTGTATTGCTTGTAGTCTGTCACAGCTGTACAACTTGACTCGAGGCTAGACAGGCCTACGTACGTTAGCGAGGAGCGTCTGTACTGCACAAACGGTAAGTTAACCAAACCGTGCTTTACCCTCCGGCCATGGGAGAGTTCGGTGAGTTCTGGAGTTGGTAAGAGAAGCCTCGTTTGTTATCCCCCTGTGCAACACCGTCTCATGTTCGTCGCAGGTGAGATACAGTTTATATACGAAACTTCCTTTGAAAATAATTGTCTTTCTTTTATTTCTCAAAAGAATTATGTTACGAAGATGACGACGTCACTGCAATAGAAGTTGTAACTCTGGGCTGAATTACCTGAATGTTCATTGAACTACAGTACAACTTTGGTAAAAATTCTGTAGCACCTTCAACCTAGTTGAGAATTTTATTTAAAAATCAGCTGAAGAGTTGGGGCATAGTTCCGAAATATGCTGAGCTGTTGGATGGATGTTTTATTGTTTGTGTAACAGTATAAGTTTGTTTGCCTGAGCTAATATGCATTATTGACGTCGCCAGTAAGTTTAGTTGAGCAAAGTGAAAGAACTTGGAGTAATGGTAAATAGGTACCGTGAAGGTATGGAAATCTGTTACTCTAATGGTGAGTTAAACCAATAATAATCACAAATTTACTTATTAAATAGTGATAAAAGCTATAATTTAAAACACAACAAATGTGTATGTTGTTAGCCAGCTTTATGTGTTGACAGTTGGCTCGAGCGCATGTCCACAGCGTACATAATTCATCAGCACCAGCTTTGTTTGGCTTACACCCACCGCTTCATCTTGTTCTAAATGGTTTTTGCTTACATTGGTTGCTTTTTCATTAAAGTTGCCTCAGGCTTTTCATGCTTTAACTGTGAAAGGAGGACGTCACGAGTCTTATTGCTCACGACAGCCATTATTGCACCAGCGTTTTAGACCTTGGTGGTAAACATTTTCTATCTCACTTAATGGTTAAGTCCACTTCATCGCACACTCCTACTAGTAAGTCCACATGTAGCTACTGATCCGTGCCGCAGTTAAGAGCTCGCTAGGCCCCAGAGGAAGGCACGGTTGCAATCGACCCAAGATCGTCAGAGACGGCAGGCTCGAATATCAGTTACGACCAGGGTTGCACAATTGGGATTCCTCTAACCGTTTTCACTTCGTGTCGCGCTCTTTCCCCTCAGAATATGTACGGTATGTAGGCCTCACTCATCCAGGGGCTGCCTGTAAAGTTTTTTTCTGCGGGAGATTTGCAGCTGGTTGCAGTTCCTGCTAATGAGGTTAGTGTGTTGAGAGGTAGGGTGGTAGCTACTTCTCTTGGCGCCGTATATCCTGACTGTAATAGAGGCTAGTGTGCTGGCTACTTGAGACCAATAGAACTTGGACTATGTCAGTTCAAAATAAACTTGAGACATTCCGGCAGAGTAACCGAAAAATATAACTTAGACTTTGGCGCGACTCGACATACTATTGCAGCACTAGTAGCTAATCCTACTACTACTTCGGCTTTGAATACTAGTCTCATCGCATTACGTTTTCCATTGAAAGTGTTTCTTAGGAAGAGCACTAGCTCGAAGCTTCAAAACACCCGATCAGTGTTAGGTTTTTCAATATCTAAAATGTTGTGCATCGTTGACGCTTGCGCTGCGTGGTTAACTTTGCTTACTATCAAGTTTTTGTTAGCTGCGAGTCCACTTACTACCACTGACCGTAACGCAGGCAGTACAGGGGCGTACATAAGTTAAGGAACACTGAAAAGAGTTCGAGAAAATCGTTTACTATGAAAAAAGCGGAACACGCACACAGCTGTGCATTACAATATACCTCATTCGTTAATTCAGCAATTTTTATTCAAAAGTTGAGAGCATTTCACTCACCTACTGAAGAATAATGCAACATAAAAGCAAATGGGGGAATTTCGCCTGTGTGCTAAAATTAGGAAACGCCTCAAAAAATGTCCAAACAGTCGGAAGAAAACAAAAGGTTCTGATTAAATATTTAGTGAACATTCCTTTACTATTATAACTGCTGCGCACCTTTGACTAAAAGATCTGATAGTTTTTATTACAAATAGAGGGAGTTAACACCCCACACTAATCCTAAAGTAATCTGCACAATTGTGTATTTTGGGGGTTCCTACTGTGAGCTCTGCCCCTAATTATCTTCCAGATGTTCTCAATTATACTCAAATCAGAACTCTGGGGCGGCCAGTCCATAACTGAGAGGTTTTACTGTTCTAAGGAAGCTTTAACCTTTATGGCGGTGTGGCAGGGAGCGTTATCTTGCTTGAAAGTTCGGGGTTGCAAACTTATGACGCGTAGGTATGGAAGCAAATGCCGCTGTAACAACTGTGTATAACCTTCTGCATTGATTATTACCCGCGAACAAAGTGAGAGAGGTGATAATGTTTTCCTTGAAGATTCAAGTATATATATATACCTATAAGGAAGTTTTCATTGAAAGCCTTCTGGACTTTCAATGAAAACTTCCTTATGAATACATTTGGGTGTCAACGCATATTTCAAGAAATATATACCTATACTGTATATACTTGTATATATATATTTGTTTGTCCACCCAAAAAGTGGAAGAAGGAGTTAAGCAATCTTCATCATTTTCTGTAGGGGGTTTCGTGGGTTGACCTAGAAGTGGAACTGTAGGGAGGGAGTGACATATAATCTCAATCTCGCTTGAAATTTTTGCTGTAGACGTGAAACGGTCCCTCATACTTATTCTGACGATCAGCCGGTGTTTTGGAGTGGTCTTGGGCGGCCGCCAGGTTTTCTTTCCAGCTTCTACGTGTCTTAATTGCTTATTTTTAGCAATGATACGCTGAACATTAGTGCCAGACCTTCTTATCATGGCAGTAATTTCTGACAGGGATTTTCCATCTTAATGCAAGGACCGAACACGATTTTTTTTTCAAAAGCCGTCTTTCACCTTAGCATGGGCGCCATGATTGTTTGTTGACAGTCTGTCTGGTTCCAATAATGCTGCTACACTCTTATTTGTTCAAATAATGTGATATTCAGTATTTTAAAGCGCGATATCATCCATAAATGGAGGCATTTTTTGAGGTGTTCCTTTTGCACAAGGGGAAAGTTCCATTATTTGCTTTAATGCTGCATTATTCTTCAATAGATGAGTCATATGCTCTCAAATTTTGAATTAAAAATACTGAATCATTGAGTTATGTTGCAATGCTCTGCTGTGTACGTGTTCTACTGATTTCTTAATAAATTATTTTCTTGAACTCTTTTTCTCTGTGCCTCAACTTTTACACGTCACTGTATACCAAGTATTGCGCTAGCGATGATTCAAATCGGAACATTGCGTGAAGTTAGCGTGAAACTTTTCATAGAAATCTGAGTTATCTCCGCCCAGGAGGTTATGTTTTCGCCGTATTTCTATCTCTGTCTTCTAGCAATGTACTTAACGCTCAAACTTACGGACGGATTTGTGACATAATAGGAACTGTAAGGATTGTCAAAAAGAACAGATTATCAGTCTGCCCATTTGTTTGCCTGTCAGTCTGTCTACCATTGTGTTGCTTGGCCGAGTTCTGTGCTCGCGGAATGTTGCTTAGTCTTGTCCAAAAATTTACTTATAAATATATTGTATATTTCGAAAACAGTTTGTTTTTATTGCACGTACATTCATTAAGCAAAGTGGTTGCTATGCGAAGTGCTTTTCATTTGATTTACTCGCCTCCTCAGGGGGCAAAGGATGGGCCATACGGTTAGGTTAGTTTAGGTTCGTCCATCCTATGCCTTAGGGGTCAGGCAACCCCAGGGGTCTGCGTAGCTTACCTCAGCCATTAGCTAGGCCTTCGGGACGTCTCCCTTTCGTTCCCACTTTGCTTCCTTCCTGATTTCATGCTCCTGCTTACTCGTGTTTTATTCTGTTCTTTCTCTTGTCTCCCGACTTACTGTTCCCATGCGAGTTAATCCTGTGTGGGAACACCTTCGTGCATGTGTTCCACGTTTCTCTTGGGATACTATATGTCCCTTGCTCTTTCCTCTGTGGTATCGTTCTGTTCGGAAATGGAGGCTTAGACTTCCCAACTATAACCAATAACTATTTATTTACTTGCGATGCAGATCACAGGTCATGTGAATTACTCTCTATCCCAAATGCTCGCTCTCTGAAGCTCCCCTGTACATAGGCATTCATTGTTCCCTTCCGCTACAGCACCAGCTGGTCGCTGTGCACTGCTGGAGTACCGCCTGGCCCAGCTGTCCAGCACCCACTCTGCGCTGGTGGGGAGGTTCCAGCGCGCCATGCAGCAGGTGGCAGAGCTGTCCGAAGAGAAGCAGCGCCTGGAAGTCACCATGGAGCAGCTACAGCTCGAGAACGATACCATCGGTATGAGCATCCAAGTGTCATATGTTTACTCAAACATGTACTATTACTTGCTTAGTTATGTGTACCCTGATGGGATC
>LQNS02000211.1:29088995-29106671 GCA_001587735.2 Parhyale hawaiensis
AAGGAAGAGAGGAGCAGACTGCGGAAGACTGAGTACCCAGCTCTGGCACCAGCCTGTTCATCTCCTCTCAGGGATGCCGTTGGACCAAAAGGGTCTCATCCGCCTTTAGAGTGGCATTTCCTCCAACTCAGGAGCTACCCAGAGCCCGGAACCCAAAGCCAGCTCATACAAACAAAGTGGCGTCCGGTGGCCGGACAATTGGGGCGGCCTGATAACGCGCAGGCCACGCATATTTGTGCCATGCAAGTACGGAAGTTAATTCTAGCACGAATAACATCAGTGACATTGAATTTTTTGCTCATGTTTACTGAAGAATGTCAACTTGCATAAGGGAACCGGACTGCTTCCACGTGGCTTTCCCATATGTGTTGCCAAATTTTAGTTTACGAAACTTTAGATTAGCGAAAAATCTTTCAATTGGCTGAAGTTTATCACCTTTTGTAAGTGTATGTTTGTATCAAATATATCTATATCCATTTTAACACAAAAACATTGAATCTATAATCGAGAGGAACGCACTGTAATACGTGCCTACACGCTTTTTGTTTGAAAATTCCAACACTGCTCTGTATTGTTTTCTTCCTCCCAGGTGCAACGAAGCTACTGGAGCAGCTAGTAGGAAAATTTCATAATTCTACAGAACAGTTACTGCGTGTGCTTCTCACAATACTTGACTATTAGTTTCTCGGTACTAGAGTTGCTTTGCTGTTCTGGTACCGTACACTTCCAAGGAATTCCAAGAAAACCCGCATCACACGACGGAAAAACAAGTGTGAAGTGTTATTGCTCAAGAATTTGCGAAAAGGCTTCGAAAACACGAAATTTTAAAGAACTCCATGATAGTGTAGGTAATATGCAGCATAAATTAGGGGAGAAAACAAAATTTTGTTGGAAAAATAAAAGTTGGCTTGTACTGTTGCATTGAATTCAGCCATTTACCTCTCTGCCACGAAGGTGATTGTTTTCGGCCTGACACTGTTACGCACCATTTCATAAACAAACTATTGGAGTACGCAAATTGATAGTAATTATTTTATAACAGCAGGGAAACTTTGTCTATAGTGATTGGTGACTTTCGGTGGCGATTTCCCCCCTTTTTTTTTTCTTTGCATCCATTTTTTTTTATTCCACAGTATCTGATGTTCGTCCACCCTATGTTTATGGGGAGCAGCGCCCCCAGGTAGACCCTGTTGGTTGCCTTAGCCTAGCCATCAGCTAGGCCTTCGGGACGTCTGTTTTTCGCGCCCTCTAGTTAGGCTAAGCTTTGGTTGCTCCTTTCCGATTTCATACCTTTACTGATCTTACTTTCAATTATTCTTCCTCTTCTTTCCGGACTTCCTGTTCCCATGCGCTTTTATCCTGTGTGGCAACACCCTCGTGCATGGGTTCCATGTGTCTATAGTCATACTACATGTCCTTTCTTTCTCTGTGATATCGCCTTTGTTGTATAGAAATGGAGACTTCATCTTCTAAATATTATAATAATCCATTTTAGCTGTTTCAATCTGCTTGAACTAAGTTTCCTCCAAACTTTGTTAGTTGTCTTCATGGATTCTTCTTGAATATTGCTCGATTTTTGTTATTTATTTAGTAGCTGTCCTAACTCTTTCCTTGACCAATACGGTATTTCTGCATGGAAAAATGTTCAATTTCTACCATTTGTTATTCATTCTAGAAATTTGTAAACTAATGTTTAGTTTTTATACCTATATTATTTCTGAAAATCAAATGAAAACACAGTGTTCGTAATGTATTTGGGAACGCCAAGTCTGGAAAAACACATTAGGCCTAGGTAAAAAAAAGCGTATTCGCTTTTTTTTTTCACTGGAGGGGTTAAGCAAGAAGAAGTGGTTTCTTGAGAGTTGAGATCGTATGTATATTGTATTTTTTTCTTTTTGGGCAAGGGGAAACACACACGTGTGGTGGTCTGCGTCCATGATATAACGCGTCAGTCACCCACTGCGTCCACCGTTTCAGAATTGGTCACAGTCGTTTTGATAGAAGGATTCGTATTCATGTACAGTATACAAATCATGAGCATATTTATTGGTACGGTGCAATAAAACACATATATTGTTCCTGAAGTCATGTGCAGGAGGTTGGAATGAAAGTCAGTTATATACAATCGTATGCATTTCCACCTGTTCTTTCCAATGCAGCAATCAGAATTTTGAAAATGGCTGTAATAGGAGAGTTGTGAGCTGAAGTGTGAATATTGCTGGTTTATTATTTTTATCTATTCAATGTGTGTATACTGTGTAATTCTGTTTTGAAGTCTTCCTACCTATATTTATTGGTAGAACTTTGTATTCTAATTATGTTTCCATACTAATTTTCGAATTATTCCATTTCAGATAATTGTTAATTTTTTGTAGAAATGAGATTATTGTGATGGTGAAGGTTAAAGAACAGTGAAGACCTCAGGAAACGTTTTGTAGCCTGTCATGTTAAGAGGAAAGGCTGTGCAAAAAGATTTCCAAAAGGTTAGACATTCGAGGTATTATGAAGAAACATGACCAACAAGGTCATGTCAAAAACAAGATAGGACGTGGAAGGAAAAGGGCATTATCCCAGATAGCAGAGCGACATATTGTTATTTATGTATTCCAACCAAAACCCAAATGCCACGGCTAAGGACATCGTAGATGCATGCTCAGTGTGACCATGGAGCTAATGTAGGTACCTAAATCGAATAGAGAATCTTTGGAGAATACGGAAGTTGACAGTAATGGAGAAAAAACTAAAGAACCTCACTCAATTGGAGGAAATTTGTATGGAAGAGTGGAGTAACATTTCTGCTGGAGAGTGCTGGAGTGTTGGAAAATTACAACAAAATACCGTAGCAAGTACTCGAGGCTAAAGGTGGGTCATACAATAATTTTGAACTTGTGAATTTTCAAATATAATGTAGGCCTATAACTTCATTTTTACTTATAATCTTGGGAATCCGATTGATGCATCGGAAAGAACGGGTTGAAATAAATATGATTGTGTGTAATTGACTTTCACTCCAACCTACTGCACATAATTTTAAGAACAATATGCGTGTTTTGTTGCTCCATGCCGATAAATATGCTCATGACTGTGAAGGTGACGTCTCATAAAAAAACAAAGTGAACCTAATTACGAAAACACACCTTGAACGGCCGTAGCCCTCCCAGTAGGCCTATTCATCTCCCTCTCAATAAAATTATTGAAAAATGATGAAAAAGGAACCACGCTATAGGTAGATCCAGCGTAATTAGTGACAATAATCTTTGTTAAGTAGGTAGGTACTAATGGATACGTCACATGAAACTCATTGAAACATTACCTGTTACTTTCAGATACGGTCGTCGGACAGAAAATCTCCCGATACCTAGCATACCTACCATGAATAACCTTGGTAACCAGGTTACATAGTACGGTGCCGGTGTATGTTGTATCGTGTCGATCGCCTATCTGAGATGCAGATACGTTTGTGTTGCCTATGAATTGGGTCAATTGCCTTATTCTACCTGAACCAGACAAAGCCTAACCTATTGTCAATGCGGCAAACAAACTTGGTACTTTGAGGCAGGCCTCATACCTACTGTAACGGGTCCTGATAGTACCCGTCCTGCACTTATACGAAGCGCTGCATTAAGTTGCGCCTTGAGTCTAAACATAGCAACATCGCCTGGCCATCTGCTGCACCTTGGCGGCGAGGATGTATAAATAAGTGGCTAATAATAGGTAAGTTAGTTATGCTTGGTGTTGGGGAAAGCTGATCGATGGCGTTATATGTGCTGTAGCAATAGGTGCTGCAGGCATGCAACTGTGAGAACGTGATTAATAGCGTGCAGGTGTCCAAGAACAGACGATGGAAGCGAAGCCTGATGCTGTGCAGGTAGTAGGTATATCATGCACATATGTATGCTGTGGATCAGAGCGTGACATGCTTACGTTTGCATGTAGGGCATGGATAGCGTCAAACTAGTTAACAATCGCAATATTTTTGGCAACGAACCAATGTAATCTAATGCTCTCTTCTTTAGATGTTGCTTGTTACTTTAGTGGGTATCGATTGGGCAGTGTGGGTAACTACTTATTCAGTTCTTCGCGACGCACCCCTCCCCACTCCCGTTTAACATAGCCTAAAAAAAGCTAACTCCACGTAAGGTACCTACCTCCACCTAACGTAAGGTAAGCTAATCTAACCTCTCCGAAGGTAAAGTAAAGACTCCTAAGATAATGTAACTTCTCCCAAGGTAAGGTAACCTTTCCCTAGGTAAGAAGGTAAGGTAACCTCTCCTAAGGTAAGGTAACATCTCCCAAGATGAGGTAGGTAACCTCTCCCGCGCCTAGTTAAGGTACTTAACCTCTCCCTAGGTAAGGTACTTAACCTCTCCCTAGGTAAGGTATGTAACCTTTCCCAATGTAAGGTAGGTAACCTTTCCCAATGTAAGGTAGGTAACCTCTCCCAATGTAAGGTAGGTAACCTCTCCCAAGGTAAGGTAGGTAACCTCTCCCAATGTAAGGTAGGTAACCTCTCCCAATGTAAGGTAGGTAACCTCTCCAAATGTAAGGTAGGTAACCTCTCCCAATGTAAGGTAGGTAACCTCTCCCAATGTAAGGTAGGTAACCTCTCCCAATGTAAGGTAGGTAACCTCTCCCAATATAAGGTAGGTAACCTCTCCCAAGGTAAGGTTACCTAACCTCGAATTAGGTGTCCACACCGAAGGAAAGCATATGGATGACTCTCTGTTTGAACTGAAGACACCGTTAAAAAAAAAAAAGTCGGTGACCAAAATCTCCAGTCTGACGACCAGCCTAATGACATGTTTTCTCACTTACAATCCAATTGCGGGTGTTGAGCGGCCCCGGCAAACAGGGTTTTTAAGGCACTTGCTTTTTCTCATGTGGTTCTTGCACGTTTTAAATAAATAATGATAATGACGTCATGACGTAGTACTTGCTTTTAAGAAAGTAAAAGTCACCGGTTTGTGACCTTGAGTCTGCAGGCTCTTTACATCCCGGGGGGGGGGGGGTCGTTTATGACTTCTCGTGTAGCCACAAAAAATATTTCAGGTCTTGTAAGAATAATTAATGTAGCTACTGTATTTCAATTTACTATAGTTGGTTTATACCGGTTAAGTGAACGGTAACGCTGTTTTGTGTTCGTGTTTTGTACCATTTCAGACTACAGGAGTCACATTTTTTTAGTGCACTTTACGCTCTTTTCTTCCTTGGGTTATAGCAACCGCTGTGGTTTGTAGGCCGATGATGCTCACCCAGGGCTGCCGAAATTTTTTCTGCTGATCCTACCAAATCCTCCACGAAAACGTACCAAAAATTAATAAAACGACCAAATCTTTATTTATCCATTAATTTTACGCAAACGTAAAATGTTTTACCTACTTTTTCAGTTGGAATATAGCTTCCTCCTACTCTTCTTCCTTTTTAGAGTAACAATATTTTTTATTCAAATGTTGACAATTGCATTTGAAAAAAATTTAAAACGGACCAAATAGGCTACCGTCCTACAAAACAGTGAACTCTTGAGCAAATCGTACCAAATTTGTACGAACGTACCAATTTCGGCAGCCCTGTGCTCACCCAGTGCCCATGGAGTGACTGACTGACCCAGAAAGTCGTGTCAAGCGGACCAAGTCATCTTCCGTATCTCTGTATACAAATATTCAGCTGTGGTGCTAGCTGAAGGCCGATTTGCTTGGAAAATTCTTCATGAAAGTATTATGAACATTTCTCTTATATGAGTTGTATGAAAAAATTGCATTGAAAACATTGGTGTTTGTGAAAGGAAGTGAGGTACCTACGCAACTTTGGTGCTGACCTGTCAAATCCCATATGACCGCCAGACCCAACTTGAGGACTATAGCTACGTTCACACGTCAAATCCTTTGAACGACGTTCATGTTTCGAATGCTTTTCTGGGTCTGTTGTAACACGGAAACGTTCACCACTTTCCCTGCTCCACTGCACTACAATTGAATAGGGTAAGAGACCCGAAACTTTGTTTGTTGCACCTGAGCAGAGACTGACTTGACGGATAGCATATTTACCGAGTGCCTTTTAGTGTACGTACAGTTGTGGTTGTGCTGGGACGCGTCCGCAGATTCGGAGGTTTTGAAGCATGAACATATAACGCGCACGGCTACCGTGTGAACCAGGCGCAGCCAGCTCTTGCTGCTATATGTACTGCCAGCATGCGCCAACAGTGCCGAACACGATGACAAGCTCACTTATGAAGTTAAAAAGGTTGCTTTGGCTAAGTTGGCTTTCAATTTGTAATGAACGGCACATTTCTCTTTCGTTGATTTTTTTCTGTTGCGCAAACCTCGATATCTTGTAGGGGAGTTTTAGCCTTTATTATTCTGTTCATAAGTAAAAGTATTATTTTGTATTCAGCTTGTCTTTTGCAAAATGTAATTCGTGTTTAGCGACTTTATCATATGATGATAGCGAGATTGAGTGACTGAGAGTTGGTAACTGTGTCGCAGTAAAACTGAGTAGCAGGGCTGTCAGTTTAGCGGTAAAATCGCTACATCGAGAGACTCTGGAGCTCGATTTGCATTCGACAAACGTTCACATCTTGAACTAGCGGAACTGTATACTTGAGTCAAGAAACATTGTGATTCACTTCTGCCAGTCTAAATTAACATGGATTCAGACCTATAGCGGTCGTGCGAAGGTAATTCTGTGGCACTTGAAACGCTTGGTAGTTTGCAGCATATTTTTTGTAAACCCAAGCAAAAATTGATTTTGGTCGTGTTTTTCGATTTGTGGCCGTATTTTTAACTCATCTAGCGACATTTGACTCATGATTTGACGAGTATACTCTGGCAACACTGCCTAACTTTAAGGTGGCAGTGGCAGTGTGCGTTGGGCGTAACAGCAGCGTTGCTATTGCTAATAACAGCTGTCAGTTGATGCCCAGACTTCGTCGTTGGAGGATGTGGCATGTTGTCTAGTGCGTGGTGACTGGGCTCATGTTCGTGTATCTGTCTACCTACGTTGTACTCAACGCGTGATATGAGAGATTTTACATGCCATATGAAGCTGATGCATGCAAGTCGCCAGTAATTCTATCGGTTTCAAATTGTAGCTCTAAGAGAATTTATGTTTGTTTGAGAAACATGATGCAATTCCTATAAAAAATAGCATCATGGTTATTTAAAATTAGGGCTTGGAATATTAAATTTCCTGCTTCTATTTACGGCAACCAGCAGCATAGGGCTAGTAACTAGTATTTATTGTCCCCCTTTTTAGTTACGTAGTTCCTACCCCCTTGGTAGGTTTCATCTTTTCTTTTATAAGAGAATAACAATCGGAGAAACTAGGTATAAACTTTTGTAATAAAAAAGTGTATTTACCAACTTGATGTCACTTTATCATTACAGATGGCGCTACTGTATAGCAGCATCAGTTATTTTGTTTAATTTTTGGGCCCAAAACCATATCGTTTATTTCTCTAAAAATTTACGGCAGAATATCCAATTTTCCCATGGTATGACCGGCTTTTGTTGGCTCGTTAAATGTTGAATAATTGTATGAGCCATAAGCACTTCATAAGCAGATGTATAAAATATAAATAAGCTGCAATTTCCCCTAGCATAGAAGTTAATAAAATCTTTGCCTGGACGTCAGCTGGTTTAGCGAGTGTCACTAGCAACGAATCTGATATCTCGTCAAATTTCCCCTTTCTTACTCCTACTGATAATACTGTATTCTATATAGAGGTGGACTTAATGTCTGTTGTTTAACATTCGCGTATGCGACTGCTTACTCAAAGTTTTATTTCTCTAGTAGCCTAATATGGCCTTTTATTTGGATTCTAGAGTCTGGAGTGGACTATTCGAATTCATTCTAAGAGTTTAGCCTTAGCAAATTGAATAGGAAATTGAAATCCATTAATTTGTTTACCTGGATGCGGGACAAGGACCCAGTTTTTCATGCATCCCACCAACGTTTTTCCCCAACCACCGCCTTTGAAAGAGGATTATTTACTAGTAGATTGATTAGATTCACTAGAATGCATGCAAGCCATTATTGCTCTTGCTTGTACAAGTATAAACTCCGAGTATCTATAATAGTTAAATTCTATTATTGGCATGTTGAACTTCAAAGAAAACAATTTTTCTACTCTTTCACCAGTCAGGCTACTTTGTTTTTCATCGTATACTATAGGCCGGCATCGCTATAAAGACGCTCACACGCAACACTAGTTGGCGGACAAGCAAGATGATACTTCCCCAACCGAGAAAGATTAGGATAATATTCGCGTGCATCTTCCTCCATTTTAGAGGACCTTCATCGGTGGATATGCTTAGATATTCGCAAAATATTCGTATGTCTACATGCGAATGCGAATATTGGAAACCACTCGTAAATATTCGGTTCATTTCTACTGTATTGTTCTTCCTTTTCTTTCCCTGCTTGCTCTTTCCATGTGCGGAGAATTTGCGTGGAGACACCATCAGTAATGGGTTTTGCGTCTCTATCGAGAGATATTTCATGTCCCTTTTTTCTTCCTCTGTGCGATCGCGCCTTTTTGTGATCACTTGTGGATGAATGCGCTTGATCCGCGCATTTTTGAGCACTTTTTGACGTGATTNCTCCGTATATCAGCGGCAATCGATCATGCTTGGGGGCATTCATGGCGGAGATTCTTCTCCCCCTCTGTTTCTATTTTTTTATTTTCTTTTTCTCTTTTTTCTCTTTCGTCTTCCGTTTCTTCTCCTCTCGTTTCCCCAATCCTCTATATCCTACTAACATAATGGTAATAGCTCAAAGAAGCCAGGGTTTCTATTTTTTATTTTCTTTTTCTCTTTTTTCTCTTTCGTTTTCCGTTTTATCTCCTCTCGTTTCCCCAATCCTCTATATCCTACTAACATAATGGTAATAGCTCAAAGAAGCCAGGGTTTCTATTTTTTATTTTCTTTTTCTCTTTCGTCTTCCGTTTTTTCTCCTCTCGTTTCCCCAATCCTCTATATCCTACTAACATAATGGCAATAGTTCAAAGAGGCCGGGGTGTTAGTCCCGATGTCTCTTTGGGAATGGGCCTTTTGGTTCGTCTACTGCCGCCTATCTAATCTAATCTAAAAAAATATTCCACTTTCTTACTCCTACTGATAATACTGTATTCTATATAGAGGTGGACTGAATATCTGGTTTTTAACATTCGCGAATGCGAATATTTTGTTTCATATTCGCGAATGCGACTGCTTACTCAAAGTTCTATTTCTCAAGTAATATGGCCTTTTATTTGGCTTCTAGAGTCTGGAGTGGACTATTCGAATTCATTCTAAAAATTTAGCCTTAACAAATTGAATAGCAAATTGAAATCCATTAATTTGTTTACCTGGATGCGGGACAAGGACCCAGTTAATCATGCATCCCACCAACGTTTTTTCCCAACCACCGCCTTTGAAAGAGGATTATTTACTAGTAGATTGATTAGATTCACTAGAATGCATGCAAGCCATTATTGCTCTTGCTTGTACAAGTATAAACTCCGAGTATCTGTTATAGTTAAATCCTATTACTGGCATGTTGAACTTCAAAGAAAACAATTTTTCTACTCTTTCGCCAGTCAGGCTACTTTGTTTTTCATCGTATACTATAGGCCGGCATCGCTATCAAGACGCTCACTCGCAACACTAGTTGGCGGACAAGCAAGATAATACTTCGCTAACCGAGAAAGATTAGGATAATATTCGCGTGCATCTTCCTCCATTTTAGAGGATCTTCATCGGTGGATATGCTTAGATATTCGCAAAATATTCGTATGTCTACATGCGAATGCGAATATTGGAAACCACTGTGAATATTCGGTCCATTTCTACTGTATCGTTCTTCCTTTTCTTTCCCTACTTGCTCTTTCCATGTGTGGAGAATTTGCGTGGGGACACCATCAGTAATGGGTTTTGCGTCTCTATCGAGAGATATTTCATGTCCCTTTTTTCTTCCTCTGTGCGATCGCGCCTTTTTGTGATCACTTGTGGATGAATGCGCTTGATCCGCGCATTTTTGAGCACTTTTTGACGTGATTCTGAGAGCAATCAACCGTGATCAGTGGTGAGAATTGATTGCACCGTAATTTCTCTCACAGGCTGACCATGCGTGGTCAATGAGTGATTGCAGCCGTTAGACAATAAATAAAAAATTTAAAACTTGAAATGCAAGTTCGTTATGTTTTCTGACATCTAAGGACAATTTAAATATCATGATTGTTTGTAATATTGACTCCCAGAATTTAGTTTCGTTAGTTTTATGCCTGTGTAGTGTTCAGAATGCGTGAAATACTCGTAGGTCACTTATGCATTGACTTCAAAATAGACTAAAATTCTTAAGAAATCCGTTCCCCACCATATTCGAGTAAATATGATTGACATTTATTTATAGTCGACAAACATGGCGTCTCGGGTTTATTTACAAAATCACTGACCGTTCTCATGCTTTTCAAGGATCACGGTGATTCTGATTGCGAATGTGGCCACAAAAAGACGCCTTTTGTAGTGTAGACGGAGGCTTAAACAGACTCACTACGTATAGAGGCGAATGAGATTCAGAAAGCTGTGCAGGTTTTCTAATGTTAAAGGACACAACAACACGTTCGGACGATTAGCTGAGCGAACGCGTTCATATCTGGCTGTCGGGTTAGGGCGCTGGCACACCGAACGCGGTTCAGCGAGAAGCTGGCAGGCAGGCAGGCTGGTAGTATTTGAGAAGCACGGAATGCATTGGAGCTTTTACACAGAACAGCGGCAGTTTAGCAGGTAGCTGCTGTCCTGAGCAGGCAGCGCTGGCGGCAGGCGGTGCGATCGATACCTGCTCTAACTGCTGCCTGCTGTGTGCCTTGCCAGACGTGCAATACAGGGCTGCCACTCTTTGTGAATTTTCTCCAGATCTTGGGAATTTGAGAGGGTTCCAGGAATTTTTAGACTAATTTGGTATTTTTCCTAAGCCTAATACTTAAGAATTACGTAAATAATTAACTGTTTCCTTTTACCTCATGCTTTGAGATAAGCATGAAATTTTTATTTGTATTATTTTATAACTATCTGCGGGATTTTCTCAAGATTTGGGAGAATCTAGAACTCCCATTTGGAGAATTTGAAAAACTCTTGAGTTTCATCGCTGAACTGCGATCAGAGTCCACTAGGACGTTGATCGCAGCTAGAGGTTCTGCGTCAGGTGCGCACTGCTGCTCAGTATTGCCAAATGAAATTCGGACTTTCCTGTAAAATCGCTGCAGTAAAAAATCAGTATCTAGTTACAAACAAAGAGGGAAAAGATTTAGACCCACGGATTTCTTGCTGAATTACAATTTCAATGCAATTTCATTATAATTGATAGATCGAGCTGTGCATTATCTTCTGAGGCTATCGTCTTGTCATAGAAATCCATCAATCTAATTTTGTTCACGGCAACTTTTGGCAGTTTGAAATTTTTTTACATTTGGTATACCTCTTTAGGCCATATTTTTTACAGCAAGAATAGCTGATAGCATAGGCAGTTACATTTTGTTTCTAACCTTAGTTTTCACGGCGTTCATGTTCCTGGATAACGTTTGACTTGTGCAATCGAATGGGGTAAAATTAGTTTCAAAGTAAATGCTGCCTCATCCTTAAATAGGCTTTCCCCGAAACTAAAAAAAACTAATAATTTCAAGTAGTGATATCATTAGGTACATCCAGTAACAAGTTAAAATTTTTACAGCCTGAATCAGTAGTTTAATTGAGATCATGTGGGGCAATTGAGATATAGTGGGGGTAATTGAGATCAATGATTATTGTGGCCTTGTTAGAGTACTTACACAAATCAGAACATATTTTTTTGAATGTCAAATCCTGGCAGATACCTACCACAAGCCTATAGATTGTGTAAGTACTCTAAGAAGGCCACAATAATCATTGATCTCAATTACCCCTACTATATCTCAATTGCCCCACATGATCTCAATTACCCCATTCTACGGTACTTTAAAAGCTTAGCCGAAGCTAAGAATAAGGATCATGGTATAATAAATATGGCATTGCACTCAATAGCTCCTGCACAGACAATCAAAGTTGACTTTACTTTACCTTAACTTTATTACTAAAAAGATACAACTGTCTATGGTGGTCTTTCTGTCATACATATAGAGAAAAAAATTTAAATGACGCGAAGGCGACAACTCGATCTGTCTCGTAATGAACAAAATTAACACACCTTTGGTCCGGTCGGCAGAGTTACAATTTCCTTTCAATGCTGCAAAAATCAATGGATAATTTTATCGCAATTGTGCCTTACTTTATGTCAATAGCATTAGAATTCGGTATATGTTGGATAAGTTAGAAAAGCGTCAAAACTGCTAAAAATTTATATTTCCTGCTTTTTTCTTGCTAAATGCTAAAACCAATTTTTGGGTGCTAAGCCTCCCAAAATGCTAAATCTAACAGAAAAATGCTAAATTGGCAACACTGCAGAGCTGCACCTTCGCACCTGCTGCACTACTGCCTGCCTGCCCGCCTGCTTGCCAGCTCAACTGCTCCTGTTGTGCCTGTGCCCTTAATCGTTTTAAATCTAGCAAAACCAATCCTGCGCTCGTAACGTGTCTTAGAAAGGATTCACGTAGAAGTTTTATTCTTGTTCTCATCACGGACTTAATATTCGTTCTCGTCTTTATGCGCATTATTCCGAGTCCCCATGCGTTGCGGTGTCCGTTTCAACCGCAGAATTCAATCGGAATTTACCTCCGCCAAGGAGGTTAGGCCCTATGTTTTCGCCGGGATTAAGTATCTGTCTGTCATCAAGAGAACTCAAAAAGTTATGGACCGATTTTGACAAAATTTGCAGGGATTGTTTGGTTATGCTAAGAGAAACAGATGATTAACTTTTGGTGAAGATCCGTCCATCCGTTTGTTTGTTCGTCTGCCTCATTTTTCTCAATGCTATAACTCAAAAAATTATGGTCTGATTTTTAGAAATTCACATGAGTTGTTAGGTATATTATGAAGAGTAAATGACAAAATTTTTGTAAAAATTTTGCTAGTTTGTTTGTCACTGGTTTTAACTTAATGCTTATTAGCACAATAATTCAAAAAATAGTGAATGTATCTTTATGAAATTTATAGAAGTTGTTAGCAATATTAAAAGGCATAAGATCGAATTTCGGTGCAGATCGGTTTGTTCGTTTGTATGTTTGACTCATGTTTGTCATAATGCTTGTTAGCAGCATAACTCCAAAAGTTATGAACGGATCTTCAAAAAAATTACTGAAGCTGTTTATAACACTATTGAAGGGCACAAATGATTAGATTTTGGTGTTGATGCAGAGAAAATCATAGTCTCAGAACCAATTTTAATTTTTCGTAACCGTTGCCTTGCTTGGCGGAGGTACCTATGCGCTCTCAGAGTGCTCTAATTAAACATACTTCCGAAATTTTACTGGTGACAATTGTTAAGCCTACTGACGTGTCAGGTAACAGTGTAGCAAATCGTGTGAGATAGAGTGGTGCTCACAAGGACAGAACGAAACTGTCGGATACTGAGTCCTACGTGTGTGGGGACAATCGTGTGAACTCGCGTTCGATTGTAGGACACCGCTGGGCCAGCACTTCTCCGCTGCCGATTATGAATTGAGCGACGAACGTAAAATTAAGCCATCGTAAATAACAGGGAACCGCGCTTCACAAAGAACTCCATTTGCATATGCGTTATTTTTTGCTTAATTGATGCATGTAGGTAGTCTCTGTATTCAAGCTTAGTACATAACCTTCTTCTCTTATTGTCTGTTGCTGCACTCCAAAACATTCCCTGTAGTAGATGTGTGTTATGTGAAGACCGGCATTCTCTATATTCAGTTTAATTATATAATTACAGAGGTCAACTGCTGTTAGTGTGTACCTATATATTCAGGATAGAAAAACGGGCGACGTACTGAGTTTCAAGACGACACATTGACGTTTGTCAAAACCGAAAGAAAAGAATTATTTTCGAACTCTCGTGTCCGCCTCATCATGGAATCCGTTGTAATTAATGGTGTTGGGGATGTTTCACTTGGAATCTGCAACCAAACGTGTGATGCATCTCCAAAATCTGTCGATCTGCTTAATGGATGTTCTTCGGAATCTCCAGCTCTAAGAAACGGTGCAGAATCAATTAACTGCGTCTCCAGCGATTCTTCCTCACCAGAAGAAATGGGGAGACTACATTTGTCTGTGTCCAGTTGTTTGGGCTCAGTGAATGGATTGCAGGTGAAGTCGCAATCACAATCTCCCAAATCTGCCTCCCTGACAAAATCTAGCTCGGACACGATGCCAATCTCTACCACTAGTGCATCACCTAGTATAAATGGAAAAGAAACCGCAATCCATTCAGGCACCCACGCTAGCTCAGCCAGTTCTGTTAAATCGTCCCCTAAGAAAACGGAAGACTCTGCAGATATTCTTGACCTAGAGGGGGTCCTCGACACTTACCCTGGAGGCATCTGCGACTACGTTTGCGCGAACCACAGGTAAACCACAACTTTCGCTTCCTCTGAGGATTTTTAAAGGCAAACTGCTTAATTAAATATCAGTGTGTGGAGATTTTGCGAGGTTCTTTTAGTTTATTTTTGAACTTGGAGTCCCTGACACAGTTGCCACGTACCTACCTACCTAGGGGTGCACAACTACAATTGCCTAACTTTAATTTTCTAGTCATTGGAAGAAAATTCTGGTAAGATTATCTACAAAGTCGTAAGTAAATGTGTTTCTGAAACCATCGCTCTTATTTGAATTTACTGTTATCCTTAATGAATCGATAATCTTATTTAGGCCTAATTAAGCAAATTAAACCATAAATTTGATGTTAGCACTTAGTGGCGCGCACTTTATTACAGTACCTAACCATAGTTTACTTTTTAGAAGCGTATCGGGTTGATGAGCTCTCGATTACCTGAGCCCCATACTTCTATTCTAAAATATATAGTAGCTGTTACCTATTAGTTTGATGCCACAAATGTTTTCGTAAACAGTTTCTTCTTCTCGTTGCTTTTGTCAATAATAAAGCGGCTTCTTAGATAATAATTTAGTCGACGGATGCGTTTAGCGTCTAATTCACAGTGCTGATTAAATTAGCGGTTTTTAACCCGCTGGTTCCGTCACCTTGCCGCACTTTCTCCTAAGGAGACGATCCAGCAGGTTAAGAATCGACAATTTAATCAATATATATCGTGTGACTTACAAAAACGTTAACATAATTGGTCGATTTAACCATTTTCTACGTTTGCTGTCTTAGGAAGCGCAAGTCTTTCTGTAGAAATTAACTTACTTTTGTATATGTGATGCAGCCGGTCGAACTCTTGTCATGTGGGTCGTGACAAGTTTCATTGATCCCTTGAGGTGCTCTGGGTCTGATTAGTGAACATATCGACCGCATCCATGCATGTAGTCAGCCACTCTAACGAGGTTCTCCATTTCAAAACTTACTAAAACAGACACTGTAATTCTCCAACTCCCAAGAGAGGAGGCATGGGGTGATTGAGACGCAAATGCTAAGAGCCACTGAGTTAATTATGAGGTTCACTTTAACCTTTTTTTTCCACCAACAGGACGATTCGCCGGGGCGCGTTTCAACTACCGGTGATGCCATGCCTACGAAGGTGCAGTTGCGATTTCAAAATTGTGCTGGTCATTCGTTTTTTCCTTACAGGGTGTTTGTGAACCGGAGCCTCCATTTGGAGAAGATCAAGTATTATGGCTTCGATATGGATTATACTTTGGCAGGTAAATATAAAACCTATTGTTTACATTGAGTAATTGACTTGTTTTCCGTATAAGATCTGCAGATTTCACGGGACGTAGGTTCGTAACACTGTAGAAGAGTTCGTGTTGCGATTAGTTCATGTTTGTTTCATATCGGAATCCTGGTTAACCACATTACCCATAGCGGAAATTTTTGGACCGCAGTGGGGAATCGTGATTGTGATCGCATACCAGTAGGTGCTTAGTCTGCTTCGGCTAAGCAACTAATCGTTTAGTTTCATCATTGCTGCTTTGCGGTCTTCGTACTTTTCGCCCTGCTTTTTGTGACGGGTTTTCATGCGCGGTTTTCCATGTTCCAGTAGGCCGAGGGTTGAGTCTTCAAGGTCCCAATTAATCATAAGATATTGAGAAAAGCAGTCCCGTAGTTAAACCCTGAGAAAACAGTTCCCCTTGTAGCCTTTGGAGGATTTAATGTAGGTAACTTCTTTTTGTATATCACACTTAAACCACAGGACAAATATTCATTTAAATATCCAATACAACTTTGATTGTCGTCGGTTTAGCTCTTACCTGCAAGTTGAACCGTGCCTGATCGAGTGGTACCTGGAGTAGCACTATTTGCAGCATCAACACGCATACTGCAGGCTTTAATTTAATGGGCTCACTGTATTTATTTTGTAGGTCGAACTCAAATACTCATCAGAAACACGGCTTTTATGCCCTTGGTCTCGACGACCTTTCATTCTTGTGGCGCTGTTTGCCCTTCGCCAGCGCACGTATAGGTATTTGTTCCTTATAGGCCGCCATGACGAGGCGGCTTCATTTGCACCCTCGATTTTTTCCACTCTCGAATATTTCTTTATTACAGTCATTGTTTGTTGCTAGCCCTGTGACCTAAATGCTATCTATCTTTTTTTAAGCCATTGTTGGCACTTCTGAAGGATGTAATATATATTTAAATATAGGTAATATGAGTAACTGTTACACCCCCACTGCGTGTTTTTTTACTGCGTGTTTTTCAGCTCTTCTATAAGTACGGTATAATGTTGTGGCTCCTTAACAACCAAAATAAACGGGTCCTCTTAAGAATGAAGTTAATTGAGTGCATATGAAGAACTGCGCGTTTGTCCTTGTATACGCCGTATAGTTCACCGAAAGAAAAAATAAAAACTTTTTGCTTACCATTCACTATCCTGTGGTTACTATCAGCTGCTACCACTCTCAGCCGATTATGTACTGTAAGTACTTTAAGATGTGCTTGTATAGCAGCTTTTTTCTTTTTTTTGCTAAAGTGTTGTATGTATATCTGTCAATGCAGGACCTATATATAAATAATTTGGTCGTATAATTGTAAATCCCCGTGAAGTCTGAATTTTCTCTTCTAAACAGAAAGTTGAAATTCGATGGTCAATACCAACATTGACAATAATGCACGTGTATTGGTTTTGTTTTATCTTGAAAACGACGAAAACTTCATGGTCAGGAATTTGTTTCTGTTTCGTCACATTTCCCAATATCGAAAAAAAGCTGATGTTCGATACTTCATCGCCCGGAGACCAGGTTTATTGCGCCATGGCGGCGCCGTGTGCGTCACCACGGCCCTGGAGTTGCCACGTGAGGCGCAATAATTGCGCCATTGCTGCGATGATTGCGTCATCTTTGGTCGCGATCATTGCTCTCATGCAGTTGGCCTGTCTCGCCGCTGGACGTTATAAGCAATAATTTTTTTTAGCAATATTAGTCACTTTACTTAGTTCGGCGGGTGTATTATTTTATGCATATGTCGGTTGATTTCGCTTAATTTACCTGTTTTATATGAACTTTTGGAATACACGCTTCTAATTACCTCCGCCAAGGAGGTTATGTTTTCGTCGTGTTTGTCTGTCTGTCACCAAGATAACTCAAAAAGTTATGAACCGATTTGGATGAAATTTACAGGGATTGTTAGGTATGTTAGGAGGAA
>LQNS02000211.1:29123663-29134816 GCA_001587735.2 Parhyale hawaiensis
GCAGGTATCAAGAGTTAAAGGCAGTATGATCCCCTGGGCTAAGTCCTATACGGTGTCAAGTTCGCTTTTGGTGAGAAAAAGGGCGTGTTCCTTCGCCCTTGGCTTGTCACAAGCATAAATTTTCGTCAGATGTACGAATTAGCACCTATTTTTTCTAGATGTACCTACTGATCGGTATTTTTAGTAGATCTACTGGTTAAAATTTTCCCCAGGTTCACTGACTACGGTTTGCTTGATGCTCCTACTAGCAGTATTATGCGATACACTGATTATTACTTTCATCAAGTGATCCAATTGTCATATTCTCTAAGTGCATGGACAAGAGTTCATTAGAAGCATTGGCCGCTGTTAGCATCAGCAACTAGCTAGTATATGAAATTGAGTGATCACATATTTAACTAGAGCACTCTGAGAGCGCATACCTCCGCCAAGCGAGGCAATGATTACGAAAAATTCAAATCGGTTCTGAATAAATGATTTTCTTTATCAACTTCAAAATCAAATAATTTGTGCCTTTTGATAGTATTTACAGTTTTTGCAATTTTCTTGAAGATCCGTTATGCTGCAACAAACATTATGACCAATATAAGTCAAACATACTGACAAAAAAAGCGATCTTCACCAAAATTTTAGTCATTTGTCTTTTAACATTACTAACACCTCCTGTAAATTTCATCAAGATCCATTCGGAGCATTTTGAGTTATTGCGTAAACAAACATAAGTAAAATCAAGCACAGCAACAAACACACGAACGAACAAATAGATCATCTAAAAAATTTGGTCATTTACTTATCGTCATACCTACCTAAGCGATACATCAACTCATGCAAATTTAATGAAAATCCATCCTTAAGTTTTTGAGTTTTGGTATTGACAAAACTGAGGCACACAAACGGATGAACGGATCTTCACCAAAAGTAATCATCGGTTCCTTCTAACATACTTAACAATTCCTGTGAATTTCATCAAAATCTGTCCATGAGTTCTCTTGATGACATACAAACAATTACAGACAGGCAGACAGAGGGACAAAGCCGACGAAAACATAACCTCCTTGGCGGAGGTAATTAGCACTGCATCTATGCATTGCCTATGCCTTGAAAATTAACAGATTTTCTAGAAAACCTATCTTCCCCAGTTCTCCCATTATTTTATCGCCTCGGTATAGTTTGACAACGTAGCGTTTTAGAGTCGCACTTCCTTCTAATTTCTGTTTTTTTGCATTCTTGGGCATTGCGCTGGTAAATGCACGTTGATCATTGCAGTTTCTGCCATCAGTTACTTCCTATTTGACCTTGATTTTACTTGCGTCTTTAGTACTGTAGTCTGACCATTTTATGAAGGCGGTTCGGTCGTGGTCAAATTGCTCTATAGCGTTGCCAATTCTATGAGTATATCTGAGATTTTGTTCGGCCCATATCTTAGACACGCCCACTAACTGCATATATAGAAATCACAGAAATATTCATAGGTTTGGCTCCTCTGTGGAGGAATTTGACGTCGACCGAACCGCCTACATAAAATGGTCAGACTGTAGCCAGACAGCTACCGCAGTTCTATTCCCATGTTCTCAAATTGTGCTAGTCTTAGCCTTTCTGACTTTTCTGATTGAAAGTTTTCTTTGTCATTGAAGAGGCTCATTCTCATCAGCCATTCCCTAATTAAAAGTTTTTAGTTTTTGGCAATAATAATTCAAGTTTATTTGCTCTTGTGCTCAAACTATTCGAAATTTTAGTGTCTCTTCTGTAACTGTCTCAAGTTGTGCAAATCAAACGGTTATCATAGCTGTTTCTATTAAACAAGTCTTTATTTTAAAATTTTATTTTTCGTAACTTGCTCAGCGAAGACTTGTCTCGGTAACTAAGGCCGCTCTTCTCTTCGTACGCGCCGTTAATATCTCTTTAGTTGAAATTTTTATGTTCATTTCATAATATAAGATTAAGCTCCACAACGTCTTTAACTATACGTCTGTATCTCCAGAGAGTTGAATGAATTTTTAATTTGGCTCCTCCCATTCCTGTTCCGTTACGCATTCCTGCTGTAACCTCTCCTCTACTTGCCAAGTAGATTTTGTTGTACCTACCGCCACTTTGCACAATGTAGAAATAAATATTAAAGTGAAGACCGCTGATCTTGACAGTTACACTTCCCCAGCCCCTTTTGCAATTCATGGTATCTCCAGATACTATTTTTTGCGTTTAAAAAAAGTGCTTTCATTCTTTTCATTATCTTTGAAAATGATGATATATCCAGTAAGCAACTGCATAGTTTGGACAATACTTTTTTCTAGTCAAGCAGTTAAGACCATACCTACGTCTCGGCTCTTACGGTATAAACTGCTGAAGAAGTAGCAAAATTGACTAAAGCTAATGTAGGGAATTTATTTTCCATCCGCTATTTTTGCTCGCTGTTGTGCAAAGGACAAAAACATTCAGTTTCTGTCAATTGGGGTATTCACATACGTGGTATTCACTTTGATAGTGTTTGAACTCTCTTTCCCTTGATGGTCTTATGTCGTAGCCTTAGCTGACCGTGCTACATACGCGTTCATTTTGTGTTGCTTGTAGTCTGTCACAGCAGTACAACTTGACTCGAGGCTAGACAGGCCTACGTCCATTAGCGAGGAGCGTCTGTACTGCACAAACGGTAAGTTAACCAAACCGTGCTTTACCCTCTGGCCATGGGAGAGTTCGGTGAGTCCTGGAGTTGGTAAGAGAAGCCTCGTTTGTTATCCCCCTGTGCAACACCGTCTCATGTTCGTCGCAGGTGAGATACAGTTTATGTACGAAACTTCCTTTGAAAATAATTGTCCTTTTTTTATTTCTCAAAAAAATTATGTTACGAAGATGACGACGTCACTGCAATAGAAGTTGTAACTCTAGGCTGAATTACTTGAAAGTTCATTGAGCTACAGTACAACTTTTGTAAAAATTCTGTAGCACCTTCAACCTAGTTGAGAATTTTATTTAAATATCAGCTGAAGAGTTGGCGCATAGTTCTGAAATATGCTGAGCTGTTGGATGGATGTTTTATTGTTTGTATAACACTATAAGTTTGATTGCCTAAGCTAATAGGCATTATTGACGTCGCCAGTAAGTTTAGTTAAGCAAAGTGAAAGAACTTGGAGTAATGGTAAATAGGTACCGTCGAAGGTATGGAAATGTGTTATTCTAATGGTGAGTTAAACCATCAACAATAATCACAAATTTACTCATTAAATAGTGATAAAAGCTATAATTTAAAACACAGCAAATGTGTATGTTGTTAGCCAGCTTTATGTGTTGACAGCTCGAGCGCATGTCCACAGCGTACCTACATAATTCATCAGCACCAGCTTTGTTTGGTTTACACGCACCGCTTCATCTTGTTCTGAATGATTTTCGCTTACATTGGTTGCTTTTTCATTAAAGTTGCCTCAGGCTTTTCATGCTTTAGCTGTGAAAGGAGGACATCACGAGTCTTATTGCTCACGGCAGCCATTATTGCACCAGCGTTTTAGGCATTGATGATAAACATTTTGTATCTCACTTAATGGTTAAGTCCACTTCATCGCACACTCCTACTAGTAAGTCCACATATAGCTACTGATCCGTGCCGCAGTTGAGAGCTCGCTAGGCCCCAGAGGAGGGCACGGTTGCAATCGACCCAAGATCGTCAGAGACGGAAGGCTCGTATATCAGTCACGACCAGGGTTGCACAATTGGGATTCTTCTAACCGTTTTCACTTCGTGTCGGGCTCTTTCCCCTCAGAATATGTACTGAATGCAGGCCTCACTCATCCAGGGGCTACCTGTAAAGTTTTTTCTGCGGGAAATTTGCAGCTGGTTGCAGTTCCTGCTAATGAGGTTAGTGTGTTGAGAGTTAGGTAGGGTGGTAGCTACGTCTTCTCTTGGCGCCGTATATCCTTGCTGTAGTAGTGTACAGGCTACTTGAGACTAATAGAACGTGGACTATGTCAGTTCAAACTAAACTTGAGACATTCCGGCAGAGTAACCGAAAAATATAACTTAGACTTAGGCGCGACTCGACATACTATTGCAGCACTAGTAACTACTACTACTACTACTTCGGCTTTGCATACTAGTCTCATCCCATTACGTTTTCCATTGAAAGTGTTTCTTAGGAAGAGCACTAGCTCGAAGCTTCTCCAAATGGTTAGGTGAGCCCTGGAGGATCAAAACACCCGATCAGTGTTAGATTCTTCAATATCTAAAATGGAGACCAAGCTCAGAAAAATATTAAAGTATAGATATTCGGTCGACTAATCATATAAAATTTAATGTTTCGGGAACGCCTCCCATCTTCAGAAATCTAAAATATTCAGGCAACAGACTAAACTAAAACAAAATTCTTTTTTATTGTCAATATCTTAGGGAGCTGAGATGTTGCTCGGAGTAGGTCTAAAATGCAACTGAATAGAGCAAGCTTGGAGGGTCCAGATGTCAACGTCTGTACAGTGAGAGGGCAGTGTGTCAGGCATGAACCGTATGTAGAGGTACAGTCGAGGTCATATATATATAATGTTGAGGTTAGGTTTTGCTCTATGGATGTAGAGAGATTCCAGTGTTGCGAGTTCGAGTGGGGTAGAAAAGTCTATGATTGAGAAGGCTTTCATGCTGATAGGATGATTATTTTGTTCAGCATAGAGACGGGGAGCAGAATGAGCAGGTTTTGCGAGTGGTAGACCGGTTCTACTGGATACGCCTAAATGTTGATTGATACGAGATTTGAAATGTTGTCCGGTGCTACCTATATACGAAGCATTGCAACTTCTGCATTGATATTTTTGTAGACAACACTAGACAGTAGAGGTGTATGAGGCTTGTCTTTGAATTTAAAATAAACCCTATAGTGAAGGAGTTTTTGTAAGAAAATTTGAAGTTAATGTGCTGGTAAGCTTCAGAGAGAAAAGTTTTTAGAGTGTTAACTGCGTTGACAGGGTCTTTGTTGTAATACGGAAGCAAATGAAAAAAGTCTAATTTAGGGACAGAAGGCTTAGTTATGCCTGGATCGAACAGTTTATCAAGGAACAGTTTGCAGTAGTGGTCCAGAAAATGGTGTGGATAACCGTTATTTTTGAAAAAAGTTCGAAGAAAGTCTATTTCATTTGAAAATGCAAGGTAGGAAGAAGACAAATGGTATGCCCGAAATAGTAGAGTTTTTATTGCATTTATTTTAAATTGTTCATAGCAATGACTGAAGAAACTTGTTCCGAGACTTGAGAATGTGGGTTTTCGGTAAATGCTAGTGGGCAGAGTTGAGTTTTCATTAGTTATTAAAATATCTAGAAAGGCTAATGAATTCTTTGATTGGTTTTCAGCGGTAAATTTAATATTTGGATGTTTATTATTCAAATACTGCAGAAAAAATGCCTGAATCTGTTTGGTTTCTGAATATGAGGAAGATGTCGTCTACAAAACGTTTATAGTGGATAGGTTTAAAGTTATTTGGGCAATAATTTAGTCAGAGAGCTTCATGATGGCATAGAAAGATATTTGCCAGCGTAGGTCCGAGTGGGCTGCCCATAGAAACTCCCTCTATTTGCTTGTAGATGGGAGGCGTTCCCGAAACGTTAAATTTTATATGATTAGTCGACCGAATATCTATACTTTAATATCTAAAATGTTGTGCATCGTTTACGCTTGCGCTGCGTGGTTAACTTTGCTTATTATCTAGTTTTTGTTAGCTGCGAGTCCACGTACTACTGCTGACAGTTACGCAGGCAGTACAGGGGCGTACATAAGTTAAGGAACACTGAAAAGGGTTCGAGAAAATCATTTACTACGAAATAAAGTGGAACACGTACACAGCTGTGCATTACAATGTAACTCATTCCATTATTCAGCAATTTTCATTCAAAAGTTGAGAGCATTTCACTCACTTACTGAAGAATAATCCAACATTAAAGCAATGGAGGAATTTTGCCTGTGTGCAAAAATTAGGAAACGCCTCAAAAAGTGTGCAAACAGTCGGAAGAAAACGAAAGGTTCTAATTAAATATTTAGTGAACATTCCTTTACTATTATAACTGCTGCGCACCTTTGACTAAAAGATCTGATCGTTTTTATTACAAATAGAGGGAGTTAACACCCCACACTAATCTGAAAGTAATCTGCACAATTGTGTATTTTGAGGGTTCCTACTGTGAGCTCTGCCCCCAATTATCTTCCATATGTTCTCAATTACACTCAAATCAGAACTCTGGGGCGGCCAGTCCATAACTGAGAGGTTTTGCTTTCCAAAGAAAGCTGTAACCTTTACAGCGGTGTGGCAGGGAGCATAATCTTGCTTGAAAGTAGGGGGTGGCAAACTTACGGCGCGTAGGTATGGAAGCAAAGGCCGCTGTAACAACTGGGTATAAACTTCTACATTGATTATCACCCGCGAACAAAGTGAGAGGTGATAATGTTTTCCTTGAAGATTCAAGTATATATACATATGTATGTCTGTCCACCCAAAAAGTGGTAGAAGGAGTTGAGCAATCTTCATCATTTTCTGGAGGGGGTTTCGTGGGTAGACCTAGATGTGGAACTGTAGGGAGGGAGTGACATAATCTCAATCTCGCTTGAAATTTTTGCTGTTGACGTGAAACGGTCCCTCATACTTATGCTGACGATCAGCCGGTGTTTTGGAGTGGTCTTGGGTGGCTTCCCAGTTTTCTTTCCAGCTTTTACGTGTCCTAATTGCTTATGTTTAGCAATGATACGCTGAACATTAGTGCCAGACCTTCTTTTCATGGCAGAAATTTCCGACAGGGATTTTCCATCTTTATGCAAGGACAGAACAAGATTTTTTTTCTTCAAAAGACGTCTTTCACCTTAGCATGGGCGCCATGATCCTTTGTTGACAGTCTGTCTGGTTCCAATAATGCTGCTCTTATTTGTTCAAATAATGTGATATTCAGTATTTTAAATCGCGATATCATCCATAATTGGAGGCATTTTTTGAGGTGTTCCTTTTGCACAAGGGGAAAGTTCCAATATTTTGCTTTAATGTTGTATTATTCTTCAATAGATGAGTGATATGCTCTCAAATTTTGAATTAAAAATACTGAATAATTGAGTTATGTTGCAATGCACAGCTGTGTACGTGTTCTACTTATTTCTTATTAAATCATTTTCTTGAACTCTTTTCTCTGTGCCTCAACTTTTACACGTCACTGTATACCAAGTATTGCGCTAGCAATGATTCAAATCGGAACATTGCGTGAAGTTAGCTTGAAACTTTTCATAGAAATCTGAATTATCTCCACCCAGGAGGTTATGTTTTCGCCGTATTTCTAGCTCTGTCTGCTAGCAATGTACCTAGCTCTCAAACTAACGGACGGATTCGTGAAATTATAGGAACTGTAAGGATTGTCAAAAAGAAACAGATTCTCAGTCTGCCCGTTTGTTTGGCTGTCAGTCTGTCTACCATTGTGTTGCTTGGCCGAGTTCTGCGCTCGCGGAATGTAGCTTAGTCTTATCCAAAAATTTACTTATAAATATATTGTGTATATAGAAAATAGTTGGTTTTTGTTACACGTACATTCATTAAGCAAAGTGGCTGCTATGCGAAGTGCTTTTCATTTCATATACTCGCCCCCTCAGGGGGCGTAGGATGGGCCATACGGTTAGGTTAGTTTAGGTTCGTCCATCCTATGCCTTGGGGTCAGGCAACCCCAGGGGTCTGCGTAGCTAACCTCAGCCATTAGCTAGGCGTTCGGGACGTCTCCCTTTCGTGCTCACTTTGCTTCCTTCCTGATTTCATGCTCCTACTTACTCGTGTTTTATTCTATTCTTTCTCTTCTCCCCCGACTTACTGTTCCAATGCGCGTTGATCCTGTGTGGGAACACCTTCGTGCATGTGTTCCACATTTGTCTTGGCATACTATATGTCCCTTGCTCTTTCCTCGGTGGTATCGTTCTGTTCGGAAATGGAGGCTTTGACTTCCCAACTATAACTAATACCTATTCATTTACTTGCCATGCAGATCACAGGTCATGTGAATTACTCTCTATCCCAAATGCTCGCTCTCTGAAGCTCCCCTGTACATAGGCATTCATTGTTTCCTTCCGCTACAGCACCAGCTGGTCGCTGTGCACTGCTGGAGTACCGCCTGGCCCAGCTGTCCAGCACCCACTCTGCTCTGGTGGGGAGGTTCCAGCGCGCCATGCAGCAGGTGGCAGAGCTTTCCGAAGAGAAGCAGCGCATGGAAGTCACCATGGAGCAGCTACAGCTCGAGAACGATACCATTGGTATGAGCATGCAAGTGTCTTATGTTTACACAAACATACACTACTACTTGCTTAGTTATGTGTACCCTGGTGGGACCGTTCACCAAGTGGGTGCTGCGGTAAATGTAGACTGGGATTCTGATAGTATATACTGTATTCATCGTTCAGAAAGTTCATTCGGCCACTTTATCATCGTTTTGAAATCGATAGGGATGCAACAAATCTTGATTTATTGATGAAATACATGCCGCCTTCCCGGGTTATCTTTATACTGTATTGTTTAATATTGTTACATATCAGTAGCGCAGAAACGTGTTGAGATTATATGTTTCGTGTAATAGTCATGGGAAAAAGCCCCTTTTAGTCGAGTGTCTGTTTCTATGATTCAACAGATGAATTCACTCGCGCTTTGGCCGCCATATGCACCCACCACATGTGGTACCCAACGTTTCAGGGATACATATATGTCTTTTAGAATAACAATCAACGTGTTAAAGAGTCCTACTGTACCGTATACATTCTCTATGACTAAAGTTACTTAGTTGATCCGTAGGTTATAAAAGTTACTGCAGGACTACAGTGGCCGCAGAAACAAAGTTTATCCCTGTGCCGCAGGAACAAAATTATCGCATAATTTGCCAATTACTCTATTTTTGCATTCCCCTCCATATGAAAGGAGAGAGGATAATGTTATGACGTGTGTTGCTTCAACCCCGCTACGCAGTCCGTCTGTGAGTTATCAAAGCTCGAGCAGAGTACTCGTACGTTGCGCTTGTCCACGGGCCTCTACTTCCTACATTTTCCCGTATTTTGGCACCATACCAAAAACGTTTCACTGCGACATCACAATGGGTCGGAAGAAGTTTTCCATTCTACCATCATATTTACTTTAGTGTAAGATCCTATTACCCTTTAACATTGTGGTTCCGTCTGTATAGCCGAGTAAATCCTTCATCTTAGACCGCTATTGATCGTCTCCGATTCGGAAGTAGTGGGACAATACCAATATAATAATAAGTTTTCCATTGAAGAAATAACTCGGACCGTCCCTCTAATCGAGCAGGGAGGGAGTGCCGGTGAACCGCGTAGCTGTCGAACTGAATGTCAGCCGCGTGTCCCTCTTCAAGCTTAAAAATCAGCTGCCGCACTCCCTGCCGGAACCATACTGCTAAGCAAAGTGCCATGTAGGTGGTAGAGACAGACAACACCTTGTCAGTCCTTTCTATTGTCTTTCTCTTGCGCCTACATCCCACTTTGCTTGGCTTTATGGTCCCGGCAGCAGGAGTCTGAACCCTGGACATTTTTCTGCGCAGATCGTGTGCGTGTGAGCGGCGTTCACGTTGGTGCGCCGCGCTGCCCGCTGTATCGCTGGTTAAGTTAGGTTAGGTAATGTTAGGTAACGTTAGGTAACATAAGGTAACGTTAGGTAAGGTTAGGCAAAGTTAGAGAGGTTACATTGGGTTAGGTTAGGTTAGGTTAGGTAAGTTACGTTAGGTTAGGTAAGGTTAGGTTAGGTTAGAAGGTTAGGTAAGGAGGTTAGGTTAGGTAAGGGTAGGTTAGGTTTGGCTAGGTTAGNGCAGGGAGTGCAGCAGCTTACTTTTTAAGCTTGAAGAGGGACATTGGACTGACATTCATGATTCACTTCAACAGTTATGGGGTTCACAGCCCCTTCCTGCTCGATTGGGGTGAGGGCCGAGTCTTTTCTTCATTGGTGAGCTTCTTCCAACCCGTTGTGTTTGGTTTTTGGTATGATGCCATTTCAAGTGAAGGGAAAGTAGAGGCCCGTGGACCAGCGCACCATACGTGTACTCTGCTCGAGCTCTGATAGATTACAGGCTGACTGTGCAGCGGGGCTTTGTGTGTGGCGCTGGGAGGAAGCAACACACGCCATACCACCCTCCCTCATATCATGGCGGGGAATGCGAAAACAACGTTATCGGCGAATTATCCAATAACTTTTTTTTGCGGCCACTGTACTATTTGGAAAACACCTTTCCAGCATTCCAATTTGTCACTATGTAGTTGCTCTATTGCAAAGGTGCTGTCACTATGTAAGATTTTACTTTATTCTCTCACTCTCTGGCTTTGTGACAGGCGACTACATCACAATCTACCAATTCAAGCGGGGCGTGCTGAGCCAGCAGATGCGCGAGAAGGACCTTGAGCTGGACAGACTCAGAGGCGACCGTGAGACGTTGGCAGAAAAACTTGCCGAGCTCGAAAAGCTCATCAAACTCCTCGTGAACGACTCGGACAACAGCGTAGAGCGGAAGAAGCTCGTGAGTTCCGTCAACAACATCCTGACTTCCGTGAGCTCCACTGTGGCTGCTGATGATGCGACTGAGAAGGGGGACAGTTGTAAGGGTGAAGAGGAGTCCACGCAGCTTACCAGCGATGGTTCTGGTGATGAACCCGCTAAGCAGACCTCCTTATCCAATGGGGAAATGCACCAAGCAGACCGTGAGTAACTTGTTGCTATACAAGCGTGTTTTTGTTTCGCTCCGTCTATCGTTGCTGAAAAAAAATTCTCCTAGCCATAAACTTTTTTCAATGGCGGTGCCTACGTAACAAATCGTATGGAACTTATAGTAACGTTGTAGTGCATTAGATCCCCTCAGGGGGCATAGGATGGGCTATAGGTTTAGGTTAGTTAGGTTCGCCCATACTGTGTTATGGGGAGCAGCGTCCCCCCAGGGGACACTGTACGTCACCTTAGCCATTAGCTAGGCCTTCGGGAAGTCTGTTTTTCGTGCCCACTTTGCTTCCTTTCAGTTTCATAATTGTACTTCTGTCTACGGCGCTCGTAACCCATTCCACTATAATAATAGAGATACACCTACTGTCCCACGTTCTTCCTCTTCTTTCTCGCCTTTCTGTCCCCATGCGCGTTGATCCTGTGTGGGAACAACCTCGTGCATGGGTTCTCCTGTTCCTAT
>LQNS02000211.1:29142899-29159317 GCA_001587735.2 Parhyale hawaiensis
CTTTTCTTACCAGATGTAACCTCTATCAAAAACTGTGATGAATTCATTACGATAAATGCTATCGTCAACTACGGCTCTGTCAGTTTCTTTGTGAATTACATATACTATATGTAAAAATAATAATATTCTTTTTAATACTTTATAATAAATAAAATGTGATGTATTACGTGCCCTGGCGGCGCACGAGCCTATGGCTAAACACAGGAATAGTTCGGCGCGATATAGGCAGTGTGCTACTGAAGCGCTAGTAAAGGTTTCTACTACTACTTGAATTCTTATTATTTCATTTAGATGAGCCAATTTACGGACGGAGAGGCCCATTTCTTCAGAGTAGCCAGAAACAAGGCTCGGGATCATTCGAAGCGCCGCTATTTTTCATCCATATTTTCTTTGTGAATTGTCAGGATGAGTTTTAATGGCTATTATTAGTGTTCCCTTCGACATTAAAGTTGAAATTTCGGAATTGGAAGAAGTGCGCTTTTGGTGTCGAGTTTATAAATAACATCAAGTATTGTGGAACCGGCTGCTGAGTATTAATAATTGGTCGTATAATTCCCTAATTTTTATGTATTGAATATACAACATAGTTAACAGTATTAGTTGTTTCCCTTTTGTAAGCCATTTCGTCCTTAATATTCCAATTTACTAAGTTTTCCTCACTTGTGGGAACTGCTAATTTTTTGAGTGTTTTATTGATGTTGTTCTTGACATAATTTGGAGATAGTTATGTGGTTGACATGATGTTCCTCTACTTAACTAAATATTGTTACGTCTGATTTCCGTATCTATTTCTGTTAAACATATTGTGCACACTTTTATAAATACACACATTATGCCTGCATACAGCTTTTCAATGAAGTGTCCAAACAATTTTAATTTATTTGGTTATCGGGAGGCTCGAACTAGGAGAATACGTACCACTAGGTACTTCATTTGGTTCACCTATTTTTAGCAAAGCTAGCATGCTGTACATGTCTGTGCAAAGTTCAATGTTATGAGTACACAAAATCTTTCTTGTGAAGCTGCGGCCGCACACAGTCAGTTTTGAAAAAGTAACATGTACTCAAACTTTGTAGCTATCTAGTTTATGTAAGTTCGTAAATAAAACTTTCATTTCTCATGGGGCGTAGGATGGGCCCTAGGCCATACGGTTAGGTTATTATATAACTTTTCACCATCACTGATGCTCAAAACTGAATTTCAACAGTGTATCTCTGTCATTATGATAGTGCTTCGTTAGAGTAAGGGGTATTTATTTTTAATAGTGAGTTAGGGATTTCCGAAATTAGATCTTTCTATGAAAGTCAATACTTTGTAAAAATTGCCTTAGTAGTCCTCTATATGCAGAGAGCTTTTGAAATATATCAGTTTGGGAGTAGGGTCCAGGACCAAAGTATCTTCTGCTCAATTTACGTGCTCCGATCAGTGAGGTCTCTAATCGATACAGCAGTTCGATGGCCACATTTCCGTACCAGCGCATTATTAATACTTGGAAATTAACCCATAGCGCTGTCCTGGGAATTATCACACTATTGTAACACTAAAAATATGGTTGAACTGCCTAAACTTAACAAGGGCGTGGGTATATTACTTGCCACGTTCGTGTTCAAGGGTCAGATTTGCGAGAAAGCATCTTGAGAGATTCTCATTTCCAAACGCGAGTTGGTTTAGAAAACTTTGCGATAAAGTTTTTCATTTTATTAAAGATATAAACCAAGGCACAGACCAAACAATAAGAGCCAAGTGGAAAAGATACGAAACGCGTTCGAGAAATAATATAAAAAATCCTGTTCGATCTAACAAACTCAGCTTCTGTAAAGCCCAAGACTATAGAATACATCTTGGTTCCAGAAACTCATGCATTCTATCATGAACAGAAAAATAGTTTACCCTCTGAAAAACTATTCGTTATCAGGCATAACAGAAAGCAGGAAGTGAGATGTAAAAATTGCAATTCTGATTTAAGAAAGTACAGAGTACTAATAAAATTTATATTTACTAGTTTAGGCTGTTGGTAAGGATGGAATCCTTCGAAAATATAACTCATCTAACAAGACCTCCCAGTTTATATGCTGAACATGCTTTAGAACTAAAAATTTACAGTCGTTCTAAAATAAAATAGACGTGAATGTTCATACTTCAATAAATATCCTCACCAGTTTACAGCAACGTTGTGGGCTTTGAACATAAAATGCGTATGCTAATAAAAAAAAAACTGCGTTGAAGTTAAAAGTGGATTACCATAATCGCTAGAAAAACGGTGCAAACTTAACTAAGGCCCTCATTTCATATAGCTAGTGCGACAAGTGCTGCTGCCCGTGCTCACGATACAAGTCTCTCCCCTAGATTCCACCCCCTTTCGCGTCGGCGGCCGTCTTATAGGACTTGCCTTTTGTACCAGAGTAAACTCTGCTCAAGTTAATGTAAAAGACAAGTGCTATTGGACGGCCGCCGACGTGAAAGTGGGTGGAATCTAGGAGAGAGTGAGACGTGTCGCAAGCACGGGCATCAGCAGCTGTCGCTCCATATATATGTGATAAGGAAAGCGTGCACCAAGTCTCAGCACATGCACACACTCGTGAAAGATTTCACTGCCGTCAAGATTCGAGAACCTACGAAAACAAAGGCTCATTTCGCTTCCACGGACCGAGCTCTCTGCCGAATTCTGATAACTTTTGTTGAATCTGAAGTTTTAGCAAAAAAATAAAAGGTACACTAATATCAAAAACTTTCAATGAACACGATCTTTGATAAGACGTTTTTCTGCTTCACCTTTATAAACAGGAAATTAGTTTAAGATATCTGGCATAGAAATAAACTAGTATTTTATGACCGGCTTTTCTACAAATCGATTGCACAATAACATAGTGCTCCGTTGCTGCATTCGGAAAACGTTTGGAACAAAGAGAAGCCATTTTTTGCTTTGTGCGAAATTTCGCATAAGATCAACTACATAAAAAAGCGTTGCTACACAAAATAACGAATAACTCTGTTACACGGAGATGATCAGACAAAAGAAATCTATTATACATCGTACGTACGAGACGTAAATAAGAAGTGCTGAACCTCTAGACAACAGCACCTATGCATTTGTTTTTCGAAAGTAGTTAATTAGGTTCGTTCACTCACACAACCTGCCAACCTAAAATACAAACTGCAAAAGATTACGAGGATATTTTCATCTTCTCACAAATATCTGTGCAAGGCTCAGTACTTTTCATGCATTTCCACGATAAGAACTGCAAAGCTATAGCAGGCGGAGACAACAGGACGATACTACCATAATAATAATTAGTTGGGACTTATGCATATTCCACGAACGAAAGCTTTATTTTTCCTCGGTGACCGGACTCTTTGTCCGGTGGTGAAGTGACAACGGATCGGCATCGCACCAACGGAGGCCCGGGTTCGATTCCCCGGACGGCACGCAACGGATTTACACTGCGTGGAGCACTCCAGCATCGAGAAGGCCAGGCGAAGCACGGCGAGGGATCCCAAATTGACTCTCACCACGGACTGCTTCACCTGCTCTTCACACTACCAGTTCTTCAAAATTCTAGAGTTAAGGCTATAAGAAAACCTCGATAGGTGTATCCACTGTACCCTGTATAATAAATGATGTTTGTTTGATTTCATCATCAGGTTGAATTTCTAAATTTACAACCTGTTAGGCATTTCCGCATTGATGATATCGTAGTTACCCTATCCTGACATTGAAAGCGAAACGTGCAGACGGAAGGATTGAACCATAAGCAGAATAATGCTGGAGATTTTTCTCGCACGGTAGAAGCCGCGTTACACCTGAATTTCCGTAGCCGCTTGAGGCAGGTCAGGGTCACCTTAGGCCCACAGGCACAGGCCTGCATCTGTATGTCACCACGTTGGTCCGACCGGTACCTACAATTCCCGAACAAATTATCAGACGGTTCCTGATATTTTTGGGACTTACTCTTCCCATTTGCGGCTTGTCTGGATAAACAACTCAAACTATCGTAACTAGTAACCTTTAAGTAGTTGAAATAAAGTTTTCTAACCAGATATGTATGAAACATGCAAAGCAGGTCCCAAAAATCTTAGTTGCGTCTAATAATTTGTCCAGGGACTGTACGGGAGCCGACGATATTCGAGACACAGACCCAGGATTGTATTTTAGTAGAAGGCCTTGGACAGGCGCGATTGTACATAACCATAAATTTAGGTACAAAATCAAAATCTGAAATATCTAAGCAGGATGTTAAACAAAGTGCTTTTCAACTCCTTACCGGCAAGTGACCACACATGGTAACTGCGAAAAGGTTGTCTCCATGAAATCGGTTTTCAACTGCCCGCTCCCGGATGCGAGTCTATTCAATTGAACCACAGGGGTTAAATTGAACCACAGGGGTTAAATTGAACCACAGGGGTTAAATTGAACCACAGGGGTTCGGCGGAAATTACAGCAGACGCACTTCCCGTTTGTGAGCGCCAATAAAACTTTTACCGGTGATCTAATATTAAAAAAAAAATTGTTTTACCAACGCGAAAGGTTCGGCTAATGCACATACGGTATTCAGTACCTGTAGCTTCAACATATTCCGTGCGGCCGCCTTCATTTTGCTCGAACCTTGTCATGTGAAGAGACTCGTCAGTAGACAAAGAGAATTCCATGTTGCATTTACCATTAAAAAGATATAAAATTATCACTGCTAAGATTTCTCTGTGAGAAGATGCCTTAGCAGGGAGCATTAAACCTGCGCTACCTCGCCGCTGGAACTCTTTGTCCATAACAAACGAATACAAGTAGCAACCCTAGTAAGAATATACCATAACCTAAGTAAGATAGGAATCACTGCTACGAGAGCAATGAAGGCTCACAATCCACAAAGGAGACACTCCCTAAGTAACCGAACGGTGCATGAAAGTCGAAAAGCATGCAAGGTTTTCTGGAAAATGCCATAACAGGGAACCAGTTGGTACGGGGTAAAAAATATATTCTTGGGACACATCGGCACTCCGGTAGACGCCTGAGACTGAAAACAAATTAAAAGAAGATAATCTACTCGACTTTGCAGTCTTATAGTTGACTGAAGGGTTAGAATAATCGCATGAAAAAAAAAACTGAAGCAATAAGTACAGCTCATACATAGAAAGAGCTATGGTTCATAATTACGACCAAAGTGCTTTTCACTAACTAGAAAATTCGTATGTCGAGGACCTAACAAAAAATTTCGAAAACAAGAAACTGAACAGTGTAGTTTTGAACACTAAATATTTTATCCACGTTTTCTTCCGATTCTTAAATCTACTCTAGTCGAGCACTTTGCGGTTTCTCTGTCGTAATAAGGGACAACCTCGCATAACAAAGAACAAAAGAGAGTAATAAATCTCAGTCAAAGTGAGTAAAATAATGAGCAGGATAACTTCACGGGACCAAAACAATAGCCACGAGTGACGTCACTCCACATTACAGTGATCAACCTTCTTCTGGTGGGGTACCAGAAGAAGCATGATTAGTTATGACGTAACGTACGGCTTTGTTTTGGTAAAGTAAGAGCACACTGTTCTCTATTCTAATCACTTTGGAAAATTATCCACACGGCATGTGAGGATCCTGGGACAAATGACAGTATCCATAAATAATTCTTTAATCAGCTATAATTATATAAATGCTAGAGCTAAACTACGTCAGATTATATGTAAATATTTAGGAACATGCAAAAATGAAACACTTACAAGGAACTTGATCCCCCCAGAGGACGATAACACACAGCAGAGTACAAGTTAGCCTGGCGATGCTAGAAGAAAAACAAGTGAGAGAGAAGCAGAGACGACGCCAAACCCCCCAGTTGTCTACAAAGATTAGTAGGCGCGTTATACTCCCAGTTTAATCCCTCAAGTCGCAATATACTCTTCTACTTGACCTGTACGAGGCTGTTGCCTCGCTAGAAAGCTTATTTTTAAATAATTAGGATAAGGGCACCTACGTCTCCATTGGGCTGCACAGCGGGTAGAAATTGTGAGAAATGTCCAATCATGCACATTTTTGGAGGGTGTTTAGGAGACACATTAAGCTCTGTTTTGAAGGTGTTGAACATCTCTTGCAGCGTTCGGTCGCTGCGCCAGAGCCTTTCTACTCCAAGTACGTCTGTATTGGGGCATGTGCGTCTCGTTTGGGCCACTTACCCTATTATTATATTCCTGGTTTTACCACCGCACCCACTTCGCACGACGCCTACAAAGTTTTTTTTCTGTAGGACTACAAAGGACAAAAAACCTACGTAACACAATACCACAGCCTCCTCTGAATAGGGTAACACAAAAGGAGAATAAAGAGGCACGCAGCTTGTTGTGGACTAGTTGGAATAGCAGAGAAATTCAGGAAAGATTTGAAAGGTAGTGAAGTGTGATAGCATTTATAGGTACATGTCAGAAGTGAAGAATGAAATGAGAATTGACATGCTAGAATGCTGGGTTTAGAAGAACTCTCGTAGAGACGACTGAAAATAGGCAAATGAGAGAGAGGCAACGGTGAAAGAAGATAATATCATAACGATAATAGTTAGAAACCCTAAAATGAACTACCTATATTGTATATAAAAGTAAATGCTAATTCAGACCCTAAAACACAAACAACTCAAGCGCTTCACAATACATACAAAAGTGAGTGTCATACGTTACCAAACATTTCCAACAATTAATTTCATGAGAAGATAAAACATAGGAGACACACATCTGCCATTGATGGCGTTATTGCTATCAGATATCCGTAGCCTATCATAGAGCTACTAAATACTAATACTTAAATGTAAAAGGTAGGCTCAAACAAGGGTGAAATGAGCGTGTCCACTCATCTAGGTGTCCGACTGTTGGGTTGCATAGGCATAGCTAAAAAAAAAAAAAAATTGCGTCTATTAAAAGATTTCCCAAAATTATCGGTCAAGTTAGTTTTCCTAGCACGCGTCACTTCCGGGCAACTTTGGGTTATCTCCTCAAGTCTGAAGTGAAGTGAAAAGCTAAGAGAACATGTTAGCGGTCACGTCAGTACGCTGATCATGTGTCACTATTACTGAAGGTTTGCTCAAATCTGAAGTGAATTAGAATTCAGAAAGCCGAGTTGAGGGGACACGTTCACTTGACCGTCGAGTGAACACGCTTTAAAAGTGGCGCTACATCTCAATACTATGACGGAGAATGGCAATCGAACGTCAACAAATGGCCGGAAGCGAAAGGAAGTTCTCGACGGCTGTAGGATGAAACTCAGCAGTGAATAATCGTATAAAAAAATGAGTGTTTTTGCATTCAAAAACACTGCATAAACAGACAATGTAAGAAAAATGCGATTATTATTTCGTTGAAGTTAAACAATCTGACACTACGACATCGAATGATTCAGGAACAAGGCATTAGTGAAGGTCAGTGTCCGAAGAGCAACAAAAAATTAATAGCAAAAAATGCAATACCAATGGGGTCCAGTTACGTAAGCAACAACGAAAATAGCGGAAGTGTACTCGTACAATAAAGGACGAACCTCTATCGATGAAAAGCATTTCCATACTAGAGCACTCGGAGAGCGCATACCTCCGCCAAGCAAAGCAACGGTTACGAAAAATCAAAATTGGTTCTGAGGCCATGATTTTCATTGTATCAACTCATAAATCTAATCATTTGTGCCCTACAACAGTGTTAACAGCTTCAGTAATTTTTTTGAAGACCCCTTCATATCTTTTTGAGTTATGCTGCTAACAAGCATTATGACAAACATGAGTCAAACATACAAACATAGAAACCGATCTGGAACAAAATTGATCATTTATGTATTTTAACATTCCTAACAACTCTTATAAATCTCATAAAGATCCATCCATTATTTTTTGAGTTATTGTGCTAACAAGCTCAAAATAAAAAACAATGACAAGCGAATGAACAAAAAAGGGATCGCTACAAAAATTCGGTCATTTACTCTTCATAATATACCTAACAACTCATGTCAATTTCATACAAATCCGTCCATAACTTTCTGAGTTACAGAGAAACATGAGGCAGACAAACAACGGATGGACGGATCTTCAACAAAAGTTAATCATCTGCTCCTTTTAACATACCTAACAAACCCTGTAAATTTCATCAAAATCGGTCCATAACTTTTCAAGTTATCATGATGACAAACAGACAGACAATCCCAACGAAAACATGACGTTCTTGGCGGAGGTAATAAGAGGCGTTCTAGTCTGGTAATGGGCGTCCCGGTCCGACAAAGCATGTGCTCGTACGATAAAGTGCGTACCCGTATGACCCGTAACCATAAAGGGCTTACCCGTACGATAAAGCACCTACGGCGCCTACATTAAACCGTAACTTGGCAGTGGATTCAAAAATCCCTTCACACTTGGTCATATTTCAGTAAAACTAACAAGTAGCTAGTCGGGGTGATTACAGATGGGTATTGATGGCTTAATATCGTCGCTATTCACCTTTTGCTAGGGGTTTTCGAAGGCAACACAACTCAAGAAATTAACAAATGATCCCAACAGGCCGTAAGCCGTCTATGCAACTGTATCGACGAGACATTCGAATGATTTGATTGCCAAATAGAATAGCCGTCGATGAAAACGACAATGAGAATAAATTTTCTTGATTGTTTAGCAACCGAGAATCGTTGTTTGCAAAACAGGATTGCCGTAAGTAAAACATAATACCGAGCGTGTGCTAAAAAGAAACAAGATCAATCATGACAATACAAAAACTTCTTCACCACCAGGATTCCAACTCCACACAACAGGTCTGGAAGTTACACGAGCATCTTAACCAGATTACACTTCCCTAACACTAAAATATCCTAACCCAACACTGCATGCATTTTTTCACATACTGTATAATGGAAAACTGAAAATAGTATCAAAATAAAAGCAGAAGAATCGGCCGCTGATGCCACGTAGGGCAGAGCGAGAATGAGAAATATTTACCGCCCATGAGTACACACGCACTTCAGAAAAAAGCAGACCAGAACAAAAAAAAAGCGTTAAAGAAGTAAGAATGTAGAAAACATGGACGAGACTACTCTACAAAAACATTACCTGATGGCATAAGGTAAATGTGCCCAGGCCGGGCTTTCAACTTTCCAGCTTTCGTTCGTACTAAGTACTATCAACTAATAGAGACAACTATTTTGGTCACCACGCACAATATCAGCAACTACATTATATGAACTAGTATTCACGCAACCACTCGCACTAGGTAATGCTAGCAAGAGAATAAGTAGTTCGACTCGATTATTAGTAACGCTCAGTTCCTGGAACGAATTTCATTGATTTAAGACACCAGAGGTCCGTTCCGAGTCCAAGACTATAATACTATGTATACTTCTAACGATTCAACTCGTTCTCAACACCATCCAAAAGTTTTAAGCTATAACACGTCTCAAAGCCAATTACTTCGCTTTAAACTATTTTTAGCGTGAAAGACCATTCACTCTGTCCAAACTATGTCTAGTCTTAGGAGACGATTCGTCTGCAAGAAGCTATTCAATCCAACACATTCATACGAAGCTCGAACACATGAAATGTGTAACACTAATTATACATACGGTAATTATGCGTGACGCAGTACAATGTGTGACAGAAATACAAGCGAAAGAAAAACTCAGGACGTTCGCTGAATCCAACCAAATATTAAACAACAAAATTCAAAAGGCCGATTCCCGACAGTTGTTTATAAGGACCACGGTCCTTTTAAATGGAGGATCCAAAAAGAACACCTCGTGGCGTGGGTGGTGGGAGAAAATTTAATCGCCATCACTTTTGAGGGCAGATTATTATAGTTTTTTGGTGTGGAACACATCGAGGAGAGCCCACCAAACTGCCTGTAAAAAATCACGAACATAGCTCAACTTCTTCCAGCTTTTTTGGGTGGAGAGCAAATTTCATTGCAATCATTTTCAGGGCTCGCTAATGCCATTTTTTTTTTGGCATGGGTCACATCGAGGGCAACCCACCAGACTCGCTGCAAAAAAAAAAAATATATAAACATTGCTCAACTCCTTCGAGCACTTATTGGGTGGACAAACACATATGCAGTAAGTATGTATATAGAAACTTGAATCTTCAACGAAAACATTATCACTAATCTTCGCTTCACTCGCGGGTGATAAACAGTGATATCCTACGAGAAATAGACATTTTAGTTGGTCTTTAGAGGGTTAACTTTAATTAATTGGTCGCTCTTTTCTTCTTCGGAGTTCATTTTCTTTATTTGGCGAGAAATTTTCCAACATTCTGATTTTTTTTACCAAAACAGGCTTTTTTCATAATCAAGTAGTTGTACATATATATATACATATATATAGGTATCATTGGAAAAGACTTGAATGATGCCTTCATTTTCTCTATTGTGAAGTATGTGAGGCTACTATTTGCGAATAATAAATCTGTTAATTTTCAGCTACAGATTGCTTCTCCCCGAAAAGTAACAACTGCTAGAAAATCGGTTGAAACGTAAAAATTTCAGCCCCAGCGCCGTTAACCCTTTACCGAGTAAGTGTCCAGGCATGGTTACTTGATAATATAAACTATTCCTAAGAGAGCGTATAGCAGCCGCTCAGTCAAGGGTTAACAGANCTCCCCGAAAAGTAACAACTACTAGAAAATCGGTTGAAACGTAAAAATTTCAGCCCCAGCGCCGTTAACCCTTTACCGAGTAAGTGTCCAGGCATGGTTACTTGATAATATAAACTATTCCTAAGAGAGCGTATTGCAGCCGCTCAGTCAAGGGTTAACAGAAACACCAGTACGACTTGAAGATGGAGGAAAACTTCAGGACACACCAACTTTTGCACCAGCTTCTTTCGGAAATGAAACAGCTAGGTTATGTACACATAAGTGAAGCTGTAGCAGCTATAAAGACCATATTCATCACACTCACTCTCGTTGCATGGATTGAGAAGTTCGATTAATAACACATTATCTCGGCACATTTTGAAAATGAAGAAACAATTTCAATAGCAACCCGACTGGCTACACATTGGCCTAAATTTCTCACTGGAACCGTGTGAATGTCATTTCCAGCATCGGTCGTTTTCAGAAACCGCTGCTGATTCCAAAGCGGAAAATAGGTTTCGGTACACCGACAAGTGTGTGCAGCCGCCGTGACAACTTTCCCTAGCTTTTCTAGCGAATGTCAGAGAGCTTTTTTTGTCATGTGTTCTAGACAATAGACAAGATAAAATAATAATAAAACTATAAGTGTGATGCTAGTAGCAAGGACCTCTTCCAGCGCTCCTCTCCATTGGTTGGCCATAGCCGTAGTCTAAATCCTCAGCAGTCGACTACCATTCGGTAGAAAGAAACGGAGTTGGATGAAAATGTTGTGGGTTAAGATTCGCATTATGGTCCCCCTGAATTAGACGGTTTTCAATAAATTTTTTGACAGAAAATGATGGGAAAATTATGTTACTGATGAAATTGTTAGTTTTTGATTATTTTTTACGTTGTTCCAGTTACAGACACTCGTAGTTCACCCACTGTGTGTCCGTGAAATGTTTACCGATACAAGCTATGACGTCATAAGCAGAACCTGTTTTGCGCTCCAGACTAGAAAGCGAACAACCATAATTGGACATAAATATTGTAAAATTGTCATTCGCAAGCTTCAACAGCGCCGTTTCTTAAGTTAGGTTAGAAGTTTGGAACTGATTTAGTTTTTTCTCAAGTTAGTTATAACGCTTGGGACGTCACCATTACCGTGCCGCGCACCGCCGTTCCCGCGCGAACAGCGCACCGTCTCTAATGTCCTTCTTTCGGTTTATTGCTATTATGAAAAGACTTATGGTCTAATATTTCTTTACTGGAAGGTAAAGAGTTCGTTTCTATACAGTTTTAGTGTTATCTACGCAATATTAGGCAAGGCTGGCGCAGCAAGAACTGGTTCTCAATAAGCTTGTGTTGTGCGAAATAAACATGGCCGACATAAGCCAGTGATGCCTCTCATTGTATGTGGGTTTTTCATTATTTGTGCTACAGTATGACTTTTTCCAGCGAGAAAAAAGTGTTAAGTATTTTTTCTGAACAATTTTTATCCAACACTTTCTGTCAAACCCTTACATTCAGGGGAACCATAAAACGAATCTTTACTACATTTAGAACCCATGCTGAACCTAAAGGTCGGAGTCGGGTGATTGAATGCCGACTCCGCTACTCTGGCAACCAGCGTACACAATATCCCTAATAAAAGCTGTATACATGAGATGGCTTCAGATACTAAAAACGGTAGAGGACTGAAAAAAAAAAAAATTACCTTGTCCCAGTTTCAATCAGTCGAAGAAAATAAGTCAACTGGACGATATTCCGCAGAGGAAACGGAAACTAAGGAATCACAGGACCAGTGATCTTTTTTTGCAACCGTCTCGAACACATTTAGGGAAAAAATGGTTACAAATTTTATAACTAGATAATTGCCGTCTGTCCAATGAACGGCTACTAAACAGCGTTCCAGAACCAAAGACATTAAATGTCGTTGAAGAGAGAGAGAAAGGGACCGATTCATACACACTTATTCTTCAAAGAAACGAGCTAATAAGGCATGAGAATATTGCAGAACCTAAGAACTCTTCTCGTCACTCTCGTCGTCAGAGTCGGCGTCGTCGTCATGGTGGTGCGTGATGTGGCGAGGCGCCTCAGCGCGGGCGTGAGGCACCATCGAGTTGGTGCGCGTGAACACCTGCCGGCAGAATGGGTCAGATTATGGCCCATATTTTGACCAGGGACCGCTATGGCGTCTCTGTACATATGTTCCACTGTGCACAGCAAGGATTCAATACGAAAACGATAAAATTGTCTAAAGCATTTGTACGAGGACGATAAATGGTGTACAGTGAAGCATCTGAACGAAAACGGCCAACTACGTACCCTAAACTATCTCCGCAAAAACGATCTATAGTGCATACTAAAGCATCTTTGCCAAAACGATCCATGGTGTACAATAAAGCATCTTTGTGAAAACGATTCAAAATCATTACAACTCTATGGCTACCCGTAAAATTTTACTGTTAATTCTTCAATGAAACTAAACACGGTTTTGTCACAGAGGGAACAACACTCTTAGATGATGCGATGGTCATTTTCCATCATTCAGTGTGCGACTGACGCCATAAAAATAGCAGCGTTATCATAGAAGTGATAAGACAGGACGTTGTACAAGCAGTAACTCGTCTCACATTGAAGTCCCATTGAAATTTTTTGATGGATCGAATGAAACAGCAAATGCTAGTTAACCATTCACAGAAAGTCACACTGAAACAGATTTACGTTTCTTTCGACATGGTGATAATGCTCAGTTCTAAATTCAATTATACAACCAGTAGGCTATTGAACAACTTCGTCGCAGAGGCGGAGCAGAATTCAAAGCAGCTACCTAACACGCGTGGCAGCACAATTTCCACTAATATTAAACTTGCAAATTTCAGCTGCCAACTTGAAGCAGCAACAAATTCTAAAGCAATTTTAAGAGAAAATTAATAATTTCGGCAGCAATTTTAGGAAAATCATAGTTAACTCGTGCGACAGCGATGGTTTTAGGTGCAACAATGAAACTGCAATTACCTTGGTCTTCTCCAAAGGAGGGTGTTCCTTCTGCACGCTGAAGGCGCGACTCATTGTGGACACGGGGGCGTCTGTTACCTTGAACACCTGCTCGTGGGTGACGGTGGACTCGTGCGGCATCTGCGGGTGAATATGAGGGTACAATAATGAGATTTGATCCTATGTTATCTTGAGCTTCCATAGACACCACAACACGGCGTTCCATGAGAGCGTAAGGGAAACAAACGTGCACTAATTCGTGAGAAAAGTGGAAGGATAGCGGAACTTAATCTGGAAATCCAGGGCCTCCAACGAGGAAGAGTAAACTAAGCTTGTAGCTATTTCCCAACAAGGATAATTGCCAGCTAGTGCCAACAAGGGTACATGGCAGTAGTCCCGTGCAGTGCCAGATCTACGGCAGCGAGGACAGAAGACTTCACTTCTTTCGTTGGAAAGAGAACATCTGAACTCGAGGTAACGAGGCAGACAGCGTTCTTAGCCTATCCACCAGTGCGAGTTATCAAGGACGTCGGCTATAGGAAATCCTTCACATTTTATTCACAGAATAAGCGAGAACCTACAACAAAAATTTAGCCATCGTATTAGCTCCGAAATTAGAGTAGCTACATATTTATTCATTGGGTCGTACTTTCTGCCGTCCCAAAAAGGGTTTTTTGCAAAAGCAAAACAACAATTTCCCGGCATAAGTGGGTAAGTTCAACGAAACTTTTTAATTACTTATAAGGCTTCGTAACTGAGGCTACTGAGGCCCTCAAGACACAAACTTGCTTGTGATGCAAGGACTGTGCCAAAGTGGAACTGCAGTTCTCCGCGGGTGACGACACTGCACCCGTGGCCAGCAAGGATCGAATGGCATAAAGTTCGACTCAGACTCCTAAATCCAGCCAGTTTCTTACACCTCGGATCCGCAAAATGTTCGACTTCTACCGACCCCCAAATCTCTCTTAACAAAATAATCGCATTTTCATTCGCTCGACGCCTGGTTCTATATTAGCCAGTTTCCGTCTTAGACTCATGGTGCCCAGAAATGTACGACTCCCATCAGCTCCGATTCTGAAATCCTACTTGTGAAGAGACCTTTGCTGGCCGCCGTTGAACCAATTCGGGCACAGTGGCGGAGCATCAATGGTCTTCCGAGGCACAAATACAGACCCATAAACAGGCCTTGTTGAACTCTAATAAAAACAAGCACTGCACAGAGCGACTTTTTCACATTGTGGACTTACGAGCATAGCGGGAGCGCGGAACATGTAGCTGAAGGGGTAGTAGATGAGGTTGAGTACTGTAGAGGCGTACACATCCGCGTAACGTGATACCTGCCCATGATAAAAGTAGTTAAAGCAGAGATAAGAAATAACTATATATTTAGCTAGTAGTTGTTGCTCTTGCGTTGGCCAAGTTCATCAGGCCCAGTATACTGGCTTCCTGAGGTAGGACGACGACAAACGCCGGGCAACTTTAAAACAATGAAAGTAGTCAAAAACACGCACAAAAAATATGGGTTGCAAGTACCTGAAAGAGAGAAAGAAATAGTCTAACAGTAGTCGAACCTGAAATCGCAATTAAATATAAGCAAGAGTAGTTAAAACTTTGAAACTCAAGGCTACAGGCTACAGATATCAAGATTTGTCCATCCAGACACTTCATGTAGAAAATAAAACAGCTAAGAGATACGTATAAGAAAATTATAGAACAAGGAAGATGGAAACAAAGATCATAACTATGCTTAAGGAGGAGCAGGACACAGGTGAGATCATAGCTCGACTCACAGAAAGTTCTCCAACCGCGTAACATGAAGAAAAATATGCTTGTGACAAGCCAAGGACGCCGGAACACGCCCTGTTTCTCACCGTGAGCGAACTTGACACCGTGTAGGACTTAGCTCAGGAGATCGTACAGCCTTTACGTCTTGATACCTGCTTCACAAGTGTAAATCGTTACAATTTTTGTATGTCTGATTAGTCTTGTAAAGCGTTTCAATAGGTAGTAGGGTGCTTAATCTTTGTCTCTCTTTTTGAAAAGTTTTTCAGGTCGCTGTCGGGGCGTCCGGAGGTGGCATCCGCCAGTCCGGCGCACCGCCAGTCTGCGAGGCCGTCAGGCGAGTGGCTATTTCATCCGGGACAGCCAGCCGCTGGTCACCTCAGGGCGTGTGCTGGCTCCGCTCCTCATGCCCGCGCACGAATTGGTAGCGACGGGGAGGAGGGAGGCGTCAACGGTGTCAAGTTCGCTTTTGGTGAGAAAAAGGGAGTGTTCCAGCGCCCTTGGCTGGTCACAAGCACATTTTCTCACCTCTCGCTCACTTGACATCGTGTAGCACCTAATATCCACGGCGCGGACAGGTATAGTACGGTAGAGGGACAACCACGGATCAAGGTGTAGAGGCAGGTACTAAAGTACAGTCACCATTAAGGTCCAAATACCTAACGTTCGGTAATAGCTTACTATATTAAGGTAAATTTAGGGTCCTTTTTGTTATTTAGGTAACCTGGGAGGGAAGACGCCGCCAGTACGTGACTGGTGGTTGGCAGCTTTCCTGCGCGTCGGGTGGGGCGCACTGAGGCATGGAACTGCTAGCTCGGAAGTACGGTTTTAGGTACATAACCTTTTGTCTCAAGAGAACTTGATATTAGGGCCGACCAGGCGGTCAAAAAGCCGTAGGCCGTAAGGCAGAAAGTTTCGTTCTCTCCCTTAGCCACTGCTCGTGTGTCTGAGGAAAGGCGGTAACACCCTAACCAATAGCCTATAAGACAGCGGGGTAGAATGATCAGGTTGAGGTTTCCGTACTAGGTACGCTCGGCTTCCAAGCTTGAAGTCGTGGGATAGCGAGCTGACATGGGGGGGGGGTGG
>LQNS02000211.1:29205728-29216505 GCA_001587735.2 Parhyale hawaiensis
ACAATGCCCCGTGCCATACTGCAACGAAAGTGAAGGAATATTTTGCGGAAGAGAATATCGAAGTCATGAAGTGGCCTGCCCAAAGCCCGGACCTTAATCCTATTGAAAATTTATGGAAATATATAGGTGACAATATAAAAGAACGACAACCATCAATAGTAAAGGATCTGTGAACTAAGATTGAAGAGAAATGGAAAAAAAAATAACTCCAGAGTTTTGTAAGAAACTTGTGATGTCGTGTAATCGTCGCTGTGCTAAAGTTCTTGAAAATAAAGGTTTTAGTACTCCATGATATTTATTCTAAACCTAAAATGGACCATTGTTCCATGTTATTTGTTTGTAAAATTGTATTAAGAGACGATCGTTCTCTTATTTTGCACTGTTCAATTTTTGTTATTGTTTGTAGATTGTAGACACATTAAATATAGTTATGTTTGTCCTGATATTTTGTAGAAATATGTTAAATACATTCCTTAGGGCCCCATCAAAAGATTCATTAACCTACACTACATGGTTAACCTTTATTTTCAAAAATTGAAAATCGTTCTCTTATTTTGCCCGCTAGTGTACTTTCTGTATGTAATAGTAATTAATTGAAGAAAGTTTACTGAAACATGAAAATACGAAAAGACAGCGCAATTAAACAACATAACAATAAAAATACCAACTAATATCGTAAGCATATCTGCCAGGCCTACGAGCAGTTTGTTAGTTAAGGCAGAACTTGAGATATCAACACGGACACATGATACACCGTAAAACAAAAACGAAACGATAGTTAATTTCATACATGAATTCCAGTATGCTTCAAAATTATCCACAGTTTATCAATTTATGTGCAAACAAAACGACACTAGCGATTAGCATTACATAAGTAGCTATCTAAAGTATGTAGGTATAGCAATGCAACCCATGAGGTCGTCAACATATATCGATATTTCAGTCTTTCAGCAACGTTACTCTATAGTAATGAACGGATCCTCAAGAAAATAACAGAAACTGTTAGGCATGTCAGGATCTAGGCACAGAGGGTTAACTGAGCTCAGAACGCTTCACGCATAGATTGAAAGTGCACGGTACTTTTGCAATAATAAAGTATGTTCGGTAAAGTGTGCTTACTGTAAACTAACATCAATTAAGTTGACAATGTCATTTTTAATCTCTTCTACAGTACCTACTATATTACAGTCACACTAAACTTGTGATGACAACGCTTCTATAAATAAATATTATTGAAATCTGCATTACTTTCAATCAGATCCCTCACTGACGAATATATTTTCAAACTGATAAGAGCTCATAGACCTCCGCCAAGCAATTCAATTATAACGGAAAAATTTAAATTAAATTGGTTTTAAAACCAGGATTTCATTTTTATAGTCATCAATGTTTGGTCATTTGCGCCTCTTGACTCTAACGGTTCCTGATGTTCCGTCGGTATCTTTTAGAGTTACGTTTTGACAAACACACAAACCCTACCACCAAAATTTGGTCATTCGTCCACTTCAACATTTTTAACAATTCCTGCAGATTTTGCGAAGACTAGTCCATAAATTTTTTAGTTCTGAGTGACAAACATATGCCTAATGAAACACACAAACGGACCACGGATTATTACTAGCTCCCACAAATTTTATGGAGATCCGTTCATTACTTTTTGAGTTATGTTACTGACAAACATTACAACAAACAAAAACACACGACGGACAGATTATCACAGAAATTTGTTCAGTTGCTCTATGTCACATTTTCAATAACGTCTGCAAATTTTATGAAAATCCGTTGTATCTGTTTGAGTTACGATATACCGTACCAAGAAAAAACAGGCAAACAAACAATAGAGCTTTTCAAGTTTTGGATGTCCATACAATACATTTCTTGTAAATTATAACTGCTCAGTTATTCAGAAAGTAAAGAAAACTGGTCAAGTATTAGAATAGCTTCTGAAACTCTGCCCAAGTTTTCTAAGAAATAAATTGCACGCAAGTATTAAAAAATGTTGCAGTATAGCTAGGTACCTACTATGATACAGTCAGTCTCGAGTCAGTTCACCATATATAGCCTGCTTTACTACCAATATTCACTTACCTCCTGTCGAATTAGTTTCACATAATCTTGTATGTATATACGTACACAAAAATAGTTACCTTGACCAAAATGCAGCATGAAAGTGCTATAGCTCGTGCTATAGGCAATTAAAAGCAGCTTATAGCTAGTCGTAAGGTATCAATGTATTTCATATAAATCTCTATTTGCCAGATAGGAACAGCGGTCAGAAAAAGGGGTACCTTAAATATTAATTTCTACTTAATTTCACAAACAGCAGAGTTGAACCTGGCGTTAGGAGTACCGTACTTAATTTAATATAACTCACCTGTGGGCAGGGTTTTTCTCAGAACGATCGTTGTTGTATATGTCGGCGTTGGAGTGTGCAATCCGACCCAATTTTGGAGTTCCCATTTTCTTCACTTATACAACAAATTCAAATTTCAAGAAACACAGCCAAACAATACTTTCAAGAACGTTATCGATAAGCACTAAAACTCCTGCTCTGTTGTTGAAGGAAATAAAAGATAGTCAATTAGATACAAGCTATGAGAAGTACGGTAATCTTGCCCGGCCTGTTTTTTCTAAAATGCATAAAACTGAATGACTTAAGGGTTACCTTACTATAAGGGAATAAACTTCTAATATTGCTTACATTGAATGCAATTTCAGAAAACCCAGCTCGTCAAAATAGCCAATATATATTAGCCAATATATATTATAGCTATAGACTGGCCTTTTTATCAAGGCAGTTCGGTCGTGATCAAATTACTCTGTTGCGGCGCCAATTCTACGGGTATTCCTGAGATGGCAGGTACGTGGTGGGCGGGGCTAAGATAGGCTATGGGCCGAACAATCTCTCAGAAATGCCTATAAAATTCCCAACGCTATAGGGGGATTTGACCACGGCCGAACTGCCTTGATAAAATGGTCAGACTGCAGTACAACTAACGCAGAAATTCAAATTTACAGCAGAAGTTCCCAAGTTCGCGCCGATCCAAAATCATGCTATAGGCCATATATATTTTCACCAGGTTGAGCTATTAATAATAATAATATGCTTTAATAGGTACACATAGGGAATGGTACACAGGAGACAGCTTAATACCAAAGTTACATTAGATACTAACATCAGGTAATACTATCATTACAAACTACACTGCATTGCGGCCCATTGTTTGGCCCCTGCTCGGAAATAGTATGCGCTGCCATCGGCTATACATATTAGATAGTTTGTAACCAGGCCCGTTACGGATCACCTTGAGTANACTCAGCGCGCATTTTCTTGATCTGACTTTGAGACAATCTGTATACTTTTGAGCAAATATCATACTTGCACTAGTAGACCTCGGCACATTCATCAGGCGCCGAAATATGTCATTACATATAGGCAACACGTAGGCGTCCAATCGATTTCTGCTTAAAGATAGACCATAGCGAGTTACAGTACAAGGGATAGCAGTAGCTTCGAAAGAGATGGCATTTAACGTCATCCGAGCTATTGTGGGGATCCGCTACACTGTACTCTGCTGCATCGACTGCATACTGCTTGCTGTAGAACAAAACTAGAGATAGGGCTAAGTGCCACTATTGCCTAGTTCAGATAGTACTTTAGTACCTACCTCCATATATCGACACCGCATGAACAAAGAGTAAAGGAAAGAGAAGGGATGTATACTACGTCAAGATAAATTGGGAACCCCAGCAAGGAAACTATTAAGTATGGTAGGCAACAAATCGGGAAAGCCTATTAAGCGAATCAGATTAGACACTGGACGGACCAAGAAGTTCACTTGCGAAACGTCTGTGATGTTCATGCAGTCGAGCCAATTTATCGAAAAGATGGCCAGAGTCGCCAAAAAATTACAATAGGATGTTTAATTGCTCTAATTTCCATGGCAATTTGTACGAAAACCCCCCAAAAGTTCAATGAAATTGGGTACTAGGGGAAGGTGGCAAGCTTCGGTCACCTCCGAACTACGGTCTACGCGCCGAAACCATCACATGGGCACATTTTTTTCAACCCAGTGCTCACCGGTTGCATTTTTAAATGATAATAATTTAATGTGACTGCTTATTGAGTTGATTAGTGAGCTATAGATTATGGAATCTGAAGCTCCGGAGGGTGTTGCTCCCAATGGTTGGCCAGGCAATTAGGGTACGTGTCGACGGTTTAAGCTCCACAGCTTTGAGGGTATGGGAACGAGTCTATGCGTATAAATTGAAAGAGTCTAGAAAGGCTACCATCATGTGAAGTTTTCATTATCGACTTCCGTCCCAATCATCAATGGACGAGTTCTACAATGGGAACATCGTTGAAGTATTTCAGGTAGGTGCTAAAAGGCCTAGGTCAACTGATCCTTGAGTGGTTTTGCTCGAGAGAAAGAAGTCCGAGCTCCTGAAGGCGTCGTTCATTCCTACGTTTTATTGTGAAGCTACGGTAATCATTGCCATCGTTTTAAGGAGTCTTTCTATATGGTAATTATATCTACGAAGAAGCGTGGGCAGAAATGAACATCTTGCACGTGTGACAACGAATTAATGCTTAGTAAAAAAGAAAGACATATTTCGATTTGCATTCAAAATCGCTGGCAATGAATGTTAGGAATCAAGTTACTTTTTCACGCTCTGGCGAGCTTGTTTTTTGTGTTTAGATCGCAATATATCTTTTACCGGCAACATATTCAAGTCAATATATCCATTTCCAAGAACAAGGGAAAGAGAAGCAGGAAATAAAAACAAGTAGCTACGTAAAAAAGTGCCGAAGACCGAGCTATAATAAGGCAGCCTATAATATAGGGCATCTGAGAAGTGCGACTCCGCAGAACTTAATTAGCTAGCGAGTAGAAAGACGAATAGGACGAATCTAAGAACTCCTTCGACTGGTTCATCAAGGTCGATATATCCCAATACCATTCGTTTGAAACCTCGAAAAGAGCAATGTTGAAGGTGTTGAAACAACCCGAGTACGCTTGAGACCGCTGGAAACTTCATTTACTGGAGCAGAATTGAATTTTCTGACGTCTCGCGGGAAACGAATTTAGGGCAACCCCTGAATTCGATTCAACAGATCCCGAGCGATGCCACGGCACCTGTTCGAGGTTTCGGGCAAATGGGCTTGGCTTCCTAAACCCAATTTGACGAGCCAATCCAATAGCGCCAATTTAACCCAATTGTATGGTGAATCTTATGTTCAATGAGCAAAGTGTCTAGCAGGTGGAAAGAAGTAACAGATTTACATTGCATTGTATTTATCGTGTAGCCTACGATTTACTATTTAAACACCTTAATTTTGAAAGAGCTCCAATGACCCTCGTTCAACATTGCTAGTAATTACTATAAAAAAAAATGAAATAAAACGCGTCACATGGATAGTGCACGGCTCTAAATCGTTTCCTCGCCATTCTTCAAATTCGAAAAAATAATCTCTTACATAAATCCCGGACGCTCGCTGGGAATGGGCCCGTTGGTCCCTCTACAGTGACGCTATCGGCTATCTAGTCTGATAAAGTGAGGCAGAAGACAAATCCTTACGATAAGCAACGAGCTTCTAATGGGAGGAGTAAGCTCATCGAAGCTGGTGTTTGGAGTCCTAATTGAAGTGGCTGAAGTTGTAGTGAGTGGTCAGCACATATAATTAAGGAAGATACAGACAGGCAGTTCTTCAATATTTTGCAGAGACAATCTTATCTGAAAATTTACTTTCATCAGATGGTATACAGGATACAAGTTTCCTTCACATACTTCCATCCGCTCGGAATTTCGTCGATGGTTAATGGCTATCAAAATTTGAGCTCAGGACTCCTTCCTGCATAGGCTGCGTGAGGCAATGCCGCTCTCCGATTGGATAAGCCACTCAGCCAGTTTAAGGGAAAAGTTTACTCGCAACCCTCCCGCGGAGGATAAATAGAGATTGTGCGCTCCTCTCTATTATAGAACCTCCTTGATGATTATTATTTATTGTACTAAAGTGCCCGTGCTGTCATAGATAACAGTGAAGAAAATGACACGACCCGTCTTCATTCAATAGCGGTATGCCTTTGTCATCAATAGGCCTATGCTTCTGAAGGATATGCTACAAAAGCAGTCTCAACTGGTAATAAGAGATACGGTACGGCAGGCCCTAAGTCTTTTCTCTTTCAATTCAAACGCCTCCAACCATATCACATGCGAAAAAAAACATTAGAAAGCAGAAAAGCTTCAGTGAATTACCCGCCGCGCGCGTATCCATGATACAGAACATGCTTTCAGTACATCGAACATTTTGTATTGAAGTGAAATCTGCTGCGTCACAAGGACCAGCTAGCTGAAAGAATATCAGTATCGTAATGTCTACTGCCTGTGAAAAATCAACGCCTCGTCCGCCCTTCGTTCATTAGCTTCTGAATTTGTACGTGGTATAAACTGAGAACAAATAGTTATATTGTTCGGTGTATATGAGAAAGATATAAAATAGCACTGCATGACAGCGCTAAGAGAAAGCTGTAATAACATTTTTTCTTTTCCAAGAAGTGTTTAAAGCAAGAAGTACATTAAGAGGGAAGAATAAAGAGCCAACTTTTGCTATCTTCTGCAACCTGGTTTCCGATCTCCATGAAAACGCAACCTAATAATAAAATCAGCAACCTGGCCTATTTTTCACCTATTTCTTCAACAGCGTGACCCGAAACATACAAATACATAAACATCCTTATATAATAAAACGCATCGTACGTGTGTTTATTTCGTGTCCGCTTTGAAGGAAATAGATAGGCGAAAAATAAGCCAGGTTGCAGATATTGCAAATCGATGACCAGGTTGCAGAAGTTGGTGACGGGCCGGTGGCTGATCCTTATCCCTTTATCTGAAGGCACTTCTTGCTTGAAACACTTCTTGAAATCGGAACTCTAGGTATATGTAGCTTCTCGAGTCCTATTTTATAAATTTTTTTTCTCAGGTCACGACGTATAAATTCGCTAAAAGATAACCTACAGTGTCCCCTAGGGTCGCTGCGTGCCTATAACTAACATAACCCTATATTGCCTCTAGCGCAAGTTCTTAAGATCGAGCTCAAAAGAAGCACAGGTGTTCCCAGAACATGAGTGATAGCTAGGTACGTACAATCCCCTTGAGGGTGCGGCTCAAATAATATTTAGAGCACAGAAAAAAGGATCGTGATCAGTTTGAGCAATAAGAGCGCTTCGGAGAGTTGTATTCCAATTATATGCAGAAAACTAAAATAAAGCGATTATGTAGAAAACATACAATACGGTATATTCTACGTTTTCGCGAAGCATTGGAAAAATATGAAGGGGAAAGCTTGCTACATTATACCGTACAAACACTAATTAAAAGAAAGGGCAAACAGTCGCGGCAGCTGGGTGTAAACAGCTATTGACAGGGAGGCAAACAAGCGCCGGAGATACGGCAGGCTCTCTTTCTACACAATTACTGGTAGCTCGGTGCCTCGCACTACCATCCTAACGCATTTTTTAACCCTATATAAGGACTAAATAAAACGTTTCACGTAGGCAAGAAATGGCATTGTTTGAAACATGGTTTGTGAAACGTACGCACTGGTACTGGTTAGCCTAAGGTAGTAAAATTATAGCTGTTCCATATAGATGGGCTTTTGATAAAGCGCACAGAGCAGTGAGTTGCAGTGAGTTAATAGTTGGCTATAAACGAATAAATCTATTCCAATTCCTGTTTAGTTTAACTTCATTGAAGGTAGAAAGAAACCCGATGTTGTAAAGGTATCTCTGAGTATTCTGCTGAAAAAAAAAATTAAGCCTCCGTAGATGAAATCAAAACTAGGCACAATTAATTTAGCGTAAAAGTCATTCAATCTTGCGTTTTAAAGTAGGTATTCTAAAGAGCTTCCCATTCTCGATTTTGGACAGTTATAACTGGAACATATTCACATGGCACGTCCGATGGTTATGTAGTACGTCAGACTTGAATAATATATAAAACAAACTGGAGGTATCGGCGTTGAGTCCGCAAAGTTGTCTCTTTGATGAGCACGTCAATCTATGTAATACCGCATATTGGGTAGGCGTGGTGGCCACGTGCGCTACTACGGGCAAGGAAACAAAGCGCAAAGTATAGTAGGAGACACTCATGTGGTCGCCCCTTTTGTGTCCTTCCACACGAGAGACTACGAGATGTCCCACGGTCGACAGCCCACCTCACGGAACAGAAAGGGAAAAAATAAAGAACCTACCTAACTTTACAAAACTAACATCAGCAGAAACTGCGGCCAGATGCAACATCTCCTGCAGAAAGGTACTCAGGTTTGCCCCTGGGGTCCATATGGAGGGCCCATATAGCTAGCTACATATATTATGACAGGGATAGGCCCAGTCATGATATACCTACCCGTGAGGGCATCTGAAATAGCTTAACTTAAATACATTATGTAGGTAAAGGGTGATACAGAGAAATAACAGCTTTCGAATACTTAAAAAAGGAACATGCACACCTCAACTAGATAATTTTCAGATATTAAAATATTTAAATTTCTGATTGCTGGTAGGCCAGCTATTTCTAAATTTTTCATGACAAGACAGGCAATACAGTGAAACAAATTAAATAGGCCTATGTACTCGACCATAAAACGGGCTATCGATGCCGATAGGATACATTTAAAAATGCCGTAAATTGAAAATATAATTAGATATAGGACGTTAACTACATTGGAATAATTATAGTCACAATTCAATGATGCATTTAAGGGCAGTAACACTGCACAAAGTCTTTGTCAACTGAAAACAGTAGGCCTACATCAATGCATCAAGCATAGTCCTACAGTCCGTGCCACGATACGGTAGGCTAATAGCTTAAGCTCATTTTGAAACGTACAATTAAAACTAAGTACATCTGAAGAAAAGCTAATATTTCAAGGGATGTTTGGGACCATAGACCTAGATGAAACTTTGTCAGTTTTTCAGCTTATGTTAATGTGTATAGTTTCATTCAAGAAAAGTTTGAAGGTTTTGATCACTTTTCAAGCGTGCCACGATATTAGCTTTTATATATTTTTATCAATTGTCATTATAAAAAAATGTTAATAATAAAAATGTATAATTATGCAATGTCTTATTTAAGCAAAAAAGTTCAATCAATAATAATGATCAAACAATGAAGTACATAGTTGATAGTTTACACAAGAACCTTTCTTCTGGAAAATAACTTCAATACTTTTGCCGACAGATTCTGTAAAGTTTTTTATTTCAGAATGAGGAATAACGCTTGCAGATGTCTTGCGTAGCAGTCCATAAGTTTTCTTTCGAAGTGTATTGCCGTCCATCCTCGTAAATAGCCTGCTTCACAATCCCCTAGAAGTTTTCGATAGGATTCAGATCAGGAAAGCATGCCGGCCAAACCATCAAACGGTCACCTTTCAATCCTAACGATGACAAGAACACTGGTGTTGCCTGTACAAAGTGAGACGAGGCATTATATCGTGTTGCGACGCTTCTGCAGGGGAACGTCATCCAGCGATGGAAGCAAAGCCGCCTCATGAGGCTGACAATAAGCCACAGAAATTATTTTCACTCACTTGACACTTGCAGAGGACCCACAAGTGCATCTCCAATAATTTCCACCAAAATCAAAACGTCTAATTAGCCCTGCAGGCGACGGAAATGAACATGACGCTCTTGGCCGTTTCCAACCCATCCTCTTCCCCAACTGTCTGGACCGCCCAGAGTTCGGCCTACCCTGGTTTCATCGGCAAAATGTACCATCCTCATGTTTGCGTTCATATGCTCTCAAGCCCATTCAAGCCGTGAATCCTTGTGCCTGGCCTTCAAAGAAGGTCGTTTTACAGGTGTAGGCTAGCACCGGCAACCAGCATCTTGTTGTTTTTGATACTTCAGGGAGATTTACTTCGCTAAAGATAGCCCTCGAGGTTTGTCCTGGCTTCCTTAACAATTGCCTTTTCACTTTACGAAGATTCCGAGTACCATCAGTTTCAGGGCGCCAGAGTCCGAGCGCTGTTTCCTTGGTGGAGGGTCGGCTATAAAGCGCTTCACCTTGTCAACATGGCGGCCTATTGAAACAGCAATATCCTAAACAGGTGCTTCCTTAGCCACATTTTGCACTATTTTTGCTTTTTCAGCCTCAGACAGACCTCCAGCCCTTCCATTTTTAAAGATAGATATCTACAAAATAATCACGTTAATTGCAATAACTCATGGAATCTTGTATGGATTCAAATAAAGTTCCGGTGATAGTGTTGCCATACGTAAACACTTCGGCCAAAAAAGTTTCAGAGCAAATGGAAAAGTTGAAACATCTGTGATATTAAAAAATTAAGTGAAACTATTATCGTAGCACAAACTGTAGAGAAGTTCTACTTCGCATATGCTGATAACAATAGGGACCTAATTAAATACTGTAAGGGCATCGTATCATTACCAAGAAAAATTGAACCGCTTTTTCCATGTGTTATGATATAATTATACACAAGAATATGTTATCTATATTAATATGTGTTCTTATGCATACATGATCCAGCAGATTAAATTAACTCATTAATTAATGGCGCACTGATTAACTAATTAATTAACGGCACAGTTTCTTTTTGTTGTTATGTTTATTCATCCGTCAACCGGGGTAACTCGGGACACCCGGGGTAACTCGGGACAGCACTCTGTCACGCCATATTGAGGGCTGTAAAAACCAAACTATGCAGAGTATCGCCAAACTAAAAATAGGGCAATAAACTTCAATATTTTTGCTATCG
>LQNS02000211.1:29233185-29247554 GCA_001587735.2 Parhyale hawaiensis
CTAAGCATTTGCGACGGAAACGTTATTCTTGTAAATTGTCTTAAATTGACCCAATTAACATACTGGAAGCAACAAAAACCCAAAAAAACATTTGTAAGTGAAAGTAAAATTTTACCGCCAACTGTTCCCGTTTGAAGTCCATTTCAAAATCGCTCACTTCAGTCTTCAACACGGAACAAATATTAAAAAAAAAAAAATGCGCAGTCGAAGAAGGTAGACCAAAGTTTGTAAATCTATGCAATAGAAATTAAAGTGCCACTATAGGTTAAAAAAAAACTTCGATGCACAGGTCATTTCAAAGTCATAGCGCCCACTTTGACTGACAGCCAACACTTACAAAAGTAGGTATAGAAAATCGTGACGGGTTATGAAGTAAATCAACAGTTGTGATAAGGATATACAGCCATAAGGGTGTCTGTTAGAAGATCTCGTTGAATTTCAAATAGAGATATGTAGCTATGTTAAAATTAGGTGGAATGCAAAGCAACAACCCTCAGTTCTAAAACAAAGATCAATCATCATGAGAACAAACCGATACGATACTTAAAGCTGGACAAAATTGTACTCATTACACATACATTTGATCAAAATTCACGGAACACAAGGCGGGATCATACCATATGTATCATGCATACCGTGTGGTGAAAACGTTCTACCGGTAAATTCTATGGCAACGTTCTCTGTATTGATCACAAGGCCGGGTCTCCGATATCACACCACCACACTTTCCCACTGCCCTCACTTAACTGACAAAGCATGTCGCTTTCGATTAAGCCGCACTCAATCGGCACTCGGGAATGCCAGCCCCCTAGTGGTGAACTGTGAAGTATGGTAACACCGAAGAAAATGGGAAATCAGGGCTGACTGAAATAATGCACAGTCATTAAATGGTGAGACCTAGTCTTTGCCTACAGTAGATATAAAGAATTCCAGTTACGGTAGTCCTCGATATACGAAACGGATTAGTTTACTAATATGAAAAACTATTTCAAAGGCAGGAATAAATCATATGTGTTGAGTTATAAATGAATAATTCTCTGTAATGCTATGATAAGAAAACGAATGAACAGAAAGGAAACGAACGGAGTTGCATGAGGAAATATTAGAAATACTACACCTATAATTATTGTGTTTTAGAAAGGGAAAATTCATTTTAAATGAAAGTTTAGTTAGGTTATAGTTTAACTCCGATATTGTTTAATTCTAAAAGAGAATAAATTTCGAATTTACTGTACGTAACTTTGAGAGAAATTACTTTTCAAGATAAAGTAAACTTTACTTTCGCTTAAATACGCAGCTAGTACATACTACTATTCCTTACAAGGAGTAAACAATTTGTTGCCAACACGTGTACCTACACTAAAATGACTAAACGAATTGAAGAACACATTATTTCGAATACTTGAAACTATAAATTCTCAGCATAGATCAATCAACTAGTGCTTGAAACGAGTATGACAAATAAGTCTTAACTACGACTACACCTGTATGCTGTCATAAACGGCATAATAATGTTTCATCTCATACCACTCGCATCGTACATCAATTTTTGTATCAGGTATTTTTATTGTTTTCGATTTAGATTTTTATTAATTTTATCAGATACTAGATAAAATATGTGAAACACTAATCTTACGCTATCAAAAACAGCTAGTCCTACGTGTTAGCTTTATGAATGTTACGTATTAGAATAAATACTTAAGGCCCTAATTCGATGGGGAAAGCATCCACGCGAGAAAATCGATGGTTTATCTTTCTATTTTCTGCAAAAATGTATCTGTTACTTGTATCACGGGAGGACACTAGGTTCGTCTAGTTAATATCGTAATGTGCACTGTAATTCTAACTGCACTATGTCTTTAGACTTTATATTTTTTTTTTCATTTCTTATCGCCAATGTCCGTTTCCTTTGCACTCTTGAAAATGGTTATCAGGTCTATATCTTCTAAATTTCATGTTCCACTTTTTTCCCTATATTAAAAACCTTATAAACGTACCGTTTACTAGTTCGCAACATCTTGCCCTAGCCTACTTTTTTCTGCATGCTGTATTTCACACTCACAAAAAAAAAACTAATAATAAAACTCAGTTCGCTTTATCGCTGTGTAACCAATGTTTCTGTCAACGGAAAATAGTGTCAACATAATCTCATTAACAACATGTAGACATTGTACCAGTAACTCTTAACAGACCAAATACTAATTCTCTCTTATGTTATCGTTTACTATTGTTCTTATGTTAGCATTAAGTAAGAAAACCTCAGGGTGCTCTGCACTGACTTTGTTGGACTCAGCATTCATATGAGAAGTAAATTATGCATTGCTATTATCGAGGGGATTTCACGACCCAAATTGGATCGGCTGAGCGATGTTCAGCTCTACACTCTGGCTCCGGTTCACATCCCGCAACCTAAAGCTCAGAGCACTTTGCGAATGATGTTCGCTGTTCCAAGCACAGCACGCTCTCATTGCTATTATTATTAATGCCGAGTTTACACGTCATTCATAAACGCGCGTTCACTCATCCACTCGTACGAATGTTATGTAGCGTCGTTGTCGGCACAAGTTTGTGTTCACCGCAAAAAGTCAAGATGATTACCATCAAATCAATTTCCTCTGTAAGCGTCACTAGGCGAGCTCCGGATATTTCTTCAAATTTCGAGTAAAATAAAACTGGGAAAACAGAACATTTTCCTGCTATCTCTGTGGCACAGAAACACATTCGGACCAGTGGATGAGCGAAACGTTTATTCGAGTGACGTGTGAACTCGCCCTTCTACGGGTAGACAGACTTTTTTATGCATAAATGCGAAGACTTTCACAAAAATCTAGCAGTAGGCAACAAAAATCTAGCAGTAGGCAACAAAAATCTAGCAGTAGTCAACAAAAATCTATCACAAAAACCAGACAGTAGTCAACATGGCTAAGAGTTCAGAACAGTACTTTTCGGCTGTTGTGCAAATTGTCATTTACGACAAAATAATCATAAACGGGAGCGTTAGGGTTCGCGTCTTTCGTACGTATTGGTCGCTTAAAATACGATTCTTACACAGTCTTCATACAACGGCACTGTTTTGTAACGAAATTATGGTTCTCTGCACATTGTATTAATTAAAAAGCTTAATAATACGGACTGGTTCTCACATTATGAGGCATCCGTGCATCTACATAATATTAATATTTTCATTTTCCTTCTCGCGGGGGTATATTGCTGAACTCTAAGGGCGCGTCCGATTGGAAAATGAAATGAAATTTTTTATGCTTGATGGTCTGAATTTTCAGACAAGTGCGCTGGTTTCGATTTGATGATTTAAATTTCAGGCGTTGACTCTCAATCAACTTTCTGTGAGACTTCCATGAACTTAGCCCTACTCCGTCAAATAAATATTTATCGGGCTGCTTCTAACACCTGAAGCTAAAGTTTCTGTTTACATGTTCCGGACATGTTAAATCTAGTCAGCTTGGCTTAGATCGCCTTTGGTGACCCAGCCAAAGCGCCCTAACTCATCTGTAGTGAATGTAATATTGCTGTCTCATTCAAATGAACGGTATTGAAAGGTACTCACCTGCAGTGGACATCTCTGTAGTACTTCTGCTTCCCCTGGTACGACACGCTTCTGAACAGGCCGATGTGGCCTGCGCCGTTCTCCACAGACTCCGGACAGCTGCGGCTGGTCAGCTCTGCTGCAGCAGCGCAGTCCGAGTTCTCTTGATCGTTCATTATCTGGAAATCAGTTCTTGATATGAACGTGTGACTCTCAACGGGTCACTCTCTAGTTTCAACGACTGACTCTGAACGAGTGACTAAAGCCCGGTGCCCACGTAACAACTTTCATTGCCGCTAGCAGCCTATAGAGGCAAGTCACTTAATCCGTTTACGTAGCCGCGGCTCGGTTTCAGCTTGCGAACAATTTAACAGCTTGAAAATTGTCGAAGATCTCCATCAATGCTGCAATTTTTAGACCATAGCAAGTAGCAATGGTGACCTATCAATTATCGCTCCCAATTATGAGCAAATGAAGAACACAGAAATTGATATTTGAAGAATTAGTGCACGATGTTCATAGACTTCAGGCTGAAGTCACGGCCATTACTACACAGTCGGATTAATTGAGCTGGCTCTAGAGGCAACGAAAGTTGTTGCGTGGGCAAAGGTTGACTCCGGACCCTCCACATCCGGAATAGGAAAAAACGCTTTCACAACAGCAGTAGCAGAATAGAAAAATAATAAATTTCAATTCCAAGTCGGCCTCTACCAATTTCTATTTTTCTTAAAATAGCCAGCCGGCAATAGTGTCATTCCATTGCTCCTATTAAGTAATATGTATTCGACAAAAATTGATCGCTAAGGCACAGAATATGACACAAATGACACCGTCGAAAGGTGGTGATATTTTGCTATGAAAGTAAAAACTTGGTTATTTTGCTCGTCTCACTCCATGTAATTTTTTATAGCCTATTATTTTCTATGAGGCAAAATCGCTGTAACTTTTTGATAAAAATAATTATGCTTGAAGTGATAGAAAGAAACCTGAAGTAAAAAGTTAGCGCACATTCAATTAAGTAGTATAACTGTAACAGAAAAGTCAAAGAATTTATAGAAAATGAACTAGTTGTTTGAAATCAATGATTGAAAAATGAAATGCTTTCACCGAAACTAAGGTTGGGAATAAATGGATCAGAAATGAAATGCTGTTCCGGAAACAGTGTTTGTAAACTGAAACTCTTGCCCATAAACAATGGCGGGAAATTGAATGCCTTTTTGGGAACGGTGTTTGGGCAATGAAACTTTTTATTCTTTAACAGTGATGACAACAACAATGAATAGTTATGATAATGAAACGCTTTTCCAGAAATAATGGGGGCAAAGGATTAACCTTGTATGGGCCGTCATGTACGGTTGTGTTTTGGTCCCGTGAGATCACTCATGGGCTTCATGATGCATTAGATGCTCCTTTGTATAGAGCAGAAAAAGCGGTAACTCGTCTTACGAACCATGCATTTGGTTGGTATGTAATGTCTTTTATGGCGGTGTACGTATGTAAATTTCTCTTTCTTTGAGCAAAAAAAGAATTTCAGAAGCCACTTGGAATGTTACTGCGATTATATTGTAGTTACTTTGCATCTACAAAATATGATCTGAATCACTTGCCAACATTTAGATGTGACCTATAGCTGATAGTGGAAATTTGCCAACCATAATGAAGTAGAGGTGATGATTGTAATTTGGTCAACGCACAACCGAAAATAGGGGCTGTTTTAGTTCAACTGCTAGACGTTATGAGCTAAGTTAAGCTTCAGCGCCATGCTGCATGCGGCAGTTAGTTTCCATCTGGGAAGGGGGCAAAACCGAAAAATATATTATTTCGGTAGAACATTCGTACAGCGGAGTTATTGTAATAGCATTCTGCAATCACCATTAAACAAAATTCCGAGATCGATTTTAGTGGTTCGTGACAGCAGAATCGCAGAATACATCCTGTGTGTGAATTCAGAACGCCCAGCACTGCTTTTTAGGAATGGAAACGAATCAGTGCGTATTAAATAACGAATACGACCTGTAAGAGTAGGAGAACCGCTCCCGTAGTTCTGCAGCTGCATCAGCCTATAACTTCTACACCGACATAGGTTGTTTTTCGTGTTAGTGAATGAATACAAATATATAAAAATCGAATGCTAGTGTGTCTTCGTTCTACCAAGAAGAAAACTGTTTCCGACTAGGTGCACCAGGCGATGAGTTAAGCAGCATGCACCGACATGTGCAGAGTGGTGCAGGAGAGATAAGATACTCCGGCCTCCGACACTCCTGTCCTTATCGCCATCCTATGTTCATGCTTCAAGAACCTTCCGTACCTACGTGTCTGCACATCAACATTCCTGCCACTGCACTCTTCTAGGATCGACAAGAAGTGATGGTAAATGAAAAAGTTCTGTTGCATACGATGCCCTATCTACAGAATGAACTATGCAACTTGTGTTCCTAAATTGCTATGATGCTATGTATATTGCATATGCGTTGAACTAATCTAAGGTTTCTCTACCCTCGACTTAATTCGAAGCTCATATCGCATGTACTGATCAGCTAAGACACCCGTGGTTGAGTTATGCCAGGGAATCCAGAGAGTTCTTTTCTTATTCCCGCAACCCAAAAGACGGTAAATTCTGCGCGAGCTTTCTTGGTTACCAAATAGAATGTGGCTAAGAATGTTTATGAGGCCGACTGAACAACAATAATGATCAACATTTGCGTATTACATTTATACAGACAGACATCTCATTGTTTCTATTCATACACTTGTCACGTAGGTTTATTGATTTCTTTTTCTGCAGTACTAACATGAAGTCGTGGCTACAACCAACTACATCCAGTTAATAATTACGGCAGCAAGTAGTACTCTGGTAGTAATGCGTGTTCCTTTTACGCAGGTTTTCTAATACATCGGTGCTCAAACCATGCTCACACAAAAGGTAACACTCTTATTTAACTATGATGGTAAACACCGTATTGGGTTTAAATAAATGATTCTGTCACCGACGATTGCTATAACTGGTGCTCAAGAAAGGACGGGCCAACGTTCTTGCTATAATTATGTTGGAAAATAATGCATGGGTCCTCCATAAATTTCTATTCCCCATCACTCAGCACTGCTATAAGTGGTGCTCAAGACAGGCCCAGGTAGCTTCTCTATTATAATTACAATGTAGTTGGAGACATTCCATTGCTTATCTATTCTTGTACTAGTCACCTAAGACTGTTTACATCAGTCCCCCTAGGCAACAACATTCGATCAGTGCCCTTATTATAACAATACTTACACTGCCAGATACAACACCGCTCGACTATTCATGCGCCTGTCACCCAGGATTGTTTACATCAGTCCCGCCTAGACAACACGAGGCCAGCAAGACCTCGAACGAATAGCTCACCTGATGCTATTCTCGTACGGCTTCTCTCGCTTGGGCTTTTCTTCTCGTCTGACAGTAACTTGCTTGCTACCTCAGCACGTGACACACAAACACTTTATTACTTCTATGATCTTAAACTGAACTCAAACCGCAGTCACTAACTCTGCAAACCACAAAGCAGGAAGAATAATAGGCTGGCTAATCCTCTACGTCTATCTTAAGAAATTTTTGCCGCTGGTGTATACCAGCCCAGACCAGCTTGAGCCAGTTTTTACGCCCCTAAATTTCATGACAAGATTTGTGAGATGACATCAAATACATTTGTATAAAGATGCATTTTCTTTGTATCTGCTTCTTTACTTGATTTCATTATAATGTCGAAAACTGTTATTGTCTACCGTAGTCATCTGCACACTGTTATATTAAACTCTAAGTATTAAATGAACGGCGCAAATTACCGTATATTTATACCTACCAGAAAAATTATTGACGAATGCATTTGCAACCAAAAACAAGAGTTTTTTTTATATTATATGGTATTTGAATGAGGAACAGAAGCCTCTGTATCACAGACGACTCTTAATTAATGCACGTTTTTTATTTCCTATAGACTGATTTGGACCTTCCATTTCCATACACATAAGTTGTAGTTGCGGTGATTTTTATTTTTATTTTGGATCCGTATAAATATTATCCGACATAATTTCATCATTAGCGATTTTCGCATGGAAAAATACATAACAGGAGATTTATAAGCAGAACGTGGGCTGTTTTAATCGGGACCGAGAATTGCGGGAGTGCGGGTGGTTACCGGTGCAGACCAAGGGCAAAACTTATATACAAGCAGCAATCCGATAATATCTATTGTTCGCCTATTAAGTTTCGATTGAGCGGTACATATTATTACCACAGTTCTAGCGTTTCAATGAATCATCATTCCATAAAATTGGTAGTCCGCCTTTAATTTTTCGATTTGGTGCACATCTTTTAAGACAACTTTCTAGTCAGTATGCATTTTGCGTTCCTTGATTTACTGATATATTCCTACGGCTTTCACTTATTTCATAAGAAATAATTACTATATAACTGACTGTTCTGCTCAAAGAAATTCTAAAAGCAAAATCATTGGTGCTAGCAAAATTGTACAACAATTATCTTTACGACTGGTAACTGGTTTTGACCTACTTACATTATCGTAACTCATAGGTACGCATTATACATAACTTGCACACCTTAGCAACGTACTATTTTTTCAAGGCTTTTGCAGGTGCTTCGGACTGATTCAAACTAAAGCGTGCGAGTACGGTTTCTGGTGTACGCACACCACAGCCTGCATGTACTCTCACCGAATTAGTGCCATCACAAACCCTGTAAGTACCTTTTTGTCCGAAGAAGACCCTAGGTCTACACAGCACTGCATCGCACAAGCACGCTAACCGTACACTATTAGGAGCCTGCAGCTCCCGGCCATGGCAACCTGTCAGCAGCGGTGTGTATGGCTGCCGGTGTGCCTGCCCCAGCCTCGCTACAGCACCGAGTTTGGTAGAAAATAGGGTGGAAATGAATACGAATATTTTGCACGAAAGAAGTGAGCTGCGACCAAAACTTGCCTTTGAAGCCTGTTCTAGAAGAAAGAAGTTTCAACCTGAACAATGATGTGACAACAGAGTTTTATTTGAGCATTTTTTTTAGTTAACCTTGGGAACATTGTTATTTGTTGGTAGCTTAATTGTTTTTTCTCATTGTTAAATCAGTATCTGAAAAACATAAAAAAATACTGTAAAGTTAACTAGGATATTAAAAACGTATTTCCATATGTTCACGTACACCGGTGGCTTGAATTTTTTTTTCCAAAAGAATGCTTCAATGTATTCGAACACACAGACATGTGTACACAGGCTGAAGTTATGAACTCTAATGAACAACAGTGGCATAAAGAATAGTTGGCGTAGCATTCAGTCACTCAAGGATGCTCTGTACTAGTAAAGTAAGAATTTGTTTCACGGTAAGAAAATTACTAGTAGCTTTTGTAGATTACGAAACATAATTTTTACTCATTACCTTCATGGATCAAAATATTTTCTAGCGTCATAAAATTAGTTTTGACAGGGAGCTCCTCACAAGCAAACTCTTTTTAGTTATATTCGCGCAGGAGTAAACGTGCTTTGTCAAAAGTATACAAACACCGAAATTATTATCTGATAAAACCATGCAGCTTGATAACGTGAAGGATGAAATACCAATGTATAGGTTAACTCATGTAGTTGTTGAATATCTTCCAACCATGACCATAATCCTATCCTCATGTAATGCGTCAAGTTGAACACATCCAAAAATAATGTCCTCTAACTATGCCGAAATATCTGCCTGCATTGCAAATACAACCACTGCTGGAGATGAAAAAACTAGCATACTTCCTAAATTAACAACGATCACATTTTTTAAGCATGTATCTCCAAATTTCATGGCACGAATCAAACAGCTAGAGAGGTAATCAATCATTAATTTAAAATTAACTGGTTGAGAATGACAGTATATAAAGATTAGAGGTATGAAATTGGACTGACAAAGAGAGAAACAATTAGCTTTTTCCATCATCGTACGAGTCGCACTTCCGTCGATTTAGTCTGCCCTTGTATAGCTCATGTTTTATACTCTCTTATAGCTATTACATAATTTTGAAGCATATGTCTGTAACGGTAGCTGGCAAAATCTTTAGTAAATAATATAAACAACTCATCTTAACAACTGTTGATCTAATTAGACATCTCTTCTGTCCATGAAGACTTGCCCAGTTTTATTTGACCTTAAACCTGAAGTGTCATAATCAGAGCCTGGACTTTTTATTTTTTTAGCCGTTCAACGGCCAAATAAAACTTTCGTTTCTGATAAAAAAAAAACTGCATGTTTAAAGCGTTGTAAAAATGTTGGTGAAAGCAACCTGATGTGCATTGCATGTTCTCTTTGAATGTACAAAAAAAACTTCCAGTCACCCGATAAAAATGGGCCTCATGGCGGCGTTGCCAGGGCAACGCAGCTCCTTCGACCTCAAACAAACACCACCACCTCCACTGGTGACTTCCCGTCCCGCATAGTTCGGGGAACACTGCGCCAGTTGATCCGAAACTTGAGGTGCTAAACAGGTTTTTATCGAGGAATGAAGTGCAATGAAAACAAAGACCAAATAAAACTTGAGAGGCTTAATTGTGGACTTTAGAATAAGTGTTATTCATGCAAAAATTATCATGTCTAATTGGGTTGATGACGAATAGGCGAAAGTGAAAGATACATGATTAACGTGTAATGAATGATTCATACAATGCTTTTATAAATTGTAAGAAATTGTAAGACAGCGTTGATTACATGAAATAGAATCGAAAAATAGTTAAATGGGGATATGCGCAATCTTAACAGGATATCTTATGAAAGGAAAGTTTAACATGAATATCTATAATAAAATATTGAGCAGTTATTCACTGTTTAGGGTGATTTTTCAACTGATGGTAGACGAAAAACATTCATCTTTCGGTGTGATAAGTTTGGAAGAAGCAAAAAATTTGAGCGTGAACAAATATGTGGATATTGGAGTTTTGCATGTATATCATCTTAGAGACCGTTTAGCTTATGTGCAGTTTTTTTCACAGTCCTGGACGGTAACTGCAGTTCTTTGGGAAGTTGAACTATTACTTGTAGATCCCATTTTAACGTTGAACACGATCAATAAGAGTTGTTACATTTGTTGACATTCAGTCAAATCCCCAAAATATTAGGAAGTTGGTTGAAATTTGTGAATGTAAATAGATTCTAATACACGCAAGTCAAAATCAGAACACTGGTCTAAAATTTAAAAAAATTTCTGCTTTATTTTATGGTCACTATCTATTGAATGATTTCTTATACTACTGTAATTTGGAGATAACAAGGGTACTTGGGTTCTGAATGATATTCATTTATGTTGACATATTCTCACCGTCAGTTGCTTCCCGGTTTCACCTATGTACGTAGGTCGCGGCACACTGTCCGCATTGGTACTTATAGACAACACAAGAGCAAAAAAAAAAAAAAAAAAACGCAAAATGTCCTTAAATTTGAAAAAAAGTTTGGATCCTAAAATTTGAATTCAAAGTAACTCTGACTATGCTGACTATGACCTGTGGATAGAACCTCCTTACAAGCACATTAATCTATCTCTTTAGTACGTAACTTGCAGTTCAGCGACGAACAGAAATATAGGTGTACTGAGCTTTTTTATGAAAGGTATTGAATAAAAAACTAATAATCTATTACTCCATTCTACATCAGAATATGTTTTTCAAACAAGAGTAAATTTTTCGATCTTTAGTAATTGGTTTCATATCGGTATACTGTGAAGTAAGCCGTCAGCCATGCGCACCATACCCACATGGGTAGATAAGGTGCATGATCGCGATAAAGTAGAACAATGGTGAGTATGCATAAGATTAGCTGTAGGTATCACGATAGCGGCAGAACTAATTGTACAAGTGAAGTAACCGTCAAAAATCGTCCTAAATTTTTAGGCGAAAATGCAAGTGAGTTACCGCGCTTGTGAAATAAATCATTTGCTGAAGATAAAATGATGTGAACATCAGAATAAGATTGGACTTGCGCTGATTTAATCCTGTTAGGACCCGTGTGCTTTATATGTACAACTTCNAATTTTTAGGCGAAAATGCAAGTGAGTTACCGCGCTTGTGAAATAAATCATTTGCTGAAGATAAAATGATGTGAACATCAGAATAAGATTGGACTTGCGCTGATTTAATCCTGTTAGGACCCGTGTGCTTTATATGTACAACTTCAAACAATACTTTTTCTACAAGAAACTAACGTTTTACTTGCGATGGTCCTTAGTGGGTTAAATTTGGCTAATTTGGCTTTAATTTTAAGCATCTGTATTATAGTGTGCAGCTTTGTAAAAATGATAGATTATTCAGGTTTTCGAAATTGATGCGTGATACATGAGACCACAAATGTGTACCAAATATTTGTGCTGCAGGTAGGCTATGATACGAAGGTATGTCATGCAGAGTTTAATAATTATCAGCGAATACACAAAGGTGGACTGCCTGTAGGTAAACATATGATTTCTGCAGCAATGGATAAAAGTTTCAATTACTTTTCAAAGATTGTGACGTCAGTCTGACCGAATTCGGCCTCTCGAAACATACTGTATAACGGTTTGTTAGGATTGTAGTCGCTTGTTCAAAGTTATAATAATATATCATATTCCAGGGACCGATAAATGCAGCTTCAAAGTATACGAGGATGAAGTTGATTTCTAAAGAACGATGTCAGCCCTTTCAAAGCACACATATTTCGCTTAGCAGGGTTCAGTATCGACCTTTACAAGGCAAATATCGATTTTCGCTTCCCAGGAACCGATGTCGGCTACCCTATGAGGCAAATTCCAAATTTTACAGCACAATATCTAGCACTTCCAATTACTAATTAGGTTTTAGGGATCGGTGCCGACCACCTTAAACACGCCAGTTTGAACTTCATCAAAATTTAACCTTACCATATCTCACTCTAAGCTAAAAGTGACGTTTCGGGTTTTTTGTTCTGTAAAAAAAAAACAGACCTTACCTACCTAACCTACCCGACGGTTAGAACTGTTTCTAAATACCCAACTTTTTGGATCGAAGCAATTTCGACCCGACTTTTCTAACCCGACTAGACCCGAAAATTAGGCCCGACACGCCATTTTTAGGCTAGAGTGAGCTAACCTGGTGTATAATATATGCCAACTTATGACTATTTCCAGCATCTACGACCTCTGCTTCTGTCCTGACGGCAGTCAGCTGGTAGTGGCAGCAGGCAGCAGAGTTCTGGTGTACGATACAAACGATGGATCCTTGGTACAGCCACTTAAAGGTATGCTTCGGTGTCAGTTTAGGTTCTAGAATTCTATATGATACTTGTTGATTTTTTGTTGGAGCTTGCCCTGAAACAATTGACGTATGTGCAACAGGCTAAGAAGAATCACATGTTGCCCTCAATCACATGTACATGGTACGAGTGAGGAGTACTTTACATTGCACGCTTTCAGTATATATATGTTACTATACTTAGTCAAGCATACTTTACAGCACAGCATTGCAGGCTTTCACGCGTAAATTGTACGATGCGCTGTCACGCTTGCTTTATGTTGCTGAATTTCATAGTTATGTTCGTCCCTGCCAGGCCACAAGGACGCCGTCTACTGCGTCTCCTACAGCAAAGACGGCAAGCGCTTCGCTTCTGGAGGCGCCGACAAGAGCGTCATTATTTGGACTTCTAAATTGGAAGGAATTCTTAAATATTCGTGAGTTGAAGAAATTTAGAAGGACAAAGAGCATCGTCATTTCCACGAAGAAATGGGATTAAATTCTTAAAAGTTTGTGAGTGTTAGAAATTTATAAGGGAAATGAGCGTCATCCACCGGACTCCCAAATTGGAAGGCATTTTAAAATATTCATGAATTTAACGGGTTAGATTCAAGGTTTACAGACCGTTGGGACCAGTAGAGAAAGGGCTAAATTTTTGGAGACTTGGTATGAATATCAAACTGTCCAATGTAGTGACATGGCATGAGTCTGTTGAAGAAATTTATCTAATTTTGAAATTCATCGATCTGTAACATGGCTTCTGTTTTTACACGAGTAACACTGGCGGAGGTATTGTTTTGTTTACTAGTACTACCACGATTGGTACAAAACTTATCATAAAACGTAGAGGGACACTCAGATAATTCTTGCAGTTGGCGATTCAGTGAAATTCCTGAAGCCGGTGAAAGGCACATCAGTCGTCTGGGTTTCGAGAGAACTCTCGGTAATTTATAGAGATGTGCAAGATGTACAGCATATGTATTTCCTACACGTTAGTAAAAACTTCCTTTGGCTAACATAACATGAATTTGTGAAGCTAGACAGTTGAATGCACTACCCCAAGTGAGTTTGACTGCACATTTTAGTTGGTCATTCAGCAGGGCGTCAGCCATCACTACGATTCATGGAAGACGGCACTTAGTGCGGTCTCCTCCCTTCAGTACGTTTCTACGACTCTATCTGCGACCATTCTATGCATAATAGTTGTGCCCTGAGATATATGAGGTTCGTTCAACGTACTCAACTTCAAAGCGCCCACACACTAGATACGTACATGAATATAAAGAGCTCTGCCATGTGTTTTCGTATTCCATGTAACGAGGATATTAAAAAAGTTGGGTAGAACTTTCACACCTGGTATATTTTTGAGGGATATGGAGGAAGGGGCTAAAAATTATCAATTGTGGACCAAGAGGCAGCCATCTCCCCATTGCACGTACTAGCTCACAGCTAATATTTAACATACCTTGAGTTACCTTGAGAGTCTTCGGAAGAAGTCCAGGTGACGTTGCTCACGTCACCCCACGTGTGTGGAGTCACTCTGCTGGGTGTCTTCTGTGGTGCCGCAGTTTGCGAC
>LQNS02000211.1:29281580-29292657 GCA_001587735.2 Parhyale hawaiensis
GGGAAAAATGAGGAAACCAGCGGGGGTTTTCCTGAAGGGCTAACTTACTGCCGTCATTTATCGCACACGTGCACCAGTCATTAATAACCCAATATGCCGTCATTTACAATGACGGCTCGGGACACTAGTATTATATAAATCGAAACTGCATACACAGCAGTGCAAGGGGAAGGATAGGGAGCAACGTTGCCATGTTTCGACTCTCGTGTGCAGCGCACTTGAGGTTTGACGCAGTCCGTTATGATTAAGGAACAGGCGCTATTTATCGGTAGGTTAGGTTGAGAAGCTGCATTAGGTCGTACTAAAGTGAGTTATAATAGCGAAGGTTAGGATTGGTTCATTATAAAAAGTGAGGACATTACCTAACCAACCGTGGAATTTCCACGAGTCCCGCTAGTAAAAACATAAATTCGTAAACACATGTCAACATGAGGTCACCGATCATTGAATTTTAAGATTTCAAATGAATTAAAATTGATCTATAATAATTTTGCTTCTTACGGATGACCTTTGCCTAGGAATATATGTTTTTTTCTGCTTATTGCATTCCTGTAGTCAATCATACGCAGCTTTTTCCGCGTTTCGGGTTGGTACATCAATCAGAAATGACTTTACCACAGTTTCATCAACCATCGGTATAGGACCTATTTTGCTCAAGTGGGCTGTCGATACTGTGTGGTCTACGGCTACACTCAGTACGTTTACTACACATGTGATACTGATGGGGCCCAGGATACTTAATAGCACACAATACTTTAAATGAGGTGTTTAGTAACTTTCTATTTCCATCTCAAGAAATAGTATTTGCTTGCTCGAGGCTCCCAAAGACGTCCTTTCTTTCTATATTAATAAAATTTCTTTGAGCTCGGCAAGTTTCAAACTCTGTTTTCTACTTGCTTACAGAAGTACTGCCAGTTGTGCAATTTGTACTCGAAGAGGGCATCAGCGACGAAGAGGCCGTGCGGCTAATTCATCAGGTATATAATAGTTTATAAGATCATTGACTTCGATTAGTAGAATATTCTTTCATTTGGTGTATACTTCGTTAGTTAGAGCAAATAATCCTGCTTCATCATTTATAGAACTGTCGATATGCCTCTTATTAATATCCAGTACATTCTGTCGTTTGCATACTCTACAATTAATTTCCCTAGGCACAGGCACTTCTGCTTTGAAAAGAAACTCTATAACAACAACTATTATTATGCTAAACGTGGATTACTTACCTGAATAATTCATAAAAAAGATGCTTCAAAACATTGTATCTGTTTCTTTTTCTACTGAGATTGACCTATTTCTTTCATACTCTTTTCTCTACAAAGTTTTCTATATAATCTATTTTTTAAAGTGGGTCCTGACTTGAATGAAGGTCTAAATTGTTAGTACCTAATATGGGTGGTATATTTGGTTATAACGGAGATTTTTCTTCATAATGGTGTGTCGCTGAGCAGACGGGTGGAGACTCATCTTCCAAACCTGATGAGAAGGACGACGAAGTGGGAGAAGCTGGGGAGGAAGGAGAAGAAGACGTCTGGAGAGCTCCAGAAGAAGGGGATGAAGATCGTTTGAATCTTGAAAACAGTAGGATCAATGCTGATGATCCTTTTACTGCTAATCTATCAGCCTTGTATGTGAGTATAGCGATAAGAGTCTGTAAAATTCACGTCCAGATGTCGTTGTTCTTCTCTTATACGAATAACATAACATGCCTTTCGATGTCATTTAAATTATACCAGTATTTTAGCTCAGTTAATGAATCTCCGTGAAGAAAGTTATGTTTTCATCGAGTTTGTTGGTCTGTCTCTCGGATTCTGTCTGTCATCAAGATATCTCAAAGGTTATGGACGGATCTTGACGAAATTTACAGAGATTGTTAGGTATGTTAGGAGACCCCGATGATTAACTTTTGGTGAAGATCTGCCTATCCGTTTGTTTATTTGTTTGGCTGCCTCCTTTTTTAATGCCATAACTCAAAAAGTTATAGACGGATTTTTATGAAATGTACATGAGTTGTTTGGTATAATACGAGAAGCAAATGATCAAATTTTTGCGATGATCTGTGAGTTCATTTGTCTCTATGTTTCGTTTTCTTTGTTAGCAAAAACTCAAAAAATTACAAACTGATCTTTATGAAATGTACAGGAATTGTTAATAATCGTGAAAGACATCAATGGCTAAATTTTAATAACGATTGGTTGGTTTGTTTGTGTGTTTGACTAATGTTTGTCTGAATGTTTGTTAGTAGAATAACTCGAAAAGTTACAAACGGATCTTCGAGAAAATTACAGAAGCTGTTATGACCGTCAAAAGACACAAATGATAAGATTTTGGTGCTGATTCAAAGAAAATCATAGCTTCAAAACCAATTTGAATGTTTCCTTACCGCTGCCTTGCTTGGCGGAGGTATACGCTCTCGGAGTGTTCTAGTTCTTTAAGTTGAAGGAAATTTTTAATACTGTTGATAATAAAATTTACACCAAAAAAACATTGATTTACATTTAATATGACACTTTTTATCGGGTAGCCACAATGGCTACACAGTTTAGCTAGCGACATAAACTAATCCTCTTAGCTTCAAGTTGTCCGGAACGTCGCTTCTGATCATTGGATTTTTCGACTCTGATTCGAGTTTGGATTAATTATGACGATCGCCGTGAGCTAATCCAACATACTTTCTTGCTCTGCCGTCAGCCTGGAGCAGAGATGGAGCCCGTGACCCTGGGGCGGGCAGCCCTGCTGGCGCAGGAGACACAGGACATCATCATCTGCAAGTGGCCGAAGCCGCTGCGCTACCATTACTACAAGAACCTCATGCCTGACGTGCCCATCACTCACTGCACGCACTGCAATAAAGTGAGTACATCATCGTATTAGGTTTGCATTTTATTAATGGGAATGGCAATGAGACTTTTCATGTACTGAGCAATCACTGCGCTCATTTCAGGAGCGTGCGTTTCTCAAGTTAATCGATTGTCGAACTCTCAAGTCTTTTTTTTTTTTTTTTGCCGACGTCGTTTTGAACTACAATGCCTGGCAAAAATATATAAATATATATAAATAAATAAAGAGTCGTATATTGATACTTTTGAAACTAATTATTTTCCGTAAACGCATTGCTGTTTAATTCGTGAAATTGATAACATCATTCAAAAGTGTTTATACACCGCTGAATGATAAATTTCTTCTTCAAATTTTGTTGAAAACTAAGATGTGAGGTGCGGGCCTGACAGTTCATATTTCAGTGAGGGATGCAATATTTTATTTTCCGGTTTCACGAAAGTGGTAAATCTGCCCAGCTAGCTTTACGAAGATTCGTATTAGAATGGTTCAGAGAATAATAACCGGTTCCAAACAAGTTGGCGAAGCCAGTTCGTCTCGGGGCAAGAGCGGGAGACATCAAATTCTCACGGAAAGAAACCGACGCCTAAAGAAAAAATAGTTGCAAAGAAAAATACACTTTTATCACCACAACAAATAACGAGCGAGTTTCATCAGACTACTGAGAGAATTCTACTGAACAGCTAAAGAGAAACCATGACGCCATTAGTATCCGTGCTACATCGCAGAACATGCGTGTTGTTCGCTAAAGAACTTCCAAACTGTGCTTTCAACGACTGGAAGAACGTAATGGAGTCGGATGAGTCAAGGGTCACACTCTTCGGAGAAGGTGCCTGTAAATTTCATATGAAGGCCTCTACAGTAATCTAAATTTCATGATCATTTATACATCTAGAAGCAGTGCATGAAATTTGTTGTTAATAAGGGATCTGAACTTATTTCCAACTGCTTTAGGTGATGTGGGATCAGAAACACATCATCGCTTTAGCAATAAAAAAACTGTCTGCCTAGCATGACGACGCACTAACGAGCGAACGAAATTTTTTCTCAAATCATTGCATTCCTGCGATATCCATCATTTCAAAACGTAGATGATTCCATGTTTTGGTATACTAAGCGAAGGAACAACGAGCGTAAATCCCGGTTAGCTGTTCTGTTCTAAATCAAATTAATATAAGAATTAACATCGCGCCTTGTTATATGAGTTACAGGAATGGAGTTGTCGAACGAGTAAGCGTGAATGTCAGGGTAAAGTCAACTTTGATTGCACCCTCCACTGGGAAACCCACACATACTGGTTAGAGACAGATACAGGTCAACCGTCTTCGGAGAAATAAGTACAGCTGCAGCCGACTACGAGTCGCTAAGTACTATGACGCAATAGCGGAAGGTTCAATGACCCGTGCCCCTCCCCTACACTACGGTGAATACAGCCACGGTAGCTATGCACACCAAGCAAGTTTGTGCTGAGTCAGCGTGCCGAGCTCCACAAAGATCGCTCATCAAATTTGGGGCTTGTTCCTAGGACCTTCAACACAACTCTGCAGCACGCAAGGTCCTCTGTTATCGTGGTGGTCAAGTAGGTCTATACATTTCTGCATTTTTGTTAGAGTAATTATGTGCTCGAGTGAATGGTTGTTCCAGTACCCAAGTCACTCTACTGTATGATTATTCAATTTCCTACCGTCAAGGCGGGTATCAAAGTCCACTTTTAAATAGTGCTAAGTGCTATTCCTACAGAACTTGATGATTAATGTGGGACATAAAGGGTTAAAGTCTAGCCCGTCATACAACAGTAAATTTAACACATGAACGCGTGTTGGGACCATATGACGCGAGTAATATTGTGTTATTAAGAGACAATTATTTTTTTTTAATTCGAATGCTATTGTTATACGTTGCAAAATTTAGGGTGGAAGAGTAAACAGCTGTTTTTCGCGGTTAAGTCAAAAGGTTTTGCTGCAAACCTGAAGGATGCTATCAAGCGCATGGAAAATAGCGGCTTTGAAATAAGAGCAATCATTAAGTTCTCAGTGAAACTTGAGTAGAAGTCACCTCAAGTTACTGAAGTATTGAAAAAAATTCATGGAGATGTTGTCCCTCATTTTACAACAGTTTGTACTCAAATAATGCAATATTAAGAATGAACCGAGGATCTCAACGATGACCCAAGGAAGTAGCGACATCAACCTAACAGTGAAGAAACGGCGACACAGGTTCCAAAATTAGTGCAAGTTGATTCTTGAAATAGCAGCAAATGAAATTGAGATTATGCATGAATAGCATTCCCAAATTTGCATCAAAATCTATCACTCAGAATGCTTTCTGCTGACTGAGTGACTTGAGCGCTGTGTGTTAACCATCTGACTCATCGAGCAGATGGGACGGGACAATGAGCCCCTTTTTAGGGATGCAGGAATGAGGTTGGTGAAGACGGTTTTTCGGAGCCACTTATAACAGGACATCAGTTTTGGATTTATCTGTATGATTCCGAGAAAAAAGATCCAAATGAAACAGTGGCAGCCCATGGATATTTCTAAACCACTAATATGCGAGGCAGAGAGATCAGCTCAGAAGGAGATGGTCAGCATTTTTTGAGAATCAAAATGAAAAATTATTATAGCTTTCCTCATCAAAAAACTTTAGGGGAAGGATAGTCTGAAAATATTTTAACGGATCTGAGGACGTCAGTGGTAAAATAAGACAAGGGAAATTGTGTTGAGGGATGCTTTTTGTAACGATAATGCACCAACTTGCTTTGTAAGGTATCAAGCGCAGTTCTGCAAACATTTCCTTGATCTAGCTCTGTAACTAAGCAAGAAGAACTCTAAAATAGAGTCTAGAGTAACACAATATGAGGCCTTTGACAAGTAGTTTTGCTACAAAGGAGACGCCTCCTTCAGCAGTGCGTTGACTTGGTTGGCGCAAACATTGAGAAATAAACTGCGGAAAATCGTTAAATAAAATTATTTTTTTCATTCACAAGTATCGGAAATCACACATTCTTTTATTCACGAAGTACTTTCGTTGTTGCTTTATTGCAGTTATTCCACACGGATGATTTCATCTTACAAGTTCTTCAGAAGGGCCACTGCCCCTTCTGTCGCACACCTGCTCCGCACATCACAGAGACCCCGGAGTGAGGGGTCGTTTTCTTCCACCTTACAGAAACCGATATGAGAGGGGGAACCATTTCCTATATGACATGTTTCTCATATGCTGTACCACTGACTATTCATCTCTCGTTGAATGTCAATTATTGATTTACTTTATTTCTTTCCTTGTCGGTAGCCGGTAGGCTTATATCTCATCGTTTTTATTTTGTATATTTCTATAATGGCGACGGCACTGTTTGGTTTAACGTTTCGTAACTGTACGTTTTAATATTATTGTTGTTATTATTAGTCTTATTCCTATTGTTAATATTTCTATTATTATAATTATCGATGGAGGGATAACTCGGCCTTTCGGACTGGTGAAGTAATCTGTGCTCTACCCTCTGAGGCCGGGGTCGCCTCCCGCGACCTAAGGCTCAGAGCACTTTGCGAATATTATTATTAGCATCTTATTTGTTATTATCATTGTTATTCGGACATATAGATATTCTAGCTCTTGAAAGCTAGAAAGCGAGCAGCTCTTTTTTAAACCATTCAAACTATCAACTTGAATGCATACCAGCGCCTCGAAAGTAAAATCTCCAAGCTAAATTTCATTGTCTTTTGGAAACAGTGTTATTGCCTGTAGTGGGTCTTTATCCTCATATGAACCTTGTCAAGGTTTCTTCCACCAGTTCAGCTGCCCTGCAAAGTAAAACATTAGAATTTCGCCAGCTCTAATATCATGGGAACAGTATCCAGTATCCAGTAATATTGTAAATGATTACTGTTATAATCAGAATATGATCTTAGTTATGATAATGATTATAATTCTAATCACATAGAGCGAGGTGCTCGAGCGAAGCGAAAGTGAGTGTTGTGTTGGCAACAGTCTGACACTTTACTCGACTGTGCCCGTCTCGAGAGTATGTCTGTAAGGGGAGGCTCAGTGTCTGTCAGACTGTTGTCGGGTGAGGTGCTCTTTTGTTGGCTATACATAGATTTCCGCTATGACCCTAATAAGCATTGCCTCTGGCATTGAGTATTGCATCTCTCGGATAAATAACCGACAGTATAATTTTTATGTCACCGTAAAGTACGCACGGAATACAGAAAATACGAAGAAGATAAGGTAAAGAGCCGACTATGCATTTTTGAGAACATGCAAAGCAATTTATGCCGACATGGTGAAATGGTGAAGTGACAACGGCTCGGCATCGCACCAACGGAGGCCTGGTTTCGATTCCCCGGACGGCACGCTACGGAATTACACTGCGCGGAGCACTCCAGCATCGAGAAGGCCAGGCGAAGCACGGGGAGGGATCCCAAATTGACTCTCATCACGGACTGCTTCTCCTGCACTTCACACTACCAGTTCTTCAAAATTCTAGAATTAGGGCTAAAAGAAAACCTCGATAGGTGTATCCACTGTACCCTGTATACGAGATGATAAATGATGTTTGTTTGTTTTTTTTTTTTGTTTGTTTTGCATGTTGCTCAGACCAATATGGTTTGAAACGGTAGGAAGAGAAATGATGATTAGGATATAGGTATCTACTTCATTTTGCAGCATATTTTTCAAAAATTCCACGAATTGATAACATATGCGTAAAGTTCATGAATAACAATTATAAACTCATGAATTTTAAATTCTATCTTTAGTTTGACTGTATTTCTCAGATACTGCACTTATTTGCAGTATCTCTACCCCAACAAATATTTAGGGGCAACGTTCCATTATCTGATGAATTTTTCTTCTTATTTTTCCCCTTAATTAACCCAATATGGTACCAAGTAAAGTTCAATTTTCATAGGTATAGCATTAGTTGGAACCTTTCTTTGTTTCCTCAAAGTAACACTGGACCATAAAGGGTTAATTTTTGTATATTTCCTTTGACGACTGCAAGAGGAACTTTGGGTGAAAAAGAGTGTACTCGTGTTTGTCGTGGATGAGGTCAAGCTAACTTCGTCACAATCGTTTACAAGTAGGCGCATTATCATTGGTGTCTATGGGCACGTTCGATTGGTCTATGGGCACGTTCGACTGGTCTATGGGCACGTTCGATTGGTCTATGGGCACGTTCGATTGGTCTATGGGCACGTTCGATTGGTCTATGGGCACGTTCGATTGGGTCGTTATATAATCGATCAAATCAAAATCCACTGGGCTTGACTTATTAGCAACTGCAGACAGGAAGTTTAGCTTCGTTATTTGGAATCGTGTTGGAGGGGTCAATATAGCATCCCAGTATATAAACCCAGCTGAAATGTCGAACTTACAAAGTAAGACTGACGTCTGGAAAGTCTCACAGGTAATTGATTAAGAGTCAACGCTTGAAACTTCAGTCAACGGGTCGAAATCAAGGCACCTGCTGAATTTTTGAACCAGTCAAGGTTCGAAACTTTAATTTCACCGATGAATCGAACGCGCCTTATGTTTCGATAAATAATACGCTTAGTATATGTTAACTTTTGGAATAAAACTATACTTTTAATCTCTCCGTATTGGCAGTACCAATGATATGCGTAGTTAGTAGAGTTTATGTTCACTTTTAGACAGCCTCTGATGTCCTACACCCTTCCGTGTTCGATGTACCCATAATATGCTTAGTCAATCTTAACATTTAACATTTAAACTGCCTCTAAATTCGTTCTCTTTTCCATCAAAATTCTGCACATAATATGCTTAGTTAATCCCAACATTTAACATCTAAACTGCCTCTAAATTCGTTAACCTTTCCATGACCATTCTGCACATAATATGCTGAGTATACATGTAAGTTGCCTTCTGGACTGCCACTAAATCTTTAACCCTTTCATGCTCCCTGTAGCTATTGTAGGATGCTACAAGTAGTTCTACTTTTATAAAATTCAATATTATATTCAGGGATGGAAAATTGAACTTAAGTCATGCTATTCAGTACCAGAATGTCCTTCAAAATGTGTCATACCATGCAAACTGCGTTTCAGCAGCGCGAACCAGTGTTTGTCGATTTCCCAATAGCGGCATGCAGTCAAGTTGTCTTTACCCTTACCTTTATATATGTATGATAATTACTTATCTTTTGGTTGCCAGTGATACTATGTGCGTAAGAAAAATTCTGTTAATAAATTGTTATGGAGAAAGTTCTATAATTGTTATTTTTTTGCATCCTCCTTTGGTCCTAATATCCCTGGCCAGGGCTGCGGCGTCAAATATATGTATAGCTGTATTGTGTAGGGGCTGATGCAGGCTTTCTGCCTACTTGTGTTATGATTACTTAGGTGTGCTCGATTCACCCTCTTTGAGCGACATATTACAATCCGATTAAGTTTGACATGTCCAAAAATTCAATCGTGAGCTTTAGATTCTCCAGTTGGGCTGGAGTGGTGGGAGCTATACGCAAACCGATTACGATTGAGACGGCTTAAAAATCAATTTTTCTCAGCATGAGTAAATTTGTGCTGTAATTTGGTTGCAATTAACTCGATCCAAACAAGGAATTCAACGGTCCTGGTTGACGTGCCATGCAACTCGAAGCTAATTTGATTAAGTTATTTTATGGGCGAAGGGGGCCGAATGGAACATAGAAAAACGTTGTTGTCGTTGCCTCCCACAGCAGGTGTTTGCATTGTTCGATCGATGAAAAATACTTAGGTGCTCAAGAAATTGGTGCTAAGGTTGCTGTGCTAATTACCGTTCGTGTTTATGTAGCTTAAGGTAAGTTAGGTTAAGTTAGACAGAAATATGTTTTTTTTTTTTGGTTGAGATACAGTCGCTGTCGGCTTGTTCAAGTTGGGCTAGTCTGGGTTAGGTTATTTGAGCTTAGGGAATTTTTGGGTTAAGTTACGTAGGGTAAGCCTTGAATGTATTGCGTTATCGGGAACACAGCTCGGTGTCCAGCATAAGATTTAGTGAAGATAAGAGCCCACATATAAGCTGGTTAGCCTTGCATACACCCGTCGAATTATTATTTTTAATATTATCACTAAGCTGCAAGTTTAAGCACTGCTATACGCTCTCTGAACACAGTGAAATCTCTTGAACGATAAGTTCAGTTTATTATCATAGAGGCTCATCTAAAGAGAAGTCAGCTTATATTTACCTTTCCAAAGGCCAATGTAAACTTAGCACAACGGAGATTTCTCTGCATGTACTTGTCAAGTTTTGATGATCTCTTTATAATTTAGAATGAAAAAGGACGCGTTCGATTGGGTAGCAAAATTAAGCCTTCGAGCTTTGACTTGTTCGGAACCTCAGGCAGGTGCTTTGGCTTCGGCCCGCTGAATGGAGTTTCAGGCATTGACCTTCAATAGGTTAACCTTGAACGTCCAGAAACGCCATATCGCCCAGTAATACGGAGTGTTCGGCCGGCCCAGCGTAATCGCAACACGATTCAGAGGGACAGAGCCAAAGCATCTGTCTCAAGTTTCAGACAAGGCATATCTCGAAGGCTTAATTTCGGCCTCCAATCGAACGCACATTTGAAACGCAGAATCTGGGCGGCTTATACGGACACGGCTAATCCTAAGCTTACAAAACACGTTTATTTGGCAGTCGTGTGGATCTGGCTTTAGATAAGAAATCAGCCAACAATCATGTTCTCTCTTCATTGATTACTTCTCCTCCGATCACTCACCAGGCACGTACGGTTTGTGTGCGTGTGGTGTCCTAGTAACATGCTGAACTGCAGAGGTCATTCACTTCAGTGTCAAGGTAACGTCAGGTCAATACTCCACAACACCCATTACAGGATATCATAATGCAGCGAGTACACCGCCAGGTTCTGTTCAATCGATGGACGGCTGGACGCCTGCTGGGCCGTGCCAATAAATTCTCATGACTCGAGTACAAATAACCCATTGGTGTTTGTGGTTATACTATGAAAACCTTAAATTATGTTTAGTCTGATGCATATGTTATTCCCACGTCTGAATCAGGCTTACTGGTGTAAAGCGTTACCATGGTTACAGGATATATTTGCTTTCAACTCTCTGAGATATTTATTTAGAATAACTGCAACGTAGATTATGGTCGGGGCACAATGTGATTGCTCCAAATATCACACCACTGCCGCAGCTAGTGACACCCAAACATCCCAACAGTAAACAGAGCATATGGCACCACTGCCGCGGCTAGTGACACCCAAACATCCCAACAGTAA
>LQNS02000211.1:29294323-29309957 GCA_001587735.2 Parhyale hawaiensis
CCCAAACATCCCAACAGTAAACAGAGCATATGGCACCGCTGCAGCAGCTAGTGACACCCAAACATCCCAACAGTAAACAGAGCATATGGCACCGCTGCAGCAGCTAGTGCCAGCGTAGCCTGATGCCGCTCAAGATAACACGCACGGTGGCGACCTTTTGTTTTGGTCGCTGGGAAGTCCTTTCCAAGAATGAAGAATGGAGCTGCGCCAGCTGGCTGGCGTAGTAAGGTCAGCCCTCAGTTGACCCCAGAACACGGTGGGCGAGGGTTGCTGCTTCATGTCGCCCCTCACTTGAGTTAGAGCTTGACTGGGAAGTCAACACAACGGGAATTGCTTGCTACTTATTTCAAAACAACAATCAGTGCTGAGCATAGACAGGTGAGGAGAATTGCATCTCTGGAAATACTTAGCGAGAAACAAAATTAATTTGGGCAATCAAAACACGAATAAAAAATAAAGCGATGTGTATTTTTTCTTTATTTTTTTTTATTTAGCGGCTATCTCAAGCAAAAAATAATGGAATTAAATCGAAGATGAAGCTTCAAATTTATCGTACGGAAAGCGGACTTTAAGTGCCGAATATTTATTTTTTTGCAGTTGGAATGCGGATTTTTTTTTTTTTTACCGGGGCTGGATTCAGATGTGGTAGCGTAGCTTGGCCAAATCCGAATTTCTTCATACAGTTTCTACACATTTGATTTTTAGCAACTCATCCCATCAACATTGCTTCGCGTGCCCGATCGTCAAAAATGATGGCGGAGAAATTCCATCGACAGCTGTTCATCATTCATTGTCTGTATCTACAGCAAATAGATAATCGGGCATGAATATCCTTCCTTGAAATATACTTCTATCATCATCACCTGTACTAATGCCGAAAGTCCTGAAGCCATCGCTTTGCAATAATATTGATGCAAAAATATCTTTGTCCCATCAGAAAAAATTCATCATAATCAAAAGTATCGGATCAACTCACATCGGCACCTGTAATTCATCTACAAACTTCTAATGCACCTGCAGTACACGTGATTTTCGATTTCATTCTAAATACCACAAAAAGAGCGCCGTCAATAATAATCAACATTGGAACTGACCATACGATCGTCAAATAATATTCCGTGCTTAGCCCTATTTTAAGCCCGGTGCCCACGTAACAACTTTCGTTGCTGCTATCAGCCTAGAGGCAACTCAACTAATCCGACTGCATTGTCGTGGCCGTGAGTTCAGCCTGACGTCAGTGAACATCGTTCACTAATTACTACAATTTTTATGCAGTAAAACTTTGCGCAAGCTGAAGCCAGTCTTGCCGCAGCTACGTAAACGGATTAGCAGAGTTGATACTGGGCTGATAGCAACAATGAAAGTTGTTTCGTGGGCACCGGGCTTTAGGTACCAGTGGAAAGCCCAGAAAGAACTACTTTTGCTACTCTCTTGGGACATTTCGAGTTTTAAAGCATTGCAGCCTTGAAATAAGAATCTTGCAAGCTTGACAGCAAATTGTCCGATAAATAAATAAACTAATAAACCAAACACCCTAAAGAGACGAATGCTTATTTTTCTGTCTGATGATCTGATCTGTCAATATTCCGTCACGCTTGAAAATGCCTTATTCCAGAACTGGTTTGTTTGCGAGAACGAAATTATGGAAACGAGTAATAAAAGTTGTTCATTATAACCACTTCAATGTCATTCTGGATGCGGCTGGGCCCGGAGGTGTTTATTGACGTTTTGTGTTGGTAAGTCTACATTACGATGCATCATTCGTTTCTACAAGTTCGTTTTATCAGCAAGTGAAAACTATGACGCTCTTCTGAGTCAAATCGACGGCGGCCTCTTATTTTGATGACTTCCAAGACAAAGCTTTCGGATGCATTTGGAGTTTGTTGTTCAACTTGAGGAGATTGCCCGAATAGGAATAAGATAGGATTCATGAGTAAAGATGTGACAGGGGAAATTGTCGCGCTTTATCACATCACTAGAAGGAGACTTTAATTGTAACTACAATAGTTTTTTGTTTTTTATGTTGGGGATTAATTACAGTTTAATGTCAGTAGCACATTTTAAGAGCCTCTACCCAGTGATTACCACTCTGTGTAATAGAGTCATTACTACGAACATGAAGAAGAAAGAGCTATCAATGTCATTTTATCATTATCATTTATTGACTGTAGGCTTTACTTCTCAATAAATGCACAGGTAAACAACTAAATAAACTCTGGTCTTCTTTACAGTGCTTGATTAACAACATTGATCTAATAGTAGTATTGCTCTACGAAAGTATGTTTTTTATACGTTAATATTTCAATGAATAAAATAGACATGTGAGTTAACAGCACGAAGAAATCGTACAGAAGCAAAGGCACACATAAACGGCTGCTCAATTCAAAATATTTTGGCTTCTGAGAGCTACGATAATGAAATGACTAACTTGTAAACGATTTTTCTGATTTTTGTTAAATATTCATTAGTGGTAAACAGATTTACTGATAAAGGTAAAGGTAAAGTCAACTTGACCGTACCCCAGATTGGGAAGCCCGCATGCACTGGTTTGTGCTGCAGATATAGACCAACAGGCCCCAGAAGAGCATACGGCTGCAGTCGATCACAGATGTCTAGAGCTATGGCGCCAGTGGCGGAAGACTGCATGCGACAATATCTGCGATCCCCGACCCTCCCCATTGCTGGGGAAGGTCAGTTACCCGCAGCAGTATGCAGACCGGATGCTGACCGATCACATCAAGTACGCTTAGAAAATACCCAGCTGGGAACTGGGCACGAACCAGCGACCTTGAGAGTCGAAGTCAGACGCTATAGTCTGCCGCTACTGCGGGTGTACTGGGCTCAGAGCAAAGGAATTCTGACAGCAGTCGAATGCTTAGAATTAACGTATGATTGCGGGAAATTTTCAAATTTGGATTTGTTGAAAAATCTGCGTAAAGGAACTCGCAAGATTTCATCTGCAAAGCAAAGCTGAGCTTTACGCCCGATAATTACCAACAAGTGATGCAGTCCGGCTGTTATAAGCGTACTTCTTTACCTTTATTTCTTCCGAAGTGTCCACGTAATCTCTTGAACTGCATCAGATGTTTTAAATATTATTAACAAAAACGAGTTTCACGTAACATAAGTTTTTCTTAATAAATTTATAGCGTTTTGAGCAAATTTTACTCTATGTTTATCTTCTGCTAGGTGTATAATCCATTTAATTAGAAAAAATAATTTTAATAAAAAATGACATCGCTATAATAGAATATCCGATTCAAGTTTAAGAAAACTGCATCTCTACTATTTTTGTACTATTTTCAACATTGAAGCCATTGCAGAAGAAGCATCGCCTATTAGTTTATTGAAATAATAAATTTTGGTTCTAGATCGCCTTCAGTTAGCATAATTTAATAAAATTATCATAATATAATAATTTATTGAGTTCTGGATGTAAATCATGACCTCGATCACACTATCTATCTATACCTAGTTACAATATAGAACTTTCCAAGCACTACGAAACAGAAACTTCATTAAATAGAATGCTAGGCTTAAAATCCGTAGAGTTTATTGCTACCGACTTCTGAACTTCAATATTACTTTCTTTTCGTCGATTCTTGTCAAACAAAGCAATAAATTGCTGGTGGCTTTGGTTAGAGGTATTCAACGTGGACTTTCAACTTGATTCAGCAAGCTTCGATTTTTAAGATACTTTTCGGTAATTAAGTAAGAACGCTGCACAGTAGAGGTCATGACCTGACCTGGTGACATCGGTGAAGCTGAAGCAATGACCCCCTGACACTCGGTCGCTCACCCTAGTCAGTCTTAGTGACTAAGGAAGGGTCATTTTTCTTTGTTGGTGATGCTCAAACATCTGTTCTTGTTTAGTGAAGAAGGATCATAAATTGCTCGATCTGAAGGAGGGAGGGTCGTGACAAGTGTTCAGCCACAATTAGAAGAGTCATAGCCCTCTGTTCGAACTGATTGATAGACGGGCAAAACCTTATATTCGATCTGAGTAAGAGAGAGTGATAACCATTTGCTCGCTATTAGTGAGGAAGGCTCATATTCCTCTCCTTCATATGAGTAATCGAGGACCGTAGCCCTTTATTCGGTCTGAATAAGGGAGAAACAACACTCGCCCTATCCGCTTAGTGAAGGAGAGACAATCAGAACTTACTGCTCGATCGCAGGGAAAGAATAACGGTCACAACCATATTTTCTATACGTGTAGAGGAGGATCATTAATCTATTTTCGAAGTGAATGAGATGGGCGTATACTGTACTTCTGTTCGTTCTTTGGAGGAAGATCATAGCCGAGAGAAAGGATCACAGCCCTCTGTTCGATCAGGAGGAGGAGGAGGAGCTATGCTGTCGGTTTAATCTTTATTAGGGACAATCATAACCCTTCTTTTTGAAGTTAGCCAGGGATTTAGTTCGATATTTAGATTCTAAACAAGTCACCTCTCGGGTGTGAACATACAGCAGCAATATTGCTCATACCGAGAAATGAAAAAGTCTCATAACCGTGCCAGGAATTCCTTCTGCGCTGACGCGAAATGCCTGTCTTGGCACCATCATACAATGTGGCTACTGCGATTTTTTTCGCCGGTGAACGAGACGTTTTGCTAATATTTAGTCACCATTGTTCCTAGTGCACGGGGACGTTGTCTCGGGGAAGTCATAAACACCCAAATGTCTCAATTAACTTTCCGTTAGAGTTAGGATAATTCAAATCAGAAGAAAATGTTGGTTGAGTGGTATATACTCTGTTTGTTCTCTACAATTACGACATGATTAAGCCTTCTATTTGTTAGTACTTTATTTAATTGTTTTCTTTGTATTTACTAATACAGAAGAACATCTACTGTGTAGTACTCCGTTTGCAATGGTTAGAACCTGAATGAATAATTGGGAACATGTATAATCTGTGTATACATTTTTAGAGTACGTAATACACTTAAACTTGTTCTAATTTTGTTGATTAATTCGAGAACCTGACTAAGACACCCAGGCCTATCTTTGAACTGGAATGCAACTTAGGGCAAAATACTTTGTAGATATTATCCGGTAAAACAGTAGCAGTTGAAACGTATTACTTGGAAAAATTTAATTGATATTTCTATAAATTTTGAAAGAAAGTTCTATGATGAAAAAGCCCGTAATAAGACACTTTCTATGAGGCCAAATCTTACAAACCACTTAATTGTTGATTAATTGTCCTATGTTGGGCACAGCGGTATTGCGTGAGCCTATATCAGCGTCTTGTTTTTTTTACTGAAATTTTGCACATGCACGACTGCAGTGTGACTGCAAGACGGTTCGCAAAACATGCCAAAGCGTTTTTCAGCAGATTGTCACATGCATAGTTGTATCTCTTAGATAGGAGAATAGTACTCAGCTTACTGCGTTGTAATTCACAGTAATGTACAGTAATAAGTAATGAACCTTGCAAGGGACGTTTGTTTGCTTATGCATGCCCGCTTATTTGGCTCTTAATGTTTATCATCCGCGAACAAAGTGAGAGACGTGATAATGTTTTCGTTGAAGATTTAAGTATATATATTTGTATATATGTTTGTATATATATATTTGTCTCTCCACCCAATAAGTGGGCGAAGGAGTTGAGCAATCTTCATAATTTTTTGTAGGAAGTTTGGTGGGTTGACCTAGAAGTGACCCCATGCAAAAACTAGACCTAGCTGGCCATGAAACATGACGGTGTTGAATTTTCTCCGCCGGGGTGAACTTGCCTCCACCGCGGCAGATCGTCCTGAGCCACGGGGCTTTCTGTTTTTTCCTATGTTACTATTGAAGAGCTAATTACACAGGGCAACAATTTTTTTTTTTCGTTGCCTCAACTTTAAGCGCTATTCCAAAGTCAATATTTGACCTTGATTTTAGATCTGTAACTGAATTTCGCTAGCACGTCAGGTTTTTAGATATTCGTACTAGCTATTCTCGTAGGAATAGCATTACACGACTCGTCTGAAAATCTTCTCAGTGGGCGTTCGGTAGGAATAGCACTGATGAAGCACACGAAACAGGCCGTGATTGCTTGAAAGTTTGACGTGATAGACAAAAATGGTTATCAGATTTGGAATCACAAGGCAGAACTGATGATAATACAGTTCAAATAATTTCGACAACATATTGCTTGTTGCCCAGTGTTATTATTATATTCACTAGCTTTATGCCTCCGTTTCCCACGGGTGATGGTCTCACGCCACGAGGCGTGCTAGTTTAGTAATTAATGTGGTTTGACATGCAGCTGTGTATATAAGGACACAAGTAAATACTGGGACAAACTGCTGAACTTTTAACAGGTTGGACAGAAAGCGTGAGTACAGGCCTGTACAGAAACTGAAATATTTGTAATCACCGGATGCAGAGTATAGATTATAGAAACGGCAGCCCAGAGGCGGTGCAGAAATATGGTGAATATGGTGAGGCATTTTTTTACATCCACATTATCAAAAATTCTTCAAAGAGGAAAGGTGTTCATGAGAGTATAACATTTATACAACATTCACAAACGTCCCAAAGAGATAATGAATCAATACACGAAGCAGTACGAGTTATGCGTAGTGTTTGACCTTTGATTCTCGTTTAACAGCAACTATGGCACCAGATCGACATGCCGCCGTAGACAACTACCTGGAGAACCTTATGCATCGTGTAGACGTCCAGCCGGTTTCTCTAGAAAATATTGGTTACGTCAAACACGAAATCAATGGCAACGCCCCAAACGATGACGTGAACAAGACGTTCAGTAAACAACAACAACAGCAGCTAAATTCTGTTGCTTTTAAAGCTGAGAGTAAGTATGGCATGCATTACAGGGCTACAAATTAACTTTTTTTTCTCGGCAAGAGTGGTTTTATTGCATGGTGCTCAACTATAACTTAGCTTGTTATAAAGTTTTCCAAACTATACCGTGTTTGCACAAAATTCATTTACGTAACTACATGTTTGTATGCTAAAGCCATAACTTTCCTTTTTGCCAAATCACGAGATTTTAGATGTACAAAGCAGAATATTAAAATTTTTGTGCGAGGTAATTTTTACTATAATAAACATGAAGTAGAGTTTTACACATGTACTCAATACAATTCTGTCTCTCATATAGGTACTGCTCATTGGTCGACCTTATCATACTCAGCCTGTGCTATGTGTCTCTACACGGAATTTTGCTCCTATAGCAATGCTGCAGGAGAAAGAAGCCTTGTAGAGAAAAAGCGCAGGCTTGGTAACTTTGAGATATAGCTCATTAATATACCCGAAATTCATTTCAAGGGAGCACTGTGCAGTTTTGTGCCAAGTGCGTAACGGATGAATGTAATACGTGAGACTCACTTTACTAGACAGCACTTAACTTGAAGACACCTTTAACACACTTTTAACACCTTTATTGTTCTCGAAACTTACAGTCACTTTCTAAAACACTTCTTACATTAAAACATGAGAACGTGTCCAGCTAAAAGCGAAGTAATCGCTTGTGGGACACCATGCATAAATCAAATATTGTCAGAAATATAATTCAGTACATGTCAATAAATGTTTTTAATGACATTTCACGACTCGCAAATCAAAGAGACTATCTCTGAGAACTTGAATCACTGCACTGGCTGGAGGAATAACATCGCATGTTGGCCAGTCAAGTTTTAAAAATCAAGGATGCAACCTAATCTACCTACAGCAAATGGAAATTAACTAAACTATCAGAGAAACATGGCATGGGATGATAAGTGTTTCGTTAATATTCTGTTCGACATTTAAAAGTAACAGGAAGCTATTTGCATTGAATCACAATAATATTGCACATTGGTTAATTGTGGAAGATCAGATAGAGATAAAAACAAACCAGTTAATGATATTGCACAGTACACTTTCTTCAACATCTAGCCTATGTAAGAGAGCAAAATATAAAATAAACAAAGACATTGCACTTTTCCTCGTAACGACTAAGAACTAACTGTTTGTACTTTGATTTGAACTCTGTATTGTGCATTGGTTGTGGCAGATCAAGTGGTAGAGCGTTAAACGTGCGGACACTCTGGAAAATAGCAAACTTTTTTTGTAGGTCGATTCTAGCAGGAGGTAGATTAAATCTAGAGTCACGTGTATAATGAGCATGAGTAGGTCAAAGATGAACATAGTATTTCTTAAACAATTCTGGATCGTTAAACATTGCGTTACGAATAAATTTCAAAAGAAAGTATTGGTAGATATCATCAAGTTTTAATAGTGATAACTTCTTAATATGGCATTAACTGACATATGAGGAATATTGTTCATGTCTCTTTTCACACTGAGAATGACCCTTAGTACATCGTTAATGCGATTTTAAATGGACGTAGTATGTTCTCTGATGCTTTTCCCCATACAAATATATCTTGCACTAGAAATGAATGTACTAGTGCATAATATAGTAGAACTAGGGATTTCCTGGGCAAGTACCTTGAAGCTGCATAAATTGCTCCTTTCGCTTTATTAATTCTAGAACACAGCTGGTCGATATGTCTAGAAAACTGAGATTGTTATCAATAATCACGGCTAAGTATTGAAAAAATGATACCCATTCTAATTTACCATCATTAAAGTGCACTTCTGGTAAAGGTGGGGTAGGTCTTGAGGTAAAATCATTAGCTTCGTTTTCTCTGCGTTCGGAGTTAACCGATTAAGATCTAACCAGTTTAAAAGAAGGATTATAAGTCTATTTATTTTGGCAATTGCATTGTCAGAATTTTCGTCGTTAATATAAGAGACAGCATCGTCCGCAAAGAAAATGACATTAGACTCCGAAAACTTGCATATATCGTTAATATAAACACAGAACAAAAGTGGACCAAGTATAGAATTTTGTGGTACCCCGTGCTTAATATGTTCACTCGTGGAGATGGCATCATTGACAGTGACATACTGTTTTCGATTCTCTAGGTAACGTTTGATGATCGAGTGCCTTGGCATTATTTCTTATTCAATAATGTTCCAGTTTTGTCAATAAAATTTCTGAGTTCACCGTGTCGAAAGCTTTTTTAAGATCTAAGAGCTGGCCAATTGTAAAAGATTTTTTATCGAAGGATGGCACTATATCATTTATAGTAAATGTTCAGCTTGCAAGTCATTCACGTAGATCGTAAAATTTAGTAGCGTAGATATAATGCCATGAACGGCAAGCCAGCTGATTTTCCGCTCGTCAGGTTGAGCCACAGTTGTAGTGTGTGTGTCTTCGGCATACTATTTTATGCCGTTACGATTATTACATTCTCGTATTTCAGTAAATTGCTCATATTTGCGTTTGCAGGGCAAGAAGACAATTTCACATAACTTGTTTGCTATGGCAAAGCTGTGAGCTCACTTTATACATTTCCTTGCTAGCTACTTTTACACTGGATGGATAGCTGATATGTTTTCACTAGCACCGATTTCACCATATGAGCTAAAACACTTTTTGTGCCCATAAAAGTTGTGTCATACCGATTTCTTTTTGTGGTAATAAATGCTGAAGAATTCTGTGGAAAATGATGTGACTCCTTCATCCAGTAAATGACATTGAAGTACTATTAGAGAATAAAAACAAAAATATTCACAATATAATATTATCCCTTGCATTCTTGACCAATATCAGTTACTGTAAATTTAACTTGACAATAATAACGTAGCTATATGCAAGAACTGGTAATACTTTTCGATGAGGTAAATGGCAATTACGTCTTTCATTTTTTTGACAGCAATGTGTTAAATTCTGCAGCCTTTCAGCTAGTCAAATTTACTAATTTTTAATTCGCACAAGTTTATTGGAGCTTGTATTTAAGAATCTTAATAATTATCTAAGATAGAACTGATTTTCTCCCATTTAATAATGCTTAGATTCAAGTTTTGTTCATTTTCAGAACGACCTCTACTTTATTGTTAACTAATTTAGTCGAATGTGAAATACCTGCAGGCACAGATGGCCCCAAAGCCGTGATCGGCATGATCGGTAGTGGCGACTATGGTCGCGCCCTGGCAGGGAAGATGGCCCAGTCCGGCTACAAGGTGCTTCTGGGATCCCGCAACCCTAACAACTACCAGATTAGGTGAGTAGTCTTGATTCAACATACTCAGTCACACCTTACGTTTCTTTACAAAATCAATCTTATGGAGGGAAATTAATATTGAAATTAACCTTACCACCCGATACAGGGATTTTAGATGAGTGTGATATCAAATACAGGTACATATTTACACTTCCTATGTTTAGATCTCGGGTCACATAATCAGATCGGTTACGCTCGGTGTCGATGTTCTACGGAATCATAGGACAATCATACTGTAGGCAACTTACATACCTGCAATAAATCTCATAACGCCAGCATGAAATACTTATCTTTTTTTCGAAAAAACTTACGAGGAAAAGGCACTAGCAAAAACTAAAAAGAAAAAATCCTAGTGAGACTCAATTTTTGTGAGAATGCCAAGTTTTATTAAAATAACTAATTAAATTTTATCAAATAAGATGGGTGTTATAATATTGTTTCGAATTGATTAAGTACATAAGAATAAACACACAGAGATGAAATTAGTTAAAGCTTTTCTCTTAAATGCAATTTTCAACTTATTTAAACTTATTGAGCAAAAAGTTATAATTCAGTTACCGAGGTTGGTGAATAACTGGTTTTTCGGCCAGTTTACAAATCAGTAATACCTTTCACTAGCCCAGTTGCTTATGAAATCAAACAAACTCGTCACCATGACAAGAAATCTTATCGAACGGAAGACAAAGCTCATTAATTACGACAGTGAATAGACCTTACCGAGCAATAGAGTGGGTAGTCTGTCAAGCAGCAATGGGCATTTTTACTCAACAATATTTGATAACAAATCAAAGAAAATACCAGTATTACCTTCAGGTGCTCTTGAAAATGGCTTGGAGGTCTGTCATTACTTCAAACGATGCAGGTGCCTCGCCGATGACTTATTGTTTATTGACGTCCTTCCTGGTACTGCATTGGAGAATGCATACACACCTGTTCTTTCGCGGTACCTTGACGTCATGACTTCTGTAATGAAACCTCATTGCCTGATATGTCTTTAGGTTGTCACATGTAATTTCTGATGCAGTTACCCCGCGATTTTTGTTTTTGGCATGAATGCAAAAATTTTGGGTATTTTTCACTGCACCTTCCAGTATCATTGCAAATTATAGAGGATATCGTACAACGGTACTGGATGCTGCTATATCGCCATTATTTTTTTATGCTACAAAGCGATTTTGAATATCATTACACCACACTTTCTGGTATTTTACAGAGCACTTTAGGAACTTTATACAATGAAATATAAGTTACATACTGTAATTTCGGATGGCATTATATCGAAATTCCGGATGCTAATACATTTCAGTTTCCGATATTGTTACCAACAATATTGCATGACACAACAATTACATTAGTAACTCTTCCTTCATATGGATGCTGTTACCCTGCAATTTAAGATGTAACACATATAAAGCTTAAAATGAAACCGTTTATCTGCGTAAATTGAAATTAAACAGTTCCAATTTTTTTGTTGAAATGAATGTCATGCAGGTTTATCAGAAATAGTCTTGCTTATTCATCATTAGAATGATTAGATCATTATTATTCAGAGATTACTCTTACTAACGATGATCATAGTTAACATAACACCAACCCACCCAGAAACAACGGTCTCTCTTATGACCACTGAGAGTATACCTGAACATTACACATTCACCTTACAATGGTGGTCGCCCACGTCGTCGTCAGCAAAGATCGTGTCAGCGGCCACCATGACAAAGGTTATCGAACGGCACGTCCACGCTCCATCGACCTGTGGGGTACCAGAGCGTGTCACTGAACTGACATTCTTTCTCGCTTCCTCGCCCCTTGACACCTGGATCCGTTCGCTCTCTTTGACCTGCACGGCACGTGTGGGGGCTTACGATGGGAGATATTATTAATGTTCGCTTCAGCGTCGTGACTGGAGCGTTTATTTATTCTTTTATGAAAAATGACCAAATGGTGACGGTGCGCATCAAAGATGTCAGCTTCAGATAAATGAATGAAGAGGATCGGCAAGGGTGGCCTGAAAATGCGTTGTCCCAGAACCATGGCGCTTTCCCCTGCGCAAACGGAAACAATGACTGGGGTAAGTCCTCGCCGCAGGCAGGGGAAATTTTTTTTTTTTTCAGTGTAAGGTTGATAATAATGAATTATATGAGCACACCCACCTTTTTGGGGAAGATTTGGCCTCATTCTTAGATGTCGTTTTGTTTTGGGGGAGGAGGAAGATGAGCCACGGTGTAACTGAAAAGAGACTGGGTATACAAAAATTACATAATCCGTTTTTTATTCATTACTCGGACTAGTAATAAAAGCTGTTAACAACGTATCATCGTACTGTTACATTATCATGTGTTTCACCTTGGTACTCCTTCCCTACGAAATGTTTCATCCTGATACAACACCCTTACGAAATATTACCTCTTGGTACACCGCACTTGCAGGAGGTGTTACCTTAATACTCCGTACATACGAAATGTTTCGTCCTGATACACCGTACTTGCGATATTTGTTACTCTGAAACTCGGTACTTATGAAATGTTTCGCCCTAATACGCCGTACTTAAATACGAAATATGTTACCCAGCTATTCTGTAATTACGGATACATTGCTGGGGCAGTCACTGGAAAACCCGGTCCAGCACAGTTACGTTTGGGGGAAAGAAACACTCCGTTGATGGATAGAATTTGTGAAGAGAAATATTTGACAAGAGGTACCAACCGCGCGGAAGCTAAGAACAGAAGGATATTTCTGCGTGCGATTTAGAGACCTAAATTGCTGAACTAAAAACAAATGACCAATTGTGACTTTGCTAAAAGTAACCAGAAAATTTACAGCAGTGATTGCAGCATTCCATTACAACATCAGTAATGTTAATCGCTCCAGGTATCCAAGACCTGTACGTGGATTTTCCGTAGCCTGCATACCGGCCGGGGTGACTGCCTTCTTAATGACAGATGGTTTCCGTGTAAGCGGTCGTATACTTATTCCCGGACTAATTCCTGACTTTTGCCCGAATGGGAGGCGCATTATGAGCAGTGGCAACGACTTACGTCCTATCCTAGGGTGACTGACACGGAAACAGCTTTTTTACGGCTCTGATATTACGTAGGACATGAAGACGATATCGTAGGACATGGTGACGATAGCGTGAGAACAACAAAGTGCGGGTTTATTATTCCAGGATACTGGTATATGCACAACTTTTATTCACATGGTAATGAGTGTTTCATATGCCGACAATAATAGGGCAATTTTCAGGAAATGGTTCTCATTTGTGCTACAGTGAACACTGAGAAACCTGATGTTCCAATGCAGGCACGCAATGTGTGCTCCGAATGGGTGTGCCTGCATATCGCTTGCTCTTGGAGCACGACTTCTGTACTTCTTTCCGTTGGTGCGCAAGAAAATGCGCTGGTTTTCAAATTTCAAAACCGACTTCTATAGATTGATTGTAGCTTCTCCAACGAGAATAGTGTTGTACCAAAACAAGCTCGGATCGACGTGCAAAGAAGGGAAATACCTGCCTAGGCGTGTTCCCATAGTACAATTAAAAAATACAGTTATCACGCTGTACTGGCACTCCACGGTCGGTATTTTTCATAAGTGCATGGGGATGCTGGACGATTTTTGGATAAGACTTCTCTCGGTGTAGGCGAATTTCACTGCTCGTGGTACTGAGAATAGAAATGGTAAGTGTCAATTAAAACCCTAAGTCTTGTTTATAATACAGTGCAGCCCCTGATGTAGCAACAATGCTTGTAACGGTTGGAGTAAAGCCAGTATATTTTTCCGTAGAGACTGGTTCGCAAGTTTTTTTTTTTTTTTTTTTTTGGTGCCGTACGTAGTGCTTATTTTCCGAGCTTTGAGTTACGCATTTGTAAATACAACTGTGTGTATAGCAAATATTTACTAAGATGTTTTTCGTCACTTCAGTTGGCTTAGCAAATGTCACCAGTGAAGTTACAGATATTTCTTCAAATTTGAAAAAAATCCAAGCTCAAAAGAGAATTCACTTGCCTTCTATTTAAAAGCTAGCACCCACAGATTGTTGTCCTTGTTTTGCCGCTTAAATTAATTTCTAGCTCCGTCCAGAGGGGCTCCGGAACGGGACGGGGAAGTGGAGGAAGATAAGCAAAGGAAGGGCGAAAAGAAAGCAATATAGGGATGCCGCAGGTTTCCTCCCAGAGATGCACAGGAGAGAGTTACGCTGGATACACGGCACACAAATAGATAGGAGATAACCCACACATACTTACGCTGGACTGCGAACGTTGAGAATAATCTTGCTCTACGACCAGAACGCTTTCCTGTGTGCTGACAAGAAATACTTGTCTTGGCGCGTTCATGCCCCACGAAAACCTAAGTTTCCGTATTGAACGAGCACGTCAAAGTAGGTACTGTTCTTAACAGCTCGGAGAAGCGTAGTGGTTTTGAAACACCGCTCTCCGAGTGAATTTATTTGGATTTAAGAATTGTTTGGTGAACAGTGAACACGCTTATAGACTGCAATAGATGCAGCTCCTTAGAGAAGTGCTCAATAGTTATTCAGGTTCATTAGCTTTCATTCATTGGCATTTAATTTCAGTCCATTTTATTAGTTTGATTTGTTTCCCTTTATTTTCTTGAAATTAATTAGTGAACTAGTTATTAGCTCACTGATGGATAAAAAAAATTACGCGCATGTTCTCGTAACGTGTGTTATCTAATTACTGCTTATGAAAGTGTGACAGACCATTGGTAGGCGCTACTAGGTATATGTATCTGTATAAATAGACGTATAGGTAGTTTTTGTAGGTTTCTTGACACAATGAATCTCAAGAGTGTACGTTAAGCATATGTAGTTCTTTAGCTAGATTAGTTACCTAACTCTATGTAAGTTGAATTGATTCGGTAGATGGGCGTCCATAAAACGCAATTAAATTTTAATAAGTAGTCATCGCTATACGTGTGTACATATATATGTATATCTGTCTGTCCACCCATCTCATAACTTTTTGTAGGGAGTTTGGTAGGCTGTCTTCGATGTGACCCATGCGAAAAAAAAAACAGGATTAGCTGGCCATCAAAAATGCCGGCGTTAAAATTTGCTGTCCATCCAAAAACAGGTAGAAGGAGTTGAGCTATGTTCATTATTTTTACAGGGAGTCTGGCGGGCTGACCTCGATGCGATTCATGCCAAAAAACCAGGATTAGCTGGCCATCAAAAATGACGGCGATGAAATTTGCTCCAACTGCGGGTGATGGTCTTATGGCACGAGGCGTTCTAGTTAGAACTTGATTTGTTTCATAATTGGAGCTAAAAAGGTATGGAAAATGACTTGAAACATTATACAGCTAATATAGCAATGTTAGCACTCATCCCCTTGTTGATGACACAATTACAAATTTAATTGCTGCCTGTGTTAGAGTATTGCTCCCCGGTCTGGGCTTCAGCTGCTGACACTCACTTACGTCTGTTGGATCGACTTGTTAGTTCAGCCAGCAGGCTGTGTGCTGATAATGATCTGGTGAACCTGTCCCACAGGAGAAGAGTAGCTGAGCTATGTATGTTTTATAAAGTGTACAATAATGAGAGGCAT
>LQNS02000211.1:29310060-29344854 GCA_001587735.2 Parhyale hawaiensis
GCTGGATTTCCTTTAGCAGCGTTTTGGGCTTCCCGGTGTTGCAAATGCTTCATTTGGGTTGTATTACCTGTCCGTGGGAGCTCAAGCGTGAAGTTTTAATAATAATAATAATAATAACTGTGCAGAACTTCTGCTTAACCCTTTATTTGGGCGGCTGAAGAAGTTTCCGTGGTAACAGCAGTATGGAAATAATCAAATAGGGTCACTTGCCCAGTAGGGGCTTGACTCTTAGCACCCTAAATTAAGGTAAAACCTTGAATAAAAACAGGAAATTCCTCCATAAAAAAAGATGCAGTGTCTTGGTTACTACTGGCGAGCCGGACCAATTCTGATGCATGCCCGTAGGAGCGGTAGTGTAAAAGTTAAAATTTCGACAATGGACGTTACAGCTTCGCATACCAATCCATGCAAGCGAGTTCATGCAGCGTTTCGTAAGCTAACTCAGTATTTGACAACTGCATGGCTCGCATGGGCGTACTTACCATCTCCAAAAATAGAGTCATGGGTCGTTGCATAAGAGCCTTCCGTCGATGGTGCCATAGCGCTTGGCGAATCGTGGTCGACTACAGGTGGGATTCCCAGTAGGGAGTGCACTCAAGTTCACTTTACCATTACCTAAGCGCAAACAGAACATGTATCGATGGTATAAATGTTCTAGTCGGTGTCTTTTTTGGGGGGTTGGTGGGGGGGGGGAGTTCTGAGGATGAGTTTTTTCGTCCTAAAATAGAGCTTCTTAAATTTACATAAAAAGCTTGACTGACGACTCGGTGTTTATTTTCCATCTTCTTTATTTCGGAATCACAGTGACAGTTGTAGACAGAAAGATGTAATAATTTACAGGGATTACTTTGGTCATGGCAGATGAGACCATGACGTCTCTAGCTTAACCCTTAAATGCATAGCGTGCCATATATGCAACATATACCAATAGTGTTATTTCTACGGGTGTGCTATGATTAAATCAGGCATTTAAGGGTTAACTCTACAAAGTGTGCGAAGGGGACGTTCAAATCTCCCCGTGGGCGCGCTGCGGACTGCCCCCTGAGGTCGGACGGGACTGAAGCCTCGACAATTCGGGCTCAACTCCACAGTCTCCACTGCGGTCTTCGTTCAGTCCAAATTGTCCATCTAAAAACTCGCTCCTCTTACATACAATTATTCGCCGCTGTCACGATTCCATCAGCGAGGTTTTCTCGAAAACATACTTCCCACGGGACGTACTAAACACATATTGGTTAACCCTCTCACGGACTTGGGTACTGCCCATGTATACAATATAATATCGAAACATCTTTTATTTCTGAAGACGAAAAAGCTGTCTTCACTTGGTTGAACAATTTCATTCTTCACCTACTTTTCTGTCCATTTTATTGGTGCCGTTCTCTTGAGATAAATACTTAATCCATTTCGCTAAAGCTATATCTTGATCCCCATGACCTGACAGGGAGGTTCACACGACAGCCGCTTGACAGTGCTTCGAATGTTTCCTTGGCTCATATTATCTGCTCTTCATTCTTTTAAGAGCTTTCTTTTTAGCAGGCTCTCGATTTTTTTGGGGCTCCTTTACTTGTGCAAACTAGAGAAATCTGCTGTTTTTTACGACTATCTGAGTAAAACAAAAATTCACGTTTTGTCGCGACGAAAAATCAGAAATAGTTATAAAATATATAAGACTGGTTGTTTTTTTGAAAAACGTTCAATAAATGCAGAACATTAAGTAGGGTCCGAATTATTGGAATTACGCCATCGTGCCGTATATGTCGCATTCGTTCGGTAGACTCTATGCTCGCAATCACTTGCGTTGTAAGTCGTTATTTCCAGTATAACGAATTCATCGCCGCCGGCCGTAAAGGGTTACGTAGCCACAAGCCGACACTGACAAACGTGTGATGAATTCCTCTGAGTTCGATTGGTCGAGATCTGGAGAAACTCTGCGTGTTGGTGAGGGCATAGCGTGTCTACCCACTCGGCCCTGAAGCCAGATCTACTCGTGAAGTAGGTCACCCTTACTAGTAGATAAGTAGATACATGTGAATTTGGGTCAAGGACTGAATGTAGATGATGTAGACGTGCAGTGCAGTGAGTGGTTGACAAAGTCGAGATATTTACAATGGGTGTAACGGTTATTTCATTTGCTTTGTCTCACCGACCTTGTAGGTATTACTGCCCAATTAATGCTTGTAAAGATAAGTACAGGAGATAGGCAGAGTACAGAGAAAAACTTTACCGCAGAATAAAATGCTATAATCAAACGAAAAAAATAAACAGAATGAAACAGTACTCATGCCAGAATAATTGAAAATAAAACTAAAATAAAAGATAATTAACGCAACAATATCTTAACACAAACTATGGGCAGGTGCGCTGGCTGCGACCCGACGAGCTGAGTTTCAAGCTCTAACATTTAAGCAGTTACAGAAACTCAATCTTGCTCCGTAAAATAGTACTTTCAGCAGGGTCAACGTCAGCCCGTTGCTCCTAACGCTTGCATCACGATTCAAAGTAGCAAAGCCGTGACCAGCGCAAGGGCTATTGTAGCGAGTTAGCTTCGTAAGTTAGGAACAGAAATAGGATTTCGTTTTCTCAGAGTATAGAAGTTCCGAAATTATTCTTGAAAATATAACAAGTGTCTTAACTCCGATTCTGTGTACCTAATAACCCCCGAAACCTTACATCTCCGACTCTTTAATAACAAAACAGGCCGCCAACTAAGAAAAACTGGTAATATTTATTGCGATCCATAAGACCGGCGGGTATCCGAATCGGACTTCGCCTCCACACATCCAAAAGGCTCCGATTTCCAGCATATCCAACCCTGATTAGAAAAGCTGAAAACTGCTAATTGGCTATTCAAAGTTTGTGCCGTTACAATAACAATATAACAGTGGCCTTCTATATTTACTGCTACCGACGAAATGTCTTTCCGCACGCTGCAATGTGGTATGATATACTTACAAAGATGATATCACCTGTTAACCCTATCTTGACCAAGCTTCCAAGTGAATAACAATAAAAAACATACACACACCTACACACACACACACACACACACACACACACACACACACACACACACACACTTAACATCATTCGATTGCTTCACTTCTCATCTTCAGATGCGCAGCGCGTGACAGGTGAAAATATAGACGATGATAGAAGGAGAGGTAGAGATAAAAAGAGCCCAGTTGTAATAATGTAGCGTCTTCTCTGTCACTATGTCAGTACAGTAAACAAATTTGGTCTGTAGATGTTTTTTTTTTCTACGTCGACTGCGCATTCAGCGTCCACCTTTGGGACCCATAGGCATATCGATATATGACCGTTTCGCCCATAACTTATTCATCCTCACTGGTACGAGAGAAAGATTCCTACCCCAGGTAGAGGCCGAGCAGACAGTTGACTTGATAGTTTACCGAACATTACAGTGTTCCACGATGTGGCTCATCATCCGAGGTATGGTACAGACTACTGCGTAAGACGATCGTTTGGCTTAGACTGGGATATTTTTTTCTACAACTACAAGCAGGTATGGATGACGAACATTAGGCGATATGACGAACGATGATTTGATGATATAATACGTATATTAAAAGGTCAGCAGAAACTATGCGGGAGCTGCTCGGTAAAGCTGGGTCAACACAGCAGGTTTATATGAGTCCCCACGTACCCATAATGCTCAGTTTTGGGTCGGATTGAATATTGTGTTCGTGTAAACACAACTGAGTGTGTTCTGAAAGATTTACAATAGTCAAACCAGCGTAAGGAGTCCGATGGGCGTGGCTAAAAATGCAAAGCAGCTTTGCCAAATCTCACTTAAGCGCGCGGTATAACACGTCTCAATCGGTAAAATTCTATTTATATTCGAAAATTCAAAATGCATTAGTCAATATATTAGATTTGATACTGCTGCGTTCAATTCAGCCCCGCCCCTACCGGACTGCTTACACTGGTTTGATTATAGCCTTTGCGTCACGTGACGTAGCGTGTGTTACTAAGTTTTAAATATCTCTTACATTTTAGAGCTAATTTGATCAAACAGGTGTGGAGTTTTCCGGTGTGTACTCGAACACAGCCACGCATATACTGTTACTGTTGCTAGGTACTACTTAATTAAGGGACCAACTGTGGTGTGAAGCCGCCTTCACTATGCATTATTGGCTTTTTCTACTAGTTAAATCTACTGGCAAACACCTTTACTCGCTTTGTGGAGCAGATACTAAGCACTGGAGATGAAAATGTAATAATCTAGCGCTGTCAGAAACGACAGCAAAGAATTTGTGTTGATCCTGCTTCATTAACTAGGCTTTCCTTCATACAATTGCCAACTTTAAAGTTCATGCAGATGAGGTTTACTCAGAAGCGACACTCCTAATTTCTTTCTCTGACGATAGAAAAATTAGTTACTTTCGCAGGCAGTTGAGCAAGGCTGAGAAGAATTGATTCGATTTTGTTTCACAGATACCCTAGTGTGTCATCTTTGTCCGACTAGAGGACCCAGCCGTCAAAAATGACAGCGGTGATTTTGTAATTAAGCTTTTTTTCCGGTTCCCAGTACAGGTTTTGCTGTAAAATAGGTATCTTCCCTGGAGGCCTGATCTTCCATTAATGAAACACAAGTTGTACAGCCATTAGTGCTGCGAGACCAAAATATCCATCTTGCTAGACCAGACCCGGATATCATCTTGGAATTGGCCTAACGTTGAGCAGCACTAAGGAAACATAGTTCGGCTAAAAGAATTCACCGGAAATACTCAGGGCTTACCTTAACTGGATACCAACTTATATCGGGTGAACCCCCCCTTCCCCAATAAAAAAGTAAACCGACGATAAAATATTGCTTTAAAATCATTAGCAAAGGGCACATTATATTCAAAATTTCAGTAAAAAATTTTATTTTCTGAAAGAAGTCGTATCAATAATTCTGGTGATTACCATAAAGGAAACCATTTCATACTTGAACGGCATGTTTACCATTTGAAAATTCTCAGAAAATTTCAAAGTAGAGATCGAAAGTCGATTTACTTTTTTGGGTCACTCGGTAATTGAACCTCAAGCGTCGAAATTTGGCTACAATGTAAATTCAATATAAAAAGGCATCTGCTCAGCGTGAAGTTTCGACTGCTTCGAAGAGATTCAGCTAAAGAAAGCATAAGCGAAATGGATTATGCACGAAAGGAATGAAAACTCCAACACAGACTGAGCCTCTCTACAATATAATTAAGACCGATGTGTATATATCTGTTTGTTTATTTATTTGTTTGTTTAGTTACCTATTTATTTATCCATTTTCTGTCACGTTTTAACAAAAAAGATATGAGGAAATTAGCCCAGGTTGGAGGCTCTGGTCATCCACTCAGGCTCCATTGAAAACTGTTAGGTAGAAAATAGGTGAGGTTCAAGATGATGACAAGCGTATATCTGAATGTAGTTCTTTCTTAGCCTTCGTTCAAGTTCAATCAATGCAGATACATTCAGCTTCTCAAAGCAATATCTTGTGTCTTGATTTATACTCTCTTCTGAGGAGTCCTTCATCCAAACTTGAACTGCTGATGCTCTCACTGACCACATAATCAATGAAGCAAAGAGTAAGATATTCTTCACCGATTAGAAGGGGGAAAAACACCTCGAGGATTTCTGGGTAGTAAATATTTTTTTCCATTTCGGGTTCTCGGTAATTATTGGGAGCGATATCGACTACGGGTCTAGAAAGCATTGCTTTAGAAGATATTTAGTTCCGGCCTGCACGTGTTTCGAACCCAAAATTCGATCAAATTAACAATGTAGTAGCTAAACAGTCACTTAAGGTGGGTATCTTTGATACGCTCTGAATCGTGTAGGCAGTTACCAAAGTAAGATTCAGGCCACTGATGTTTGTCTAATCTGGGACAGTTGAAATAATTCGAACAATGAAGATATCGAAGGCTAAATCTGATTTGTACGGGTATTATCTTCTCCATATATCAAATCTATGGCAAGGTATAGGGCGACGTATGAATGCACTTCTTGCATTTCCGAAGTTGAAATCGTAGCACTGAAAATATCTAAAGCTTCCATCACCACTCTCATGCATCTTAATTCGTAGTTTCTTCCCCCAGATGATTTCGTTGCATTAACAGCTATTCTTCCAACTTTGATGCAATTGTCGACAATACATTTTTTAATAACCAAAAAAACTATCGGACAAATATGACACACTAGGGTATCTACGATACCAAATCGAATCAATTATTTTCAGTGTTGTTGAACTGCCTGCAAAACTAGCTATTTTTTTTCACGTCAGAGAAAGAAAATAAGAGTGTCGCTGCTGAGTAATTATGAAGTTGTGAGACCTCATCTGCATGAACTTTAAAGTTGGCAATTGTATGAAGGAAAGCATGGTTAATGAAGCAGGATCAATACAAATTCATCGCTGTCATTTCTGACAGCGCGGGCACACTAGTAAATAAATAAACAAACAGACAGATACATACACATCGGTCTTTATTATATTGTAGATTGGAAATCACTTACGTTTCATTAACTTTCTTCTTCCTTTAATTCGTCAGTCTTTTGTGCACCAGCAACTTACAACAGCTTTTTACACACTTAGGCAGCGAATAGCTTCTTAAAATCCTCTTTCCCACTTACTGGTCATGCAAGGAGACCGTAGATGGTGGCGTTTCAAATATTGCTGGTCCTGCTAAGATTGGTCAATGATATGGGTTGTATAGGGTTAAGAAGCTCGCTCGTTAGATACTACGACACTGACACATATTAACCAGAGGGTCTTATTCTACTTAGTTCATTATTTGGGGCCCATGCAGCAGTTGCAGCTGACACCTGAGCTCGCACAATGCTATAGCTACAGGTCACTTTAGCTTTGCGTGATGCCCAGTGCGTGCTGCCTGGCACTTACGATACCAGAACAATCCATCAACCGAATGGTCAAGTGTACATCGATTGACCGCAGTTAACTATGCATTATTGACTTTTTCTACGAGTTAAATCTACTGGCAGACACTTAAACTCGCATTGTGGAGCAGATACGTGCAATAGAGATGAAAAAGTTATAGCCTAGCTAAGATAACCTAATAAAACCGGTTCCGATGGTGTTCTTGCTGGCACCTTATGCATGGCATGTAGTCTCCACGCGATGTACAAGCAGTGTGGTAGGTCATGGCTCAACTTGGTGGATAGAGTTATATCACTTTATTACCTCCGCCAAGGAAGTTATAATTTTGTCGGGTTTGTCTGGCTGTCACCAAGATAACTCAAAAACTTATGGACGGATTTTGACGAAATTCGCAGGGATTGTTATGTATGTTAGGCGAAACAGATGATTAACTTTTGGTGAAGATCTGTCCTTCCGTTTGTTTGTTTGTCTGCCTCTTTTTCTTAATGCCATAACTCAAAAAGTTATGTACGGATTTCTATGAAATTTACACAAATTGTTAGGTATATTACGAAGAGTGAATGACCAAATTTTTGGGTTGATTTGTTCGTTCGTTAGTCACTGTTTCTAATTCTATGCTTGTTAGCACAATAACTCAACAAATTATGAACGGATTTTTATGAAATTTATACGAATTGTTATTAATGTTGAAAGACATAAATGATTAAATTTTGGTGCAGATTGGTTAGTTCGTTTGCATGTTTGACTCATGTTTGTCATAATGTTTCTTAGCAGCATAACTCAAAAAGTTATGAACTGATCTTTACGAAAATTGCATAAGCTATTAATACCCTCAGAGGGCACAAATGATTAGATTTTGGAGTTGATACAAAGAAAATTATGGTTTAAAAGCCAAATTAAATTTTTCGTTACCGTCCTTGCCTCGCTTGGCGAAGGTATGCGCTCTCAGAGTGCTCTAGTATTGAAATGTGATCATTAATGTCATTAATTCCTTTGAAAAATATCTAATTTTTGTCCTTTTGATACCACAGTTGAAGCCAAGAGGAACCTTGGAGACTCGCGGGCCCCGTTTGAGCCTCAAAATGAGTACATTTTTAGATAAAAAACTGTTTCCTTTTCAGACCACATGCGCATCATGACAATATCGTAGAAGCCCATTTTCTTCACAGAAGATAGGAATTATGAGCTCAACTGCTCTGGGGGATTTCCTCTTTAACGAAATCCTGGCTAGGTGCCTGCTTGGTACATTAAAGTAGGAGGTGCGCATAGTGGCTCACTGTACCGCTTAATAATGACGGAAATTGAAGTTTCCTAGAAACCTTCTTTTTTACAAATGGCTTCGTGTTTTCCATTCTTGATCCTTAGCTCCCTTTGAGCATCGTGAGCTCGGAGCCGATAAGCCTGTTATCTAATAAAGGAATTGACAATCGGGATTGATATTTCTGTTGGGGGATACTGCAGACGGGCGCAATATTTAAATGTTAAACTTAGCTAAAACAGAAAGGCCCTCACTACTGAGATTTTTTTTTAGTTTCGACGGCAGCTCAAACCTGGTCCTCATTTTCACCTGAAGAGCTAGCTTTGCAACCCATATTATCATCAGGTGCAGACACAATGATTTGATCCATGTTGAGTGTTGACATTGTGATAAAAAACTTGGATCACACGTTATAAAAAACATTTTATAAGTACGACTAAAAATTCAACGAACTATTTCCAATTTGATCCACCATATAGCAGTTATCTTTACGAAGAACCAAGATAAATTTATCTAGTTCGAAAGTCATAGCAAAAACACATCACATCTCATGCCGGGTAACAAGATAGAATCATAGGTTCAACTTATGAGCGGTCTTTCAGAAGGCACGTCGTCCAAGACAAAGCAGGAGCTGAACATGCGTTCATTAGGTTGAGCGGACGATTACGTGGTGTATCCCAGATTCTAGAAGCAAGCCTCCAGTGTGACACTTATCGTCTACAGAGCAGGCGAGCTTGGTGTAAACAGTTGTGAGTAAGTCTGTAGCGGATCGATTCTCGGTGTGCGTCATATTTTACTATCAACTACATACTACTTATGGTGGTGTTGCTGCCAAGTATAACTTTTGGAAAAAGCATCCTTAATGCCCCTGATCTATTTAAGCGACCTTAACTGTAGACTTCGATGCCGTCTCCATATCATACAGGGAGTTGGGGGCCAAGCAGTACTCTTAACTTTATTTCTGTTTTTCGGATCAACGCGCATTTTAGAACGAGGTGAAAACAATACCAGGCAGGGTGGCAACAATGCCAGGCTGGGTAACATCAATATCAGGATGGGTGACAATGCCAGGCTGGGTGACAACAATACAAGGTGCAGGGAAAAAAATATAAGTTCAGGTGAAAGCAGTACTGAGAAAAGAAACAGCAGAGCTTAACTGAGTGAAAACACTGTTAGGATGCTTCATATTTCATTACTAGCAATGGCAAAGTGATTAGAGCCACTATCTTGCTTGCTGTCTCTAGGTCAGATTTTCGGTTCCCTATCAAAGAGGTGAAGTCTTGATAATCGTAATTGCAGTGTTAGCGCTTATGTCATTCATTAGCCACTATGAGGGCACTGACCTAATCAGCAGTGGGGACTGTCGAGAGGTTGCAGTTGCTATGTGACTATCTCTTCTTTGACGCCAATGCCTTGAAGAAGTGTGTGGTCTCCTACTGTGGCCCTTTGGACTCTTACCTACAGCACGGACAGGGCGCGTGGGCTCCTAGCCGGGAGCGTATCTCATGTAGCTCTAGCAATATGCTGTGCTGTACCATGCCTCTAGGTGTACTTATTATAAAGCATATTTATTTATTTTTACTTGGTAAGGAACAACAAGATTGTTGCCGCCAAGCACCATGCGGGGTAACAGTTCCGTTCCCTCAGCCCAAGCCGCAGAGAATCAATACCACTGCCAAAGGACGGTGGAAGGCTGATGAATGCTCTGTCGATGCTAACAAATTCAATGGCGATCGTCGTAGAATAGAAAGCACTTACCATGAAACTGTAATGACTTCGCCTGTATGACGTCACTCCTCCTAACGGACGTGTGGCCAATCAATGTGGATGTACTGTACTGACATTATTTATGCGGTGTTGCGAACTGAAGAGAAAAAACTAAAATACAAACTGTGTAGATGAATGATGGCAGTAACAGGATCAGAAAGTACGGCTTGTCCTACCGAGTGGGAAGGACTTCTTACAATTTGTAGTAACATGCCTCTCTCTTCTTCAACATACTGGAGAGGATTCCGGCATTTGTGCCTGCGTGCACTTGCTGTAAGTCTACGAACCGTTCGCCGTATAATGCCCGATAATTGAAACGACCAGAGAGCGAAATGGTAAACTGGTGAAATATTCTTAAGTTAATTCTGCATAGGTCAGATAACCGAACGCTAACTGTCTGTATGCGAAATATCCAAAAGGCGAAATGTCCGTAGCTCCACTATTGGCCTGTATTTTGGAAGGCGTCGTTAACGAGAACTTTGCTCCTATCAGAAACTAATAGGACTGCTATGTTATTTTGTTTTTCATTCTGAATCGTTTGTACATTTGGCGAGTAGAATTTTGCTTCTGCAAGCCAGTAGGACTATGATGGCACTCATGTTGCGTGCCCTCTCGGTGCATTTGTTGACAAAACTTTAGCTCCTGCAAGGCAACAAGCCTATGGCGTCATTGATGTTATTGCCTGCTCAGCGTCCCCAGCATTGGTAGCAATAATTGACAAAACGAATCGATGCCGTTCGTAGGCGCACTCAACACTGAGTAAGAATTCTTGCGTGCAGCTCAGGAGGTCCTATGCGGCACAAGGGTAGGCATTGTCCCTATAAGCTCTAGGGAGCAGCAATTTTTTTCTAGGTACCTTTACGCTGTAAAAAGATGCACATTTTAGGCTGATCAGTTTTTAGCTCCATCGGTGGACAGTGAACAAAAGGAAGGAGAGAGGAAATTAAAGTGATACTTTGTTGGTTCACATTATGACAACTTACACAGACCTTGATCAACCATTCGGTACAGCTGCCGAAGGGGTGCAAAGAAAGGAAATAAACAAAGGGGTGGTGAGCCCAATTGTTACTTCCGCTAAGGAGGTTATGTTTTCGCCGTGTTTATCTGTCTGTTTGTTTGTCTGTCTGTCACCAAGATAACTCAAAAAGTTACGAACCGATTTAAACGAAATTTACATGGACTGTTAGGTATGTTAGGAGAAACAGATGAATAACTTTTGGTGAAGATATGTCCATCCGTTTGTTTTTTTGTCTACCTCATTTTTCTCAATACCATAACTCAAAAAGTTATGGATGAATTTTTATGGAATTAACATGAGTTGTTTGGTATATAACAAAAAGTAAATAATCAAATTTTGGTAATGATCCGTTTGTTCGCTTGTCATTGTTTTTAACTTTATGCTTGTTAGCACAATAACTCAAAAAATATTTAATGGATCTTTATGAAATTTATAGGGATTGTTAGTGATGTTAAATGACATAAATGATTAAATTTTGGTGCAGTTCGGTTTGTTCGTTAGTATGCTTGACTCACGTTTGTCATAGCGTTTGTTAGCAGTTTAACTCAAAAAGTTATAAGCGGATTTTCAAGAAAATTGCACAAGCTATTATTACTATTAGAAGGCACAAATGATTAAATTTTGGAGTTTGTACAAAGAAAATTATGGTTTCTGAACCAGTTTGAATTTTTTGCTGCCGTTGCCTCGCTTGGCGGAGGTATGCGCTCTCCGAGTGCTCTAGTTATTACTGTATTTGATAAACGGTAGGCACAAAACGACGTTCATTACTATCGTGCCAGTACAAGCTCATTTTTCTCATTTTCGTAAAAAAATGTTAAATTTTCTAAATATATTTTTAACCTAACTTAATGTATAGGTATTATCGGGTGCCAAGGTTACCGCATCGTATAAAAAGTATGCAAAGCGTATCACATGCGCTACAACGCAGCCACAGGTATGGTGCCATAAATCAAACAATCTCATACAAACCTCTGTCTTTGGAACGGCATTACTAAGTAACTAAGCACTGATATGAGCGATTATCTGTCAGAGAAATGTAATTAAAAATCCTTTTCTTGTATGCCCTTGTCTTCCACTGGCGGCTTTTCTTCCGGAGCCATTTTCTCGGGTAAGGTATATTCTGCGTATTGGTGCTCTTCACGAGCATGCCTAGGAACCGGTACGATGCCTTACAAGCCTGTATTCTCGTTCGTTTTTTCCATTCCATCATATGAAGAAGTTTGGAATGGTCTTGATGGCTCTGCCTTTACTGGTGCGGGTACTGGCAGCTTGAAGCAATCTGTAAACAGAGCTATTCTGTGGTCTCTGACCTTCTCTTTCTCTTTTTTCGCTTGCTTGACTAGTTGCGTGGGGGGTTTGTTAACCTTATAGAGCTTCCTCCGTTCCCACGTCGCCAGTCTAGTTTATTGCATCATAATAATAATGATGCAGGAACAATAAGAAATGCTAGGCCTACAGACAATTTCATAACTGTGGGCCAGGATTCTCCGTTTTCTTAAAGTCAAGGTGGCCACACTATGCAGTTACACAGACAACCTGATGTAAGGATGCGAGAGTGGGACGTCACTTATGCTACCGTATCTATGCTACCGCCTTTCAGCATAATATGTACAGATACACGATGCAGTGCCAACATCACGGTCCAGAGTGAGTCACTTTTTTTAAACAGATCTTGAAACACTTGATGCAAGTGGTTTTAGGATTCAAACAATGTGCTACTAAATACACAACGAGGCTAACTTGTTCCATTGAGGATTAAAAATGACTACTTTAATCACCATGCCACCGCATTCGTGGCCACAGCTGTACAGTTGTGTTACCCGAAATTTTACGGAGAACTCCAGCATCAGACTGACGTCTAAGTCGTGGATGAAGTCCTCATGCGTGCAGACTGTTCATACGCGAACGTAAATTGAACAAATTTTTACTGTTAATTTATATCATATGCATATCTATATGATACATATTAATAGCATTATGACACCAAATAAACCCTTTCTTGGCTGGTCAATCTGCTTTCGATTTCTGATTGTCAAGGAAATTCAGAGCTTTAAGAAATGCGTAAGATCAAATCTTGCATATGCCAATGCTGTAACTGTACATCGTGGGCTTTTCACTAAGTCTTTGCATAGGAATTTACCCGAGTTCACAAAGATACATAAAGATTTTAAGGTAAAAGTGTGCAAAATGTTTATAAACTGGTCTTTATCATAAAACTAGTGTTTTATTTTTCAAACCGAGGACGTTTATTGAACTCAATCTTTTATTCAAGTTTCTATGTTTTCGTTCCTTTTGCTTCATTTTTAATTAACTTCATCCTATTTTTATAGCCGTAGCTATTTGTTTTCATACACGTAATTCTCTGTACGACTTCCTGCTCTCTTTCTGAACTTGCAAAATGCATCATAAAAATCATTGATATTCGTGCTGGAAACTGGAGAAACGCGATGTTATGTTTATTTAAACAGCGGGAGTTTCTAGAATTGATCGATTCTGGGTCATTCCAGGACATTGACATTGCCCTTCGAGCCGTAACTAAGCAACGGCAGTCGAACGTGGAATGCATGAAAGTGAAGTCGGTCGGCGATGATTGATGGGCCCGTAATTTGTGCTTGCAGAGTGCGTGCGTGACTGTGCAGGCGATGCATGTTCAAGTTGCATTTATCGCTCAAACTGCGGTCCTGGAGACTTGATCTATAAGACAAACCTTGCCCTGGTAAATTCTGTCTACAGCTCTTCACCAACTATGAATCAGCTGGTGCGAGGGATGTGCCCATAAGGAGATAATAAATAGTTCTTTCTATTTATAATCAATAATTGTTATGGAGGAATTTGAGGGAGTGTAATCTGAATTGAATCCCCTCCCTGAAATATTTTCCACCAGCTACTGGAGATTATCAACAGTTGTTTGAGAAGGTTTTCAAAATAATTAAAAAGTTAACACTGGCGCCAGACAGTAATTACAAATATATATTTTACTAACCAATGATACTAGCTTTGAGCTTTTATACCACTGTACGCTTGTAACATAACTAAGATATTGCAACGTCAGAGGTGTCGTTGGTGGGAAGTCTGACAGGTGAGACAGCTGAATGTTGCTACACCCAATTTGCATCTGAAACGAGTATCGACCAGTTCACATGAGAGAGCAAGTTGTATTTACGTTCTCGGAAGTTCTTCCTGTGTGTATAATTCTTCTACTCATAATTTAGAAGTTGGTTATTACATATGCCGAACTTTCTGTTCGCCTCTAATGAAAATTGCTAGCTATGGAATTCGTGGAGAGAAAACTGTGAAGAGGGAAACTGTTTTGTTTACTAATTACCTCCGCTAAGGAGGTTATGTTTTCGTCTGCTTTATCTGTTTGTGTGTCTGTTATTCTGTCTGTCTGTCATCAAGATAACTCAATAAGTCATGGACCGATTTTGTCGATATTTACAGGGATTGTTAAGTACGTTAGGAAAAACAGATGATTAACTTTTAATGAAGATCTGTCCATCCGTTTGTTTGTCTGTCTTCTTATTTTTTTTTAAAGTGATGGACGGATTTTCATGAAATTTATATGAGTTGTTGCTTTATTACAGCAGAGTAAATGATCAAATTTTGTGATGATCTGTTTGTTCGTTCGTTTGTCGTTGTGTTTCATTTTATGTTTGTTAGCACAATAACAAAAAAAAAATCATGAATGGATCTTCATGAAATTTTCAGGAATGGTTAGTTATGTTAAAAGATATAATTGATTAAATTTTGTTGATGATTAGTAGGTCCGTTTGTATGTTTGACTATTGTTGGTTAAAATGTTTATTGACGCAATAACTCAAAAAATATGGATGGATCGTTATGAAATTTTCTGGAATTGTTAGTAATGTTAAAGACAAAATTGATTAAATTTTGGTGATGATCGGTTGGCCCGTTTAACTTACGTTTGTAAGAATGTTTGCTAGTAGCATAACTCAGAAAGTTTTGAACGGATCTCCATTACCGAAAGGTACATGTGATCAGATTTTGGTATTGATACAAAGAAAATCATGGTTTCAGAGCCGATTTGAATTGTTCTTACCGCTGCCTCGATTGGCGGAGGTATGCACTCTCAGTGTGCTCTAGTGTTTACTCTTTCTGTGCTACTTCCGTTTTATAATTGCTGTCATTAACTACAAATTTATGAAAGAGAGGTTAGGAATTCAAAGTTTTTTACAGAGGAGACGGCGGCATTAATTGCACTTTAGTAAGGTACGCAGCCCTAGAGTAGTATAATGAAACAGAGTTGTTTATATGCCTGAGAAATTGACCTTAACGGGCATTTTTTTTTTCTCAATCAAGACTTTTCCACGACCGAAACTTTAGCATTCCTGTAACGAAGAAGAGAAATTTTGTTTTTAAATCACCATTTTCCATCCTGGAATCGAAAATAAAGTGGGAAAAATGCGAGATTGGAGCACGTAGGTAATTCATATTTAGCAGAATAATTGGCGTTCGCGGAATATAATTGGGCTACCGGGAACAGCTATTCAGCAATTAACGCATTCTTACCAAAATTAAATCTAAATTAATTGTTCGGTCATGATCTCGGATCATTTTGGACTTTTTTTCCGATTTCAGGATCGAAAATGCTACAGAACTTGCAGAACTCAATTCCTTCCCTCGATTCAGGGGCGCTAAGCTTTCCTCTGCAGTATTGAATCGATAGCGAAATAAAACGTCCAGCTCTAAAAATAAAATTTGCCACATTTTGTGTAGTAATGTGTGAAGCACTGGACTAGTATGCTGATACAGAATTGTTTAAGTGTTCGGGAAGATAGTATTCGTACGAACTAACGTAGTGATGTAGTGTAGATAGTACAGAAGTACTACGGTAAAGCGAAGTAGTTTAGGATCAATTACCATAACCCAGGTAGCAAAAATTATTATATTAATGTTATAATGTAACATCAGATAATTTTATCCCCAGTGTTGAAATAATATTATTTTTCACATGATCATTTCTATGTTAGGATATTAAAACAATACTATTTAAGTATTGATAAAATATTATCTTGTAATAAGTGTCAAATTATGATTATTCTGTAATATCACAGTAATACTGAAATAATGTTCCATGGCATTTTAATTATATTATTTTACTGTTATGATGTCCATGTTATTTACCAATATTTAAATATTACTTAACAGACTATGGTAGACCTTAGAAAGACTGAGGGTGCAGCCGTCGCCGTGTGGTTCCGCTATGGCTTCAGCTGAGGGATCCTAACCATCCCTCAGCTGAAGCACCTAAGACAAGTTACCCTCTCAGACGTAACCTGTCCGAAGAAAACGTGGCAAGAGAGGTTTAAGCATAAACAAAGTTATATGCCAGTTTTGTCTCGGACCGTATGAGCAAAATCAGATTGGACTCCACCTTACACATCAAACAACGGATGATCAGATTCAAGATATTTACTTAATTTTATACATTACAGTATGTTTGCACATATACAGAAGTAAACTTCATGTGATACTAGTAAAATTACACATTCGAACATTTATCTCTCGTATATAGTGGACAACATCAGAAAATATACATAAGTTGGAAATACGAATTCAAGCGGTGACTCAACCAAGTTACAAGCATGCGCGGTGCCATAGCAGCCGCAGTACACATAGCAGACGCTTGGCCTATCGAGTGCCGATAGGGGTAGTACTGAGCGGCGTGAAGGCCGACTAATGTCTGATGGTGAGAGGGCACCTGGCGCGGCGGGACAATAGGATTTATTGTTATGTACTGATTAAGCAATAAGAATTAAGTGTAACGATACCAATTTCGGTCGGCTCTGTAGAATATAGGTCAAAATATTCAAACATATTTCTGATGACGTGCGCGTCCAGCTCAAATGCACTTTTGACACCCGTGGATCAAACCCACTTACAAAAACGACGGTTTGCGTGACGAAATTGACTACGGTTTTTCACCACTGTTCAGAAAAGCTGTTGGCGTTTCCGTGTTTATCAACCGAATTATATCATTCATGCGCCAAAACGCTTCTCTACGACTGCGCTATCCGACGCGCTAAATCAGTTGAACCTAGATATAACTTGGTGTATTTTTTTCCCACACTTAGAAAAGCTGTTCGAGTGGGCGTGTTAATCAACCGATTTTCGTCATATTCAGTTGGTGACTGCCCAGTCCATGAATAGTGTAGTCTGTGGTAGGACCCTAACAGTTATACCCAGTAAACATGGTAATTTGAATTAAATAAATAACTAGAGCACTCTGAGAGTGCATACCTCCGCCAAATAAGGCAACGGTAACAAAAAATTCAAATTGGCTCTGAAACCATAATTTTCTTTGTATCAACTCCAAAATTTAATCATTTGAGCCTTTTCATGGTATTAATAGTTCCTATAATTTTTTTAAGATCCGTTTTAAACTTTTTGAGCAATGCTGCTAACAGTGTGACAAACATGAGTCAAACATACAAACGAACCAACCGATCTGCACCAAAATTTAATCATTAATGTCTTTTAGCATTACTAAAAACTCCTGTAAGTTCATGAAGATCCATTCAAACCTTTGTGAGTTATTGCGCTAACAAACATAAAACCAAACACAGCGCCAAATACACGAACAAACAAACAAACAAACAAACAGAATTTGGTCATTTACTCTTCGTAATATAACTAACAACTCATGTAAATTTCATAAAAAATCCGTCCAGAACCTTTTGAGATATGACATTGAGAAAAGCGAGGCGAACAAACAAACAATAAAAAAAAAACGGATGAACGGATCTTCACGAAAAGCAAATCATCTTTTCCTCCTAACAAACCTAACAGTCCCTGTAAATTTCGTCAAAATCTGTCCGTAACTTTCTTCAGTTATCTTGGTGACGACAGCCAGAAGGACAGAATAACAGNAAACAAACAATAAAAAAAAAAAACGGATGAACGGATCTTCACGAAAAGCAAATCATCTTTTCCTCCTAACAAACCTAACAGTCCCTGTAAATTTCGTCAAAATCTGTCCGTAACTTTCTTCAGTTATCTTGGTGACAGCCAGAAGGACAGAATAACAGGAAAACAGACTGACCGACAAACCCGATGAAAACATAACCTCCTTGGCGGAGGTAAGTATTACACACGTTTTGTCTGTCTCCTTGTCTGATATTCATTCTGTTTATCTATTTTTCTTTCTGTCTGACATCAAGGTATTTGCGGTGGACAGCATCGCTAAATAGTAGAATTGTGGTTTAATTGCCAAAAAACAGTGAAGAGAAATGTTAAAGAAGAATATTTTGTTTGTTAGTCTGAAACATCATTTTAGTATTTTTTAATATTTTTTAATGTTGAAGAAGTATATTTTACTAGTTAGTCTAAGACTTCATTTTAATATTTGGAATAACGTTAAATTAAAATTTTTTCCAACAATAACTCAATGTTAGGAGATAATATTGATGAGGAACATTATTATAATGTAATCTAATACTAAGAATGACCGTCGTGTGTTTATATATAATATATAAATATATATACATTTATGTATTATTTATATGTTCGGTGTCACGCTCTTAACGAAATAGATAGGCAAAAATTAGCTCTGGGCTTCCCGGCTAAAAGACTGTGCTGATTCTACCAAACTTCATAGGAAACTGATAGGTTGAAAATATTCCAGGTTGCTGATGATGGCATGCGAACAGAATAGGATATCTGAATCCGGTCTTTCTTTGATAAATTTGAAGTCCACTCGATGCAGATGCACACAGCTTCTCTAAACAATCACTTCCATCGTGATGTGTACTCTCATCTGAGGTCTTCTCCATCCAAACTTCAGCCGCCTTTAGTTAACACTGATCGTCTTAATTTGATTGCATAATTATCGAGGCCAATGGTAAGATATTGAATCTTCAGCGGTCAGCACGTGCGTAAAAACCACGATGATTTCTTGGCAGCCAATGGTTTTCTCCATTTTGGATTCTTCTTACAACAGAACAAGTTTTCTCCGAGTCCGAGCTATATGCCACCCTCGAGTATCTTGGATACAGACCAATATATTTGTTAGAAGCAACATCGACTGTGGGCAAAGAATATTGCTAACCGTTAGTAACAATAAAAGCCGTTCTTGCTCTTCCAGCCTCTCTTGCCGTTCCCGAGGAGCCTGATATTCATTACGGTACTTTACTCTACATCGAAATTATAGTTTCTTTTGGTTTACGATGTACACATTTTGTAGCAAAACAGCGAAGCGTAGAGAAATTAATTTTTCCGGTACAGTAGACGTAGTAATTATTCATTCCAACTTCTTGGACGCGAAAATTTTGTTATGCTGAAGCTATCTCACTGTGTATTCTGGATACTCAGCGGAAATGAAATTCAGTGATGTTTCAGCGCTTGCTAATGGAGTTTTCTTTTTTTTTCATGTTATGTAAGAGAGGGAAGGAGTGTGCTGAAGAGGAATTGAAGTGTACTGCTCAGTAGAAAGCACGTATCTCTTACGCTAATTCGAGTTGGCCGTCGTAGCATTTTCCTCTATATGTATTTTAGTAAGGAAAGTACATTCTATGAAGCAATGTAATCACAAATTTCTTGTGATGAAGAAGAAGCAAGTCAAAAACGAGAAAATTCCGCACCAGCCTATATTAAGCAAATTTATGTATCTATTGTTGCGTGAATTTTTTCACGCACGGGTCCACTAGTCAAAGTATAAGAATTGAGCACAACAAAGAAATATTACGTTGTAATCTCAAAATAACATGATAATAACATACCAGAAATAAATAACATTCCAACGTTATAACAATATTAATATAATGTTTAAGTGTTATCAGGGAACGCTATTACTGAAAAAAAAAAATTTAAAAGCCTGGTTCCCATGGTGGACTGTCCTGCGCCCAAATTTAGTTTTGAAATAATACACACTATTTTACTCCGTTAAGGCAGGCTTACACGATAGCAAAAATTGAGACAACCAATGAGAACACGGAGAAATATTCTCTTCACAGTTCTGATGCCCTGTTCACACGAGAGTGTCGTCTGTTGGTTGAGTGGCCGTTAGGACTGTTTAAAATTTGAAAGAGCGTCTTTATCATGGGCATAATTTCCATAGTAAAGCAAAAAATAAATGCAATGATCTGCATTCACGTCACAACTAATACTATTACTGGAAGTTTACAATGAAATACCTTACAATTAATAATAAGCTACTGTAACTCAAGGAGTAAATTCTACAGGACTGCGATTCTGCTGATAATTTGTTTACGTAATTTCGGCAACTGATCGAGGGCCAATCATGGTGAAAAATAGAGCTTCATTCATTCATAAAATTCAAAGAAACTACTCGTGTATCAGTAGCATTTTGATGAGTATTTGATGGTGAGAACCCTCCAACTCGTTCAGTTGGCAGTCGTGTGAACGCCCCTTTGATTGTAAGCACGGTGTTAAAGTGCGGTGCGTCTGAAGCCAATACGAGGAACTCCTGACTAAAAAAGCCCGGCCCGAAATAGGGCTTCCTGGAACTGCCGTGACTGGAATGCCGGCTGTGCGGTGACTATTTTATGCGTTGAGTTCTAACTTGCGTCACTGCCAGCCACTATGATTATATAGGGCGGGTGAAAACAAGCTTATAGACCAATATACATACGTAGATGCACCATTGCAGTTACAGGATGTTGTTCTTGAAAATGTTAATTAGTTGCTGTTAGCATCACGCTTAGGTTGTTATGTTTCTCGGGTTCTTCATTGCTCCTTTTGCATACCTTCAGAGAAGAGCTCTTGTAGCAATCTATCAGTTTTAGTAAGACAAAATGAACTTTTTCCTTCCAGTGTTGTTCTTACATAAAGGATATGTTTCATTCACGCAACACAGGAAAGAAAAACGGCATAATTAAAAGTTTTCTAGTGGGGTAGATTTAAAACACATAAATATTGACCGTTGAAAAATAAAAACAATTAGAAAAATAAGAAGAAACAGAATGAAAAGCTAACGGTTAAGTCAACTTTGACCGCACCCTCAACTGGGAAACAAACATACACTGGTTTCTGCTGCGGAAATAGGTCCACTGGCCCCAGAGGACTAAGTGCGGCTGCAGTCAACCACGGGTCAGCAAGAACTATGGCGCGAATTTGACGGAAGATCCACATGACCAGCGACCAACACCCCTTCATCTCTGAGGGAAGCAAGTTCCACTACAGCGCAGTACATGTACACAACTGCCGAGTCAGCATACCCAGACCAGCAAAAAGCTCACGTGCCTGGGTTGGCATCGAACCAGCGAGTCAAGGATTGTGAGCTGCGGACGTAAGCAGTCTGCTACAGTGGAAAAAAGTAGAAATGAGATAGATCTGACTTGCAAAAAAATTAGAACAAAATGTCCCTATCAAGATAGAAATTTAATAGACGTTTGTGATTATTATGACTGTTGTCATACTGTGATAGCAGACATCAACGCTTACATTTAGATTAGATAGGCGGCAGTAGACGAACCAACAGGCCCATTCTGAAAGATACACCGACACAGATCCAGGCGCTCTATGAGCTATTGCCATTATGTTAGAAGGAAATCTAGGACACAGGAAGAAAGAAAAAAATGGATGGGGGGGGGGATCTCAGTCGAAGAGACGATCATGCAAGCACGTGAGCATGATAAATAGCCGCTAATATGCGAAGCTAAGAGACGCCTATTTCTGTAGTCGGAGGGGAAAAGGGAAAAAGGATTAAGGTGGCTTTGGAAGCTATGTCCGTTAAGAGTTTGCGACTCCTGGAGGATTAGTTCTTAACTGTGCAGGATGTCTCTCCCAATGTTTGTCATGACGATTTTTAACCGTGTTGACTGTTGGCACACCGACAACGTCGGAAAGGAGTCTATTTCAAATGTTCACTATGAAGTACAGAAAGAACTGCTGACTTAAGGTCGTTCTTTGAGCTAGATGCTTGAGTTTTTGTCCGTTGTTTCGCAGGCGATCTTTAAAGTCTATTTCAAAAAGTTCCTTGGTAGGTACGTCATTGAAGCCATTCAAATACTTAAATGTTTCGATTAGTTGCCCTCTGAGTTGTCTTTGCTCGAGAGAGATCAGGCCTACTTCTTTTAGGTGACATTCGTATGGCTTGTTTCGTATGTGAGGTATCATTTTCGCTGCTCTGCGTTGGATTCTTTCCACATTAGTGATATCTTTACAGACATGTTACGACCAGAATTGTACAGCAAATTCTAAGTACTGCAGCACTAACGCCTTGTACAAAAGAATGATGATGTCCTTAGATTTGTATTAGAAATTCCTGGTGATGAATCCCAGTACTCTACTTGCCATTTTCACATTCTTGTCAACTTGCTGACTGTACTGTAGTTTGTTAGTAATAGTTATTCCAAGTCACGTTGTTGGGCGACAGCAGCCAATTCTGTCCCGTTCATTTTCAATTGGGTTGAAGGATCCTCCAACCCTGCGTGCATTACCGAACATTTGTCGACATTAAAGCTCATCTGCCACGTAGTGCTCCAATCCATGAGGAGGTCAAGGTCTTGTTGGAGCTCATCTCTTCCAGTAGCGGGATGACATAGTTTAGTATCATCCGCAAATTTACTGATTTTACTACGGATGTTAAGATCGAAATCGTTGATGTAAATTATGAACAGAAGTGGGCCAAGTACGCAACCTTGTGGAACCCCTGATGATACCTGCGTCCACTCGCTTGTCTCGCCTTCAAATTTCAGTCGCTGCTGCCGACCCGTAAGCAATCCCTTGATCCAACGTGAATAATCTCATTGGGCTTCCATTAGCCGTTGGGGTTTCTAATTGTTTAATTAGCCGTTGATGGGGGACTTTGTCGGAAGCCTTCTTGGAAGTTTATATACACGAGGTTCACACCCTTTTCTTCATCTTTAATTTCGGTAACTTTCGAAACTTTCGGTAACTTTCAGTAACTTCACCTTGATGTGTGGATTCGTTTGAATTTCTTCACGTATTAGGTTATTTTTTCTGCTTTCAATACTGCTAGGGTATGTTTCAATAATTCCTGATTGTTTCCGAAGAGAATAATTAAGATTCTATAAATTTATATATGTACTCTCATAGGTTCTGTGTAAAAAATCATTTAGTCTCCAGAGTGCATAGTCGATACACCAATGCAGTACAAATCGCTGAAAATGTTGAGAAATCTGTTGATGCTTTTGCAATGCCATTGATTCAGCTTCCGTATTATATATGTATTCATATACAAATTAATACTGCTAAATGTAAAGTCATCTTGACCGCATAACTCAACTAAATACCGTATCTACATGCACTATTTCGTGCTACAAGTGGGTGCCCGCTTGGCTCCAAAGCAGTGCACGGACTGCAGAGTATGAGAGCTATGGCCTCAAAGACGGAAGGCCCATGCAAAATGTCAGTTTGTCAACGGTGAAACGGGTCGAAAACCGCCTTAAGAATAATGAAAGCCTCAAAGATCGACCACATTCAGGCAGACCACAAGTTATTCAACGGAAGAATGTTCGAAGAGCCTTTGGAAATGATTCGAAACTCAAAATGACTGAATTTTCGAAGGAGAAGATTTCTGTGTCAACCGTGTCAAGAGCTGTAAAGAGTGAAGGTGGAAAGAGCTTAAAGCCTCAGAAAAGACTGCTGCTAACTGCAGACATGGTTAAAAAGCGCCAAGAGCGATGTTCCCGCCTTCTTAACGACTTGAAAAGTCATGGAAATCGAGTCATCATTTTCTCAGGCGAGAAGACCTTCACCGTGGATCCTGTCTTCAACAAACAGAACGATTGAGTTGTGAGCTTTGGCCAAGACATCTCTGATGTTCGTTATATCTCCACAACAATGCATTCGGCCTCTGTGATGATGCTTTGCGTTGTGGCCTCCAATGGAAAGAAGATGCCTCCCGCGTTCTTCAAGGGCGGTTACATGTTGACAGTGGCTGAATACAGAGATATCATGGCCGCAAAAGTTCTTCCTTGGATCAGAAAAATCGTCAAAGATGGATATTACGTGTTTCAGCAACATGGTTCACCAGCGCACACGTCGGGAACCGTCCAAAACTGGATGAGCCAATGCATGACTTTCTGGCCTAAAGACTTCTGGCTCCCATAGTCGCCTGATCTCAATCCTCTGGACTACAGCGTGTGTCCGCATAGTGAGAGAAAAGCATGCAAATATCGCTACAACAACAATGAGGAGCTGAAAGTCTCTGTGAACCGTACTTGGGCCCAGATGAGGAAGGACTAATGTGTAATGTGTGTGAGGTCTTCAGACCATGATTAGGGCGTGTCATTGCTGCCAATGGATGTCCTATTGAATAGCAATGTTGTTTAGATCATAATAAACTAACACATTACAAATCTTGTTTTATTTCTTTATAAACAAAGCCTTTACGAATGTCGGATGGCAAATTATTAAAACAGGTCAGGACTTTTTCAGAGCCCGGTAATTATCAATTCCCTTCGTTATATTATGAATAAACCCTCTACGTTACATAATTGCAAACCTATTTCTTTATAACATTTATAAGTCACATCCGTTGACATAACTACGGTATCGACGCCCTTCATGATAATATTTATATATTCCCTCATTATAATATTTCTAATGCCCTTTCGTCATTATATACATCAGCTCTTATTTGTGATAATACTGTATTTCTAAACCCTCTACTTTACACTATTTTGTAAATCCCTTCGCTATAATATTTTCTGCTTGGAAAGGCAGAGCATTCGGATCACACTGGAATATCGACAAAAGGTAGGGAGGTCAATGAGTGCTGTTGTCGGGAGCTCTTTGTTGCTCTGCGATAAGAACTTGTCGGTTGCTAGCCGCGTCTGCAGGCAAGTCGATCAACTTCTCGTTCAGTCGTAGATATTATGGCTTTGGACATCAGCTACGGCCTGCTCGTTTTTGATGTCAATGGCATTTTGAATTCCAGCAAGTAGTACCAATCCACATTCAAGAATTTTAATTACCGAGAATTAAAGGCGGTCTGAATTTCAGTAAGCGCATCGATCTACACATTATTACCTCCGCCAAGGAGGTTATGTTTTTGTCGGGTTTGTCTGTCTGTTTGTTAGACTGTTTGTCTGTTGTTCTGTCGTTCTGTCTGTCTGTCATCAAGATAACTCCAAAAGTTATGGACGGATCTTGACGAAATTTACAGGGATTGTTAGGCATCTTAGGAGAAACAGATGGTTAACTTTTGGTGAAGATTCGTCCATCCATTTGTTTGTTTGTTTGACGGCCTTATTCTTCTTAATACCATAACTCAAAACTTGAATGAAATTTACATGAGTTGTTAAATATATGACAAAGAGTAAATGACCAAATTTCTGTGATGATCTGCCTGTTCGTTTATATGTTTGTCGCTGTGTTTGATTTTATGCTTGTTTGCGCAATAACTCAAAAAGTTTTGAATGGATATTTATGAAACTCACAGGAGTTGTTGGTAATGTTAAGAGACATGAATGATTAAATTTTGGTGCAGATCGGTTGGTTCGTTTGTATGTTTGAGTTGTGTATATCATAATATTTGTTACGCAATAACTCAAATTGTTTTGAGTGGATCTTTATGAAATTTACAGGAGTTGTTAGTAATGTGGAAAGACATATATGTAAAAAAATCTGGTGCAGATCGGTTAGTTCGTTTGAATGTTTGACTTATGCTTGTCATAATGTTTGTTGAGCAATACTCAAAAGTTTTGAACGGATCTTTATGAAATTTACAAGAGTTGTTAGTTATGTTAAAAGACAAAAATTTTTAAATTTTGGTGCAGATCCAGTGTTTCAGTTGTATGTTTCACTTTCGTTTGTCATAATATTTGTTAGCAGCATGACTCACAAAGTTATAAACGGATCTTGAAAAGTGCAAAAATTGTTAATACTACGAAAAGGCACAAATGATTAGATATTGGATTTGATAAAAAAATCATGGTTTCAAAAACAATATGTATTTTTTGTTTCCGCTGAAAAATAGTACTGTCGTACTTTGAATATAGAGAGCATGCACTCTCAGAGTGCTCTAATTCAGTCCATGAGAATAACTCATTAAATTTCAGCTACACGTCAGTCGGTGAGAAAAGGGTTTGGAATTCCAGCAACACATGATTCAGTCGGTGAGAAAAGGGCTTTGAATTCCAGCAACACGTGATTCAGTCAGTGAGAATAATGCTTTGAATTTCAGTAAGAGCATCGATCTGTTCGTCATTGAGTCGCTAATAACTAAACTTAGAACTTCATTCAGCGCGGACGGCTGATACGCAGTGCTGCTGATATCAATCGTTCGTTAAGCTTTACTCAGGTCGCTAACACGCACGTCACGCAAGTGATAACAACATCGCTTCTATGAAGTATACGAGTGTTGCAATGACCTTGAAGCAACACATGATTCAGTCAGTGAGAATAGGGTTTTGAATTTCAATGACAAACTCCCTGTTATGCAATGAAAATGTAGTCATTTAAAGCATAGACCACATATTCTAAGATATCCCTTTAACTTTTTATTGCTCATGAGGACAGTTTATAGTCAGGTTTCAACTAGTGCTGCTCGCATGAAACTGAAGTATTAACTGGAATTTGAAAATATCGACACAACATAAAAATTATATCACAGATTAATAGTGCCACTCGCACCTGGAAGTATGCAGGAAGGCAGTTGGGTTTGATTCCTCGAACCACCTACTGTGTTTATTTACTGTGCATTATATATGTACATTAATGTTACATGTTCAGACTGGATTCATATATTCCTATTGTCTATCAAAAATACGTTGCATACACTTTAAATAAAACCTAGATATATCGATGTATCTTAACATAGCATAATACATCTTAACAAAGATAAATTGAAATACTCATGGAAACTCACAAGCCGCACCATGGCGCAACATCACGCGACAACGCTCTGACTTGCACTGATCCGTTAGCACAGAAAATAATAGACCCTGTCCCAGCTCGAGGTGTTCGGACGCAAACACTTCACCGTCGCCAATGCGGCCTTGCTTTCTCTGCGCTACAGCGGCCTGTAACGACAACTCTCTGCTATCTGAACTACGATAACACGAGACAGCTCTCGAGGTAGAAACTTCTTTCCTCGAAATTAGGTTGAGACATGTCTCCGGTTAGTGCAGTAGTGTCTTAACCCTAATCCGACCGACCTAAGCCAGCTGTCTCATAGGCGTCACTCCTAATTAGATGCAAGGCTGCACAAGGGCTTGAATTCAGTGCTTGCTTAATAGTATGCAACTACAAGTACATAGTATTTTTCTGAGGAATAGTTTAAGTATGTTTTAAAGTCAATCAACTTATTGTTATTAATAGAGCATTAATTCAAATGTTAAGAAAATAAGTTGACACGGGCCGCACGGGGTCAAGTACACTAGGTTCTGTAAAGTCAGCAGGTGCATGCACTCGGTAAGCGAATGTGTGAACAGAAGGCATACATATATACAAGTGATGTACATACAACAAAGCTTTTAAGATTCAGTGTTAACAATGAGCACACACGGAGAAAGGAAGGTTGGACTTCCATAAAAGAGACCACGCACGTAACACAGTAATTAAACTTTTCGATGAAGAGTGCGTGGACTAAAATAATATCACAGAGTAAAGTGCTCTAGATCACCGGTCCACATTCCTATAGTTTGCTGAACTCCTGTTCCCATCTCCCTCCATTAATACCATCTTGCGCGACTGATATCGTGGCTACACTGTGCAATCGTACGCTGTGCAATCGTACGATCGTAAGTTGGGCGTCCGGTTGTTTCAGTGTGATCTCGGCAGGAACTGTTCTCGGCAAAGGGTAATGTATATAGACTTGAAGTGGAATTTGAACCATGGATTCCAGTTAATGGCGAATACTGTAAGACGAGCTACAGGGGCCTACATTGCGGCTACTGACATTGCGCTATATACCGTAAAATAACATAGTTAATAGAAAGTCAACGGCAAACTAAAATTTAACGTTTCGCGATTTCTGATCTCCCATCATCAGATATAAAGTTAAATGAAGTTGAAGGAATTTGAAACCACTAATTTTATTTCAATTGAGCAAGGTCTGGGCTGATGCTATCAGGGGGAGAGCTAAAAGGCTAATGAGCGTAGTGCGATTTGGGGGGGGGGATCCCTATATAAGGGTCGGGCGATATGTGATGCGGCGAGAAACGAATATATACAGTCGGAGCCAAAGCCCGCATTGACCAACATGTAGGTGTATCCAGCGGAACCTGTTTACGACTTGCAAAACCTTCACATTCAGCTCCCCGCCTGCATGCTGAGAGAAACGACCATCCCACCAGCAAAAATGACTTCTCAATCATTGGTTCTTCTAATCCAATCGAACTCACAACATTAGAATCCCTTTATATCCATAGAACAAGACCTAGCCTCAACATTATGACCACAGTTGTACCTCTTCACACTATCCACTACAAACTAGCTCCACATCTGCCGACTGTACAGGAGCTGATATCCGGCCCCTTCTCGCAGCTCTGTTCATTCGCTTTTTAGACTATAGCCCACGACTGATATTTTCCTCCGACTGTATGTACATGTTCTTTTCTCTCCGCATCACATATCGCCCGACCATTATATAGGGACCTCCCCCCAAATCGCACTACGCTCATTAGCCTTTCAGCTCTCCCCTTGAAGCATCAGCCCAGACCTTGCTCAATTGAAATAAAGTTAGTTCTTTTAAATTCCTTCAACTTCTTTCAACTTTATTATTATTATTAAATCACACCAGACTGGCGACGTAGGAACGGAGAAACTCCATGAGATTAACAAACTCCCACGCAACCAGCCCAGCGGGTGGAGAAAACAAAAGAATGAAAAAAAAAGAAGATCCGAGATCACAGAATAGCTCTGTGTACAGATCGTTTAAAGCTGCCAATACCAGCACCAGCAAAGACAGAGCCATCGAGACCATTCCAAACTTCCACACACGATGAAAAAAAAACAAACGGGAATACTGGCCCGTACGGCATCGTAACGGTTCCAATGCAAACTCATGAAGAGCACCAGTCCGCCGAGTATACCTCACCCGAACAAATGGATCCGGAAGAAACTCAGACAGCAGATGAGTGGGGCAGTTATAGATTTTATACATAAGGAAGATTTTATTGAAAGTCTTCTGGGCTTTTTATTTATTTAACCCAAGCTTTCTAGCTATTAAGCATAGCCCGTCTTCAGGGGAACCAAGGAGCTTTAATATTAAATCTCCTTGAGGGGAACAGACCCCACCAACTCTGCGACGATGCGCCAGATCACAAGGCACAACACCACCCAGCATGAACGCACATCGACGAACCACTTTGTCAAGCAAATACAGGTGGCAGTCGAGAGCAGAACCCCAGACTACAGAGCAGTATTCCAGAAGAGGGAGGACAAAAGCAATTAAAGCAGCGACGTGTCAATTCTACCGAGCCAAAAACCCTCCAAGCACACCTCATAAGACCAATTTTCTGCGATGCACGTGAGGCAACCGAACGAACGTGAGGCTCAAACGTCAACTTTGGATCAAATTTGACACCCAAGAGTACCAAGTCATCAACCACAGGAAGTGATACACCATCCAGCATGAGTGCAGGTAAAGGAGGTCCCACTGTACGCAACCTGGACACGACCATAGTCTTAGTCTTGCCCGCATTTAGCCTCATCCCCCACTTAGAACACCAAGAATCAATAATTTCCAAATCATGCTGAATAGATTCTGAAACCTCTAATCTATCACTAGGCTTATCACAAACAGCCAGCAAAGTAACATCATCGGCGTAACCAACAAGTATATTATCAACAAGATGAAACAGATCCGCTGTATATACAATGAACAACAAAGGGCCCAGAACACTACCCTGTGGGACACCCGAAACCAAATCCAAAAACTCACTCCTCTTTCCATCAACAACTACACATTGACGTCTGTCAGATAAGAATTGACTAATTACCGCGAGAACTGAACCACCAATACCCATTAATCTCAGCTTATGGAGCAGCCCAAGGTGATTCACGCGATCAAAAGCAGCACTAAAGTCAAGCTGTACCAACCTTGTCTCATGACCCCCATCAAGAGCCAACTGCAACACATGAGCAATGTGTAGCAGAGCATCACAGGTTCCCAAGCCCTTACGAAAACCATACTGCGTTGGGGGAAGGACACCCTGCTTTTCGAGAAAGCAACCCAATCTCGACGCAACCAACCTCTCATACACTTTCGACAAAACAGGTGTGATCGAGATGGGTCTATAATCAGAGGTATGGGTTGAAACGGAGCCCTTCGGAACAGGCGTCACATGGGCAACACGCCAGCACTCCGGAAAAGAGCCCAGCCGCAACATTCGACGGAAAACGGAAGCAAGCGGGGCTGATGATGGGAGATCAAAAATCCCGAAACGTTAAATTTACGTTTTCCGTCGATTTTCTATTCATCATTTGTAATTTGCCTTGGAAAAGTATTTGCAAAATATCATCATTAGCCATCTTCTCATTTAGAAAAAAAAAAATACAAAGAATATTGGTAAAGAACTGCGCTCCATCCTCACCTTAGCAGCTACTATCAGCCGCCGTTAAAACGCATCGTTATAGCGTTGATTCAATAATGGATCGTGTAAAATAATTAGATGCAGCATCGTGCACAGTGTTGAAAACTGCCTAAATATTTCTCTATGCGGTTTAGTTTGGTTTCTTTGTTCCCAGAAAAATGCTGGCGACGAAGCCCGGCACGTCGCTGGTATCGCAAGACGAAGCTGTGACGTCATCAGACATCGTCGTGGTGGCGGTAGGCTTCGATCACTACAAAAAATTACCAACAGCTGCACTGAAGGGAAAAATACTCATCGATGTGGCCAATAGAACGGCGCCCAGACCTGAAGGGTAAGAGCCTGAGTGACCGATATAGAATAATTCCTCTATAACAGTAACTCATAGTTAAGTGGTTGCTTTTCTACTTATGTGGGTTGATATTTCCGTTCCGATGTGATCAAATCAAATACCTGGAACTAAAAATTTTGGGAATAAATCGAAACCTGTGTATAACAAGTCCGGCCTTGAACGGAGACTTCCTGTGCTAGATTCTGGGTCATTTTAAAGTTTTCGTGGCGTCGTTTGGCGGAGGTCAGCTCTCTTGGAGTGCTTCTATGTAGAGTAATGAAAGGAACTACCGTAATAATTTAATATACGGCAGGTCACCCAGCATGGCAGAATCACTACAAGAGCTCGTGCCCGACGCTGCTGTCGTCAAAGCGTTCAATGTTTTGTCTGCGTACGCACTTGAGAACGGAACCGTGCAGACAGCCAAGCAAGTAAGAACGGTATCATGGGGGTATACCTAAATGTAGTCATTTAAATAGGTAGGCATTACGGCATAAGTAAGACACCCTGCACAAAATTGCTTTCATTCCACAATGAGCCAGAAATAACTCTTTCATCTTATACTTAGTTTCCTTTCACGAAAGTTGTGGTTAATACAAATATATATATGTAACATATCACCGATTATTAGTCCCACCGGCACCTGAAAATTACACTTATACAACTTTTTGAGCTAGATACTGTAAATACATTAGGTGGTTCATGTGATCGAACCCGGGAGTTTGCATAGCTATAACGCAAGTTTGTAATTGGCGATTTAAATAGTTGCTGCAGCGTGACCCGTTGCAATACGAGGCTTGTGGCTTGCGACGCTTACCGCTTTTTATAGAAGCTTACAGCCTTTAAAAAATAATTATTACCCAACATGTCACAGATTTTTTAATCCCATCCGCACACGAAATTATCCAGGAAGACAGCTCACAGATTTTCATTTCTGCGAATCTGACATTAGCGCCTCTATTTGATGGAGAAAAATTCGGCTCTCGCAAGCTCATTGCTGCAATGGCAGAGCAACTCTACAGGAATGAGGGGTATTTTGCAACCAGCAAGCAATAGCAACAAAAAGCCTATTTGTAAAATTATTAGCGCCATTTTTGACGGCTTGGCACCCAAGAAGTACAATATTAGACACTACTTCGAAGAAAAATAAAAAAATTGATCTCAATAAAATATATTCTAAACTTTCAGGTGCCAGTAGCATCAAATTTCAAAGAGGCCAAAGAGCGAGTGCTGGAGATCGTGCGCAGTCTTGGGTACTCCGCTGTGGACTTTGGAGATCTTTCCAGAGCTCGGGAAATCGAAGACATTCCCGTGCAGCTGCTGCCCAAGTGGCGCTACCCCGCGCTGTGTGTCGGCATCCTGTGGATATTACACTTCATTGTTCTAGTTCTTAAGTGAGTCATGTCAATTGGCCATTTTATCAGCGGTATGTAGTGGAAGGCGTGTACCTATTTCTATGTGTACAGAGTGCCTCATACATTTCCATACATCTGGTTTAAACATTCTAATATTTTTCCATTTTACATACGCCAGAAGATACTTTTCATGAATAGTAATGAACTGATATGCAGAGAAAGAAAACGCAGTAATCGCTTAGAAACTCCTCACTTTGTGCGACATCTAGCATTTAATAGCAGCAGATGCTATCATTAAAAAAAACTGACGGTGGAAAAATATCACTTCAGTGGAATCCGTGTTCCCATGGCTACTCTTTTGTGAGGTTCTGTTGTCAGGAATATCTTTCCTTTTTCCTCCGTCGTTTTTTCCTCAATTTAAGGTAAGCGATCGCAGTGCGGAGTACGACCTAGGAAAACTCGTCTTTTATTGAATCAACTTCCTATACAAAGAACGATGTAAGCAAATTGAAAAGAGAGAAAATTTTAAGAGCCCTGAGAGTGAAACTGCAGGATAATGTCACTTTTGAAGATGACATGGCTAGAGTTGTAACGAAAAGTAACAGATGAGCGGATAGGTACTTCAAACTTTCCCTTCACAAGAGGCGATGCCCACCTTATGGAAACAACTGGTACATGCCTAAGATGGAATATTGTTCACCTCTGAGGATACCGAGGAAACGAAAACACCCAAAGAGCCTCTAGAGTTACCAGAGAACGTTCACGACTAAAATTAAAGGCATGCAACAATTAAGTTATCACTCAAGACTTGCTCACCTTCAAATGTACCAAGATCAACGGAGATTCAATCTCTTCACAATCAGATACGTTTGAAAAATTCTAGAGGGAATTATTATGAAGGGAAATGATTGGATTGTTACCAGATACGGTACTCAGACCGTACTCGTCGCACTTGTGAAGTACAAGTCCCGGTTAGTTACGACTACATTTTTAATAGTTTTACCGTTCGCTGTGTGTGGTTATTCAGCAAAAGGCCCCGTCATATTCGACACGCCACCAGCTTTGAAGCTGTAAACTTAAAAAAACTCACTGGGCCCATACTTACTAAGATTGCCGGACCCATTTCTTGTAAGCTGTTACGTGCAATATGGAGCTAACTCGCTAGTAGTCCCGGCTGGTGATGGAACGCAGCTTCACCTCTGTGGAAGATGGGTGGCTTGCGTAACGTCACCTAGACCTCGTTCGAAGACCCTTTAAGGCATCCAAAGTAGACAGTGCAATTTAGCATCTCTACTACGTAGGTAGCACTTACACGTAGTGTGCATGCTAAAGTCATTTTCTATGCTAATATTTCAAAAATTTGCCTGCAACGCTATCTTTTGCTACAGAATGGAACAAACAGACTAAAAGTTAACAAAGAACCTGCTTGATACTGCAAAGTTGAACTTTTTTATTTATTTAGTTATAGGTATGTATGATTTTTTCTTAGAATATCTCATTACTTAAATACTGAAACAATTAGCGAAAGAAATAAACACACTTTCAACTTTAATTCCTGATAAAATAACTAACACTAATGATACGCGTAATATTGCAAGCGTAGATATTTAAGATTTTCATTTGTAACGTTCACATTCCGGTCGGTAAAATTAGGTCTTTCAGCGTCACTTGGTTCATTCATTGCTAAGATTGGCATTATAATGTATTAGTTTGGCTTGCAAAAGAACAGTGCGCTCGCAAATGCATGGGCGTAGTACGGGTGCACTGAATGAGAAGTCCAGGCGTAATGAACATTAAAGAGAAGAACGAGACACGAAGAACGTTAAAAAAAGCGGCAGCTGTGCAGTGTTGCCAAATTACATGTTAAAATACTGACTGGTAAAATCTTGTATCTCGCGAAAAAGTGAACACACATTACAGGAATTACCCTAAAATCAGTTCTTTGCTGGTACTCCTGATACTATGGATATTTTACGTATTTATTTTTTATTGTATCAGGATCTTTCTCTTTATTGAAGTGCCGTTCCGTTCTACAGTATTACCATCAACACAACTGTATATTCTTACTTCAGCTTCTTCTTAGCCGATGATACTGAGAACGCTCGTCAGATTTAGAGCTTCAAAATTTATAATGTGAAAAAAATTTATTTGAATGCAAGTAGCGGTAATCTATGGTCTAGAAACAACATTCTCTGAATATTTGTGGGGACTGAAATAAAATAAATTTCCTGTTCTGACGTAGTGCTTGACTGCCTGTAGCAAGCTTCCGAGCAGTAAACGAGCTCTTGATTGAGGAGACTGAAGATTCCGTTATGGTTAGTCACATCACTACAACTATTCTTAGTTAATCTTTGTGCTGCGTGGGAATGATTTCCTTAGTCATTAACGTACGTAGGTTACAACGGGCCTATGAACCACACACACACCAGCCTGTACTTAGGGAAATGTTAAACAGTGGGTGGAAATCACCGTAAATGTAAAGTCACTTGCTCGGTGAGGAGCGAGGTGGCCTGTCCTGACTTCCTTTTGTAATTAATTATGTCACTCTGGTTTTTCGCGACAGGTTCCAAATTTGCTCAATAATTAACAAGGACGGGACCCCGCTGGAGCAGCTGCTGTCCCACTTAGGGCTGCTCAACTTCAACCGCGCCACGGCCATCACTGCGCTGTGGACCCTCACCCTCTGCTA
>LQNS02000211.1:29344954-29358943 GCA_001587735.2 Parhyale hawaiensis
TGGCATTATATCGAAATTCCGGATGCTAATACATTTCAGTTTCCGATATTGTTACCAACAATATTGCATGACACAACAATTACATTAGTAACTCTTCCTTCATATGGATGCTGTTACCCTGCAATTTAAGATGTAACTCATATAAAGCTCAAAATGAAACCGTTTATTTGCGTAAATTGAAATTAAATAACTGAAGTTTTTTTGTTGAGATGAATATCATGCAGGTTTATCACAAATTGTCTCGCTTATTCATAATTAGAAAAATTAGATCATTATTACCCAAAGATTACTCGTACTAACGATGACCATAGTTAACCTAACACCAACCCACCCAGAAACAACAGTCTCTCTTATGACCACTCAGAGTATACATGAACATTACACATTCACCTTACAATGGAGGTCGCCCACGTCGTCGCCAGCAAAGATCGTGTCAGCGGCCACCATGACAAAGGTTATCGAACGACACGTCCACGCTCCATCGACCTGTGGGGTACCAGAGCGTGTCACTGAACTGACATTCTTTCTCGCTTCCTGGCCCCTTGACACCTGGATCCGTTCGCTCTCTTTGACCTGCACGGCACGTGTGGGGGCTTATGATGGGAAATATTATTAATGTTCGCTTCAGCTTCGTGACTGAAGCGTTTTATTTATTAATTCTTTTATGAAAAATGACCAAATGGTGACGGTGCGCATCAAAGGTGTCAGCTTCAGATAAATGAATGAAGAGGATCGGCAAGGGGGGCCTGAAAATGCGTTGTCCCAGAACCATGGCACTTTCCCCTGCGCAAACGGAAACAATGACTGGGGTAAGTGCTCGCCGCAGGCAGGGATTCCCCGTCGGTACAAGATCGAGTAAGTGTGCTGGTATTAGGGAAAAGTTTTTTTTTTTTTCAGTGTGAGGTTGATAATAATAAACAAAATGAGCACACCCATCGTATTTTGGAAGATTTGGCTTCATTCTTAGATGTTATTTATTTATTTATTTTTTTTTGGGGGGGGGGGAGAGGGCGAATGAGAGAGATGCGTCACGGTGTAACTGAAAAGAGACGGGGTATATAATAATTACCGTCCTGTTTTATTCATAACTCGGATTAGTAATAAAAGCTGTTAACGACGAATCATCGTAATGTGTTTCACCCTGGTACTCTTTACCTACGAGATATTTCATCCTGATACAACGCACTTACGAAATATTTCCTCTTGGTACACCGCATTTGCAAGAGGTGTTACCTTAATATTCCGTACATACGAAATGTTTTGCCCTGATGCACCGTAATTGTGACATTTGTTACTCTGAAGCTCTATACTTATGGAATGTTTCGTTATGATACACCGTATATGCGATATTTGTTACTCTGAAACTTCGTACTTATGGAAGGTTTCGCCCTAATACGCCGTACTTAAAGCCCCTATATAATAAAACACAGTTATTGGTCGCTTGCTCCCTTGCTCCAATGTAGGTCCGTCTCTCCGTCACGCAGTTAGAGTTCAATACGAGAAACTTTATGTACTGAAAAACAAGTTGAGATACCATACAATTTCAGCGCTTGGAGTACCGGTGACAAATATAGCTCTGGATCTCCGCTTTCATTGCTGAATGATTTCGTAGTAGTTGAATCTTCAAGCTGAGCAGACTGCTTTTCATACTGAATTTACATCGTAGCCAAAGTTCGACGCTGGAGGTTCAACAATCAGTTGATATCCACAATACGGTGAACCCTGGGCATTTCCAGTGAATTCTTTTGACTGAACTATATTTTCTTAGTGCAGCTCAACGCTTGATCGATTCCATGCTGATTATTCACTCATCTTGCAAGGAAAATATTTTGCTATCGCAAAAACTTATGGTTGTACAGCTTGAGTTTCACTAATGGAGGATCAGGCCTGCAGGGATGAGACCTATAATAGAGCAAAATCTATACTGGGAACCGGAACAATAAAAAGCTCAATCACAAAATTTTTGCTGTCATTTTTTATGGCTGGGCCCTCTAGTACGAGATATGTTACCCAGATATTCCGTAATTACGGGTACATTGTTGGGGCAGTCACTGGAAAACCCAGTCCAGCACCGTTACGTTTGGGGGAAAGAAACACTCTGTTCAAGGATAATATATGTGAAGAGAAAGTATTGCCAGGAGGTGCCAACCGCGCGGAAGCTAAGAACAGAAGGATATTTTTGCGTGTGATTCACAGACCTAAATTTCAGAACCCTATTATGGTCCTAAAAACAATTGACCTATTGTGACTTTGTTAAAGGTAACGAGAAAATTTACAGCTGTTATTGCAGCAGTACAGTACAACATCAGTAATGTTAATTGGTCCATGTATCCAAGACCTGCACGTGGATGTCCGTAGCCTGTACGTCGGGGTGACTGCCTCCTTAACGACAGATGCTTTCCGTGTACGCGGTCGTATGCTTATTCCCGGACTAATTCCTGACTTTTACCCGAATGAGAGACGCAGTATGAGCAGTGGGTGACTGACACGGAAACAGCTTTTTTACGGCGTTGATATTACGTAGGACATTAACATAGTACACCATGGTGATGATAGCGTGAGAGCAACAAAGTGCAGGTTTATTACTCCAGGATACTGGTATATGCACAACTTTTATTCTCGTGATAATGAGTGTTTCATATGCCGACAATAATAGGGCAATTTTCAGGAAATGGTTCTCATCCGTGCTACAATGAACACTGAGAAACCTGATGTTCCAATACATGCACGCAATGCGTGCTCCGACTGGGTGTGCCTGCCTATCGCTTGCTTTTGGAGCACGACTTCTGTACTTTTTTCCGTAGGTGCACAAGAAAATGCACTGGTTTTCAAATTTCAAAACCGACTTCTATAGATTGATTATAGCTTCTCCAACGTGTATACCGAGAATAGAGCTGTACCAAAACAAGCTCGGATCGACGTGCAAATAAGGGAATTACCTGCCTAGGCGTGTTCCCATAGTACAATTAAGAAATACAGTTATCATGCTGGCACTCCGTGGCAGGTGTTTCTCATAAGTGCATGGCAACGCTGGATGATTTTAGATAAGACTTCTCCCGGTGTAGGCGAATTTCACCGCTCGTGGTACTGAAAATAGCAATGGTAAGTGTCAATTAGAACCCTAAGTCTCGTTTACAATACAGTGCAGCCCCTGATGTAGTAACAACGCTCGTAACGGTTGGAGTAAAGCCAATATATTTTTCCGTAGAGACTGGTTCACATGAGTCTTTTTTTTTTTTTTTGCCATTCGTAGTGCTTATTTGCCGAGCTTTGAGTTACGCATTTGAAAATAGAACTGTGTGTATAGCAAATATTTACTACGATGTTTTTCGTCACTTGAGTTGGCTTAGCAAATGCCACTAGTGAAGTTACAGATATTTTTTCAAATTTGAAAAAAATCCAAGCTCAAAAAAGAATTCACTTGACTTCTAATTAAAAGCAAGCACCCACAGATTGTTGTCCTTGTTTTGCCTCTTAAATTAATTTCTAGCTCCGTCCAGAGGGGCTCCGGAAAGGGACGGGGAAGTGGAGGAAGATAAGCAAAGGAAGGGCGAAAAGAAAGCAATATAGGGACGCCACAGGTTTCCTCCCAGAGATGCACAGGAGAGAGTTTCGGTTGATGCACGGCACACAAATAGATGGGAAACCACCCACACATACGGACGCTGGACTGCGCACGTTGAAAATAATCTTGCTCTACGACCAGCACGCTTTCCTGTGTGCTGACAAGAAATACTTGTCTTGCCGTGCTCGTGCGGCACGAAAACCTAACTTTCGTTATTGAGCAAGCACATCAAGGTAGGTCCTGTTCGTAACAGCTCGGACAAGCGTAATGGTTTTGAAACACCGCTCTTCGCGTGAACTTATGAGGACTAAAATTGTTGGGACGTGTGTACATATATATACTTATTATTATTCAAAATGAGCGAGAAGCCGTGACAGTAAAAGGCCAGCGCCAATGAACACAAAGTCCCCACGCCACCCAACGCCCGAAACAGAAGAAGAAATCACGTGGCATAGAAATGAAGAACAAGAAGGGGCATATGAATATCACTCACGGGAGAGGAAACGATTGATTCTGCGTTTGAAAACATCCAAAGTCCCATCCAGCTCGTTTCAACAGTTCCGTTAGTTCAATTCAAAAGGTAGGGAAGCAGTTCGTCATCCTCCATTCTGGATTTTTTATTGTTGATAAAACTGACCCCGACAGAATTTATGGCCAACCCAGAAGTTGTAACAAGATGTTAACGTTGTGGGAGACCAAGAATTCAGTCAGGGAAAGAGAGTCTGCTTGTGGCTGCTGCAGTGGGTGTGTCGTGCAGCTCCATATATGGAGATTTGTAGTCTTTCATGAACCATACCATTTAAACTTCAAATTTGAAATAACTCAATTTCAGAGAGGTCACATTTAGAGTAAGTTAAATAGATTAATAAAGAATTAAATTTATTTAAATTTGAACTTGATTTATTTTAATCCTGTATCGGGTGGCTGAAATGCGCATTGGTATTATGGTAATATAGTATTATGGTAGTGTGGTATTACAGTAGTATAGTATTATGGTAGTATGGTAGTAATGTATTATGGTAGTATAGTATTATGGTAGTATAGCATTATGGTAGTATAGTATAATAGTAGCTGACGTACACGGTCATACTCTCCGGTAAAAGGTTTATTATCACTCGTAAACAAAGTGAAAGATATGATAATGTTTTCGTTGAAAATTAAGTATATATATTTGTATATGCCTGTCTACCCAATAAGTGGTCGGAGGAGTAGAGCAATACTCATAGTTTTTTGTAGGGAGTCTGGTGGGCTGTCCTCGATGCGATCCCAGCTAAAAAACCAGGATTAGCGGGCCATCAAAAATGACGGCGTTGAAATTTGCTCCCACCGCGGGTGATGGTCTTATAGCACGAGGCGTTCTAGTTAGAATTTGATTATATAATTTGAGCTTAGAAGGCATGGAATATGACTTGAAACATTATACAGCTAATATAGGAATGTTAACACTCATCCCCTTGTTCATGGCATAATAACAAATCTCATTGCACAAAACTGTGCAGAACTTCTGCTTAACCCTTTATTTGGGCGGCTGAAGAAGTTTCCGTGGCAATAGCGGTATGGAAATAATCAAATAGGGTCACTTGCCCAGTAGGGGTTTAACTCTTTGCACCCTGAATTAAGTTAAAACCTTGAATAAAAACTGGAAATTCCACTTCAAGACAATACGCAGTGTCTTGGTTACTACTGGCGAGCCGAACCAATTCTGACGCGTGTCCGCGGGAGCGGCGGCATAAGGTGTTAAACTTTCGACAACGGACGTTGCAGGTTCGCATACCCATCCATGCCAGCGAGTTCATGCAGCGCTTCGCGAGGTAATTCGGTATTTGACAAGGGTACGGCTCCCATGGGCGTACTTACCATCTTCAGGAATAGAGTCACGGGTCGTTGCATAAGAGCCTTCCATCGGTGGTGCCATAGCGCTTGGCGATTCGTGGTCGATTGCAGCCGTACACTCCTCTGGGGTTAATTGACCTGTATATGTAGCACGAACTAATAATGCATGTGGAATTCCCAGTAGGGAGTGCACTCAAGCTCACTTTACCATTACCTAAGCGCAAACAGAACACGTATCGATGGTATAAATGTTCTAGTTGGGGTCTTTTTTTTGGGGGGTTGGGGGGGGGGGAGTTCTGAGGATGAGTTTTTTGTCACAAAATAGAGCTTCTTAAATTTACATAAAAAGCTTGACTGCCGACTCGGTGTTTATTTTCCATCTTCTTTATTTGGGAATAACAATGACAGTTGTAGACAGAGAGATGTAACAATTTACAGGGATTCCTTCGGTTATGCCAGATGAGACCATGACGTCTCTAGCTTAATCCTACAAAGTGTGCGAAGTAGAGATTAGCGGGACAAGATCGGAGACGTTCAAGTCTCCCCGTGAGCGCGCTGCGGACTGCCCCCTGAGATCGGACGGCACTGAAGCCTCGACAGACCGGGCTCAACTCCACAGTCTCCACTGCATTCTTCGTTCAGTCCAAATTTTCCATCTAAAAATGTGCTCCTCTTACATACAATAATTCGCCGCTGTCGCGATTCCATCAGCGAGGGTTTCTCGAAAACATACGTCCCACGGGACGTACTAAACACACATTGGTTAACTTTCTCACGGACCTATAGGTACTGCCCATGTATACAATATAATATCGAAACATCTTGTATTTCTGAAGGCGAAAAAGCTGTCGTCTCTTGGTTGAACTATTTCATTCTTCACCTACTTTTCTGTCCATTTTATCTGTGCCGTTCTCTTGAGGTAAATACTGAATCCATCTCGCTAAAGCTATATCTTGATCCCCAAGCCCTTACAGGGTGGTTCACACGACAGCCGCTTGACAGTGCTTTGAATGTTTCCTTGGCTCATATTATCTGCTCTTCATTTTTTTAAGAGCTTACTTTTTAGCAGGCTCTCAATTTTTTTGGGCTCCTTTACTCGTGTAAAATATAAAGAAATTTGCTGTTTTTGACGAATATCTAAGTAAAACAGAAATTTACGTTTTTGTCGCGACGAAAAATCAGAAATAATTATAAAATAAATAAGACTGTTTTTTTTAAAAGCGTTCAATAAATGCAGAACATTAAGTAGGGTCCGAATTATTGGAATTACGACATCGTGCCGTATTTGTCGCATTCGTTCGCTAGACTCGATGCTTGCAGTCACTTGCGTTGTAAGTCGTTATTTCCAGTATAACGAATTCATCGCCGTCGGCCGTAAAGGGTTACGTAGTAGCCACAAGCCGACGCTGATGCTGGACGAGCGAGTACGACGAACGTGTCATGAATTCCTCTGAGTTCGATTGGCCGAGATCTGGAGAAACTCTGCGTGCTGGTGAGAGCATAGCGTGTCTACGCGCTCGGCCCTGAAGCTAGATCTACTCGTGAAGTAGGTCACCCTTACTAGTAGATAAGTAGATACATGTGAATTTGGGTCAAGGACTGAATGTAGATGATGTAGAAGTGCAGTGAGTGGTTGACAAAATTGAGATATTTACAATGGGTGTAACGGTTATTTCATTTGCTCTGTACCACCGACCTTGTAGGTATTACTGCCCAATTAATGCTTGTAAAAATAAGTACAGGAGATAAACAGAGTATAGAGAAAAACTTTACCACAGAATAAAATGCTAGAATCAAATGAGAAAAATAAGCGGAATGAAACAGTACTCATGCCAGAATAGTTGAAAATAAAACTAAAATAAAAGATAATTAACGCAACAATATCTCAACACAAACTACGGGCAGGTGCGCTGGCTGCGACCCTACGAGCTGAGTTTCAAGCAGTTACACTTGAGATTTACAGAAACTCAAGCTTGCTCCGTAAAATAGAGCCTTCATGCAGGGTCGACGTCATCCCGTTGCTCCTAACGCTTGCAACACGATTCAAATTAGTAAAGCCGTGACCAGCGCAAGGGCTATTATAGCGAGTTAGCGTCGTAAGTTAGGAACAGAAATAGGGTTTCGTTTTCCGAGAGTATAGAAGTTCCGAAGTTACTCTTGAAAATATAACAAAAGTGTCCCCACTCTGATTCTGTGTACCTAATAACCCCCGAAACCTTACATCTCCGACTCTCTAATAATAAAACAGGCTGCCAACTAAGGAAAACTGGTAATTTTTATTGCGACTCCATAAGACCGGCGGGTATCCGATTCGGACTTCGCCTCCACACATCCAAAAGGCTCCGATTTCCAGCATATCCAACCCTGGTTAGAAAACCTGAAAACTGCTAATTGGCTATTCAAAGTTTGTGTCGTTACAATAAATATAATAGTGGCCTTCTGTGTTTACTGCTGCAGACGAAATGTCTTTCCGCATGCTACGTAATGTCGTATGATATACTTATATGGATGATATCAGCTGTTAACCCTATCTTGACCAAGCTGCCAAATAAATAACAATAAAAAACACACACACACACCTACACACACACTTAACATCCTTCGATTGCTTTACGTCTAATCTTCAGATGCGCAGCGCATGACAGGTGAAAATATAGACGATGATAGAAGGAGAGGTAGAGATAAAGAGAGCCCAGTTGTAATAACGTAGCGTCTTCTCTGTCACAATGTCAGTACAGTAAACAAATTTGGTCTGTAGATGTTTTTTCTTTCTGCGTGGACTGTGCATTCAGCGTCCATCTTTGGGGCGAATAGGCACATCGATATATGACCGTTTCGCCCATAACTTATTCATTCTCAGTGCTACGAGAGAAAGATTGCTACCCCTGGTAGAGACCGAGCTGACAGTTGGCTTGATAGTTAACCGAACATTAGAGTGTTCCACGACGTGTCTGATCATCCGACGTGTGGTACAGACCGGTGTGGAAGACGATCGTTTGGCCTAGACTGTGGTATTTTTTTAGAACTACAAGCAGGTATGGATGACGAACATTAGACAATATGACGATGGTTTGATGACGAAATACGTATATTAAAAGGCCAGCAAGAACTATGCGGGAGCTTCTCGGTTAAGCTGGGTCAACACAGCAGGTGTATATGAGTCCCCACGTACCCGTAATGCTCAGCTCTCAGTCGGAATGAATGTTGCGCTCGTGTGAACACAACTGTGTGTGTTCTAAAAGATTGAGTCAGTACTATAGTCAAACCAGCAAAAGGAGTCCGATGGGCGTGGCTAAAAACGCAAAGCAACTTTTCCAAATCTCACTTAAGCGCGTGGTATAACTCGTCTCAATCGGCAAAATTATCTTCGAAAACTAAAAATGCATTAGTCAATAGATTAGATTTGGTACTGCTGCGTTCAATTCAGCCGCGCCCTACCGGACTGCTTACACTTGTTTGACTATAGCCTTTGCATCACGTGACGTAGCGTGTGTTATTGTATAGTAAAGATTTAAACATCTCTTGCATTTTAGAGCTAATTTGATACTAAACAGGTGTGGATTTTTCCGACGTAAACTCGAACAGAACAACGCATGGTACTACTTAATTAAGGGACCAACTGGCTGTAATGTGAAGCCGCCTTTACGATGCATTATTGACTTTTTCTACTAATTAAATCCACTTGCAAACACCTTTATTCGCTTTGTGGAGCAGATACTAGGCACTAGAGATGAAAATGTTATAACCTAGCCAAGATAATTTAAAAAAAACAACGGATTACGATTACGTTTTTATCTGAGGAAGCTAGCTTGTTTTTACATGTTCTAGTTGATGAGTTCTTAAAGTGGCTCAGTAAAGTGGTTGCTATTACCACAATACCCGTGGCGGATTAGGAGCCAAGATTGCTGACTCGCTCAGTAATTGGAGGCCAGGCGTTCGATTCTAAGAAAGGGAAGAATAGTCTCTTGTCTTGGTAATGCAGCGCCATGCAGTAATTCTGTCATTATAGTCACGGTAGGCGCACTGGTTTTAACGTCAGGGGACGCAGTTATCGATTCAACCTTCCGTCAGTATGATACAATCGCTCAGACAATCCGTGATCGACAGCAGCCGTGCATTGCTTTGGGCCTTAGTCCGCATTTAGCAGCAGCACAAAACAATGCACATGGGTTTCCTAGTTAAGGCGGAAGGTCAAGACGAATTTAATTCCTGGCGTCTCTCTAAGGGGATGTTTCAAAAAAATCCTTGTGGTAGAAGCAGCCAAAAAACTTCAGGTTTAGTTGATTTTGTGTTTCAGCACTAATGCCAAAATCTTATAGTACTAGTGTGCCCGCGCTGTCAGAAATGACAGCGAAAAATTGTGTTGATCCTGCTTCAGTAACCATGCTTTCCTTCATACAATTGCCAACTTTAAAGTTCATGCAGATTAGGTTTCACGGCTTCATAATTACTCAGCAGCGACACTTATTTTCTTTCTCTGACGTGAAAAAATAAGTTACTTGTGCAGCCATTTCAGCAACACTGAAAAGAATTGATTCGATTTTGTTTCACAGATACCTTAATGTGTCATATTTGTCCGACTAGAGGACCCAGCCGTCAAAAATGACAGCAGTGATTTTGTGATTAAGCTTTTTTTCCGGTTCCCAGTACAGGTTTTGCTGTAAAATAGGTCTCTTCCCTGGAGGCCTGATCCTCCATTAATGAAACGCAAGTTGTACAGCCATGAGTGTTGCGAGACCAAAATATCCCCCCTGCAAGACCAGAGCGGATATCTTCTTGGAATTGGCCAAACGTTGAGCAGCTCTAAGGAAACATATTTCAGCTAAAAGAAATCACCGGAAATACTCAGGGCTTATCGTAACTGGATACCAACTTATACCGGGTGAACCCCTTTCCCAAATAAAAAAATAAAACCGATGTTAAAATATTGCTTTAAAATCATTAGCGAAAGGCACGTTATAGTCAAAATTTCAGTAAAAAATTTCATTTTCTGAAAGAAGTCGTATCAATAATTCTGGTGATTACCATGAAGCAGACCACTTCATACTTGAACGGATTGTTTACCATTTGAAAATTCTTAGAAAATTTCAAAGTAGAGATCGAAAGTCGATTAACTTTTTTGGGTCACTCGGTAGTTGAACCTCAAGCGTCGAAATTTGGCTACAATGAAAATTCAATATAAAAATGCATCTGTTCAGCGTGAAGTTTCGACTGCTTCGAAGAGATTCAGCTAAAGAAAGCATAGCTAAGCGAAATAGATTATGCACGAAATTAACAAAAACTCCAACGCAGACTGAGCCTCTCTACAATATAATAAAGACCGATGTGTACATATCTGTTTATTTATTTGTTTAGTTACCTGTTTATTTATCTTTTTTCTGTCACGTTTTAACAAAACAGATATGAGGAAATTAGCCCAGGTTGGAGGCTCTGGTCATCCACTCAGGTTCCATTGAAAACCGTTAGGTAGAAAATAGGCCAGGTTGAAGATGATGGCAAGCGTATATCTGAATGTAGTCCTTTCTTAGCCTTCGTTCAAGTCCAATCAATGCAGATACATTCAGCTTCTCAAAGCAAATCTTGTGTCTTGATTTTTACTCTCTTCTGAGGAGTCCTTCATCCAAACTTGAACTGCTGATGCTCTCACTGACCACATAGTCAATGAAGCAAAGAGTAAGATATTCTTCACCGATCAGCAGGCGGGAAAACACCCCATGGATTTCTTGGTAGCAAATATTTTTTTCCATTTAGGGTTCTCGGTAATTACTTGGAGCGATATCGACTACGGGTCTAGAAAGCATTGCTTTAGCAGATATTAGTTCCGGCCTGCACGTGTTTCGAACCTAAAATTTCGATCAAATTGACAATGCAGTAGCTATACAGTCGCCTAAGGTGGGTATCTTTGATACGCTCTGAATCATGGAGGCAATTACCAAAGTGAAATTCAAGCCACTGATATTTGTCTAATCTGGGACAGTTGAAATAATTCAAACAATGAAGATATCGAAGGCTTAATCTGATTTGTACGAGTATCATCTTCTCCGTATATCGAATCTATGGTAAGGTATAGGGCGACCTTACGTATGAATGCTCTTCTTGCTTTTCCGAAGTTGAAATGGCAGCACTGAAAACATCTGAAGCTTCAACAGCACTCTCATGCATCTTGATTCGTAGTTTCTTCCCCCAGATGATTTCGTTGCATTAACAGCTATTCTTCCAACTTTGATGCAATTGTCGACAATACATTTTTTAATAACCAAAAAACTATCGGACAAATATGACACACTAGGGTATCTACGATACCAAATCGAATCAATTATTTTCAGTGTTGTTGAACTGCCTGCAAAAGTAGCTATTTTTTTTTCACGTCAGAAAAAGAAAATAAGAGTGTCGCTGTTGAGTAATTATGAAGCCGTGAAACCTCATCTACATGAACTTTAAAGTTGGCAATCGTATGAAGTAAAACATGGTTAATGAAGCAGGATCAACACAAATTCTTCGCTGTCATTTCTGACAGCGCGGGTACACTAGTAAATAAATAAACAAACAAACAGATAGATACACATCGGTCTTTATTATATTGTAGATTGTAAATCCCTTACGTTTCAGTAACTCTCTTCTTCCTTTATTTCCTCAGTCTTTTGTGCACCAGCAACTTACAACAGCTTTTAACACACTTAGGGCGGCGAATAGTTTTTTTAATATTCTCTTTACCATTTACTGGTGATGCAAGGAGACCGTGGATGGTGGCGTTTCAAAGATTGCTGTTTCTGCTAAGATTGGTCAATGATATGGGTTGTATAGGGTTAAGGAGCTCATTAGATGTTAAGACACTGACACATATTAACCAGAGGGTCTTATTCTACTGAGTTCATTTCTTGGGGCCCATGCAGCAGTTGCAGCTGACACCTGAGCTGACACAATGCTATTGCTGCGGGCCACTTTAGCTTTGCGTGATGCCCATTGCGTGCTGCCTGGCACTTACGATACCAGAACAATCCAGACTCAACCGAATGGTCAAGTTTGCATCGATTGACCGCAGTTAACTATGCATTATTGACTTTTTCTACGAGTTAAATCTACTGGCAGACACTTAAACTCGCATTGTGGAGCAGATACTGTGCACTAGAGATGAAAAGGTTATAACTTGATATAATGGGTTCCGATAGCGTTCTTGCTGGCACCTTATGCATGGCATATAGTCTCCACGCGATCTACAAGCAGTGGGGTAGGTCATGGCTCAACTTGGTGCATAGAGCTGTATCACTTTATTACCTCCGCCAAGGAAGTTACGTTTTCGTTGTGTCTATCTCTCTGTCTGATTGTTTGTCTGTCTGTCACCAAGATGACTCAAAAAGTAATGAACCGACTTGGATGAAATTTAGCTCACTTTGAGCATCGTGAGCTCGGAGCTGATAAGCCTGTTATCTAATAAAGAAATTGACAATCGGGATTGACATTTCTGTTAGGTGATACTGCAGACGTGCGCAATATTTAAATGTTAAACTTAGCTAAGAAAGAAAGGCCCTCACCACTGAGTTTTTTTTAGTTTCGACGGCAGCTCAAACCTGGCCCTCATTTTCCCCTGTGTTAATGAGACAAACCATAAATTAATAAATAACAAGCTACCTTTACAACCCATATTATCATCAGATGATGCTGACACAACGATTTGATACATGTTGAGTGTTGACATTGTGATAAAGACTTGGATCACACGTTATTAAAAACATATTATATGTACTGCTAAAAGTTCAACGAGCTATTTCCAAAATGATGCACCAAATAGCAATTTTCTTTACGAAAAACCAAGATAAATTTATCTACTTCGAAAGTCATAGCAAAATCACATCACATCTCATGCCGGGTAACAAGATAGAATCATAGGTCCAACTTATGAGCGGTCTTTCAAAAGGCACGTCGTCCAAGACGAAGCAGGAGCTGAACATGCGCTCAATAGGTTGAACGGACGATTACGTGGTGTGTCCCAGGCTCTAGAAGCAAGCCTCCTGTGAGATACTTATCGTCTACAGAGCAGGCGAGCTTGGTGTAAACAGTAGTGAGTAAGTCTGTAGCGGATCGATTCTCCGTGTGCGTCACGTTTTTCTATCAACCACACACTACTTATGGTGGTGTTGCTGCCAAGTATAACTTTTGGGAAAGCATCCTTAATGCCCCTGATCTATTTAAGCGACCTTAACTGTAGACTTCGATGCCGTCTCCAAATCATACAGGGAGTTGGAGGGCCCAGCAGTACACTAACTTTATTTTTGTTTTTCGAATCAACGCGCATTTTGGAACGAGGTGAAAACAATACCAGGCTGGGTGACAACAGTGCCAGGCTGAGTAACATCAATATCAGGATGGGTGACAATACCAGGCTGGGTGACAACAGTACAAGCCTGGGTGACAACTATGCCAGGCTGAGTGATATCAATATCAGGATAGGTGACAATAATACCAGGCTGGGTGACAACAGTGCCAGGCTGAGTAACATCAATATCAGTATGGGTGACAATAATACCAGGCTGGGTGACAACAGTGCCAGGCTGAGTAACATCAATATCAGTATGGGTGACAATAATACCAGG
>LQNS02000211.1:29359043-29369330 GCA_001587735.2 Parhyale hawaiensis
ACAGGTTCCAAATTTGCTCAATAATTAACAAGGACGGGACCCCGCTGGAGCAGCTGCTGTCCCACTTAGGGCTGCTCAACTTCAACCGCGCCACGGCCATCACTGCGCTGTGGACCCTCACCCTCTGCTACCTGCCGGGTACAGTTCATAAGTTCCGCTAGCTATGTCAATTGTGTAGAGACTAGTGCAGCACTCCGAGAGTGCAGATCTCCTCCAAGCAACGCAACAGTGAAGGACAGAATGCTAGACAGACCGACGAAAGGACTGACTGATCATCATACAAAATTTTTATTATTTGTTTCTAATCACATCCCCAAAAGATATTGTTAATTTCGAGAAGAACAGTCCATAACTTCTTGCGTTATGGTGCTAATAGACAGTTAAATCGTCAAGACATAACCTTCGTGGAGGAGGTTAGTAGCAGAGGTAGATACTTGGGCAAAATTTCAAGTGTAAAGGCGCACTAATACGATGGTCAAACGAATGAGTTTCTTCAGCTATTCTCTAGAATGCCGTGATAAGCCCTTAAAAACGCAACTGTGCCCCTATAGAAATAATCTTAATATAATAAAACGTCTCGTGTAATTATTTCGTGCTCGCATCTTAATGAAATAGGTAGGTGAAAAATAGGCCAGGCTGCAGATTTCGATATCGAGTTGCGTTTCCGTGGACATCGATGACCAGGATGATGGCCAAAGTGGGATCCATATCCCTTCAGCTGAATGCCCTTCTTGCTTGAAACACTTTTTGAAATCGAAACAATTTATTTGCAGCGTCTGGAGTCTGATTTTATAACTTTTTCTCTCAAGGCACGACGTACATATAAATTCTAGAGATGATCAATGAAGCACTCACGAAGTGATGATTTTTCAAGAGCAGTAGACACAATTATTTCGTCTAGCTTGCCATCTTTCTTTGACGGAGCAGTTTGTGCTTCATAAGCCAAAATTTCATCACTTCAATGAAACAGATATTTGAGTTTGAAAGACAGGATCATAGCTACGATGCGTTTTCATTCCATATGAGCTGATTGGAGTTGCATTCAAGTTTATTGCAGTATTTTACTCAAGATTTTATTTCTGCCTTTCACTATGGAGGTCTCACGTATATGAAGAAAGAAACTGGAAGATAGGGAACGTAAAAGAAGAAAGAGACTACTACAATCTCAAGAGCAAACATATCAATAATTGCGTGAATTTCTTCACGCCACGCACGGGTCCACTAATCTTATATAATGTTAACCTTCAAGACAGTTTTATTCAGCTTGTGTCAGTGGTGGAGTTTGGGATATATTTTTTTCAGATTTGGAGTAGAGAGCGTTGCGCTGTAAGTATATTTGAGCGGGCACGACAACATAGCCGGAACACAGGATATTCTTTCATTTGACTATCATGTGAACCAGCTAAGTCTACCAAATCCAGCACGTGTCTACGAGCCATTTAGGTTACTTGTGTCTGTCTCTGTGATATGTTAATGTGACCCAAAGTATATCATTTCGATGAGTGTCGCATCTCAATGTGGTACACCTGTATATGCGCCAAGTCTCTACTATACTGTTAATATTAAACGATAGCATGAAGGGTCTTCTACATTTTTTTGGCAATGCTCAGTAAATCTCCCTTAATTATTATAGTTTAGTTTCTGACTTGTTCTAAAAAAGCAGACCGCTATAGGCGCGGTCACCGCTCTTGGCCATTCAGTGCAGCCTGTGAGTATTTCATTGAGATCTGAAGATTATGGTGCAAAATCAGTTTCATTCGCACCCCTAAAGTGTTCGACAGTATCCAATAGAAAATTCGATACTACGGCATCGAAGCTCGTGCAAAGTTGCCAGACGTGCAAGAAACTTTTCTGCCAGTTGAGCGCTTGGGTAAGCAAAACTAAAATAATATTTTTAAGCAATCCTTTTGTAGAAATACTTAGAGAATGTAAGCCTTATGTAAAATGGACCCAATTCCCACTCGTTATATTTCCTCGTCGATGCTTTGGTTCTGCAGCTGTTCCTTTATTGCATTTAAGGATGGTCCCAGCACCCGTAGCTAATGTACAAACATAAAGGAAAATCTCTTTTGGCGAGGAAACTTTTGAGCAGCATATTAGGAGGTTGGTATCACGTGCTTCCCCTATAGATTGGGCTCCTGCGTAAGGTGAATTCTGTGTTTGGTGACAGTGGGGCTGTCCGCAGATGCTTTTTTTATGCTTTTTTTGCTGTCTGTGTTGGAGTATTGCTCACCGGTCTGGGCTTCAGCTGCTAACACTCACTTGCATCTGTTGGACCGACTTGTTAGTTCAGCCAGCAGGCTGTGTGCTGATGATGATCTGGTGAACCTGTCCCACAGGAGAAGGGTAGCCGAGCTATGTATGTTTTATAAGGTGTACACCAATGAGAGGCATTGGTTGTATTCTGCTCTCCCTGCCGTCAAGGTCTTTAGGAGAGAGACGCGTACTGCGTTCGGAGCGCACTCTTTCACTTTGGAGGCTGTCAGATGTCGAACTAGTCAGTTCGGTCGGTGCTTCGTGCCCTGGTCGGCTAAGGTTTGGAATTTGTTGCCCGCATCGGCTTTTGGTTGTATTGGCCTGCAGGCATTTACGTAAGCTGTTAATGGCTTTTTGCTGGATTTCCTTTAGCAGCGTTTTGGGCTTCCCGGTGTTGCGAGGTGCTTCATTTGGGTTGCATAACCTGTCCGTGGGAGCTCAGGCCTGAAGTTTTAGTAATAATAATAACAGGAGCGAGAATCGTTCGTGAATCTGCTCAAAGCTCACAAAGTGAATTTTTCTGAAGTTAAGGGAAAACCTGTGAGCAAAATATACTTAGAGAAGTTTCGTGCATCCCGGCCTAGGTTATTAATTGACATTGGTAGATCTAGGAAATGTATTAAAATAAACCTTGTAACCCCTTTTTTGTTTTAATGTAACTAAAAAATGAATGTTTCAATCTCGTAAGGCTGTTTTTCTGTAGTTTGAGCCTTATTTCATCGGCATCGGAAGTACAACCGATGACGATGCCCATCGTATGCCATCGCCGATGGCATGTTCAGTAATTTCATCGGACCATTTCTTCCTCATAACACCATGGACAATGGAGAAAATATCCATCGCCGATTGTTTGATACGATTTGCAGAGGACCATCGCTATCGCCAATGAATTTCTGCGATCTTCCATCGTAAGATCGTAGATTTTCCGATGGCGATGGTATAGACACCATCGCCATCGCATAATCGGCGATGGCCATCGTGCCGGGCTCTGGGAATCTTATAGAAACTGAATTTCTTTCAAGTTAGGCCAGACATACTGGAAGTAAAAAAAAACTGTATCATCTACAAAAATTTACAAACAATAATATTAATCTAATATACGTTTTTGATCCAGGAGTTTTAGGCGCCTATCTCCAGCTGTGGAGAGGTACGAAATACAAGCGATTCCCCACCTGGCTGGACAGCTGGCTCAAGAGCAGGAAGCAGTTGGGCCTCTTCATGTTAGGACTTGCAAGTATTCACGTAAGTCAAACATGATGTCAATGATAATCTCGAGTGAAAGTAGTAACTTTTTTGTAGGACCTGTCACTTTTTCTTTTTAGTACATAACGTGGATTATGGTCCTACCTTCAGTACATTGAGAGCCTTCGGACGAAGTCCAGGTGACTTGCAAATCACCTCCCGCGTGTGGAGTGAAGATGCTGGGTTTTTTCTGTTGGCTGGCAGATAGTGACCAAAGAGAGAGCCAGCAGTGAATTATCTATAGAGTGCATTTAACCGCGGACCGCTGGTCTATCTGATATTCTTCGTAAATGAAAATCCAGCAGTTTTTGAACCCAGTAACTGTCATATCAGTGGCGTTTTGAATAAGCCGAAGCATTTCATTAAACGGTATTGTTCCCCGTAGAGTTACGCTAATAGAAGATCTTAAAATTAAAATCACCGTCATACCTACTAAGAAACGCAAGTGAACTTAATTCCCGCTTGTCTAGATGACTGATTTACCCATACTTTCCTATAAACACAAGAAGCAGCTCCAAGCGGATCTAGCGTTATAAGCGAAAGGGCAGCTGTCCCCCAGGACCTACCCTGTTTTCATCGATCTTCTTCTAAGGGCACGCTCGACTGGGGACGGCAAATAAGACTTTGCGGTTTGACTTTTCCGGGACTGCAGACACAAGCTTTGGCTTTCGCAGTTTGAAACGTAGTGTACAATTAGAAGCACCACAATGACGTTGGGTTGGCTGAAAAATCCCCTTTACAAAGCAAGATTAGGTTTCTGGAAATTTCAAGGACAACTAATTAAGGTTCAGTGCCTGAAGCTCAATTGAGTTGGTTGAAGCCGGCGAACCCGCCTGGAGTTCCGGAGACGTCAAGCCTTGTAAAGGCCCAATTTTGGTGCTCAATCGTGAGTGCCCTAAGTCTGCCTAACGATAATCCTTCTACTCTTCTTGCATCCGGAATATCTGTCCTCAATTTTTGTAATCCTTCGTTTTGTTTTTAAACTCGAGGTCTGGGTGTTCATCATTAATCCTACGACTTCTTACTGCCTTTTGCAGGTTAATCCTATAATGGACCAGCACAGGACATTAGCCATATACCAAACAATGTTATCCCTATGTGAAACCGAAGTTTTAATTTTGATTTATATAGGATTATAGGATGGCTAAATATGTTATTTTCATAAAAAATAATGTTTCCGGATCAGGACTTGCATAAAAAATTCAAAGGACCTTCTGATAAGAGGTTCGCCTGCACCGAGCGCAGGCTCTATCAGCGGTGTAAAGAGTCATACGAAAAAACGATTTGAGTCGCCAAGTAAAGGGTTAAGGAAAATGCGAAAGTGAAAGTCCTCATGTGAAATTTCCTTCTTTATTGCTTCTCCCTTAAACAGACAATTTTAGGGGCCTCCGTGTGGTCGGCCCGGTACGACACGCTCGTGTTCGAGACCCCCACCATAGTCGAGGCGAAGGTGGCTGTCAGCGACACGGCATTCGATGTCCAGAACGTGACCCTGCACGACGGCACCATGACGTGGCAGGGGGAGTTGTTCATGACTACGGGTAAGCGTTCTATGCGTGCATGCATGACCTTAGACATACGTAGGCTAGAATGTGTCTCAAGGAGGTTGAAAAGAAGTAGGGACTACAGCCTCATTTCGCCTAACTGACCACAGAGATTTTCTTTTCTTCAATGGCTGCTCTCTTCCCACCAATCACAGGCTCCCAATTTTTGGTATAACCAATTATAGTTCTACTATTTCATCAAGGTAGTTCGGTCGTGGTCAAGTTCCTCTATAGTGTTGCCAATTCTATATGTAATTCTGAGATTTTGTTCGGCCCATATCTTAGCCCCGCCCACTACCTGTAGCTACATAAAGAAATCTCAGAAAAAATATTCATAGAATTGGCACTGCTATTGAGGAATATAACCACTACCGAACTGCCTCGATAAAATGGTCAGACTATAGCGAATCAGCAAGGCTTCAGCCATACTGGAACATTCAGCTTCCGATCTCCACAGCCGTTGCTACCTCCTTCTATAATAGCCCACTGGTATATAGTCCAGTAGCTATTGAGATGAACCGAGTCGGAGCTATACCTATATTTTTATAATTGTGGTTGCATTAGAACTAAGTGTAGGTACCTTGCTGTCCAGTTTATAGCTGAAAAACAGCGCTATGTTACCATTTCACTGAAACTGTATTGGTAATAATGATCACGTTGGTCAATGGACGGACTATGCGTGGTTGCATGGCTCCACGTGAAATATTTCTCCTTTCGCCGCCGAGTGTCAACTTTTTTTCGCATTCAAATATGAATATTCCTACGACACACATGAAATTGGTGCGTAGGCCTAAAGTTAACTCATGGTAAGAAACTTACCATTCTACAGGATCGCTGAAAAAGAAGATGATGGTGGTCACTAGACAAGCCGTGCTTAATTATATAGTATATGACTCAACAAAAATATGAAGCTTACAATTCCACAGAAACTCCTGTAATAATGAAAATGGAGATGTTATACGATAGAACGTACGTACTTGGAGAGTTTAACATTAATGATAGAGTACAATACTTAACCCACAGGAATGATGGTAGTGATGCTCACAGTAAATCTATAGAATTGAATTATGTTTTTCTAGAGTTCAACATCAGGAATACAGCACAATGCTGCATCCACAGGAACGCTAGCGATAGCGATAATAGTAAAATGATACAGGATTTACTGCAAGCAATTTGGGAGTTTGATAGTTAAAAATAAAGCGCTGTATTACCTCCCCAGGAACGCTAGCAATGATGATCACGGTGGTGCTGGGCATCTCGTCCTTACCGTCCGTGGGGGCCTCCTTGTCCTGGCGGGAGTTTATGTTCATCCAGAGCAAGCTGGGGTGGCTAGCGCTCGTGATGTCCACAGCACATGACATGTTGCTTGGCTTCGGCTTCATGAAACATCATTACTACACCTGCACCGTCATGTCCGGGGCACAGGTACTTGGTGTATGACCTTGGCGAGAAAAAAAGTGTACGTTTTAGTCCTCTTTATATATGGTTATTCTAGGACTGTCAGGTCCAGCGCATGGGTGCAGTGTATATCAGCTTGGCCAAATGAAAGAAAAGTAAATAGCCGTCTTTCTGTTTAAACTAGTGCTGGCGTATCTAGGGCGTAGGACAATGTAAATTAACTCTTCGAGAAAGAAGAGGTATTCAAGTCTTCTTCCATATGACGGCAAACCCAGATCAAGGAATAATTTTCATGAGCAGTGTGTGGTATTTCCTATGAAAATGCTGACAGTGTCTCCACTAATAAAACCGAACGTTTGAACATGCTCTGCTTACCAATTGCGTTTCATGCATTTTTGAGACCAGTAAGAAGAGGATTCTTTATGATATATGAAAATGAAATTTTTGCAAGAACTGAGAATCTAACACCAATTGTTTAATGTTGTGATATGGTAAATTATTATTTTGCTTAAAAGACATAAACAAATCTATTCTCTAGCGTTCATCAGTGCAGTATGAATGCACGATTCCTAGTAAAATGCTATTGTAGATTTCCAAGAATTCAGAGCTCATGACACGTTTCCAATAAACTCTGATGCCGTCGTGTCAACCGAGCGGAATCCAGAGCACAAAACAGCTGATTCTATTGCTTCAGTTGTCTCAGTATTAACCTTTGTGCATAATGTAACAATTGTACCTTTGCTGCAATGGTACGCTCAATTAGCTGTAGCTTTTCTCCGAGCGTCTTTACATCTTCGTCATTAAGGTTAACGTTCCGCGTGTTCGATTTTATTCGAATACGAATAAATTTTTGACTCTAGATTAGATAGGTGGCAGTATAGCCCATGCCCAGAGGGCAGCTGAAACTTACAGATTAGCTTCATATACAAGCATTTCTGTAATACAGAATTTTTAATGTAAACTATTTACTGTAAGATTATTTAATAATCCGTTCTGAAGTTTTTTTTTACTTTATGGATGTTTCCAAAATCATGGAACCGGCCCTTCAAATAGTGGTCATTGTTCAACTGCGTGCTGAATCTTTCCTTGCTACTTATTGCAAGCAGATCACTGCAATATTTATGTATTTTCAGGGTAGCCATTGCTTCCTTAACTTAGAGTACAATTAAATTTCCGCGTTCCTTCCATAACTACTATAAGTCCTTCATACGAAAATGTATTTCAGATTAATTATTGTTGCTCTAAGATTTTTTTTTTTTTGGGTGACACGCTATTGTGTTTTGCAGCATCCATTTTTACCAAGTCTCTTGATACTCCATTACACGATTTCTGAGTAGCCATGCGAGTATTATTACCCCTTTCAATATGGTATTTTTGCAGTACGCTATGCACCTACCGCTGATCACCATCGTGCTCAAGTTACCACTGCTCATACCGTGCGTGGACAACCATCTGATGGCCATCAGAAGTGGCCACGACAGGAACAAGAAGCACCAAGAGATCCTTGTGGAGCCTGCAGACGCAACGAGGGTCACCAGATTGGAGAGGCGGAATGGTGAGACCATCTGCCCGCGTTCACATGCAAAACTTTTGTCGGCGCTGCCAGCATAGAGCCAACTGATTTAATCCGATTAGGTTGCTGTGACTGTGACTAGTGTTTGATCATCGCGAAAAGATTCTTAACTTATATCTTTGCGAATATAAACTCACGCAAAATTAGGAGAGATAGTCGACTGGTCGCCATTGACACGTACTGTTTTACAAAAACTGCAAGAACGGCTGAGATTATTACCTCCGCCAAAGAGGTTACGTTTTCGTCGGGCTTGTCAGTCCGACTGTTAGTCTGTCACCAAGATAACTCAAAAAGTTGAGGACAGATTTTGACGAAATTCACAGGGATTGTTCGGTATGTTGGGAGGAACAGATGATTAACTTTGGGTGATGATCCGTCCATGCATTTGTTTGTCTACCTCATTTTTCTCAATGCCATAACTCACCCAAATTATGGACGGATTTTGATGAAATTTGTATGAGTTGTCAGGTATAATACGAAGAGTAATTGACCAACTTTTTGTGATGACCTGTAAGTTCGTTCGAATGTTTGTTGCTGTGTTTGATTTTATGTTTCTTAGCGCAATAACTCAAAAAGTTTAGAGTGAATCTCTATGGACCTTACAGGAGCTGTTAGTAATGTTAAAAGACATAATTGATTAAATTTTTGTGCAAATCGGTTGATTTGTTTTTATGTTTGAGTTGTGTTTGTCATATTGTTTGTTACGCAATAGCTCAAATAGTTCTGAATGGATCTTTCTGAAATTTACAGAAGTTGTTAATAAATACTAAAAGGCAAAAATGGTTAACTTTTCGTGCAGATTGGCTGATTTTTTTCTATGTTTGAATTGTGTTTGTCATAATGTTTGCTACGCAATAACTCAAAAAATTTTGAATGGATCTGTATGAAGTTTGCAGGAGTTGATAGTAATGTTAAAAGACACAAATTATTAAATTTTGGTGCAGATCGGTGGTTCCTTTGTATGTTTGACTTAAGTTTGTCATAATGTTTGTTAGCAGCATAACTCAGACAGTTATGAAAGGATCTTAAAAAAATTGCAGAAACTGTTAATAATAATTGAAAAGTACAAATGATTATGTTTTGGAGTTGATACAAAAGAAATCTTGGTTTCAGAGCCAATTTGAATTTTTCGCTACCGTTGCCTCACTTGACGGAGGTATACGCTCTCAGAGTGCTCGTTTAAAATTTTTTTGGACAGTTTACTATTATGTGAAAGCTAAAGCTTTAGCTAAGTTGGCTATATGCTGATAGCACGACGAAAGTCGTCCATATGGATCCGGTATATTACTTTATTATAAAGTCTGCTATGAGCTTCGTGTAGATGGTTTTACCCTATGGACTTTAAAAATGAGTCTGTATAAATAGCAACGAGTTGATATCTTCTTCATGTCTGATTACACTGTTGCTATTAATACTGTTTAAAATAACCATGGAAAGAATGTTATGGTTTCACAATTGTTACCAGCACTCATGCAAATTTATGCAGCGTAATCTACAATGTGAAGTCCGTCGCAAACTTTTTTTTTTCTTTTCAGAACTGGCGGCATCGCATCGTAGTCTACCAATCGCACAGCCTTACGTTTTAGCGTGAGATCAAATTTGCTTTACTTATGCTGCTCTTGACTATATAAATTTACTTTTTATAACACACAGAAGCAATTATCCTCTAACATACTAACTTAACCTATTTAGCTTCCTTTCTTAATTAACATAATTTTAGGTTGGCTGTACTATTTTGGTGCAATGGTTCCTTGCCTCTTGTATTCCCGAAGGAAAAAAAAAAGGATGGAGTACAGCTTGGGCACAGTAGAGTTGAAAATTGGCATCACATTACAGGGCACGTCCGACTGATCGTCAAAGTTGACATAAGCCAAGCCCACTCGACTTGACTTGTACGGAATTTTAGGCATGTGAAAGAACAGCTTGGCTCACACGTTTTACAGAAATTCTCGAATAGCATGTGTGAAATTCTAATTGTGAAAATAGAAAAAATTAAATTGGTTTGTGTGGTGTGCTATCGGCCGCTAAAATGTGCTTCTGAGAAATTTGCGGAGCTGCTCGACAAAATTCACACACATTGCAGTAGACTTGATAGTAAGTACAGTGTAATCATTACAGGTGATTTCAACTTTCCATTCCTAAATGGCTACATCCAGACGTGTCCGATGAAACGGGTAGTTTTATCTTTAACAAGAAGTTTTCGTACACAATAGATGAAAGAGAACAAGCACTATCTTTACTACAGGTAATGGAACAACTTTCTTTAGTGCAGAT
>LQNS02000211.1:29379199-29395743 GCA_001587735.2 Parhyale hawaiensis
GACAGGTTCCAAATTTGCTCAATAATTAACAAGGACGGGACCCCGCTGGAGCAGCTGCTGTCCCACTTAGGGCTGCTCAACTTCAACCGCGCCACGGCCATCACTGCGCTGTGGACCCTCACCCTCTGCTACCTGCCAGGTACAGTTCATAAGTTCCGCTAGTTATGTCAATTGTGTAGAGACTAGTGCTGCACTCTGAGAGTGCAGATCTTCTCCAAGCACCGCAACAGTGAAGGACAGAATGCCAGACAGACCAACGAACGGACTAACGGATCATTATCAGATAATTTTGATTAGTTGTTTCTTGTGACATTCCAAAAAGATATTGTTGATTTAATGAAAAACAATCCATAACTTCTTGAGTTATGGTGCTATAGACAGTTAAATCCTCAGGACACAACCTTCGTGGAGGAGGTCAATAGTAGAGGTAGATGCATGGGCCAAACCTCAAGTGTACAGGCGCACTCATACGATGGTCAAACGAATGAGTTTCCTCAGCAATTCTCTAGAATGCCGTGATGAGCCCTTACAAACGCAACTGTACCCCTATAGAAATAATCCTAATATAATAAAACGTCTCGTGTATTTATTTCGTGTTAGCATCTTAATGAAATAGGTAGGTGAAAAATAGGCCAGGCTGCAGATTTCGTAATCGAGTTGCGTTTCCATGGACATCGATGACCAGGATGATGGCCAAAGTGGGATCCATATCCCTTCATCTGAATGCACTTCTTACTTGAAACACTTCTTGAAATCGAAACAATTTATTTGCAGCTTCTGGAGTCTGATTTTATAACTTTTTCTTTCTATATGCACGACGTACATATAAATTCTGGAGATGATCAATGAAGCACTCACGAAGTGATGATTTTTCAAGGGCAGTAGACACAAGTATTTCATCTAGCTTGCCATCTTTCTTTGACGCAGCAGTTTGCGCTTCATAAGCCAAAATTTCATCACTTCAATGAAACAGATATTTGAGTTTGAAAGACAGGATCATAGCTACGATGCGCTCTCATTCCATATGAGCGTGACAGGAGTTGCAGTCAAGTTTATTGCAGTATTTTACTCAAGATTTTAATTCTGCCTTTCACTATGGAGGTTTCACGTTTATGAAGGAGACTGGAGGATAGGGAGCGTAAAAGAAGAACGAGACTACTACCCTACAATCTCAAGAACAAACATACCAATAATTGCGTGAATTTTTTCACGCCACGCACGAGTCCACTAGTCTTATATAATGTTAACCTTCGAGTCAGTTTTACTCAGCCTGTGTCACTGGTGGAGTTTGGGATATCTTTTTTAAGATTTGGAGGGAATTAGAACGTAGAGAGCGTTGCGCTCTGTAAGTTATTTGAACCAGCAAGACAGCACAGCCGGAACAGAGGATATGCTTTCATTTGACTATCACGTGGACCAGCTAGGTGAAGCAGATGTCTACGAGCCATCTAGGTTACTTGTGTCTGTCTCTGTGATATGTTAATGTGACCCAAAGTATATCATTTCGATGAGTGTCGCATCTCAATGTGGTATGGTATACCTGTATAGGCGCCAAGTCTCTATTATACTGTTAATATTGAACAATGGCATGCTGGGTTTTGTACATTTTTTTTTGCAATGTACAGTAAATCTCCATTAATTATTGCAGTTCAGTTTCTGACTTATTCTCAAAATGCAGGCCGATATAGGAGCGCTCACCGCGCTTGGCCATTCAGCGCAGCCTGTTAGTATTTCATTGAGATCTGAATTTCTTTCTTGTGTTTACTAGAGGTTGCATTTCCAGTTTGATGATGAAATGCGTGGCTTTGTCTATAAGCTTGGGGTTCCCGACCAGAAGATTCGCGTTGGCTTCAAGCTTCCAAGTGCGTGAGCAGAGAGAGGGGGCTGGGGCTGCAGGCATTCAGTAGCGCATGAACAGCGAAAGCCACTGTTCCCCTGTCTCATAACCTTAACAAAATGTGTAGATGCGTTAGCATGTAAACTTGATTGAACAAGTCTACGCAAAAAAGCTTTCGTAAAACTACCATAGGTTTGATAGGTTTATTACACACAGATAAAACAATACAATAATGAAAACTTTCTGAGTACAATATACGTACAGTAATATATCTGCATAACCCATAGAAAGGTAGTGGAACTTTTTTGGGTAACAAGTAGTAATTAGACTAATACAATTGCATAACATAATCCTTATACAGCTTTTTATAGGCGTCATTAGACATAGGATCTAATAGGTGTGTTGGAATTCGATTAACAAGTGATACGGTTTGGAAAATAGTTGAATGTTTCTCTACATCAACACGAACATTTAGAAGATTAAGCATGAAGCGTCTCATCTCGTAGTTTTGATAAGGTATGAGTGATCCGTAATATTGTTGAAAGACAAGAGGATGGTTATGTATGAGCGATCGGAAAAACGTAAGAAGCGAATAGTTATACACATCTTGAAGTTGCAACATTTGTAAATCGCGGTACATATCACTACGATTCATTAACGGTATATTATTTCGATCTCGTTTTACGCGAAGTATTCGCCTTAGTATATTATTTTTGCAAAACTTTTAGTTTTCGAATGTGACAATAAGAGGCTGCACCCCATATGATAATATTTTGAATTAACAAGGAATAAGCTAATGAATAGTAAATTTGTTTCAATGGATCACGAGTAACATAATTAGACACTGCGTACATTATACCATGAACTCTACTGAGCTTTCGGCCAAACTCCTCAATGTGGACTTTGAAATTAAGTTTATTATCAGGAATCAAACCAAGATATCGAAACTGAGACTCCCATTCCAATTCTTTACCGTTGAAATGAATCGTCAGTAAGTCAGGACGAGAACATGGAGTGAATAACATCAGCTTAGTTTTATCGTCATGGGCAATCAATCTATATTGAGTTAACCATTGCGACAGTTTACATAGAATATGTTGGATATCAGTTATGGCTGAGAGAAAATTGCATTTCGTAGTATAGAACACTGCATCATCTGCAAACAGAACATATTTCATAACTGGTTCGTTCGTACTATTAAGGAATATCAAAAGTTTATGGTGTAAAATCAGTTTCATTCGCACCCCTACAGTGTTCGACAGTATCCAATAGAAAATTCGATACTACGGCTTCGAAGCTGGTGCAAAGTTGCCAGATGTGCAAGAATTTTTTTGCCAGTTGAGCGCTTGGGTAAACAAAACTAAAATAAAATTTTTAAGCAATCCTTTTGTAGAAAATGTAAGCATTATGTAAAATGAACCAAATTCCCACTCGTTATATTTCCTCGTCGATGCTGTAGTTCTGCAGCTGTTCTTTTATTGCATTTAAGGATGATCCTAGCACCCGTAACTAATGTACAAAAATAAAGGAAAATCTCATTTGGCGGGAAAACGTTTCAGCCGCATATTAGGAGGTTGGTGTCACGTGCTTACACTAAGATTGGGCTCCTGCGTAAGGTGAATTCTGCATTTGGTGACAGAGAGATTGTCCGCAGATGTTTTTTATGCTTTTTTGCTGCCTGTGTTGGAGTATTGCTCACCGGTCAGGGATTCAGCTGCTGACACTCACTTGCTACTGTTCGACCGACTTGTTAGTTCAGCCAGCAGGCTGTGTGTTGATGGTGATCTGGTGAACCTGTCCCGCAGGAGAAGGGTAGCCGAGCTATGTATGTTTTATAAGATGTACAACAATGAGAGGCATTAGTTGTATTCTTCTCTTTAGGAGAGAGACACACGCTGGGTGCGGGGCGCACCCTTTCACATTGAAGAATGTTGGATTTCGAACTAATCAGTTCGGTCGGTGCTTCGTGCCCTGGTCGGTTGAGGTTTGGAATTTGTTGCCGGCATCGGCTTTTGGTTGTATTGGCCTGCAGGCGTTTAAATAAGCTGTTAATGGCTTTCTGCTTGATTCCCTTTAGCAGCGTTTTGGGCTTCCCGGTGTTGCGAGGTGCTTTATTTGGGTTGTATAACCTGTCCGTGGGAGCTCAAGCCTGAAATTTTATTAATAATGATAATGATAATAATAGTAGTAAAAGCAAAAATCGTTTGTGAATCTGCCCAAAGCTCATAAAGTGCATTTTTCTGAAGTTAAGGGAAAACTTGTGAACTAAATATACTGAGTGAAGTTTCGTGCATCCCGGCCCAGGTTATTAATTGACATTGGTAGATCTAGGAAATGTATTAAAATAAACTTTGTAACCCCCCTATTTGTTTTAATGTTACTAAAAAATGAATGCTTCAATCTCGTAAGACTGTTTTTCTGTAGTTTTAGCCTTATTTCATCGGTATCGGAAGTACAACCGATGACGATGCCCATCGTATGCCATCGCCGATGGCATGTTCAGTAATTTCATCGGACCATTTCTTCCTCATAACACCAACGACAATGGAGAAAATGGTCATCGCCGATTGTTTGATACGATTTCCACCGGACGAAGGCTATCGCCAATGAATTTCTGCGATGTTCCATCGTAACATCGTAGTTTTTCCGATGGGGATGGTATACACACTATCGTATAATCGGCGATGGCCATCGTGCCAGGCTCTGGGAGTCTTATAGAAACTGAATTTCTTTTATGGGAGGCAGGTATAATGGAAGTAAAAAAAAATGTCTTATTTACCATACGGTAACAAACAAACAATAGTATTAATCTAATATACGTTTTGATCCAGGAGTTTTAGGCGCCTATCTGCAGCTGTGGAGAGGCACGAAATACAAGCGATTCCCCACCTGGCTGGACAGCTGGCTCAAGAGCAGGAAGCAGTTGGGCCTCTTCATGTTAGGACTTGCAAGTATTCACGTAAGTCAAACATGATGTCATTGATAATCTCGAGTGAAAGGTAGTTACTTTTGTGTAGGACCTGTCAGTTTTTCTTTTTATTACATAACGTGGAACGTGGTCCATAACGTGGTCCTACCTTGAGTACATTGATGGCCTTCGGACGAAGTCCAGGGGACGTTTTGCACATCACCTCCCGCGTTTGGAGTGAAGATACTGGGTGTCTTCTTTTGGATGGCAGATAGTGACCAAAGAGAGAGCCAGCAGTGAATTATCTCCAGAGTGCATCTAACCGCTGACCGCTGGTCTATCTGATATTCTTCGTAAATGAAAATCCTGTAGTTTTTGAACCAAGTAACTGTCATATCAGTTGGGCTTTGAATAAGCTCAAGCATTTCATTAAACGGTATTTTTCCCCATAGAGTGAAGCTAGTAGATCTTAAAATTAAAATCGCAGTAATTCCTATTGAGAAACGCAAGTGAGCTTAATTCCCGCTTGTGTATATGACTGATTTGCCCATACTTTCCTATAAAAACAAGAAGCAGCTCCAAGCGGATCAAGCGTTATAAGCGTAAGTGCAGCTGTCCCCCAGGACCTACCCTGTTTTCATCTTTTTTCTAAGGGCACGTTCGACTGGGACGGCAAATAAGCCTTTGCGGTTTGAATTTTCCGGAACTTCAGACACAAGCTTTGGCTTTCGCAGTTTGAAACGTAGTGCAAGAATTAGAAGCAACACGGCTGGCTGAAAAATCCTGTTTACGAAGCAAGATTAGGTTTCTGGAAATTTCAAGGATAACTAATTAAGGTTCAATGCCTGAAGCTCAATTGAGTTGGTTGAAGTCGGCGAGCCTGCCTGCAGTTTCGGAGACGTCAAGTCTTATACTGTAAAGGCGCCCGATTTTGGTGCTCAATCGTGAGTGCCCTAAGTCTGCCTAACGATAATCCTTCTATTCTTCTTGCATCCGGAATATCTGTCCTCAATTTTTGTAATCCTTCGTTTTTGTTTTTTAAACTCGAGGTCAGGGTATTTATCATTTCTCCTACCACAACTTACTGCCTCTTGCAGGTTAATCCTAAAGTGGACAAGCACACTACATTAGCCATATTTCAAACAATGCTAGCCCTATGTGAAACGGAAGTTTTTATTTTGATTTTTATAGGACTATAGGATGGCTATATACGTTGTTATTTTCATAAAAAAATAATGTTACCGGATCAGGATTTGCATAAAAATTTCAAAGGACATTCTGATAAGAGCTTCGCCTGCCCCGAGCGCAGCACTATATTTTGGTTCCATCAGCGTTGTAAAGTGTCATACGAAAAAACGACTTGAGTCGCCCAGTTGTGCGTTAAGGAAATTACGAAAGTGAAAGTCCTCACGTGAAATTTCCTTATTTATTGCTTCTCCCTTACACAGACAATTTTGGGGGCCTCCGTGTGGTCGGCCCGGTACGACACGCTCGTGTTCGAGACCCCCACCATAGTCGAGGCGAAGGTGGCTGTCAGCGACACGGCATTCGATGTCCAGAACGTGACCTTGCACGACGGCACTATGACGTGGCAGGGGGAGTTGTTTATGACTACGGGTAAGCGTTCTATGCGTGCATGTATGAGCTACGTAGGCTAGAGTGTCTCAAGGAGGTTGAAAAGACGTAGGGACTACAGCTACATTTCGCCTAACTGACCATAGAGATTATCTTTTCTTCGATGGCTGCTCTTTCCCACCAATCACAGGCTCCCAATTTTTGGTCCAACCAATTATAGTTATACTATTTTATCAAGGTAGTTCGGTCGTGGTCAAAATCCTCTATAGCGTTGACAATTCTATGAGTATTTCTGAGATTTTGTTCGGCCCATATCTTAGCCCCGCCCACTACCTGTACGTAAAGAACTCTCAGAAATACCCATAGAATTGGCATTGTTATTGAGGAATTTAGCCACGACCGAACTACCTCGATAAAATGGTCAGACTATAGCGAATAAACCAGGCTTCAGCCTTTAATTTAAGGTAGGCGCACACTAGTCCGCATCGTATACGGACGGCACGCATCGGACGGATCGGATTTTCTGCTGATATTAGACGCAGTTGTGAAGCAGAGTTCTCTCGGGGAGGACATACACAATACTTTATTAGTGTTTTTTTTTGCGAAAATGTTCAGCAGTGACAGTGAAATGGAAGAAATTGTTGTGGTAAGCTGTTTGCTGGCAGCAGAGGAAGAAGAACAGAAAGCGAAAAAAAGAAAAACATGGATACACAACATTAACAAGAAACGGATGGAATTTGGAGAATTCCATACATTGTTGCCTGATTTTATAGAAGACGATGTCAAGTTTTTTCGGTGTTTCCGCATGACGTCTTCTAAATTCTCTCAACTTCTTAACATAGTGGAAATGCATATAGTGAAAGAACGTACTAAATTCCATACTCCAGTAAGCCCTCTACCGATGCCGGTAGAGGCCACCGGCATCGTACGTGCGTATCGGACTGAATGCTCTTTCAGGAATCCTTGTCGGCATTGTCGATATCCGATACGTACGATGTGGTCAAGTGCGCGCAGTCCCATAAGAATGAATGTCAAGGATACTAAAATCCGATGCGTACGATGCGGGCCGTCCGTACGATGCGGACTAGTGTGCGCCCACCTTTACTGGAACATTCAGCTTCCGATCTCCACAGCCGTTGCTACCTCTTCCTATAAAAGCTCACTGGTATAGTCCAGTAGTTATTGAGACGAACCGAGCCGGAGCTATACCTATATTTTTATGATTGTGGTTATATTAGGACTAAGCGTAGGTACCTTGCTGTCCAGTTCACTCCTGAAAAACAGCGCTATGTTGCCATTTCACTGAAACTGTATTGGTAATAATGATCACGTTGGTCAGTGGACAGACTATGCGTGGTTGCATGGCTCCACGTGAAATATTTCTCTTTTCGCCGCCGAGTGTCAACTTTTTTCGTATTTAAATAAGATTATTGCTACGAGTCACCTGAAATTGGTGTGTCGGCTTAAAGTTAACTCGTTGAAAGAAACTTACCCTTCTACAGGAGCGCTGGAAAAGATGATGACGGTGGTCACTAGACAATAATCATACAGTATTTAACTCAACAAAAATATGAAGCGTACAATTCCAAAGAAACTCTTGTAATGATGAAAATGGTGATGTTATAGGATGGAACGTACGTACTTGGAGAGTTTAAGATTAATGATAGAGTACAAAACTTAACCTACAGGAATGGTGGTAGTGATGCTCACAGTGAATCTATAGGATTGAATTATGTTTTTCTAGAGTTCAACATCAGGAATAAAGCACAATACTGCATCCACAGGAACTCTAGCGATAACGATAATAGTAAAATGATATAGGATTTACTGCAAGCATTTGGGGAGTTTGATAGTTAAAAATAAATCTCAGTGTTACCTCCACAGGAACGCTAGCAATGATGATCACGGTGGTGCTGGGCATCTCGTCGTTACCGTCCGTGGGGGCGTCCTTGTCGTGGCGGGAGTTCATGTTCATCCAAAGCAAGCTGGGGTGGCTAGCGTTGGTGATGTCCACAGCGCACGACATGTTGCTGGGCTTCGGCTTCATGAAACATCATTACTACACCTGCACCGTCATGTCCGGCGCACAGGTACTTTGTGTATGACCTTGGCGAGAAAAAAAAAAGCGTTTTAGAACTCTTCATATATGATTTTTTTCGAGCACTGTCATGTCCGGCGCATGGGTGCAGTGTATATCAGCTTGGCTAAATGAAATAAAAGTAATTAGCCGTTTTTCTGTTTAAACTAGAAGTGCCTTATCTAGGGCGTAGGGCAATAAAAATTAACTCTACGAGAAAAAAAGAGGTATTTAAGTCTTCCTCCATATGACGGCATACCCAGATCAAGTAATTATTTTCATGAGCAGTGTGTGGTATTTCCTATAAAAATGCTGACAGTGTCTCCACTAATAAATTCGAACGTTTGAGCCTGCTCTGCTTACCAATTGCGTTTCATGCATTTTTGAGACCAGTAAGAAGAGGACTCTCTATGATGCATGAAAATGAAGTTATTGCAAGAACTGAGAGTCCAATACCATTTGTTTAATGGTGTGATATCATGGCAAATTATTATTTTGCTTAGAAGACATAAACAACTCTATTGTCTAACGTTCATCAGTGCGGTGTGAATGCATGATTCCTAGTTTAGTAAAATGCTATTGCTGATTTCCAAGAATTCAGAGCTGGTGACACGTTTCCAATAAACTCTGACACCGTCGTGTCAACCGAGCGGAATCCAGAGCAGAAAACAGGCGATTCTATTGCTTCAGCAGTCTCATTATTATCCTCTTGTAGATAATGTAACAATTTTAGCTCTGCTGCAACGGTACGCACAATTAGCTGTAGCTTTTCTCCGAGTTTCTTTACATCTTCGTCAGTAAGGTTAACGTTTCGCTGGTTCGTTTTTATACGAATAATTTCTGACTTTAGATTAGATAGGCGGCAGTAGACGGACGAACTGGCCCATGCCCAGAGATCAGCTGGAACTTACGGATTAGCGCATATACAACCATTTCTGTGTTACGAATTTTTTATGTAAACTATTTACCGTAAAAATTATTTCATAATCCATTTTGCAGTTTGTTTTATTTTGTGGATGTTATGGATGTTGCCAAAATCATGATACCGGCCAGCGTAATTATTCATGCTCTAAGATTTTCGTTTTGGGGTGACACGCTATTGTGTTTTGCAGCTTCCGCTTTTACCAAGCCTCTTGATACTCCATTACACGATTTCTGAGTACATGCGAGTAGTATTACCCCTTTCAATATGGTATTTTTGCAGTACGCTATGCACCTACCGCTGATCACCATCGTGCTCAAGTTACCACTGCTCTTACCGTGCGTCGACAGCCATCTGATGGCCATCAGAAGTGGCCACGACCGAAACAAGAAGCACCAGGAGATCCTTGTGGAGCCTGCAGACGCAACGAGGGTCACCAGATCGGAGAGACGAAATGGTGAGACAATCTGCCCGCGTTCGCATGCAATACTTTCGTCGGCGCTGTCAGCATAGAGCCAACTGAATTAAACCGATTAGGTTGCTGTGATTGTGACTGTGTTTGATCATCGCGAAAAGATTCTTAACATATATCTTTGCGAATGCAAACTCACTCAAAATTAGGAGAGATAGTCGACAGCTCGCCATTGACACGTGCTGTTGTACAAAAACTGCAAGAACGGCTGAGATTCTTACCTCCGCCAATGAGGTTATGTTTTCGTCGGGCTTGTCTGTCCGACTGTTAGTCTGTCACCAAGATAGTTCAAAAAGTTGAAGACAGATTTTGATGAAATTTACAGGGATTTTTCGGCATATTGGGAGGAACAGATGATTAACTTTTGGTGAAGATCCGTCCATGCGTTTGTTTGTCTACCTCATTTTTTTCACTACCATAACTCATCCAAAGTTATGGACGGATTTTAATGAAATATACATGAGTTGTCTGGTATAATATGAAGAGTAATTGACCAACTTTTTGTGATGATCTGTAAGTTCGTTCGTATGTTTGTTGTTGTGTTTGATTTTATGTTTGTTAGCGCAATAACTCAAAAAGCTTAGAGTGAATGTTTATGGAACTTACAGGAACAGTTGGTAATGTTAAAAGACATAATTGATTAAATTTTGGTGCAGATCGGTTGATTTGTTTTTATGTTTGGGTTGTGTTTGTCATAATGTTTGTTACGCAATAACTCAAAAAATTTTGAATGGATCTTTATGAAGTTTGCAGGAGTTGATAGTAATGTTAAAAGACATAAATTATTAAATTTTGGTGCAGATCGGTGGTTCGTTTGTATGTTTGACTTATGTTTGTCATAATGTTTCTTAGCAGCATAACTCAGACAGTCATGAAAGGATCTTAAAAAAATTGCAGAAACTGTTAATACTAATTGAAAAGTACAAGTGATTATGTTTTGGAGTTGATAAAAAAGAAATCATGGTTTCAGAACCAATTTGAATTTTTCGCTACCGTTGCCTCACTTGGCGGAGGTATGCGCTCTCAGAGTGCTCGTTTCCAGTTTTTTTGGACAGTTTACTATTATGTAAAAGCTAAAGCTGTACAGGGTTGACGTAATCGGCTTAGCTAAGTTGGCTATATGCTGATAGCACGACGAAAGTCGTCCGTATGGATCCGATATATTACTTTATTATAAAGCCTGCTATGAGCTTCGTGTAGATGGCTTTATCTTATAATGAGTGTGTATAAATAGCAACGACTTGATATTTTCTTAATATCCGATTACACCGTTGCTATTGATACTGTTTAAAGAAACCATTGAACGAATGTTATGGTTTCACAATTGTTACCAGCACCCACGTAAATTTACGCAGCCTAATGTACAATGAAAAGGCTGTCGCAAACTTATTTTTTTTCTTTTCAGAACTGGCGGCATCGCATCGTAGTCTACCAATCGCACAGCCTTACGTTTTAGCGTGAGATCGAATTTGCTGTACTTATACTCCTCTTGACTAGATAAATTTACTTTTTATAACCCACAGCAGCAATTATCCTCTAACATACTAACTTAACCAATTCAGCCTCCCTTCTTAATTACATAATTTTAGCTCAGCTGTACTATTTTGGTGCAATAGTTCCTTGCCTCTTGTATTCCTAAAGGAAAAAAAAAGAGGATGGAGCACAGCTTGGGTATGGCAGAGTTGAAAAAAAAAAAAAAATTGGCATCACATTACAGGGCACGTCCGACTGATCGTCAAAGTTGACATAAGCCAAGCTCAGTCGACTTGACTTGTCCGAAACTTTAGGCATGTGCGCTGGCTTCGACCAGTTGCACTGAGTTTCAGACGTTGACCCTTAATCGATGACCTGTGAGACTTCCATGAAGTGAAGTGCTTTTAGTGAAGTGCTTTCAGTACCTGTAGCACGATACATGGTGACGAAGCCAAAGTTCCTTTTTATCAGCTCCGGACAAGCCAAGTCAAGTGAACTTAGCTTAGATCGACTATGACGACCCAATCGAACGGGTCCTTAGAGCAAGCCAGTGCGGCACTAAGGTAGCCGTTTTCTGATCGAACGGAAAAACTCCATTTCAGAGTCCCTTTCTCCGCAACTACGGCAAATCGGCGTACTAATGCTACGCCAAAACTTAAGCAACTGCCGAAGTTGCACTACTCCAATCGTGGATACTTGCAATGTATTTTGCGGCTCCTATTTGTTTTTTTTTTTTTTTTTTGTGGCGTTAGCAGCTAGTTTGTGCCGGCGGTAGCGGCAATTTGTGCTGAAGCTGATGCTACCGAACGTTGCTAGTTCGAATGCCAACCCAGGCAGGCGAGCTCTTGGGGCGCTTGATGCGTTGAATCAGCATTTGATATCTGCACAAGTACCATGGGATACTTACTTTTCCCAGAAATTTGAAATTAAGGGGGCACGGGCACCGGTAGTTGCTTAAGAGCCTTCTGTCGATGAGCACGAACCAGTGCGTGTGGGTTTCCCAGTAGGGAGTGCAGCAAAGCGCTGACTTTACCTGTACCTTTACCTTATGTACTGCCACGTACAAACTTAAACTTAGAAAGTGGTACTTATTTTCAACTTGGGCTGATTATGAATTACGAAAATTTTGTTTGGCTTTGCGAACTTTAGCGACGATCAGTTGAGGGCGTCCTCAACCGCGTTAATAGAGAGCAGTTCATTGCAAAATGCTTCCTGCAGCTCAAGGATGTGTCCCATCTGCCCCCTGAACACTCCGCCTATAGCTTTCCTAGTTATATATATATTAATAAATGTAATCACAATGTTGGGAAAATGACTGAGAGGATTATTTAAACACATTAACCCAATAGAGGACCAGCAAACTTAAGAAAATACGTCTAAGATAATGATAAGCCTACGACGAGCTGACGCGTTAATTCGCTTCAGTAGTTACATATCTCCTACTGCCTGAATTTTCAATCTACGGTTAGCTTCGAACACTCCTCCATTTTGGAACAAAGTTTAGCCTGCATGCCTCTCATTTTGGAACAACCTTTAGCTATGAACGCACCCCTATTTTGGAACAACAATTAGACCTGAACGCTCCCAGTTTTTGAAACAACGTTTGGCTTTGAACGAAAGTTTCATAGGGAAAGCGCTGTTTCTAGCAGGAAAGTAGGACCAAATTGACACAGTAAGCTCAAACCGTATTTTCATCAGACTGAGCTGTTTCGTTACAAAGTTTCTTTCTCCTGTCGTATTTCTGCAGGTTGTAGCCCAGCTCAAGTACGTAGGATGGAAATTGATACTATCTAGTTTTGATGTACTTGTGTTGAACCTAGACATATGTAATAAACAAATCATGTATTTATTAGCTTAAGAATATAACCAAAATACTATTTTGATACCGATTGGATATGTAGTTATAGTAAACAATGTTGATAAGGGGGCAGTGTTAGCCCTATTCACATATTTACTTCTATGAAGTGCGTGGCCAAGCGCGAGGTTGGCCTCTTTTTGGGATTTTTTCAACATCTTAGCACTTCGTTAGGAATTTTGGATGGCTGTTATATAGCTACAGCTGACATTTTTTTCCGGTTTTAGTGAAATCTATACCATTTGTAACCCATACGTAAGCCATGTTTTGATGACTATTTCAGAAAGCCACTGGTAAAACCACTCACGGTCACTGTGCGTACTATGACTCAATTGATACATGTTCACTATAGCCGCATGCTCCAATCTCGAGACTACTGGGAGGGGGGAGTAGGGTTAGAAAGTTAGCACGTCCAGATTGCAAATTACATAAAAATTACTATCTATTTAATCTCCAATTTGCAAATGATATAACGCAGAGCATGGCGCGATGGCCTTCGCCGATTATACGATGGCGATGGCGTGAAGACCATCGCTATAGGATGAACTACGATTTTACGATGGAACATCGCAAAAATCCATTGGCAATAGCGATGGTCCGATGGAATTCGTATTAAACATTTTGCGATGGCCATTTCTCCATCGGCGATGGCATACGATGGGCATCGTTATCAGTTGTACCTCCGATGCCGATGAAGTAATGAAATAATTCTAAAACTACAGAACAACAGCCTTACGAGTTTGAAACGTTTGTTTTTTAGTAACATTAAAACAAACATTGGAACAGATAGGTATCCGTTGATCCACTGACATGCTATTCCCGTTTGCTTTCCGACTTATTTTTGGTCCTTTCAATTTTTTGCGCTAGTTGCCTTTATTTTGTTTCCTATTCCTTCCACTCCTGTTGCATAGGTGCAATAAGTGCACCTTTTAACTGCAATAAGAGCAAATTTTAGGTGCAATAAGAGCAATTTTTAGGTGGAATAAGAGCAAATTTTAGGTACAATATATGAGCAATTTTTAGGAGCTCTAACTGCAATATTTTAATCGCAAGAAATCCGGGCTCTAGTCATTACATTTGGAGCATTAAACTTTGTAAAGCAGGCTTTGATTCACCCTAATAATTTGGGCTTTAGATTTCGCAGCTTTTATCAGGTAGGAATAGTATTGCTGGTGTGAAAATCGCACACAGGTCAAAGTTGTGAGTAATGCTACTGCTATTCGATGTTTGTGGTTTGAGATTTTTGTATTTTAAAATGCGTTACTGCGATGGTCCATCGCCAATTGTGACGTCCTACGATGGCCATCGCCGATAGTTATTTCATCGTAGGCCATCGCCGATGAAAACTGGCGATTTTTCGTTCCGATGGCAGTGGAGCGATAGTATTGCATTCTCCATCGTAAGTGCGATGGCGATGGCCACCGTGCTATCGATTTTGCCATCGTAACATCGATCCAAAATCGGAGATGCCGACCTCTGCTCATAAGTGCCTAACGAACTTACATCAGTCTGGTCATTTTGCTCTTCGTGACTGTAAATGGCTTCCATTGTTGTCTGCCCTACAACAACACATTTAACCACCATGTTGCCTGCCCCAATCACTCATGCATTATAAATCACGACTTTTATCCATAAATCGTATGTATATACATGATTTCACTCGTTCTTCGAACGTTTTTAAAAAAACTCAAGATTAAGGCAACTGACGATATCGTGGAAAAAACAAAGAAATAATGCCCTCGTTCTTGGTCACGAGCTGCACGAGGCTCAGTGTGAACTGGGCTTTAGGCCAAGGCTGGCTAGGTACGAGAGCCCGCAACATCAAGGTGGCGGCGTTGCACCTACCAGCTATGACGTCACGAACCGACGGTCGTCCTGTTCTGTCTAGGGAGCTAAGGTCAGGCTCGTCTTCATCAAGCACTAGGTGACGTACAACCTGTACTTTAGGAGACCGTGGTTAAGCCCATTGCAGATGACACTCTTTTCGTCATAAGTTTTCGCTTCGTAGCGTTCGAACATTTCGTCGAGTCCATGCCAGTGGTACAGCGCGTCTACAAACAAAACTTGCTATTATCTTGGCCGTCACACCAGCTGGCTGAGTAAGTGTCGCTAGCAAAGCTTATAGCCTCTTTTCAAGTCAACAGCAAATGAAAATTTTAGAAATTCAAGAATTCAACGGAAAATTCGGAACGCAGCGAAATGTTTCATTCTTTAAACAAGCAGCAAAGAATTTCGATCGCTACTAGGTGAAAATGCAGGAGAAACAACTATCGTCTGCAGTGAATCTATGAATAGTTTAATATAAGGATTTTTGGCCGGCCTAGAGGCTACAATCGTGAAGTAGCTTCTAGGCAGCCGAAAAGTTTGTTAGGGTAGTCGTCAACGGCAGGGTATGAGAACCTTAACGGGCAAGCCCAGGAAGCAAAGAGTGTAACGGAAAGCCAGACAGGCAACAATTATGTGTGCTGAATAAAAAATAGCATCCGACATCAAGCTGTACCGTAGCTGGTGTATTTTGGGGTTAAGAATAGCAACCTAAGCAACTAAACCATTTTAGTATGTTTGTAGTTTGATAAAATGAATGAGACTGACTGAATTAAAGGTGAAGAGGAAGTATAGAAAATATTAACAGCAGTCTTAGAAGCATCTGCGTAGTAGCTGATGTATTAAGCTGGATTCACACGTACGACTCCAGTCGGCGCTGTCAACATAGAGCAAACTTAACTGTAATCCAATTACTTTGTTACTGTACGCTTCAGTTTGCGCTTGATTAAACTGCTCAAAAACTGGGGTAAGCTTGAGCCGTCGCTATAATTTTTACCCTATTAAAGGTGATAATGGTAAGATTCCGACAATCTTTGATATTATTGAGCGAGTTTAAATTCGCAAAGATTTATACATATTTTAGTATTAGGAGATCGCTCGAGGTTAAAACATTTTTTTAGTTGCTGGAATTGGAAAAAAAGGCTAAAATGTTAATCGGTTCGTTTTGTAGTTTCAGTCACAGCAACGTGACCCACAGGATAGTTGAGTTGGCCCTATGCTGACAACACTGACGAAAGTTGTAAGAGTGAACAGGACGTGACGTTTTTGTCCCCGTATCTGCACACAACTTACGAGGAGTATTTGGAGACTTCGCTTTTCAGGGAAGTCTTGCGCGGTTTTGTTTGAATGTAATCTATGTAAGTTGTTAATCCAGTCGAATATTTCAGAGGCAGGCCGGATTCGATACTTGACTACAGTAGTTCGCCAGTGTCAGGACAGTGTATCAGACTAGCGTAAGCGTTGACAGATGTCACTTGGGTGCTTCTGTATAATTTTCAGCTACGTAAACAAGTCGTTGGCGGCAAAATACATTGTGCTGCATACAAAAAATAATTATCGCTTCATTATACAAGACTCCATGTAGAATTATTGGCTGTGCA
>LQNS02000211.1:29408378-29426514 GCA_001587735.2 Parhyale hawaiensis
AAGTTTTAGACAGGCACGCTATCTTCGGCCCGTTGCATAAAGTTTTCGGGGCTGAACCTCAACCAGTTACCTGCAACTCTTCCTAAAACAATGAATTTCATAATCATAAAGTTTATTTATCAGTCGGCTGAACATAAGCTGCTTTTACAGCTCAGTGCCTCCTCAACCGCTGTACCAACAGACTATTGATTCTGATATTGACACTGATGGCCACGAGTTTAAACTTCTTAGTCAAGAAGGAAAGATTTTCGCGGCGCTAGACGTAATCAGTCAGCATCAACTCTTGTTTACAGCTGTGGGTTTACCGACCTTCGCCAGAAATGGGGAAGGTCCGGGGAGGGGCAGATCGGGTGCATACTGCATAAAGCCTTCCGCCGCTGGCGCCATGCTCCTGATGATCGGTGATCGACTGCAGCCGTATGCTCCTCTGGGTCCTGTTTGCCTATATCAGCAGCACAAACCAGTGCGCGTGGGCTTCCCAGTTGGGGTACGGTCAAGTTGACTACCTTCAACAATTTTCGTTGGTGCCAGCAGCCTGTACCCAACTCAACTAATCTGTTCATGCTGCTGCGACACGGCTTCAATTTGAGCAAAATTCCCTATATAGAAAAATTTAAAATCTCTGCCACTACTGTTATTTTTACACCAAAGCAAGTGCGAATGGCAAACTGTCAACCACCAAACGAACAGTTTTAAATCAGTGACCTATACTTCAAATATGGGAGCATGGCGTTAATCGACGTCATAGCCACGACTACGTACTCTATTTGAGTTTGCTCTAGGCTGCTAGCATCAACAAAAGTCATCAAGTGGGCACCGTGCTTTAATCACCCCACACGGTTTGAATTAGAGAAGCAAACGTTTGCGTCAACAGTTCCGCACACGTCAAATCTAAGAGGGCCCGGCTTATATCGACTTCGATCACTCAATCGAACAAGCCACGATCAAACTGGGAATCCCACATGCACTTGCTCGTGCTGCAGATAAATGCTTGCTTGGGCCCTGTTGAGTTTACGGCTGCAGCCGATCGCGTCACGTTAAGCTGAATACCTAACAGACGGAATGCGCTCTCCAACCCTAAGGCCGATGCCTTCCTAGTGACTAAGAGTGAAATACTTCAGACACTGTGCATTTCTGAACATAGAGATTTTCCTTCCCTATTAATGAGCTCGAACTACAAACGTCTCAATTAACTGTCAGCGAAGTGTGTAACCTTGGCACTGAGCTACTGGAAGTCGTAAAACTACATCAACTTTTTCGTTCAACTTTTGCATTGTAAATAGTTATATCGATAGTTTTTCCGAGAAAAACTACAGCAACAAAATTGCTATATTATATTAAAGAGGTTCAATATACTCATTTCCTGTTTTTTCCGGTGTGCATCATTGCAATGATTGGTAGCAGGACTTAAATTTCGCAGAAATTCGACAGCTCACGCGGTTAGGAGCCACTAAAGGGTTAAGCAAGCATTCTGAGAACTAACACAAGTTGCATGCGTTATTTTTTCCCCAAATATGAACTCTGCATGAATTCAAAGATGGAAAATGCTAAAAATTATTTTTATTTGAACATTCATACAACCTACTAAAACATGAACGACAAACTCCTGAACTTTGAACAACTTACATTCTATACCGGAATATCTGCACGATACTGTACAGTAACCTGAATATTCCATTGACCAAATAAAATGTATGAAATCGTAAGGTGCATCAAGGTACTTTTTCAAGTTTCAGAGCCCCTTATAAATGCAGGGTCTTTGAAATTCATGCATAAATTCTGGTATAAATTTTAAATTTTATAGTGGATGTGAATTACCGCAGAGCTAAGAAGTTCTTGAAGATCGCTCATCAAAGCACTTTTTCAAGGCAGCGACAGCATTTTACGTTCGAATCTTTCTAAACATTGAAATTGGAAATATGCTTAGAAGGCACAATCACAATCTGGCAACTTAAGGCGGTTCTCCAAGCACCATTAGATATGTTCAAGCATAAACAATTTTTGATTTGACAAGTCTTCAACTCTAAAGGAAAATGTGAGCAGTTAAAATAATAGCTCTGGCTCCTTAGGCTGCTCATAGAAATTTTTCATGACTTGGTCAGGCCTGTCTTCACGCTCCTGGGTGCCCTGTAGGAGGTTCATCAGCAAAGAATCTCTCGTCTCCTGTCCCTCACGAGGCTGCGCCAGCATTTTCAGGAGTGACCCGAGCTTCACGGCTACGTTTGGATTTCGAATTATTTCACTACCAGGACTGGGAGGTGTAAGGCTGGACACCCGTGAGGTCCGAGCCCTGCGTCGAGGTGAAGCTGTCTGTACCCCAGAGGAACCAGCAGCCAGTGGCGGCGTGCCGGGACTAGCCGCTGAGTGTTGATGAGCAACTGGAGAAGCAGAGGGCGTATCTTCCAGACTTTCTGCCTCAGCACCTCTACTTTCAGCTGAAGCGCCCGATATCGCCGCGAAGCCTTCACTGAAACTCAGTGAAACATTTGTAAGGACAGAAGTCTTTCCCTGAAGCAGTAAATCTTGATCAGAAGGTGCAGCAGGGGGAGGGCAAAGAACGGTATGTGGTTTCTTGGTTGGAGTAGAGTCTTTTGAAGAGAAGATCCGTTTTCTGACAGACTCTCGAGATGGTTCATTGTGAGCTGCAGCAATACTTGACATTCGAGTGGATTGACTTTCTCTAGCCGTTTGATGTGCTGTTTGAGCTAAATCTTTGCTCTCCGTTACTTGGCGGGAAGTGGAAGGCTCATTGAAGCCCGCCGCTACTACCGGCGACAGGCTTAGAACTCTCGCTAAGTACTCAGCAATCGATTCATCTGTCCATTGAGAACTCTCTTGATATCGTAGATCGGTTCTGATGAGAGAAAACGAGGGGCTTCCAAAATAACTTTCCGTTGGGTCATACGGTGGCGGTGGAAGTCTCTTATTAGTGCGGGGCGGAGTCTTTGGTACGGTATAGGGATGGGTGAGTGGGGAAGGGTAAGAGTAAGTCAGAGTTACTGGATCGGGGCGCGGTGGAGTTAAAGAATGGGCACGCGGTGGCTTTCGAGGAGGGGTTCCCGGAGTAGTTCGTTTGTGACCACCGACAGGGGACCGAGAATGATGAAGGGATGGAGATTCCTGATGTGGATGAGAAGGAGATGCAGCAAGTCCACAGTCCGGAGGCGTGAGATGAAGAGTGGGTAAACGATCAGGTGGTGATTGAGACGGAGGACGAGGTGAAGTTGGACGAGGGGGAGATGAAGGACAATACGATGAAGATGCAGGACGATATGGTGGAGACACAGAATAACTCTGAAACGGTCGAGAATTAACAGACGGTGGGCTGAGGAGAAGAGCGCGCAGCATACTTCCCGATGGAGACTTGAGAGTTTGAGGTGCCCGAGGTGAAGTTTGAGATTGCTTGTTGCATGTAGAAAGTTGGGTTTGGCCTAGATCCTGTGGTGGAGTTCGGAGAGGCATACCAGCTGATTCTGGTCGAACGTCCGAAGATGAATCAGATGGGAGAGTTTGATGTAAGAGCTTCGAAGGCGACGAAGGAGGGGGCATCAACTGCGCGTCTGAAGACAGCTTTCCATCTGAATTACTGGCTACCGTTGCTGCTGCTGCTGTTGCTATTCCCAAAGTCGGTGGATTCTCTACCGGTCGCTTGCTACTAAGGGATCGGTATCTATACGGGCCGGAAGCAAATTGATAGTGAATCATTGTAGCAGCAGGCGTGAGGTCTGGCTTTGGAAATATGTGGCGATGGAAGTATTTGTAGTACGAGCGGAATGAAACTATTGAGGTGAGATCTGTGTTGCACCCAAAGCACGCGGTCCTGCAAAAATAAAGTTACTTTAATGTAAGCGTTTACTTTGCAGAATATTAAATCAAGTACACTAGTATCAGCATACTTCGAACCTCAAAATTTTCATTTACTAAATACATACAAGCCTAGTTCATCGTTCCTTATCCAGCGCAAGTCAGCTGGACTAAGAGAGGCAAAGGAACAGATGAGTTTGCCAGACGAGACGTGGAAACCACTATTCACGGATGTTCTTACCCAGGATCAGTACGCATGGAAACGGCAGGTCTCATAAGATTTAAATCAGAACACAAAGAATCGTGGGTCGGACTACGAAGAGGAAGGAATCAATGAGTACCTAGGAAAGACATCTCAAAGGCTTACCAAGGCTGAGATAAGCGTCAGGAACCCCTTGTGGGTGCTGCCATTTACAAAGTAGGAATGGGCGTACGCAACTTTCCGACCCTTCGTTTGTTTTATGCTCCCTGAGGGGCTCGAGGTTTACTGAAAAGTGAATTTCACTCAAAATAAATGCTCTACAATTCTTGAAAAGTTTGTATCTGCAAAAACTTAGATTTCGATTCTAGTAAAATGTTTCAGTGAAACTATAAACAACATCGTGGTGCCTCACGAGTTTAAAGAACAGACGTGTTGAGAAAAAAAAATTAGCACTAGCGCATGACACTGGCCAAGGCAACAACAAGCCCCTTCCCCCCTCCCAACAAGCAATCAACATTAGCCGAGATAAGAATAAAAAAGAAGCACAGAAGGCACGACAGAATTTCTTGCAGGCATAGCCGAGGCGATCCTTGCCTACTTTGAGGCGTCCACGGCTCACCATTCTCTACCACAGAGAATGCGTAAATAGAAATTTACTATTACCCTTTTATTACGGCCTTCATGAGGTCATTTACCGGAAGTAGATACATTCGTTAACTTTGTGCTACTGAGTAATAAGGAGTAATAAGGGCGCGTTCGCGTCTGCGCCGAAATTAAACCTTCGAGGCGTGCCTTGTCCGGCAACTCCGGCAGACGCTTCGGCTTCAATTCTGTGAATCCTGTTTCAGGTGTCAAATACAATCCGATTACCGCTCGACAGCTCAAAACTCTTACGGGGCTTACAGACTTTCCGTAAGTCCCAAGGATAACCGACTGAGAGCTAACACCTGAAACTTGATTCGCCGGGTCTAAGACACGCACCCCTTTGTGAATTTCAGGCCGAGACGAGCCTCTTGGACTTAATTTCTACGGCCAATCGAACAACGCACCATAAATGGATCACTAGTTCTTTATACTGCAACACTGACTTCCACTTAAAGCACTGGATGTGCTACAAGTAGTGCCGCCTTATTTTATGAGGCGTCTCCTACGAAGATTTCATAGATTACACTGGTCTGCGTCATTCGAGATTTAGGAGTTTTCAAGCGTTTCTATATTGCTTTGGCATTTTGAATTCAGAAATTTAAGCTATTTTGCCCAATTAGGTTAGGTTTTCATTAGGTTTCAATTTTAATAAATTATTGGAAATAACGTAATTTCTGAAGAATTTACAAGCAAGTTTCATTTATCTCAATAAAGTAATAAAAGGAATTACAGAGAGCATGCTCATGTATAAGTTTTTCTTTCAACAAAGTTATGGAATATAGGTTAACTAACTGCCAAAATGGAAACACCGTAGGTAGAGGGGACGATGATCGAGTCGCCAGTTACTGCATCTATCTATTGTAATAAGCTTTCGAGGCAACCACCAAAATCGAGTATACGACGTGTTACTCAACTCACGAAAAACTACCAAGCTCTAGAGGTGCATGCATGTCCAATAAAATGCATTTCTTTGGTTCACATTTAGACTATATTCCGGAAAGCTGTGGTGTTTTGAGTGAAGAGCGACGATAGGGATTTCTCAAGGATATTCGAGCAGGTTATGGAGCTGTACCAGGGTAGTTGGCAAGTGCATATGCTTGCAGGCTACTGCTGGTGCTCCAAGGGGGATGCTCCAACTGTACAGCGCTGACGAGAAACTGTGCGAAAGATGATTGTACCGCAATAGTTTCATCACTGTATCCCTTTATTTTTTTAATACTTGAAGCTGTGAATTAACTTACTACTATCGTTTTTCATCGTTAAGTTCACATGAACTATAGTTGTGTACTAGTTTAGGCATTGGTTACACTTTTCCTATTATTTATGCGGTATCTGAAAAATATAAATATTGATGTTTGGTTAATATTCTTAAAACTGAAATCGCAAAATAAACAAGACAAGTTACATTTCTAAACTCAGCATGCAAAACGCTCATAAGATCTACTGAGAGACATAAAACCTCTTTAGAAAAATGTTAAATGCAGCCCGGTGTTAAGTTTGCCTTAGCTGAAAAATTTCACAAGTTCATGCAGCCAACTGACTTACTCGCCGAGGTAGTACTTGACGCAGGAAAAGCAGAGAAGGTGGTCGCAATTATCTTGAATGTAAAACTCTAATGCAATTATTGCTTTTTGCGAATCGCAGCGGACACACGCCTGGTCTAGGAGTTTCTTGAATAGAAGATTGGGATCTTTGAAACTGAGAAGCTTTTTCCAGAGTTTAGACACTGGGTGCGAATAGGCTGGAAACTTTTCTTGCTTGACTCTGAAAACGTTTCTGATTAGGTCTTTAATCGCTCCTGATCTACTAAATATGGCAAACGAGTAGCATTTGTGACCACGCACACTGGCTGTTAGTTTCTGAGTTACAGCGTCGATGAGGCCTGTAAGTTGAGCCGGACGGAAACCAAGTCGGTCCTTCAGTTCTGAAGAATCCGTGGCGCTGCGCAGCATGCAGAACCTAAGAGTGTTCAGGTAGATGTCAATGGCCTCCCTTGACAGCTGGCCGAAAGTTAGGAGATTCTCTTTAGCCAAATTCATCGCCAGAGAATTCCTAGACTGTATTCTTCTAATGAGATCAGCATTATCCAGCAGATGAAGACCAAATGTTACGATGGTTTTCAATGAGCAGTTGCGGGAAATCATGCATCGCAGTCGGTAGAGAAATGTGCGATCAATTTCGGCAAACTCTCTGAACAGGAGAGAACGGTAGAAGAATCCATGCAGAGGCACTTCAACAGGAGGGTCCTTCTGGAAAAGAGAAACATTTTTTTAAACTATTGTATAAAATTGCTAAAAAAAATCCTATATCTTGTAGTATTTTGGCTTTCTGCAGTCACGCGTCAAAAGAGGAACTGTAACCCTCTTATGAACTACTTAGCGTTTGCTGTACGAATAATAGTAATCGACTTCGCCCACGCGCAACGCAGGAGAGATGGGATAACACTAGGACTGAAAACTACCACCGAGCTAGTACTGTGGCTATCAACTGATGGTTAGATGGTCGGTCCCAAGGCTGAACTACGCAAGAAGTTAACTCATCGGTGGGCAAGTTTACGATGGCTCTGCGCGTCTCCTTCAGTGACCTCACGTGAAGTGATATTTGTGAAGAGATGGGGACCGGCGAAGTAGCGACAGTTTCGGTTGATAGCATAATTAATCCAGTTATTGAGGACTTGGTAATCACAAGAGATGCGACCACCAGCGGACGCCCTCCACCTGAGTGGGCCTCACAGCTACGGGTCCAACCAAGGAGGCTCTTACAACAGCGGCCGGACCACATGCACCCAGTGGCCACACATTTCCTGGTTCGGCACCACACCCTTGGAGCCGGCCTGGGAGAATTCCCGACGTCCAACTAGCCTTCATGGGACCACGGACAAACGTCTCATCACTTATGAACTCTCGTGTATTTCTTTTCGCTTTAAGCTTGTGCGCCGCAACCTAGATTTAGTGCAACAATTTCCATGTCTCTCAAATACACCAAGATAGGAGTTCTAAAACTGCAGAAGCATACTACATCAGCAGATTGTACCCCGGGGCTGACGTTTAGCCTAGAGATCTTTCCGCGGGAGAACCCCCGACCGCATGTTTTCAGGGCTATGCCCAACCGCAATGCAGGCCGAAGTAACTGTACGATATCCTTGTCGCGATGCATATAAGCGCCCCTCCAACAAGAGACTCTGTCTTGTCGTTGTCGCGCGCATCACTGCCAGTGGGTCTTGTCCCGGCGAGCGGCAGACCCGTCGTTCAGTTTATAACTCTCCGTTCCTCGTAAGAAACCGAACTCACCACCAATGCCAATAGTAATCCACTGTACTTGTGCTGCTCTTTTGAACCAATATATGTTCACGTAAACGTCTTCTCCTTTGAACACCTTCGACCATCGACCCTGCAGCAGGCAGGAAAGCGACGAACTCGCATACAGAACATATTCCTATTCAGGTGTGTCGGTTATCGATGTTCGCGTGTTTCAGGCGTGACCTTCTTATACACCATTTCTAACTCCACTAAGAACCATCGATATACTCTTCTGGTTTTTCTAAGTTGACTGTAATGTTATTTAGCACCACATTATTTCGTGCATTTCATATTAACCGAACAAGCCAGCAATTTTCACCGAGAAACACGCTTCTTGCTCTTGGGTTAACACATTCTTGTATTTCAGCCATAGTCGGTACTTCAAGATGGTACTTTTCTGTTTGCAATCAATAATGGCAGTGTGCTCATATTCATTGCGATCTACATTTGAATAATAAAAAAAAAAAATAGCCACAGCTATTAACAGGCGATCGATGAAAAAATATTCCAAATTAAAATTTATATCACTCAGTTGACAGATCTGGCTTTTTCTAGTGCTAAAACGGAGATTGGACTAGTCACTAACTGAAGCCTCTTTGCGCAGTGCGTTTTTTGCTGCACCAAATATCTTCCAAGACCTCCCAGCTTACCCGCTGACTTGACACTACAGTATAGCATTGCCAAGTGCTGGGAACTCCTGTTTAACGAAGTATCAATCTGGCTGAGATTCGATTAACGTAATCCACGATTTTGATGCCAAGCTTTCTACTAGTGCAATAACTATATCATAAACTTAATTAACGTAAGTTCCTCTATGAGAAAATGCGAAAAACTGAAAGTTCATACAGCAGAAGCTCTCAAATCTTACGGCTCCAAAATCAAGCTGCACTTATTTATCCAATTCTTTTTGGGGTTACAATCTACTGAATCTTCTTGGGTACCGTTGAAGTCCAGATGACAGTCTATATCCCCTTACGTGTGTGGAGTCGAGATGCTGTTTTTTTTTTTCTGTTCGGTCGCAGATAGCAACTAAAACTAGAGCCAACAGCGTAATATCTCCCGGGTGCAAGCAAACGCGGACCGCTGGTCCCTCTAGCACTCTTCTTAAATCAATATCCAGCAAATATTTGAATGCTACAAATTTAATATCAGCGGCGTTTCCAATATGCTGCGGAATTACGTTAAATAGTATTGCTTCTCGTCCAGTGAAGCTATAAGAATATCTTGTCGCCACGGCGTTGCCACAGTCTCCGATTGGAATGAGTGGGTACATCATAAGTCCTTCTAGTCCTTTCGGAGTGTTTGGCGACAATTCACTCGCATGCAGTGATATGGTCGGAATTCAAAACACTGTGAAACACTCGAATCTTCGTTATAATTCTATTTATTACAATTGGAGATTGCCAAGTTGTTTATAATGCCGTACTTTGTCTCGAGTTTGATGGCGAACTATCTTGGAACAGTTACTTGTGCTTTTTTTCTCATATTCGGCATTCAAAGTGAGAAACTGTACTTTATTCTCGGCAGAATCTGTTCCATCGAGTAAGAGCATCACCTTGACCTCGCCTTATGAAAAAGTTCTTTCAACTTATCCACTTTTTTTCTCGCAACAATAACTGTAGCAACCAACATGTTCTTCAAAGGTAGCCGTCTTCTTTCATTCTCACACCCAATGCTCCTCAAACTTTCAGTTTCATACACATCACCGCTAGTGTATGTGGTGAACTCTAGGTGTATTTTTAGCATTTTTTAGTATGTTGGTAGTTCTAATTTAGTTTCATCAAGTAGTAATTTTCTACCGATCATTGCCAGATACTTTTCAATCTTCTTTGGCCCGACGGCACGTCCTTCAGACATTGTACAGCAGCTAACATTCGTGTTATCAGCGTATGACCACAGGACTGCTGAGTTGCAACCGTACCCCATGTCATTGATCATAAAAAGTACAGCCTCAAACACTGTGCCTTGTGTTACTCTACTAAAAACCAGCTGCCTTGACTGAAAACCTGCTACCTTGAAGATTATTGACGATTACACTTCAAGTTTTACGCAAGAAATACTTCACGCTTCTGGAGATATTTCCCGCTAATACCCTCATAGGAAAGGCTCAACAGTGATGGCCATATTACATATAGTGTGACAGATGCTGATGCTTGTGCTTGCGACACGTATCTTCCCTAGATTCCACCCATTTTCATGTAAGTCACCGACCTCTAGCACTAGTCTTCTGCATCAACGTAAGCGGAATTTAATGTGACGTAAAAAGAAGTGCATAGGGCGGCTGCCGACGAAAAAAGGGGCAAGTCTAGGAAAGAGAAGCTTTGCAAGCACGAGCATTAGCATCTGTCGCACCATAGACCGCAACAGTACTCGACTCTTAGGTTCAAAGTGGCCTCTGACGCTGGCGGCCAAATGGGAACTAGAGTACTCAGAGCGCATACCTCTGCCAAGGGAGGCAACAGTAGCAAAAATTCAAATTGGCTCTGAAACTATAATGTTCTTTGTATAAACTCCAAAAGTCTAATCATTTGTGCCTTTTGATTGTTATAACAGCTTGTGCAATTTTCTTGAAGATCCGTTCATAACTTTTTGAGTTATACTGCTAACAAACGTTACGACAAACATGAGTCAAACATACAAACGAACAAACCGATCTGCACTAAAATTTAATCATTCATGTCTTTCAATGTTACTAACAATCCCTCTAAATTTCATAAAGATCCATTCAATATTTTTTGAGTTTATGTGCTTACAAGCATAAAATTAAAAACCGTGACAAAACAAACTGATCATTACCAAAATTTGGTCATTTACTCTTTTATAGAACTAACAACTCATGTTAATTTCATAAATATCCATTCATAACTTTTTGAGCTATGGCATTAAGAATAAGGAGGCAAACAAACAAACGGATGGACATACCTTCACCAAAAGTTAATCATCTGTTCCTCCTAACATACCTAACAAACCCTGTAAATTTAGTCCAAATCGGTTCAAAACTTTTTTGAGTTATCTTAGTGACAGTCAGACAGACGAGCACGACGAAAACAACCTCCTTGGCGGATGTAAAAATGGGATTTTCTCAAGAGCTATTATGAACACGTTCAGACAGGGTCATGCAGGCAAGGGCCCAAATGCGTCCCCTCCGTATCCAAGATACCTTCTCGCAAGAAAAATGTTTGGTACCTTGGAATTTTTTCTTCAGTATTAGATAGAGGGAAAATAGCTCTTTAGAAAATCCCATTTTTCCGTGTGTTGGCCTACAGCGTCAGCGCTAAGAGCCCAGTACTGTTGCGGTCCATGGTCGCAACATACGTAATATGGGCATACAATTCCGGGGTCAACCTCATCAAAAGATACAGTAATCATCCAAGTATTTTGCGTCCTTATCATTCTTTTCACGCAATAAGTTTACAATGACATCATAATGTTCCAGGAAATTTAAATTTAAGGAACGATTGTGTCTAGAACCATGATATGAAAAAGTAATTAATTTCGGTGGTGCACTATAGGGGTTTAAGGAACCTTTTTGAAGGCGAGTTAGTAAAACAAGCCTGTCATTTGCTAGATCCGCACGGTTTTTAATTCTAGGGATAAGAGTAATTATTGAGTTTATAAACGCTAAGTATGTAGCTATTACCACACCATCCAACAACACGCATGTGAGGTAGAGCGGAAAACAAATGCTCACAATTTGCACATTCTGAAGAGTTTTGCAAGAGCAACATCGGGTCCTGAAGCACTGTTTCCTCCAAATTCACAATGGTCTATTCCTGCATAGTTTTGTGAACTGGAAGTCTGGGAAGAAGTTACTAGTGGCTGTTCATACTTTCACTTCAGGGTAACTGGTCTTCTAGCCTGAAACTTTTGTACTGACGGATGAGTATTTCGTTCACCTCGACCATTTTCAACCATCGATCGATTTGCGTCAAATATTAGGCATTAGGTATTATAAGAAGATTGAAGCCTCCCTAAATAAGTACTAAGCTCTTCTAAGAGAGGAAAAGGAAGGGACATATAGTATGTCGACAAAAAACGGGTAACCGATGCACGAAGGTGTTCCCACACAGGATCAACGCGCATGGGAACAGCAAGTCGGGAAAGAAGAGGAAGAACAGACAACAGTAAGATCAGTAAGAGTATGAAATTGGAAGGAAGCAAAGTGGGCACGAAAGTTGCGACAAATAATCGCTTCTATGTTTTCATCTTGAAGTTCTCTTGTTCTTCGACATTTTAGATACACGTGTATCCTGAAATATTGTAATTTTAAAACTGATGCTATTTTAAATGCAGCTTATATTTAATTATAATGTGAAGTTCAATAATTGTTTCCCCAACAAAAGCGATAATATAGAATAGAAATTTATAAAAGGCCTTGTCATGCTCGAAGAGAGACGTCTCGAAGGCCGAAATAAAGTTAAAACATTCCACCTTGTTGTTTTGGGCTTGCTGCTCCTCATAACATAGGATAGACGAGCCTAGCTAACTTAACCCTATGGTCCATCCTTTGAGCGGAACAGAACTAGAACCTGTTATCAACGTGACCAGAACAACTATCACACAACAAAAATAGTCAGCAATTGCAGAAAATATCGAAAAGCAAGATTTGATTTATTACCAGGAATTAGGCTAGGAGTACAAATTCATGGGTGTAATAATTATTGCTTCAGTCTACAAAGCCGTAGTACTCTCTGCATTTAGAAATTTCCGTTTAGTTTAGGTTGCCTCATTAGTACTACGATATATAAAATGTTTTTATTGAATACTTGAAGCCTCCGTTTCCACAACAATGGCGATGTAACAGAGGGAAAAGCAAGGAACATATAGTATGACAATAGAAATCCCTGAGGGCACTACTCTCACAACATAGTGTGGACGAACCTAAGCTAATTTAACCCTATGCCCATCCCATGGCCTCTGAGGGGGAGGACGAAAATGAAATTGAATGCAAAGCCACTGAATTTATACCACTGGACGATACGTGCGATAGGAGCATTGCCTTTTTAAGGAAGTCAAATTCTCCCTCTCTAGCAAAGATGAGTCAAAGGTCAACGAATAGAAATATTCAACGTCCTACCAACGTTTTTTTTTTTTTTGTAGACGTTCAAGATAATTCCTGAAACAGCGACCAAAAATAAAGCATCTAGATCGAAGAACTACACAATGCTAGCGATTTTTCTCGTACTTAAAAGTGAATTTGGAAAAGCCTGCCCTCCAATGTTCCAGTGTAGAGATGGTAAAAGCTTTAATAATCGTCTGACACACCGGCAGGGACTTGTCCAAGCTCGCCAACTTTTATACCGCCCAAATTTTTGGAGATCACCCTAATCCATCATCCTTTATGCCTCAGGTGACGTCACGTCGCATTGTGACCACTGGTCTCTTGTAACTACTGATGGCGCTTGCACGATCATCTTCTCTCAAGTAATTTTTTCTTCTCCTTTCTCAGATAGTATTTATATTCTCTTGGTACGGCGGTAATAGCTTCTAGAGAGCCGTGGCACGAGTTCCGGCTGCTTCTCGGGGAATGGGTCCATTGGTCCGTCTTCTGCCAGCTACCTAGCTAATCTACTCTTGTATATGGTACTCTAGGCCAGCGATTACGGTACTACTAACATGTTAGATAGCTAGGTTTTAGGTAGACAGTTCTGTCTACAACAACACATTGACACAAATAGAAATATGAAAGCACGACGAAAGACTGGTGTGAGCTCTCCCTTTACTGTCCCACAGTTCACCTTTTGTTAGAAATATCAAAAGTGCAGTCAACAAGAATTGTAGCAATCTATTTCCCAAACAAATTTAGGGGAGGTTCTGCCATTTTTTCTGGCTTGCATCATTACAATGATTGACAACACGGCCTCAATTTCACAGAAATTTGACAGTTTAATCAAGAAGCCGGCAGCTAAGGGTTAGCGGGGCTAATTTTTACACTAACCAGGTGGAGCCACCGTACTTACCACGAAATACCTTAGGTGATAAAAAGCGACTGGCAAGCGTAGCGACAAATTCCGTAGTTCGATAATGCATGCGGCTACTCTGTTGCCAATCCTGTCATCGTCTTCGCAGTGTCGTGGATTGGGCTTCTCCTTGAGGCGGTTTATCAATGCTTTGACCAAGGCTTTCACTTGCTGTAGTTCTGGTGGGTCGATAACGATGTCTTCTGGTTTCTCCAAAATGAATAAATTATACATCAAAGAGTTTTCTATCAAAAGTAGGGCATCACGGGTCTCTGCTTCCGAAAGCGTATTGCCAGTTAACAGCTTCATAGATTCGTCGCCCAACCTTGCCAATTCCACGATATTTGGGGGCGGAAATTCCTCTGAAGTACCTACATATATGTCGACTATTTCATTGAGAGCTCCTGATCCTGTTAAGAACTGCAGAATATCAATAAGCTGAGCTGATCCCTCTGCAGCCCAACAGCATAAGCGTCTCGCAGGAGAATCAAGAGCAGAATAATCAGATTCAGGAGGTGGTTCATCAGGGTTTTCAACTTCGCAAGCTTCTTCAGGTTTCAACTTATGGGGTGGCTCTTTAATGCCAAGGAAACTCCTAATCTCTTCAAGCTTTTTCTTTAACTTATGCTTAGCAGACTCATCCTGTTCTTTGTGCTCCGATTCATCTAGTATCCAACTTGCAATCACATCTTCGTCGATCGACGTTGTTGCAACAATTATTTCTTTACCGATTTGCAGCGGATCGTCCACTGCTGCTGCTCCTGTTTTGTGGGGAATTTCTGCAGTTGGAGCTGCCCGAGCATCACTACCAGAAGGTTGGACTGCTGAATCAGCATCCTCCCCATGTGAAGAAGAAATTGACTGAGCACTTTCAGAGCCACCACTGTGATGAGGTTCTTTTCGTTCCATCGCTTTTTGTGCTTGTGAAGGGAGACTATAACAGCCTGGGAGGTTGATAGGCTACTGTCATTAACTTCCCTTTCGAACTGCTACACGAAAGATTCAACACTGTTGAAGGCCTGAACTAGTCAACACCTTACTGTACCCTGCAAAAATGAAATCTATGTCATGTGAGAAACTTTTGCGTGTACCATAGATATTAAATACATTGCACCATTATTTTAATTCATTACTTTAACATGAATTTCAATATCGCAACAGTTTCAACCATTACAGTTAGAAATATTACACTTTTATTGATAGCTGCGCTTTTTCAACAATAAAGCAGTTTGCGCGTGTCTAACCTGTGTCACAAATACGGTGTCGTTTCAAGAACGCTAATCAGACAAGAACACAAATCATTAAAACACGGTCCAAAAAAATTAATAAAATTAAAAACTGCTGACGGATAATTTGCGCACAGATTTACGTGGCTCAGGCAAATGAGCGTCCTTGATCCGAATTATTAGTATATGCCTGATTTTATTACCGCACCCATGCCATGCGATGCGATCCAAATATTGAAACTCCATTTATTACTATCATCAGTATATGACTTATTTTGGCATTCCTGCCGCAAGTCACAGTCAGCCAAGTGCGGTACTATTGGCGAGAACGGGGAGCAAACATATCAAGCCACCCGCGGCAAGGCTTAAATTCTCTCCTCTGAACACTCCACACAGGTCCAAGAAAAGAAAAACGGTAAAAAAGACAGAAAAAACGTTGTAAGGGCTCCATCAACGGCTCTCTACATGAGCCCAGATAGGAGTCCCATGGGATGGGTTTCTTTCCACAATTCGGCTGTCCACGGGAACACATGGGGAAATGTAGAGAACCTACCCAACTCTAGAAATCTAGCCTCGTCAGCGGATATCGCGTCGAGTTGCAACATGATCTAAAATCTCATCAGTATTGACGCTGCGAAGTCTCAAAATAAAAAGTAGGACCAAAATAGTTGTCCGTAGCATTGATTAAAAGTTTACTACCAACCATTGAATAAAAAAACCCAAACGTTCCGAACAACCTGTCCATCAGCGGATAGAATTCTGAAAAACAATATTACAAAATTAATTCTAACAAAGTCAGTTTATTGGAAAAGCAGTACTGCAAACCTAGCTAAAACTATCTAACGCCTATACTTCTACCTAATTTCTACTTTTACTTAGAAGAAGGAGCATCGATAAAACAAGAAATAAAATAAAGTACAAACTGTGCTATGTAGTAGCTCTGCCATGAGTAAACGCTCTCTGAGTATCATTTAGCTGCGGTTTCAATTTGGAAATATAAAGGGACTTCAAAATTCGAAGGTCAGACATACATGAAGTAGTTGCTAAGTCATGCGGAGAAGGTACCCTTGTCATTACCTAGGTGAGTGATGTCCCTCTATACACACACACACACACACACACACATTCCAACAGGGTCATCTACCTGAATTCTTGCTTCTGTTCTCAACCCACTATAAAGTAAAAATCTAAGTAATTGTTTCGAGAATCGTTAAAGTTAAGGTAGTACGCTGAAAAAGCATTGTCCAAAACAGAACTTTCCTTGCACCAATGGAAAGCATCTCACAGCCGCTCCCTATAGGCCGGCACATCCAGGCAAACATTTTCTGTGTGTGACGGAAATTTGTATTCGGGTCAGTGGTCAGAAGAGGGAGGTAATGACAGTATTTTTGTTGACATATATGTAAAATAAGGCATTCTAAGACGTTCAAAGCTGCCCATAGACGATCAATAATATTGTCAATATTATAAACCGTGTGCATTGGCAATGTAATGGATCGTCTGTGGGCTTGAAGATGAGATCAGTACATTGACTATGTATTATATCAAAATAGGTTTGCATTTTATTGATGGTTCATCAATACACTAATGCGTCCATTTCGACACGTAGGAATTTTTTTTACTTCAGACGAGCCAGTATTTTATTTATGGTCCGATTGTTATAAAACTCGCACAGTATACGTAGAATTGAATTCTAAGAACATTTTATTCCTGCATTTTTTTTGATTTTCGCATTAGTTTTTGATAACCCTCCCTAACCCACCCTGATCTTACTTACACCAATCAAGCATAACTGAACAAATTCAAGAAAATGAGAATAAAATGTTCTTCAAATACTATTTTACGTATTGTGAGAGTTTGATGACAATCCAACCATAAATAACGAAAATTAAATCCTTTTACTGCTATAAGAACAACAATAGCTATACGTCACCGTATACGTCACGGCGATCACCGGCAAAATAAAAATCACTTGAAAGGGAAGTTCAGATTTCCCCAAAAGTTAGAATAATTCCCCAAATATTCATAAAAGAATATAAATAGAAGCTTCATTCTATAAATGAACACTTTATGCTTATCTCAATATACGCGAATATACGCGGTAGTATATATTTGCGTAATTGTCAAATAAGTTGAAAAACTCCCAAAATTTGTTCTAAAAATCCCTGATACCAACTGAAATTTCGAAGAACTGGGGTAAATCCGATAGTTGCAGACATACAGTATACAAGTCTCTTCTTGGCTGACACCAACCCGTCACTCAAGCTTCTTATTGGTCACTCAAGCTTCTTATTGGTTGGAAAGAGTCCTGGTCGCAACTCGCGTCAAGCAGGCTTGTTATTGATAGAAATGAATTAAGTTTAATATCAACATTACCTTAAAACTATTGCAAAAATCGAGAAATTTTCATGAATAAAATGTGCTTAAAATTCAATTTCACGTATACCGTACAAGTTTCAAAACTATCCGGCCATAAAGAAAATAGAATGGCTCCCTTAAAGTAAAAAATTGCCAAAAATTTTATGGCGCTAGTCGTAATGGCGAATCTAATTTCCTCTTAGAAAAACAATGGGAACAAATTAAGGGTAGGACGTCTCAGTTGGAGTGAAGTAAAGCTAAAACCCTGAGCCTTTTTCTTGTGTCACGGAAGCAACGAAGTTAGTTTAATTTCAGTTTTACCACCGTAGCCGCAACTCAGGCGATTCAACAGTGGATTTAATTTTTTATTATCATGTCATCTGAAGGAATATTTTATCTCTGCATTCCTGCCCGAAGAATTCAATTCAGCTCAGTGCTCCCCTACTGGCGGGAAAAAGGCGCAAAGAATAGTAAAAGACACTCGAGTGGACGGCTCCTTTTGTGGCCTTCCACACGCGAGAGACTAGAAATGTCACGCGTACAAGGTAGGCTATTTCGATCGATAGCCCACCTCACGGAACAGAAAGAGGAAAGTAGAGAACCTATCTAGCCTAATTTTACAAAACTAACCTCGTTGTTGTT
>LQNS02000211.1:29502668-29520510 GCA_001587735.2 Parhyale hawaiensis
CTTTTTCTTGCGCGTAGCTTGCTCTGAGTTCTGTTTGGGCCTTATGTATACGTTTAACGATGCTAGTAAGAAAAACGATCGTTTAGAGCATGAAGGCTGGAAGATATAGCAGAGCCCTAAGTATGGAGTTCAGATATGTGCTTGCAGTGGATTGCTATTTATGTAATCAGGGCAAAGAAACATGACCGCTCATTAGCCCATTATATAGGCCCTAACTTAACACCAGTTCTGCAATGTTCTGCAAGAAAAACATTGTGCGAAGAGCGCACCGCATAAATCAGTGGTTGTTTACATTTTTTGCACTCACGACCTTACACTTAAAAGCTTGAAATCCACGTGACCCCAATGCTGTTATTAGAGCCTATTTTTATAATTTTCAAATTCCACTGCAGTTGTGAGTCAGAATCAGTAAAAAACATACTAATGGCATTCCGTCGTATGAAAATTTTTTTGTAGTATAACGTGTAAAACTGGCTCTAATTTTGAATAAAAATTGCTCTACTTTTTCAAGCAATCAAAAAACAATCATTATAGACAAGCGCTGTAGATTTTTGTGCAGCCCAATTAAAAGTAAATGTGACATGCAGTAATCTATGATACCGTGCGCCGACTTAGGCTAACAAGCGATTTCTTTACCAGAGGAGTAAAATACTTGAGTAACAAGCGTTTCCCCTTAGTAAGTGGAGAAATTACCAGTAAAAGCTAGTCCAGTGCGAACCGCAACCGTGACTTCGGAAATAAGTCTCTCGGTATAATTATCTGCTGGCAATTGTCTTACCTAAATTTAGCGGCTGCTATCCATGGCTCCGGTTTGCTCTGAGAATGGGTCTCTCTTTTGATATGGCGAGAAATGAGGGAATGTATTATTCATTGTTGGCCGTTTTAACTGTCCAATACGGCTGCCCCATTTTATAAAACAGCTTTGGTTCCCTGCAAATTTGAGCTTAGCTCATCGAAATCTCTCCCTGTGCTAAATTATTTCCTTGTGGACGAATCTCTACAATTTTTTTCTTTCTCTCCTAACAGACTACAAGCATATTGCAGTGTTGCGTGTTCGGGAGCAGGGCAGGTGGGGGGTAAACCATGAGTGAGCAGGAGTTTGGATGGATTCGCGCTGAAAAATACCGTTATGCGTTACAAACAGCGAAGAGCAGTACGACTTGAATATAAAGTATGTATACTACAGCACTCTTAGAACGCATACCTGCTCCAAGCAAAGCAACGTTAACGAAAATTTCAACTTGGTTCTGGAACTAGGATTTCCTCTTTATTATCATCAGATCGGGTCGTTTGTGCCTTTTGACTATAGTACAAGTTTCTGTGATTTTCTTGAAGATCCGTCCCCAACTTCATGAGTTATGTTCTGACAAACATTTTGTCAAAAGGACACGCTAACGGACAAACCGATCATCTCCAAAATTTGGTCATTTGTGTTCTGCAATATTTCTAACTATTTTTTTTCAATTTTCAAATAAATACGTTCGTAACTTTTTGCGTCTTAGCTTTGGCAAACATTTGGCAAAGATGAGTCAAACACACAAACGAAGGAACTGATCATCACCAAAATTTGATCATTTATATCGTTGAACATTTTCTAAAATTTCATAAAGATCTGTTCAAAACTTTTTGTTTTATTTTGCTAACAAACATATAATCAAATACTGAGGCAAACAAAGGAACGAACGAACAGATCGTCACAAAAAATTTGGTCATTTACGTTTCATGATGTACTCAATTTTCATACAAAGCCCATAAAAATTCATTCATAACGTTTGAATTTATAAAATTATAAAAAAAACAATCAAACATAGAGCAGTGGCAATAGGTATAAGACATCCTCTAAAATGCAAATGACTTTTTAATTATGCCACATTTTTTCATGAAAATTTGAGCGTTGATTATATGTGGCATGAGAATCAGTGTATACAATCAGTTTCATAATAAATTTCCAGAAAAAATGTTTATGACCATAAGTACAGTTGAAAGGGTGGAAATGAGAACTGTATCAGACACTTTTAAAAAATTGGTCTATCCGTTCTACTTCACAACGCCAAATAAATAATATGTTCCCATTCAGTTCGTAAACAACCCTAATTGCCGTCACGATTCACCAGAACGCATGTAAACAGCGATAAACTTTCAAATACAGCCTCCGTAGAATGCCACGGACTTCCCCCTTTACTGGCGTCGAGAAAGGTCAAATTTGTGTTTAGAACCAGGATGGAATATCCATTAGCTTCATTGCAAAATCAATATCCAGGCCCTGCACAATAGTGAGTAACTTTCAAATATCCTGCACATGGAACCAAAAAGCGGCTAGGCTGTCCACCGAAAATTACCAATGCTGCCTGGCGTCGAGTTTTTCGAGTGGCATCTAAAGGTCAGTCCTGCTCAAGAGAACTGCAACAGTTTCAATACCTACCGATCACTTCAAGAAGAGTTCGTCAACTGTTTCACGACTCTCCAAATTTCGTGGATCGAAACAGAAAAACGGCTCCTGTTTGGACTGATCCGCGGAAGAGGTTGCGTGTTGAATGGGTGAAGGCAAAAGTTATACGGGCAGAGGAGAATCGGGACAATGTGATCTTTTCCGTCGAAATGAAGTTTAATTTCGACGGGCAAGACGGATCTCAGTGCTACTGGCATGAATTGGGGAAACAAAGCAGCGTTTTTAAAAAGTCCATTTTAGGAGGATCCCTAATGATCTGGAGAGCCTCTTCTGCCTCTAGAAAAGCAAAGTTAGTTGTGATGGGAGGTATACAAAACTCTGCTCGATATTTTAGTGTGTTAGAAGAACGTTTTGTGCCATTTCTGCATGATGTACATGAGAATAATGCAACTCAAAGATAACAAAAAAGTTCTAGGAAATGAAGATCATTCAAGTTTTTGCCTGACCTTTCAAGTCTCTGAACTTGAACCCAATAAAAAATCTATGGGGAATTTTGTCACGGCGAGTTTGCTATAGTGGACTTCAATTTGCAGATACAGAATCCCTAAAATCTTGCCTAGTAAAATTATTAGAATGAATTCCCATGAAACTCTGAAAAATTTCATCGATTCAATGCAGAGCAGGTGTGTTGCAGTATTGCAATCGAAAGGGAAGGTCTGCAAATTGCCAAATACTAAATGTTGGATAATTTTCTTATTAATACAGATAGTCAAAAGTGTTTTATACTTATTTTTACACTTAAAACTGTACCTTTGGTCATTACTTTTTTCTGGAAATTTATCATGAAACTGATTATATACACTGATTCTCATGCTATATTGAAGCCGCACTCGATTTTTCACGGAAAAATGTGGCAGAATTAACAAGTTATCAGCATTTTTAGGGGGTGTCTAACACTTATATCCACCACTTTACAAACAGATTAACGGATCTTCACCAAAAGGTAAACATCTACTCTTTCTAACATACCTGACAATCTCTGCAAATTTTGTAAAAATCCGTTCATAATTTCTTATTTATCTTGGTGGCAAACTGGCAGACAGGAAAACAAACAAACTCGACGAAAATATAACCTCCTTGGTTGAGGTAATTAGTCTTTACAAAAAAAAGAAGTTAAATTAGAGCGGTATGCGAAACAAAAGCTTCCCTCTGCGATGCTCTGAAGGTCTCCACAGGAAATAGAGAGTTGTACCTACTTTTTGACCCTATATCACCGACTGCTATCTTTTCCTTAGATTTCAACTAATACTCTTTTTACGAGACATCATGGCCGTTAGTTTATGGTCAAGCCCTCGCTTCTATCTTATTACGAGATAATTTAATCCTGTTTGTCTTTTTCGTCTGGTTATTTGTCTGTCGCCAAGATACCGTAACTCTAAAAGTTATGGGCGGATCGTTACAAAAAATCCAGGGGTTGTTATAAATATTAAGAGGAAGATATCATTAACTTTCTGTGAAGATCTGTCCATCCGTTTATTTGTTTGTTACCTCTGCTATCTTAATGCCATACCAATTTACTTAAGTTGTTATGTATATCACGAGGAGTAAATAACTATATTTTGTGGCTATCTCTTGGTTCGTTTGTTTGTCTCTGTATTTGATTTTATGTATGTTAGCAGAACAACTCAAGAAGCTTGAAACCTATTTTTACGAAATTACAATATTCAAAGGGTTGATAGGTTTATTATACACAGATATATATGCATTACAATAAAGCTTTTGAAGATATTCTAAGTTACAATATGCAAACAATAACATCCGCGTAAATCATAAAGAAAGTTGCGGAACTTTTTTGGGAGCAAGTAATAATAAAGTAGTACAATTGCATGAAGTAATCTACATTTCGCTTTTTAGAAGCGTTTAAAATTTAAAAGCAAAGACGAATACTTAATTGAAGTCATATTCTTTAAAATGTTTCGGAGATTTGCACCATCACCAATCAGTTCTGAAAACACATGTAAAGAAGTATAAGCAAAATTAGTTCAAATGGTTAAGCTAAGACAAAAGTACGTTAATGGTGAAAAAACTAAAAGCTTATCTGTTTACTAATTTCAAAGGACAAGAGCTGCTGTTACTATTCAAAACCGGTTTGAGTTTGTGTATAAAAAGTGATTCTAAAATGCGTAAATCTATATTGCAATTTGCAGTTCTTAAAATACTCAAATGATCCATAGTCGCACGAGCACTGCACTGCTCCGCATTGAGGCGTACTGAGGAAGGAGGTAGGTTGCCTAATACATTTGGGTTGCCTAATACATTTACTGTACGGAAGCTCCTCCTACGATGCTCTGCAACTCTGGCGAAAAGACAGCGTGACGTCATACCAACGTACGCGCATGGGCACTGCCCACAACTAAATTTATATACCAGAGAAGACAGTATTGACTTGGGAGGAGAATCCTTATACAAAGATAAAGAGGAAATTGTTAAATTGTTAACAAACATCGGACATGACTTAATATTTGGAAAATATTGAGAAAAGAGCGACGTAACTTCGATTCGTAATTTTTTTGCTGGGTGCCCAAAGTACGGCAATGAACAATAAAGAGGACGGAGGGCGTAGTCGTTGTGAGCTACAGCTGTGTACTGTTTCGATAAAAACATATTGATTTGTGATTCAATTTGGTTTGACGAAAAACCATTGTTAGCAAAAAATGAACGCAAAAAGCAAAATTCGGAGTGGAGTTTCTCAAAGATTGATAACAGTCGGTATGCCCGAGACAGTAATGTTCTGATGATATTCAATTTGAAGCGGAAAGTGGAAAATCTGAAAGAACTGGTACCAAGGCCTGTGAAACTAGGTTTTCGATAAATAGAAGTGTGGAAAACATGGTCGCATCTTGTCATCAAACAGTCTAAAAATCGAAGGCTGCTGATAGATTCTCTTTCCATTGTGAAATTTATAGAGTTATGCTTACTATTCAAGTAATTTAAAAACAGATTTGCGTGATCTGGATGACGGAAAAGTAAAAAAGTATCATCTACATATAGGTTGTAAAATACTGGCTTAAAATCAGCAGGGCAATTAGATAACTACTGTGTTTCGTGAAAGCACATGATAACATTTGCAAAAATTAGCCCGAGTGAGTTGGTTTCTATTTACAAGAGACGCTGTTTAAAAAATAGATGATCGTTTATCTACATCGACACGCACGATTGGGAGACTGACAATGGAGCGTTTCATTTCATAATTTTGTTCGAAAAAAGTGGTGAACAGAAAAATGCATGAAGCGAATAGTTATGCAAATCTTGAAATTGCCGCAATTGTAATTCGCAGTACATATCACAATTCACCAACGGTATGTTATTTCTGTCTCGTTGACACGAAGTATTCGCCTTAGAACTTTATTTAGAACCACTTCTAAAAATTTATGAATATAGCAGTGAGGGGCTGCACCCTACATGATAATATTTTGAATTAACAAAGAATGAGCAGTGGCATAATTAATTTGTTGTAATGAATCACGATTGACATAACTAGTTTATAACAAGAACTCTATTGAGCTTTCGACTCACTTCTTCAATGTGGGCTATGAAACTCAGTTTATCATCAAAAATTAAATTAAAATACCGAATCTCAGACACCCATTCCAGTTTTTTACCATTGAAATAAACAGCAGGTAATTCAGGACGAGAACATGGAGTGAACAATATTAGCTTAGTTTTATCTTCATGGACAATCGATTTATTTTGAGTTAACCATTTTGAAAATTTACTTAAAATATACTGAGTATCGGTTGTTCCTGAGTGAAATTTACATCTGCTGGTAAAATACACTGCATCATCTGCAGATAGAATAATAAAGTTTATTGAGTTTATTGAGACACATAAAATACTAATTAAAAGAACAATACACGATTGAATAACATTATGCAAAACTCGAACTCAAGCCGCTCTATAGCTTCGAAGCTAATTAGGCACAGGTATAAGGAACAGAACACTCTCACACAGATAGAAAAAATGGGTAAAAAATCAATAATAGAAAATACGATACAAAAACAGCTCGCTGCTTGCCGGTTAGAACAGAAAAACTTTGGGAACCAAAGGGCTATGCATCTCAATATGATCATATTAGAAAGTGTCTCAAAGCGATTCCCTATACATACACAAAAAATACAATTAGAGGTATACGCCTAGGTTCGCAGCTAGATCCACGCGCACCCATATGCCTACGTAGACCCCGCAAAAGCTGCAGACGAGCGCTAGCTAATCAGTTAGAAACCGTCGCCCAAGCCCCTCCAATCAGAACAAACTGCTTTGAAAATGAGAAAGTTAATAGATCAGGAAGGCAGAACCCTCGTAGGAGGGCACACCGAAGTGCAACCACACACGGGAACAGGAAGTCGGGAAAGAAGAAGAGCACAAGACAGCACCACCGACAGGAGCACAGAAATCGAAAATAGCCAATGGGCACGCAATAGATGACGCCTGTAAGCCCAGCCTACGCAAGGTAATTCCGAAGGCAGACCTGGAGGCACTATCGTCGTTCACCACCACTGCCCGTTCAAGTAAGCTTTGCTGCGCGCGCCACCACAAAAATAAACACTACCTAGGCTAACCTAACCTAGCCTACTCTTGCCTAACCTCCTTGCCTAACCTTCTAACCTAACCTAACCCAACCCAACCTAATCTTTCTAACCTTGCCTAACCTTACCTAACGTTACCTAACCTAACCTAACCTAACCTTACATTGCCTAACCTAGCTTAATCAGCGATACAGTGAGCAGCGCGGCGCACCAACTTGAATGCCGCTCACACGCACACGATCTGCGTACACAAACACCCACATAAATCGGTCGTGAACGACGATAGCGCGACCCGGAGGCACTATCGTCGTTCACACGATAACTTTTTGAATGTGGATATATAGTGATCGACATAACCATTCGGAATACTTGACTCATGACAAGATACAATGAGGAATTTAGCTCGTCAGATATACATTTTAGAAGTCTAATCTTATGTCCCATGACACTAGGGATGCGCGCGCTCGGGGTCGCTGCATTGTCGCTTCGAGGCGCCGCCAATGCACTAAACACAGGAGCTGGCTGTTATTACTTCCGCCAAGGAGGTTATGTTTTCGTCGGGTCTGTCTATTTGTCTGTCACCAAGATAACTCAAAAAGTTATGCATCGATTTGGATGAAATTTACAAGGATTGTTAGGTATATTAGGAAGAACAGATGATTAACTTTTGGTGAAGATATGTCCATCCGTTTGTTTGTTTGTTTGTTTGTCTGCCTCATTTTTCTTGATGCCATAACTCAAAAAGTTATGGATGGATTTTGATCAAATTAACGTGAGTTGTTAGGTATATAACAAAGAGTAAATGACCAAATTTTGGTAATGATTTGTTTGTTCGTTCGTTCGTTTGTCACTGTTTTTAATTTTATGCTTGTTAACACAATAACTCAAAAAATGATTAATAGATTTTTATGAAATTTATAGGGCTTATTAGCAATGTTAAAAGACATAAATGATTAAATTTTGGTGCAGATCGGTTAGTTCGCTTGTATGTTTGACTCATGTTTGTCATAACGTTCGTTAACAGTATAACTCAAAAAGTTATGAAATTATCTTCAAGAAAATGGAACAAGCTATTATTAATATAAAAAGGCACAAATGATTAGATTTTGGAGTTTGTACAAAGAAAATTATGGTTTCAGAGCCAATTTGAATTTTTTGCTACCGTTGCTTCACTTGACGGAGGTATGCGCTCTCAGAGTGCTCTAGTTATAGATGCCTTCAGGCGCTCGCGTCTAAATTAGAAAGGCAAGACCGGAAGCCGAAGCTAATTATCCCGCAAATTCTGATGGGGAGAGTTATTTTAGATGGTATTTAAAAATACTGTACTTGCCAGTAAGTTTTAATCCACGTCGCATCTTGTTTATAGCATTAATTGAAGAGTTACCGAAGAGTTGTCCCAAAGTTAGCACGCTGTCACATGCACCGACTGCCATAAACATGCCTTGACGTGCCCTTGCAGCGCGAAGTCTGCAGTACTGTGCCGTGAGAGCACACGAAGGCACGAATTTTTCAACAGTGCACGGGAAAACGTTCTGGTTCATAGACTATATAGGTCACTCATCATTTGCTTCATGTAAATTTATGTTCCACCTAGAGCAGTGTTTCTTAACCTTCTTCCCAACTGTTACCTCCTTCAGGCGAACATAGTCGTCCAGTGCTCCCTGTAATCGCTATATATCACTTTTTATACATTCCCTTCTTCTTACATTTTTGTAATTGTGGATGCGTCGGGACAAAACAGGTAAACGAAGATTGCTAAATATTCATAACGGGTGAAGAAATAAAGTGGAGTGTAATCTAAAGGACAAGACTACCCTGGTGAATAGCACTGACCCGACATTGTATCTGACGTTTTGTGCGGCACAACTGCTTTGCCAATTTTGCGTAGCGTGGAGACTTGAATATTTTTTTGAGACACTCACAGGGCAAAATTTTTAAGAAATAAAATCTGGTTTTGGTATTTTTTTGCAACGGCGTTTGGTATCCTAGGGAGTACCAGGACCCAAGGTTGAGAACCACAAAGCTAGAGCATAGCTGTTGGTAGGCGGTCTGCGGAGACGGCAGCTGAATAAACACCAGGTCAAGTCCACTGCACCAGCTGGTTGCAAAAGGCGGTCAATATAATTCGAGACTTTGCGCCCACAACTTCATTTACGAACTGCATCGCGAACTGGACGGAATTCTTTCCATCGTCCGAAAATGTAAGTCATTCATCTTGCAACTTGCTCGTACGCTACACGGTTGTGTCGACAGGTTTATGAAACGACACGGGGTGGGGACGCCACTTACTGCTGTTGCTCATCCACTTTTTGACTGCTGCTGATAGTATTCCTCTTTGTTAAATGTGATTCTCATAGCTGAGAAAGTTCTAAAATTCTTCTCAGTATACGATGGCTTCAGTGTTGAGGCATGGGAGTAGCATTAATTTTCATTACTGCAGCTAGCATGTTCATTTTTTAGTGTATTTTCTATGTATTTGACGATATCCCAACTTTATACTTACCTGTGTTCTTTGCTTCTCTTTGACTCATCAATAGTTTATTTTTTTCGAATTTAGCCGTCTCGCCCGTATAGTTGTGTGAAAATACAGCATAAGTGTAGCTCTGATTATAAATTATAATTTTTTCATCATGTATCCATCCTGTGGAACTAACAAACTCATATTTAATATTTTTTCTCTACCTTTTCCACAGACTCGCCTTGTGAGATCACCGTGAGCACAGTCTGCGAGCTATCCTGAGATCTGTAAGTACCATACACTGTTGATGAACCACCTCTCATGAACTGTTTTCCTTAACTGAATTTAACTTAACTGAAAACAGTTCTCAACTACACGTTTCTCTCGAACATTAGTTTCATAGTCTTACCTGCACCCCTGGAGGTGCTACACTATGTGAGCCTACCTACTTTTTGTGCTAACTAGTTTTTGTTGCCGATGTTGCTGTGCTCCTTGTGTGTGGTGCCCTCTAACATCTCTAACTCATACCTGTTATAACGGTGTTGGGTAATAACCCAATTGATTTCGAAATTCATAGGCGTTTAGCTGATGTTATCCGATACCGCTCGCTATTTACTTGTCTATAAACATCTCATTGGAAACTAGTGGTAGGCATAGCTATACTTGGGCAGCTTTTGCAGTTTCCTTAACAGACATATTATTTATCTATTATGCTAAGTTCCATTTTGAAGATCACTTGAGCGTGAGACACTTTTTAATACGGGTACAGCTCACTTAGCATATTTTTCATGGAACGCAATACATTATATAAAAACTGAACTAAGAAGGTCTACGTTTCATGCAAGCAACTTTTGATGGTCTTCCTGAACATAAGAGAACAGTGGTCGCCGAAGTGCTCGCCATCACCTCCCTGAGGTTGATAAAAATATTTTAGAGACTATAAACAAAGCTAGGGTTTGTGTGTGTGTGATGGGGCGCTGTAGGGAGCAGTTATTGAAATCACAGGCAATATCTTATTAATATTTGTGGTCTGTTTGAAGGTTGTCAGCAAGACGCTTGACACCCACGCAATTTGCCCTGCTTCGGGAAAGTTTCGTTACCAGCGCATTGGGTGAAGTCTCTGGATCAAACTCTTTATTTGATCTTCTCTCCGATAGAGTACAACTTATACTCGATGTCGTTCCAACCACTTTCTTTATCTTTGGTTGAATGAATTTTTGTAGTTAGAAGAATGATATTGCTTGAATGGTGAAGCACAACAATAGATACATGAAATTTAACATTGGATTTTTTTTTTTCAGTTCACCATGAAGCTGCCGGTCATCCTCTTCGCCCTGGTGGCTTGTGCTATCGGTAAGTACAGACATTTTTGCCTCTTTCTCTTTTCAACCTGAAACAGATACAAGTAACTTATTTATTTCATAGTTTGTTCAAACAAACTGGGCTCAAAGAAACTAATAACTTGGCATGCTAAAGTTACTGATCTTGATGCTACAGTTGGAACTGTGAGTTAAGAGTGGTGTTAATATCAGCAAAATACATATAACTCTCAACTTTGCGTCTCTCCACGTTTACGTTCTCTACTTTTACGAACGATTTTCGCGGACATATCTCAAATTTTATGAAAAGTGTTCCGTTCTCTCGAATATTACGATTTGTCAAGTATTTTGAGCGTTTTCGATGAGTAATGTAATATTTAGCGTTGTTTATTGCATAACACCAACTTCTTGAGTAATTAATAGACATGCTATCAATTGCTTTTGTATAAACTTAATTTATAGTGTTTTAGAATTATAAAAAAATTTGTTTCGGCTAACTTAACATAGTCCATACATGAAGGAAATCTTATTCTTTCTCATTATTGAGTCCCAGGTAGCGAACTTAGCATTTTTAAGGCCAGATTTAGCAATATTATAACCAACCTTTCTCTTAACGGGAAATAGTGTCAATATAGTCCCATTAATAATATTTAGGTATTGTACCAGTAACTCTCTACAGAAGTGATACCATTGTCTTTCATGTTATTGTTTAGTATTATTCTTATGTTAGCGTTCAAGCAAGGCAGCTTTGCAGTGCTGTGCTGCAAGCTTGTTGGCCACAGGATTCATATGCGAAGTATGTAATGGGATTTATTTATTTACTGTTTATTTTCGGTGAAGTAGCATTATGAATTTCATGTTAACATCTAGCAGGAAAAACAGCATCGAAACAGAATATTTAGCTGTTTTTTGGCATAGTTATTATTCCTTAGTACTTAGTGTAATAAAGCAGAAATTTCAAGCGAATTTATCCCATTTGTACCAATAATCACAAATTCTATGATTCACGTCCGTTGGAAGCTTGAACTGAACTTGTCTAATGTAGCCATGGGTGTGATCATGTTAAAGTAATGGAGTGCCGACATACCTATACATTGCATTGTGTTTATCTTATAAAAGGATTCTTCTTCCCGATTGTACAATAAAGCTAACACTGCAGAATTTCTTCACCATGCAAAGTTGAGAACACTGTCGGAAGCTGTGTATACAGTAGCATGTAAAACTATACAGGTTAAACAAGATGTTATAATAATATAATATACCAACGTTCCAAAAATTGAACAATAAATATTACACAACTAATAAATTATTTACAAGGTATGAATAATTGTTTTATAATCGCATCAAGGTTTTCAAAAACATCAACTTTGTTTCAGTCCAAAATATTCTGACTAATCGCATCTCTCTAGAAATTCGATATTGCTGAAATGAAGAAATTAAGCAGCTCAGTGTTTTCCCTAGTATTTTTTTTTTATCAAAAAAGCGCTAACACAGACGCTGGGAAGAATTTTGCAGGTAATTGACCCACCTCCTGGAGAAACAATTTTGGTTTGCCATTAATTCGATCGAAGTGTAGCAGTAAAACAAATGGTCACTCAAAAGTTTAATTAATCAAAAAATTAAAAGAAACAAGACGCTTCCACCAGTGCATCGTTTGTCATATGTTCACAAAATGTTAAGAAGAAAATTTGCGCAGTAAAAATTTTGAAAATTGCTGGAAGAATGTTATGGACGAATAAAAACATTGAATTTATGTTACTCTTAAACAGCTCTCAGATTTAAATGTGCTGCATAAATCCTTGTGTTATAAAAAATTTAATTGAAGTGTAATTTAAAACGTGGTTTTCCTTGTAAAATATTGCTCTAGAATGTTTTCTGCTGCTCAAAGAGATTTAGTACTTTTTAACATTTTTTCTTCGAAAATCTAGCAAAAAAAACATATTTTGTTTGACAACATTTTATATGACCTTATCTCTACTTTTACGAACGTATCTCGAGTATTACGATTTCATCAGGTCCCAATCTCTCGTAAAAGTAGAGAGCTATATTAATAACCAATATGTATGTACTCGTATTTTGGTATAATTCTTGTCCTCCTATCTTTTAAATACTCGAAACTGCAGAATTTATATTAGAAACAAAATTATGCATAAATTGATTGACTGACTAAAGAGGGGAATGAATTTCCTATGTCCATATAAAGTGAATTACAAATGAAGTCCCAACACCGAGCTCGACTCTCTGGGGTATAAAGACAGAGGTAGCCCGGTAGTTATACGGATTGGCACCCTCTTCCAGGAGTGATGTCTAACAACTCTAAGTTGATTTACTTTCTTTGTTCAACATAGTTGAGGAGCTGTGTCTGTAAATCTTTTCAGTAGTTTTTCATTCATTTACATGGACAGTTATCATGAACCGTATTTTGGAGACCGGATCCAACTGCAGTTGTAGGCTGGACGATGGTATAGTCGTTTCGAATTTAGTGGATATGTGCATCGCGCATCATGGTGAATTCATTGAGATTCATCCCATAATTACGGGATATCACGTTGAATCTCAGAATGTTGAGTTTTTGTTTAGTTCTATTCTAAATTAAAACGTAAGCCTAGCTAGGTATTGAAATTTGAATACCACTTTCATGTTCAGTGTATGGGAGTCATAGGTACCTTGGAACTGACCAACTTTTGCTTAGTTTGGCAATCTCTGCAGAGCGGAAAAGCGCTTCGCCCAAAATTGAGAATGAAAAATTATTAAGGTACTTAAAATCCTTGCACACTGGCTATAAATTTCTGACAGAAAGGTTGTTGGAGTCCATAAACATGAACCATAACTTAACACGCAGTCCACAAGTTCAACCAAATTCCTAAATTTATTCGGGGAGACCGACACCTCAGCCTTCCACACGCTTGGAACGTAAAATAAAAACAGTATTATACTAGAACGCCTCATGGCGTAAAGCCATAACCCGGGGTGGGAGCAAATTTAATCGCCGTCATTGTTGAAAGCCACCTAATCCTAGTTTTTTGGCATGGCTTGTATCAAGGGCAATCCCTCAAACTGCCTGCAAAAAATTATGAACATTGCTTAATTCCTTCTTCTACTCTTTTGGTGTAAAGACAAATTATTTATACAAATATATATACCTAAATCTTCAACGAAAACATTATCACCCTCTCTCTCACTTCGTTCGCTTGTGATGAAAACCCGTCGGGTGTTCATGTATTGATGTATTTGCATATTGGGCAATGTCGCAGACTTTGTTATAATCTGACGTTTTCAAGACGATTGTCTCGAATAAATTAGATCAGGTTATAGAAGAAGGCGAAAGGGGGGAATTTATCCCTTTAACTGAATGCACTTCTTCGTCACGAACCGTTTAAATGGAAACAATAGAGACAATTACAGCTTCTCTACGCGCTGCCATGGAGTTTGATTTGTGTACTGTAACATTCCCTATACATCAAACTATATTTTACTCTCAGTTCGAGGCGTACAAATCCAGTAGATGACCAGCGAAACACAGGTGAAGCGACAGTATTTCACAGAGCAGCTTGCTCTATTGAAGTTTATTCCCCAGACCGAGTAGTTATTGCTTCGATACAAACGTGTTAATGTTCTACTGAAGGTGTATCATACGGTAGGTAGGTTACTCGGCTAACAATATAGTTTAGTTTATTAATGCTCTGTGTAGATGAACTGAAAGAGAACCCGTATATTTCATTGCAGTTTAAGTTGGCCGTGGTAGAGTAGCCTTCAGAGGTCTATTATTGACAAAAGTATATTAAATGAAGACGGGTCTTCACAAATTTTTCGCTATCATTTCTAAGAGCACGGATACACTAGTCTATAAAGAGGACCCCAAATCCAATTACTTCACTCGACTTTTAGCTGGCATGCACGTAATATTAAAGAAGTGTTTTTTCCTGACCGTTTTTATCCATTTTTTTTTCTGTTTAATCTAAGCTCCCTGGTGATGGCTAACGTTAGAGGCCCCGAAACTGGTCGGGAAATTTTGACTGTAGGCAAATTTACTAGATACTGAGATTATTAAGAATTTCAGGTAACTTGAGGATGTTGATAAGAATCTTATTAATGGTACTAGAGTCTCCACGCTGTCAAAAATGACAGTGAGGAATTTTTGAAGACCCGTCTTTTTTAAACTACTTCTGTTACAAATAGGTATCTGGAGAATACGCAACAGAGGCCTACTAAAATTGTCATATAAGATGACTGCTCTCCATACCAATTTTTCTATAGCAGCAAAATCGTCCCTCACTCTAGAAGAATAGCAGAAAAACTTTTCATAAGCAAGCAGCAAAGCATTGCTGAATTACCGTAAATTAATTCCCCGCGTATCATAGATACCGAAGGATATGGCTTCAGTACATCTAAATTTCTTTTCTCCCGAAGCAAAACTTCTCCGTCAAACGTATAGAGAGTAAGCTGAAAAAAGAAATAATTGTGTCTGCTCCCCCGTGAAAAATCATCGCTTCGTTTGTGCTTTGTTAATAGGCTACTGTATTTTATACTTCGTGAACTGAGAGCGTGATAGTAATAAAAATCAGATTCATGGCCTCAATAAGAGAATCTGCTAAGATCTTCGTTATTTCGACGATGTAAGGAAGTGTTTGAAGCAAGAAATGCCTTCAGATAATAGCGGGATAAGGATCTCGCTTCTGCCTTCTTCCGCAACCTAGTCAACGATCTCCATCGAAAGGCAACATGATTGCAAATTCGGTAACCTGGGCTATTTTTCCCCATCTATTTCATTAAAATGCAGACACATACTTTGTAAATAACACACGAAGCATGTGATTATATTGTGTTATTGTACTGGAATTTCGGTCTTCATTGTAATAAAATACGTTTTTGTATCTTCGTCTGTCCACCAAAAATTTGCCTCAATCGTTTGCAAGCAGCCAGGTCGGCTGATGGAGTTACGAAAAAAAAAAAAAATTGCCAAAACTGCTGAATCAGCAGGGAACGGTCTTAGGTCACGAAGGGTTCTATTTTCTTCTGATATTCATTTACTAAAAAGGTATTTCGGCCAATAATAATGTAGCGGAGTCGCAGTCAAAGTGTTGAAATTTATGTATAGGTATAGCTATCATTAATACTGGTAGCTACGTCTATTCCACTTCTAAATTTCTTTACTTTTTAGCATATCTAGCAAATATAAAATCAAATCAACCTATCTGTGCAAAGTTTTCACTTGTATTACGTCTTTAATAACCGGCAAACACTGAATATTCATTAGTGAAAATTCAGAGACCATCTCTATATCTTCTCCCTTGGCGAGCTTTAGACGTGAAAACATTCCTCAGAGTGCTGCACCCCTTCTATTTTTTTCCCAAAACACCGAAGTAATTTCTATAACTATTCTGATAAATATCCAGTATACTAATCAATAAAGAAGCATATGGAGAGCACAGATTTCAGCCGTGAAGCGCAAAACTGACGAAAGTATCAAAAAGAAGCAGACTCTAGGATTTATTTTAAATCACCACCAACACTTAATTATTCCTGGTAACATGGCAGCATTCCTGACTGTTTCTGTTCATTTCTTGAAAATCCGCCTATAACACATTGACTTCTTTTACTGAGAGATTAAAAAATAAATAAAAATTTAGAAAACGGATACACGGATCATGGCCATAGCCAAACTTTATTTGCTAGTGGCTCGTCACATTTCTGTCGGTGCCGGCAATTTTCATGAAAATTCCAACGGCAATTTTCGTAAAGATTCCAATTGAGTTGTGATGCCAAAAGACAAAAAGATAAAAACATAGAGACGAGCGCACAGACGAATCATCATCAAAGTTTGATCATCCTTGCTACATTCTCAACAGTTTCCGTACATCTTAAGAACATTCATTCATAACTTTCTAAGTCATAATGCCAAAAAAGAAAAAGATAAAAATACCAACAGTCACGCGGCTCAACGTTCAACCCAAAATGTCAATCATCTCCTTCTTGAGAAACATAAAATTTTAAAAAGATTCTTTGATAGCTTTTGAATATTATTCCCAGCTGGGAAACAGACGGAATGAATAACAAACCAATAAAAACATAGCCTTCTTGGCGCAGGTAATCAAGGATTACTACACCTTTCTACTTACTGGTCACTCACTCTGGTGTTGACTGTAGGTGCAGTTAACGACAATAATTATCGGCATTCTAAACATACTGTACAGTGTACATCTCTGGATTTTGTTTTGTTTGTTTCACGAAGTGTCACTTTTAGAAGTTTTATTTTATTTGTTTGATAGATTGGTAACGCATTTCAGCTAACAAAGACGATCCCCTGTGCACCAAGTACGGCGCCAAACACACCGCCTGCTTAACTAAGAAGTCCTGCTCGACCAACGGTGGCGCGCCATGCGGAGTCTCTGATGCTGAAAAAGAATTCATCTTGAAGAAGACGAACGAACTTCGCCAGAAGGTAAATAATTTGTTGCGATGGAAGGTCGGTGAACTTTGATAAATCCATTCATTTGTATCCATTTGATAACACATGATACTCTTACTTAAGTTACTTTGAGCGTCTTCGGACGAAGTTCAGCTATACGTTACTCACGTCAGCTCACGTGAGTAGAGGCACGAAGCTACTTTCCTTCTGTTGGGCCAATTGTTATATGGAGTTCTAGCCTGGATCCTGACATAGTGCTGGGCTCATACTGCATGAAAAGGTATTGCTTCCCATTGACTGTTTCCATCTAATTAAAAATAAAAATAGAATTGTCTTTACAGAACAGCCTTAACTAGGTTCCTATTAGTGGTGTTTGCGCTGTGGTTAAACGCCTGTTAGGGGACCAGAGGAGTACACGGTTGCAGACGACGACAGGTTGTTAGAACTACGGCTTGGCCTTGGCCTCCCTGCCCAGCAAACCAATAACTTCATTGCTGTATACTAATCTCCTGGTAAACTAAGTTCATGGCGGTAGAGTATCGCCCGGTAAGTTCATCGTCTAGTAAAGTCGTGCCCTGGTAACTTCATTTCCGGAAGAATTCAGCAAAGGAGACTTGAAGAACATGTGAAAAACGTTATTGCAGCTCGGTCTACGAGGTGCTGCGTCTAAGACGCAATGAA
>LQNS02000211.1:29522548-29543208 GCA_001587735.2 Parhyale hawaiensis
AGTTCTAAAATCCTTCTCAGTATACGATGGCTTCTCTGTTGAAGCATGGGGGTAGCATTAATTTTCATTACTGTAGCAAATAACATGTTCATTTTTCAGTGTATTTTCTGTGTATTTGACGTTATCCCAACTTTACACTTACCTGGATTCTCTGTTTCTCATAGACTCATCAGTTGTGTATTTTTTTCGAATTTGGACGTCTCGCCCGTATAGTTGCGTGAAAATACAGCATAAGTGTAGCTCTGATTTTAAATTAGCATTTTTTCATCATGTATTCATCCTGTAGAACTAACAAACTCATATTTAATATTAACTCTATACCTTTTCCACAGACTTGCCTTGTGAGATCACCGTGTGCACAGTCTGGGAGCTATCCTGAGATCTGTAAGTACCATACACTGTTGACTATCCACCTCTCATGAACTGTTTTCCTTAACTAAATTCAACTTAACTGAAAACAGTTCTAAACTACAGGTTGTTCTTGAATTTTAGTTTCATAGTCTTACCTGCACCCCTGGAGGTGCTACGCTATGTAAGCGTACTTACTTTTTGTGCTAACTAGTTTTTGTTGCTTATGTTGCTTTCCTTCTTGTAAGTGGTGCCCTCTAACATCTCTAACTCATACCAGTTATAACGGTGTTGGGTAGTAAAACCCAATCGATTTTGAAATTTATCCGATATTATCCGATACCGCTCGCTATTTACTTGTAGGCAGACGACTAATGTCTGTAAACATCTCGTTGGAAACTAGTGGTATATATAGGCATAAGCATACTTGGGACACCTTTTGCAGTTTCCTTAACGGACATATTATTTGTCTGTTATGCTAGGTTCCATTTTGAAGATCACTCGAGCGTGAGACGCTCTTTAATACGGGTACAGCTCACGTAGCATATTTTTCATGGAACGCAATACATTATATAAAAACTGAGCTAAGAAGGTCTCCGTTTCATGCAAACAACTTTTCGTGGTCTTCTTGAACACTAGAGAACAGGGGTAGCCGAAGTGCTCGCCATCACCTCCCTGAGGTTGATAAAAAGATATTTTAGAGACTATAAACTAAGCTAGGGTTTGTGTGTGTGTGATGGGGCGCTGTAGGGAGCAGTTATTGAAATCGCAGGCAATATCTTATTAATATATGTTGTCTGTTTAATTAAAGGTTGTCAGCGAGACGTTTGACACCCAATCAATGGGCCCTGCTTCGGGAAAGTTTCGTTACCAGCGCATTGGGTGAAGTCTCTGAATCAAACTCTTAAGTTTGATCTTCTCTCCGATAGAGTACAACTTATACTCAATGTCGTTCCAACCACTTTTTTGATCTATGGATGAATGAATTTTTGTAGTTAGAAGAATGATATTGCTTAAATGATGAAGCACAACAACAGAGACATGAAATTTAACATTGGATTTTTTTTTTTCAGTTTACTATGAAGCTGGTGGTCATCCTCTTCGCCCTGGTGGCTTGTGCTATCGGTAAGTACAGACCTTTTTGCCTCTTTCTCTTTTCAAGCAGAAACAGATACAAGTAACTTATTTATTTCATAGTTTGTTCAAACCAATTGGGCTCAAAGAAACTAATAACTTGGTATGCTAAGGTTACTGATCTTGATGCTACAGTTGGAACTGTGAGTTCTTTCATGTTATTGTACAGTATTATTCATATGCTAGCATTCAAGTAGGGCAGCCTCTCAGTGCTGTGCTCTTACCTTGTTGGCCACAGGATTCATATGAGAAGTATGTATTAGGATTTATTTATTTATTGTTAATTTTCGGTGATTTAGCATTATAAATTTGTTGTTAGCATCTAGCAGGAAAAACAGCATCGAAACAATATTTAGCTGTTTTTTTTTTTTTTGCATAGTTATTATTCTTTAGTACTTAGTGTAATAATGCAGAAATTTCAAGCCAATTTATCCCATTTGTACAAATAATCACATATTCTATGATTCACGTCCGTTGGAAGCTTGAAGTGAACTTGTCTAATGTAGCCATGGGTGTGATCATTATTAAAGTAATGGAGTGCCGACATACCTGTACATTGTATTGTGTTTATCTTATAAAAGGATTCTTCTTCCTGATTGTACAATAAAGCTAACACTGCAGAATTTCTTCAACATGCAAAGTTAAGAAAACCGTCGGAAGCTGTGTATACAGTAGCATGTAAAACTATACAGGTTAAACAAGATGTTATAATAATACAATATACCAACGTTCCAAAAATTGAACAATAAATATTACACAAGTAATGAATTATTTACAAGGTCTGATTATTTGTTTTATAATCGCATCTAGGTTTTGAAAAACCTCAACTTTTTTCTGTCCAAAATATTCTGACTAATTGCATCTCTCTAGAAATGTGATATTGCTTAAATGAAGAAATTAAGTAGCTCAGTGTTTACTCTAGTATTTTTTTATCAACAAAACCGCTAACATAGGCGCTTGGAAGATTTTTGCAGGTAATTAACCCAATTCCCGGGGAAACAATTTTGGTTTGCCATTAACTTGATCGAAGTGTAGCAGTAAAACAAACTATTACTCAAAAGTTTTATTAATGCAAAAATTTAAACAAACAAGGGGCTTCTACCAGTGTATTGTCATATGCTCACAAAATGTTAAGAAGAAAAATAGCTCTAAAAATTTTGAAAATTACTGAAAAAATGTTATCAACGAATAAAAACATTGAACTTATATTACTCTGAAACAGCTCTACAGATTTAAATGTATTGCATAAGTCCTTGTGTTATGATAAAATTTCATTGAAATGTAATTTAAAACGTAGTTTTCCTTGTAAAATATTGCTCTAGAATGTTTTCTGCGGCCCAAAGAGATATAGTACTTTTTAACATTATTTCTTCGAGAATTTAGCAGGAAAACCCATATTTTATTTGGCAACATTTTATTTGACCTTATCTCGACTTTTACGAACGCATTTCGAGTATTACGATTTCATCTGGTTCCAATTTTTCGTAAAAGTAGAGAGTTATATTAATAACCAATGTGCATGTACTCGTATTTTGGTATAATTCTTCTCCTCCATCTTTTAAATACTCGAAACCGCAGAATTTCTATTAGACTAAAAATTTATGCATAAATTGATTGATTGACTAAAGAGGGGAATGAATTTCCTATGTCAGTATAAAGTCAATTACAAATAAAGTCCTAACACCGAGCTCCTCGACCAAAAACGTTTAGGTGGCGTTGGCTCGACTCTCTGGGGGTAAAGACAGAGGTAGTCCGGTAGTTTTACGGAGTGGCACCCTCTTCCAGGAGTGATTGTCTAACAATTGTAAGTCGATTTACTTTCTTTCTTCTACATAGTTGATGAGCTTTGTCTGTAGATGTTTTCAGTAGTCTTTCAATCACTTACATGGACAGTTATCATGAACCGTATTTTGGAGACCGGTACCAATTGCTGTAGGCTGGACGATGGTATAGTCGTTTCGAATTTAGTGGATATGTGCATCGCGCATCATGGTGAATTCGTTGAAATTCATCCCATAATTACGGGATTTCACGTTGAATCTCAGAATGTTGAGTTTTTGTTTAGCTCTATTCTAAATTAACATGTAAGACTAGCTCAGTACTGAAATTTGAATACCACTTTCATGTTCAGTATTTGAGAGTCATAGGTACCATGGAACTGACCAACTTTTGCTAAGTTTGACAATCTCTGAAGAGCGGAAAAGCGCTTCGCCCAAAATTGAAAGCGTAAAAACGCGAAAAACTATTAAGGTACTTAAAATCCTTGCATACTGGCTATAATTTTCCGACAGAAAGGTTGGAGTCCATAAACATGAACCATAACTTAACACGCAATCCACAAGTACAACCAAATTCCTAAATTTATTCGGGGAGACCGATACCTCCCCCTTCCACACGCTTGGAACATAAAATCAAAACAGTATTATACTAGAACGCCTCATGGCGTAAAGCCATCACTCGCGGTGGGAGAAAATTTTATCGCCGTCATTTTTGATGGCCAGCTAATCCTAGTTTTTTGGCACAGGTCTCACCAAGGGCAATCCCTCAAACTCCCTGCAAAAAATTATGAACATTGCTTAATTCCTTCTTCTACTCTTTTGGTGGAAAGACAGTTATATATACAAATATATATACTTAAATCTTCAACGAAAACATTATCACCCTCTCTCTCACTTCGTTCGCGGGTGATAAAAACCCGTCGGGTGTTCATATATTGATATATTTACATATTGGGCAAGGTTGCAGACTGTGCTATAACCTGACGTTTTCATGGCGATTGGTTCGCATGAAGTACATCAGGTTATAGATGAAGGCGAAAGTGGAGAATTTATCCCTGTAACCGAATGCACTTCTTCGTCACGAAACGTTGAAATAGAAACAATAGAGACAATGACAGTTTCCTTACGCGCTGGCATGGAGTTTGATTTGTGTACTGTCACATTCCCCATACATCAAACTATATTTACTTTCAGTTCGAGGCATACAAATCCAGGAGATGACCAGCGAAACACAGGTGAAGTGACGGTATTTCACAGAGCAGCTTGCTTTATTGAAGTTTATTCCCCAGACCGAGTAGTTGTTGCTTCGATACAATCGTGTTAATGTTCTACTGAAGGTGTATCATACGGTAGGTAGGTTACTCGGCTGGCAATATAGTTTAGTTTATTAATGCTCTGTGTAGATGAACTGAAAGAGAACCCGTATATTTCATTGCAGTTTGAGTTGGCCGTGGTAGAGTAGCCTTCAGAGGTCTATTATTGACAAAGGTATATTAAATGAAGACGGGTCTTCAAAAATTTCTCGCTGTCATTTCTAAGAGCACGGATACACTAGTCTATAAAGAGGACCCCAAATCCAATTACTTCACTCGACTTTTAGCTACCATGTACGTAATATTAAAGAAATGTTTTTTCCTGACCGTTTTTATTCAGTTTTTTTCCTGTTTAATCTAAGCTCCCTGGTGATGGCTAACGTTAGACGCCCCGAAACTGGTCGGCAAATTTTGACTGTAGGCAAATTTACTAGGTACTGAGATTATTAAGAATTTCAGGTAACTTGAGGATGTTAATAAGAATCTTATTATTGGCACTTAAGTCTCCGCGCTGTCAAAAATGACAGTGAGGAATTTTTGAAGACTCGGCATTTTTAACATACTTCTGTTACTAACAGGCATCTGGAGAATACGCAACAGAACCCTACTAAAATTGTCATATGCGATGACTGCTCTCCATACCAATTCATCTATAGCAGCACAATCGTCCCTCACTCTAGAAGAATAGCAGAAAACTTTTCATAAGCAAGCAGCAAAGCATTACTGAATTACCGTAAATTAATTCCCCCGCGAATCATAGATACCGAAAGATATGGCTTCAGTACATCTAAGTTTCTTTTCTCACGAAGCAAAAATTCTCCGTCAAACGTAGAAAGTAAGCTGAAAAAAAAAAAGAAATAATTGTGTCTGCTCCCCCGTGAAAAATCATCGCTTCGTTTGTGCTTTGTTAATAGGCTACTGTATTTTATACATCGTGAACTGAGAGCAAATATATGTTTCGAAGTACGGAGAAAGTGATAGTATAAAAATCAGATTCATGGACTCGATATGAGAAACTGTTAAGATCTTCGTTATTTCGATGTAATGAAGTGTTTGAAGCAAGAAATGCCTTCAGACAATAACGGGATAAAGATGTCACTTCTGCCTTCTTCCGCTACCTGGTCATCGATCTCCATCGAAACGCAACTTGATTACGAATTCAGCAACCTGGGCTATTTTTTGCCCATCTATTTCATTAAGATACGGACACAAACTATGTAAATAATACACGAAGCGTATGATTACATTGGATTATTATAATGGAATTGCGGTCTACATTGTAATAAAAATACATATTTGTATGTACGTGTGTCCACCGAAAATCTGCCTCAATCGTTTGCAAGCAGTCAGGTCGGCTGATGTAGTTGTGAATATTGCCGAAACTGCTGAATCAGCAGGTAACGGTCTTATGCCACGAAGGGTTCTATTTTCTGTTTATATTCTGAAGATTCACAAGATTCATTAGTGAAAATACAGAGACCATCTCTAAATCTGCTCCCTTGGCGAGCTTTAGATATGAATACATTCCTCAGAGAGCTGCATCACTTTTATTTTTTCTGCTAACACTGAAGTAATTTGCATAACTATTCTGATAGATATACAGTATACTAATTAATAAAGAAGTATATGGAGAGCACAGGCTTCTGCCGTGAAGCGCAAAACTGACGAAAGATTCCAAAAAGAAGCAGCATTCAGGATTTATTTTAAATCAACACAAACACTAAATTATTCCTGGTAACACGGCAGCATTACTAGCTGTTTCTGTTCATTTCTTGAAAATCTGCCTCTAACGCATTGAGTTCTTTTACTGAGAGATTAAAAAAAAAATAAATAAAAAAATAGAAAAGTGATTCACGGATCATGGCCATTGCCAAACTTTATTTGCTAGTGGCTGGTCACATTTCTGATGGTGCCGGCAATTTTCATGAAGATTCCAACGGCAAGTTTCATGAAGATTCCAACGGCAATTTTCATGAAGATTCCAACGGCAATTTTCATGAAGATTCCAATTGAGTTGTGATGCCAAATGACAAAAAAAAAACAAAGAAACGATCGGACAGACGAATCATCATCAAAGTTTGATCATCCTTGCTACATTCTCAACAGTTTCCGTACATCTTACGAATATTCATTCATAACTTTCTGAGTCATAATGCCAAAAAAGAAAAAGATGAAAATACAAACAGTCAAAAGGCTCAACGTTCAGCACAAAATGTTAATCATCTCCTTCTTTAGAAACATAAAATTTTAAAAAGATTCTTTGATAGCTTTTGAATATTATTTGAATATTATTATTATTTGAATATTATTCCGAGCTGAGAAGCAGATGGAAAGAATAACAAACCGGTAAAAACATAGCCTTCTTGGCGCAGGTAATCAAGGATTACTACACCTTTCTACTTACTGGTCACTCACTATGGTGTTGACTGTAGGTGCAGTTAACGACAATAATTATCGGCATTCTAAACATACTGTACAGTGTACATCTCTGGATTTTGTTTTGTTTGTTTTACGAAGTGTCACTTTTAGAAGTTTTATTTTATTTGTTTGATATATTGGTAACGCATTTCAGCTAACAAAGACGATCCCCTGTGCACCAAGTACGGCGCCAAACACACCGCCTGCTTAACTAAGAAGGAATGCTCGACCAACGGTGGCGCGCCATGCGGAGTCTCTGATGCTGAAAAAGAATTCATCTTGAAGAAGACGAACGAACTTCGCCAGAAGGTAAATAATTTGTTGCCGTGGAAGGTCGATGAAATTTGATAAATCTATTTATTTGTACCCATTTCCTCACACATGATACTCATACATAAGTTACTTTGAGCGTCTTCGGACGAAGTCCAGCTATACGCTACTCACGTCAGCTCACGTGAGTAGAGGCACGAAGTTACTTTCCTTCTGTTGGCCCAATTATTATATGGCGTTCTAGCCTGGATCCTGACATAGTGCTGGGCTCATACTGCATGAAAAAGTATTGCTTCCCATTGACTGTTTCCATCTAATTGAAAATAAAAGTAGAATTGTCTTTACAGAACAGCTTCAACTAGGTTCCCATTATTGTGTTTGCGCTGTGGTTAAACACCTGTTAGGAGACCAGAGGAGTGCACGGTTGCAGTCGACCACAGGTTGTTAGAACTACGGCGGTAGAGCCGAAAGACTCGCATGACAACTGCGTCCTCTCGACTGTCTGCAAAGCTGGTTAGGTCGGTGCTCTCATAGTGGACAGTGCATGTCAGGGGCTCACGCTTTAAACTCGAGTATTTCAGGACTTGGCCTCCCTGCCCAGCAAACCTGTAACTTCATTGCAGTATTCTAATCTCCTGGTAAACTAAGTTCATGGCAGTAAAGTATCGCCCGGTAGGTTCATCGTCTAGTAAAGTCGTGCCCCGGTATCTTCATTTCCAGGAAAATTCAGCAAAGGAGACTTACGAGCGTGTGAATAACGTTATTGTAGCTCGGTGTGCCATTATGAGTCGCTGCGTCTACGGCGCAATGAAATTCCCATGCGTTCAGTTTATCGCGCGAAAAATTATACTCGAGCATGCAGTTGCCAGGTGATGAATTTACCAAACTATAAATGAAGTTCCGTTAGCAAGACTTTCGTGCGCTGATTTCAGGAAATTCGTTCGTTGGGTAATAGTTGTCGAGTGAACTCGCTTTGATTCAGGAGAAAAAGCAGAAAACAAGTTATTAATGGCAAGAGTAGAGAACAATTTTTGTCGTTACAACCGTTTTAAATAGTGAAGAAGAAACTTGAGTTGATATGTCAGTCTCGGATAAAATAAATGGGAAAACTAGTATCAAATGAAGAAGTCTCTGCACATACCAGCTACATGTGGCTGGTAATCCTAGTCTCGTTCGACGTTTCTGCCCGTAGAAGTCGCCGAGAGTAAATTATCCCATTTACTTGAAATGTATTAAGAAAAGATACACGTATGTTTGAAACCAAGCATAGTTTTAATTGCGAAGTCCGCATTATGGAAAAGTCATACGTAGAAGAATAGTGCAGAAGCAACGAGTGGTTGCCGGTCACTGCAGTAGACGTCTAATTTCAATTTAAAACATCGAAAACAGTTGTTCATACCTATATAAGGAGCTACAAAATTTCGGCTATTGTTCTTGTTAGAACGACACGCTGATGCTAATATTACATGGTCACGGGTCCAGAGCTTCAATTCTGTGAAAGTTACGATAAATTTTTCTTAAATCTCAGAGAGCAAAAAAAAAAAAGTGCACAGCTACAGTGAATGTTAAATGTAGTATCTACAGTATATTGTGTTTCGAATACAACTACAGAATTTCCCCGGATATGACGCCTTTCCAACGGGGCTGTTCTTATCAATATGTAGGTGATGCCCCACCCTACAAGGACTGGCGTATTGTAATTCGGCATTTAGTTTCGCAAAAGATTTAATAGATTTCTCCCCGTTTCTAAACACACGTTTTAGTTCTTTGGCTACTCTCCTGGCGATGGACGAGAACGAATATTTTTGGCAAAATAATTATTCATTCTTATATTAAATATCAGTTCATTACAGAAAAATTTTTTTGACAAGTTTTTCTACGCTTACAGTATTGTCTATGAGCATAAGGCGAAATTGATAATGCGAGCAGCTAAGTCAGATATTTCTGATTTTCCAGCCCTAAAATGATCGAAATAGGTCCTGAAATTTTTGTGATGTTAATAAAAGGTTATGTAATGGGATTTCTAGGGCAGAAAGGTTTTTAGCCCTGGCCAGGGATGAAATTATGTTGATATCATTGTCACTCTTTGCTCGAGAGAAATAGGAGACAACGTTATAGCATGAAAATTCTCACTTTCGTTCGTTAATAAAAAATTACACCGGGAGAAGGCGTTTTGACCCCCTTTTATAACCCTGGTGGATTTGTGGGGCACCTAAAGAAGAACATACAAGTATAGCAAATGATTGTAGATTTTTTACCCCTAATAGACAAAATTCGGCCCTGTAGTTTCAAGAGATAATTTTGACAATATTGTATAATTATATGTGTAGACTGAAAATGGTATTAGCTTTGAATGAGTAATAGAAAATAAACGCACTTCTCTGCTTCGAAATGATGAAATGCCCATGTCTAAAAATATACGTATATATATATATATATATATATATATATATATATATATATATATATATATATATATTAATAATATGTTTTTGCATAGTAATGAGAAATCGGTTCATGACCTCTATTTTAACCCTGACAGGATAAAGGAAATCTCTGGGGTTAAATAAAAGATGAATACAACAAAGGAAAATCAGGCAATGTGTTGAGCCAAAAATCAGAAAAACAATAATCCAGTATATGTTTGAGAGAAGTTGAGAAAAGGATATGAAATGAATGTTCAGAGTGAATCTTTTGATTACTGTGGCGGAGTAATGTGGGGAATTTGAGGGAAATCATTGGTGATCTTCACAGCACCAATGATTTTAGCAAGGCTTGATATTATAAAATGTTTCAACATAAAGGTATCCAGATTTTTCCCCCAGATCGAAAAATAAAACGAAAACAAGCATTCTTTCCACCTATTGTATTTTGTTTTGTTCCTAGCCAGAACAATTTTTTACGAGTAAATTGATGACGTACGCAACTAGAAGAAATGAAGTCAAATGAATTGCTCGCAAAATGATAACAATTAAAGCTGTAGCTGCGGATAAAAAGTTAGGAAAATAAGTTTGTATAAAAGCGTCACTGAAATAGATCTGGCGCGATGTAACTTTTTTCTAGACCAATTGAATGAAAGATTTCTTTTCTCAGACCCTGGAAATATGCACTCGCCAATCATAAATTTTCAAAAATCTGTGGGGAGGACTCAAGCTCATCCCTCCCATCTATCCGCTCCCTGCTGGGCTTTAGAATCATTTAATTTTCTAACTCTTTACGTGAATCCTCGGCCCGGCCTTGGAAACCTTCTCTCTCGACCAGGATATGCTATCTCGAAGCAATTTTTTTAGAAGGAACTATAAGACGTACGGAACACTCTTCCAACCTATCAGCAGGGTGAAAACTGGAAAATTCCAAGAACAATTGCCGTGCAATGCCTTTTCAGGCTGACCACCTCTTACAGTGAGGATTTTAGCAAAATGACTTTCCTATAATTCTGATTTCGCTTTCACAGGTTGCGAAAGGACTTGAAACACAAGGTGCTCCTGGTCCTCAGCCAAAGGGGACGAATCTGTACGAGCTTACCTGGAACGACGAGCTGGCTCACCTTGCGCAGGTACCTACCTATCTGTTGGTTCTGATACAGGTCACAGTTGTGGAAAACATATTAATTAATCATTTCCCCTTAATTAATACTAACAACTTACGTTGATACCTTTCAGGAACAAAATTCGTACATCAGCGACACCAACATCAATTTCGAGATTGAAATTTGCTATCGATGCCTCATGCCAAACAGGCTGAATTTTTTTTTTTTTATCTACCATGTGCTTTACCTAGTCTATTTTCGGATGAAGTCCAGGTGACGTTGGTCATATAAACTCAGGTGTGTGGGGTCACTGTTGAAGAACAACATCCACTACAGACGCTGCAGAGGAGTATCCACTACGAACGTATCATTCGCAGTACCAAAAACCTTGTAGTTGCACAGTCGAAGCATATTTTCCCTATCCTTCGAGTAGATCGCCCATTCACACGAAATTTTATTTTGGCTGTGAATAGGTTCTNTGCCTGTGTTGGAGTATTGCTCACCGGTCTGGGCTTCAGCTGCTGAAACTCACTTGCGTCTGTTGGATCGACTTGTTAGTTCAGCCAGCAGGCTGTGCGCTGATAATGATCTAGTGAACCTGTCCCACAGGAGGAGAGTAGCAGAGCTATGCTTGTTTTATAAAGTGTATAATAATGAGAGGCATTGGTTGTATTCTTCTCTCCATGCCCTCAAGGTTTTTGGGAGAGAGACTCGTGCTGCCTTCGGAGCGCACTCTTTCACATTGGACGCTGTCAGATATGTCGAACTAATCAGTTCTGTCGGTGCTTCGTGCCCTGGTCGGCTAAGGTTTGGAATTTGTTGCCGGCATCGGCTTTTTGTCGTGTTAGCCTGCAGGCTTTTAAGTCAGCTGTTAATGGTTTTTTGTTGGATTTCTTTTAGCAGCGTTTTGGGCTTCCCGGTGTTGCAAATGCTTCATTTGGGTTGTATTACCTGTCCGTGGGAGCTCAAGCGTGAAGTATTAATAATAATAATAATAATAATTGAAATGTATGAAGAAGCGACACACGTATGTTTGAAACCCAGCATAGTTTTAATTGCTAAGTCCGCATTATGGAAAAGTCATGCTTAGAAGAATAGTGCAGAAGCAATATGTGGTTGCATGCCACTGCAGTAGATGTCCAATTTCAATTTAAAACATCGAAAACAATTTTTCACACCTATAATGAGCTACAAAATTTCGGCTGTTGTTTTTGTTCGGACGACACGCTGATCCTGAAATTACATGGTCACGGGTCCAGAACTTCAATTCTGTGAAAATCACGATAAATTTTTCTTAAATCTTAACGAGTAAAAAAAAAAAAATGGCGCAGCTACAGTGAATGTTAAATGTAGTATCTATATTGTGTTCCGAATGCAACTACAGAATTTTGCCGGAAATGACACCTTTCCAACGAGCTGTTCCTACCAGTAGGTGATACCGTACCCCACAAAGACCGCCGTATTGTAATTCGGCATTTAGTTCCACAAACGATTTAATAGATTTTTATACGTTTCTAAACACACATTTCTGTTCATTAGCTACTTATTTTAGAAAGAACAATAGGAGTAAAAGTACGCGCATGCTATATAAAACACAACGTTTCGGCCATCAACTACTAGGCCATCATCAGCTATATATATAGTCTGAAATAAAATGTAGCAAATCGGTATGGTACACCATAACATTTTTTGGTAAATTCAAATAATTTCGTTCTTTTCAAATTTAGCAATGAACAGAAATGTGCTTTCAGAAACATGGAGAAATCTTCTAAATCTCTTATTACCACTTTAGTTTTAGAGTTAAGTTGATAGTGCATGCAAGTAAGGTTAATCAAAACAATTCTGGCGGCGTAAGTATCAACATTACTTGACTTGTTTCTGAGCAAATGGTTGGAAAGTAACAAACTCCTATGTTTAGCTTGAATTCTCTTTTTCTTTCTTTTTTTTTTTTTTTGCCCTGGCATCGCAAAACGCAACATTTCTTTCTTGGGAAATTAATATTGCACTCTCCTGGCGATGGACGAGAACAAATATTTTTGGCAAAATAATTATCTTTTCTTTTATTCAATATATGTTCATTAGAGAGAAATTTTGACAAGTGTTTCTGCGCTGACAGTATTGTCTACGAGCATAAGGCGAAATTGAAAATGCGAGCAGCTAAATAAGATATTTCTGATTTTCCAGCACTAAGATGATCGAAATTAGTCCTGAAATTTTTGTGAAGTTAATAAAAGGTTATGTTATGGGATTTCTAGGGCAAAAAGGTTTTTAGCCCTGGCCGTGGATGAAATTTTGTTGATATCATTGTAACTCTTTACTCGAGAGAAATAAGAGACAACGTTATAGCATGAAAATTCTCACTTTCGTGCGTTAATAAGAAATTACACCGGGAAAAGGCGTTGTGACTCCCTTTTATAACCCTGGTGGATTTGTGGGGCACCTAAAGAAGAACATACAAGTATAGCAAATGAGTGTAGATTTTTTACCCCTAATAGACAAAAATCAGCCCTGTAATTTTCAAGAGATAGTTTGGACAAAGTTGTTTAATTATATGTGTAGACTGAAAATGGTATTAACTTTGAATGGGTTATAGAAAATAAACGCTCCTCTCTGCCTCAGAATGATGAAATGCCTTGTCTAAAATATATGCGTATATATATTAATAATATGTTTCTGCATGGTAATGAGAAAACGGTTCTTAACCTCTATTTTAACCCTAGCAGGAAAAAGGAAAACTATGGGGGTCAAATAAAGTATGAATGCAACTAAGGAAAATCAGGAAATCTATTGAGCAAAAAAAAAAACAATAATCCAGTATATGTTTGAGAGAAGTTGAGAAAAGGATATGAAATGAATGTTCAGGGTGAATCCTTTGATTACTCTGGCGAAGTAATGTTGGTAATTTAAGTGAAATCATTGACACTTTTCATAGCACCAATGATTTTAGTTAGTCTTGATATTATAAAATGTTTCATGATAAAGGTATCAAGATTTTTTTTCTCCACAGGAAAAAGGAAAACGAAAACAAACATTCCTGCCACCTCTTTCATTTTGTTTTGTTCCTAGCGAGAACAATTTTTTACGAGTAAATTGATGACGTACGCAACTAGAAGAAATTAAGTCAAATGATAACAATTAGAGCTGTAGTTGCTGATAAAAAGTTAGGAAAATAAGTTAGTACAAACTTCACTGAAATAGATCTGGTGCGATGTAACTTTTTCTTGACCTATTGAATGAAAGATTTTTTTTCTCAGACGGTGGGAATATGTACCCGCCAATCATAAATTTTCAAATATCTTTGGGGAGGACTCAAGCTCATCCCTCCCATCTACCCGCTCCCTGCTGGGCTGGGCTTTAGAATCATACAGTTTTCTAGCTCTTCTCATGAATCCTGGGCCCGGCCGTGAAAACCTTCTCTCCCTACCAGGATATGCTATCTCGGAACAAACTTTTTTAGAAAAAACTATAGGACGTACGGAACACTTTCCAACCTATCAGCAGGGCGAAAACTGGAAAATTCCAAGAATACTTGCCGTGGAATGCCTTTTCAGGCTGACCACCTCTATACAGTGAGGACTTTAACAAAATGACTTTCCTAGAATTCTGATTTTGTTTTCACAGGTTGCGAAAGGACTTGAGACACGAGGCGCTCCTGGTCCTCAGCCAAAGGGGACGAATATTTACGAGCTTACCTGGAACGACGAGCTGGCTCACCTTGCGCAGGTACCTACCTATCTGATGGTTCTGATACAGGTCACAGTTGTGGAAAGCATATTAATTAATCATTTCCCCTTAATTAATACTAACAACTTACGTTGATACCTTTCAGGAACAAAATTCGTACATCAGCGACACCAACATCAATTTCGATATTGAAATTTGTCACCATGCCACACATGCTGAATTTTTTTCATCTACCATGTGCTTTACCTAGTCTATTTCCGGATGAAGTCCAGGTGACGTTGGTCATATAAACTCAGGTGTGTGGGGTCACTATTATGCGTTTCTTTTGTTGAGTCGCAGGTGGACCTCAAGGGTAGAGCAATCAGTGAATTAAAGATCCTCAGTACACGTGGCCGCTTGTCTATTAAATAATCTTTTAATTAAAGTCTTCAGCAATTTTCTTACATATCGAACGTCCACATCAATGGGATTTTGAATGCGCAACAAAATTCCCTAACGCATAGTGAAGCTATTGTAACTTGTTGTTGCAGCTGCTTTGTCACCATCTCTGCTTGATGTATGCACTTCTTAAGTTCTTCCAGCCCTTTCTGTGTCTCTGGCAACATTACGTTTATTCACATTCAGAGATATACGTTCCAGAGTTGTCCACACATACTAATGATTGTGAAGCACTCGAATCTAAGCTTAATGATTGTAAGGCACTCGAATCTAAGTTTAATGTTTGTAAGGCACTCGAATCTAAGCTTAATGATTGTGAAGCACTCGAATCTAAGTTGTTGCTTTGAATACAGCTGGCGAAAGGTCAGTGGTCTGTGGTAGTAAAATCCTTACATGCCATATAATCTGGCAGCAAACTATCTCTGAAAAGCGTTTAGTCTTTCAAAATATTTTTCTCGTTCTCGCCATCAATAGTGGAGAATTGCATTACAGTGCGTTACCTTTGATTATGCAAATACAATGTTTTTCAATTATTTTTCAAGATAAGTGTCAAAGATTGAAAATGTGAATAGTAAGTTAGTGCACAGGTATGTTGTAATTATAAAAACAACTAAAGAGCAATAAACCGAACAATTTCGCACGTTTTGCCAACATTTGCTTATCGCATGGGGTCCTGCTGTTACCCCAGATTATGCAACATCACTCTCTAGTCAACACGGGTAAGAAATGCAGTTTAAAAAGTGGAAAAAAGATGAAAGGGACCTCGTTATTGGCGTCTGGTAAGACAACACTCGAAGTTTTCAAGCAAGCACAGCATGATCACCGAACAACTAAGGCTTGTGCAATAGAAGGTAAAGTCAACAGGAAAACTCCGGATAGAGCCTCTACGAGAAAATTGACTGCTCGGGATATGTGACATTTGAAGGTTTCTACGGCTAGAAAACAACTTTCTACAAGTAAGATGATATTTGAAGACGCTGGAGCCCTAATTAATACTAAGCAGAAAGGCAAGATGTAAGGTTCTGCAGAAGCTAGGGAACGTGAAAATGGCAATTAAACGACTACTTCTAACAAGAGCTCATAAAAAATAGGGTCAAATGGGCTGAGGGGAACATGAAAACTGATTTCTCCAATGTCATATTTACTAACATATGCAGAGCCACTCATGATGGTCCAGATGGATGGGCGTCTGGATGGATCCTCCATGACCGACCTCAACAGACACGGCTTAAGCGTCAACAAGGTGGTGGAGGTATGATGTTTTGGGCCGGGATAGTAGGTGATACCCTTATTGGTCCATTTGAAGTGGCAGAAAGAGTTAAACTGAATGCAAAAAGGTATTGCAGTTTCTTGAAACCTACATGATTCCATGGCTTGATGAGCAGACTGTCGCGCGCAGATCCAAATTGGTATTTCAGCACGATGACGCTCCCTCACACCGAGCACGGTACACTGCTAACTGGCTTGCGTATGGAGGATTCAAATCAAAAAAGATTATGGCCTGGCCAGCGAATAGCCCCGATTTAAATCGCATTGAGAACCTCTGGGCAACGATCAAAAGGAAGGTCTATGAAAGTGGTCGGCAGTTTTCGAGCAAAGTAAGCCTATGGAATGCAGTAAAAACAGCTGCAGATTCTATTCCTTCATCTGAAATATCAAACCTGACAAAGTGTGTTGAAAATCATGAAAAATGGAGGTGGCCGTGTTCAAAATTAACTCGTTATGTTTACCACTACAGAACACTAATTTCAGTGTTTATTGAATTGTTTTGGTAATAATTTCTTAGTTTTGGATGTTTAATAACAATATTCCTGTTCACTTGTGTTTATTTCTTCTTTATGACGTTTTATTAGCTTGTTGCATAATCTGAGGTAACAGTAAACAACTCGTAAATAAGCAAAAAGTATGATGAACTTAACCAGTGGCTAAATATATATTTTACAAGTGCTGTTTATATTGGCAACATAGTCATACATTTAGTTAATATTGATCTTTCAAAGTTTGACACTCATCTTGAAAAATTAATTTTAAAAAATTCTATTTGCATAATCAAAGGTAACGTACAGTATTATACCACCGGCACTAGCAATTTCTTTCATAGAATGAGCATCACGTCTACTTTGCGAGACGGTAAGGTTTGAAAGACCCATCCCCTGCATTTCTTTCTTAAGGTGAAAAATTTAGCTGCATGTTCTTCAAAGGTATCATCCTTTGCATCCTCACACCAAGATCCTACTGCAATTTCTTTCAACTTCATCTCGATCACTCGTGGTAAATATATGTGGTGGATTCAAAGAGTGCCGATTTTTTTCCCGAATCGAATCAGCTCAAATTTCGTTTAATTAAAAGCCCATATTCTCTCCTAACCATTGGCAAATACTTTACAAATCTCCCGTATCATACACCTGTTAGTATTGGTGCGTCGCCTGCATATGATTACGGAGCGGCATAGCTGTATTCTTTCCCAATGCCATTGATCACGATGGGAAAAAGTACTGGCCCAAGAACGGTGCTTTATGGTATAGTCCAGCCGGGTCGAAGATAAGGGAAAAACCGGGATCGCGGCGTCTGAAATCAACTAGCCGGGGCACTGGCAATTAGCCGGGGCTGGGGTGAATTTCTATTTTCACTAGAGTAGAGCGTTTGCTGTCAGCACTTACATTTTAATAACTCATTTTTTCCATGATATAGCTAAGTGAGAATTATAATGAATGATCAACGCAGACGGGTAACTACGAATTCTTTGCTCTCACTTCTGACAGCGCGGCACGTTAGTATGTTATCGAAATGTTCAAACTGCTGTGAAGTAGCAGAAATCCATGTTGCTTTGGTGTGAGCAGATCACTGTTTTAGATGGCGTAGTAGGTGTTTATGGAAAACCCTTTCGAATGCGTTCACAACTTGCAGAGCTAGCGAGACGTGTTTATAGTTAGCTCGATCCTTGCTGTTTCCAGTTCTAGGGAGTAGAGTTATAATGATTGCATATTTGTCTCCATTGGCATCATCTCATCATTCAACGACTTACCCATATGACGTTGAACTGATAAGTAATGCTTTTCTTACTTATTTTAAGGAGTCTCTGGTATTCTCCATTTTCAGGATTCTCTGGTATTCTTCATTTTGATGATTCTCTGGTATTCCAACAAGTTCATTGATGGCCAATTTGATTCTTAGTTTTGCGAATTGAAAGTCTTATCCGAAAACCAAAGTTTTTGTCTGAGTACTTCCTTTCTATTCCATCGCCTGCTAGAGAAAAATGCTATTTTTACTGATGAGGTTATATTTAGCTAAAAACGGCAGCACGTCATTAAAGAAGGTGGTGCCAAAAAGTTCCTTTATCTACATCCACAAATAGTGTTTCGCCTACAGAATACTGACATCTACTGTTAACAGGTAATGGAGAGTTTGTAGTTCATCCTCAAACTATTTGAGCCAAAACTAACTTGATAATTTATGTTGCAGCTTTGGGCTGAGCAAAACGTCAACGGCCACGACCACGAGAAGGCCACGATGAAATACCGGAGTGTTGGCCAGAATCTTGCTATTATAGCTGCTGCGGGCAAAAGCACCGTCAAGGTGAGTATTTTCTCCTTAACAAAGCTTAGAATCACCTGCCATTGGATGGGAACGGTCAGTCACGGGAATTTCCAAGGTGGTCGTTGTAGGGTTTCTCACGCACAAAATTAAAAAGTGGAAAAATCTATATATTAATACGCTAGTACCTACGTACGTACCTACCTACTTACCTTTTGTGTGACGCTCTTCATCACAAATAGATACAAGAAAATTCGAGCTTTATTGAGTTCGGGAAGCTGGCGTATCTGTGATACGGCTGTAGACTAATCTCTCGGCCACAGGCCAGGTCTTTCTAATTGTTTATGCGTTATTGGAAATGAATGCAGTTCTTGCTCTTCCAGCCACTCTTGCCGTTTCCGTGGAGTCTGACAGTCATGACNAGGTGCCGTCGGATTTCTCCCAGCGTCGCCAGGTCAGGGATCCTGGCCTCTCGGTGCTCCACAGTAGCAAGTGGGCTCCACCGTTGATTGTGGGGCCAACAGTAGGACGTAGGCCCTGTAGCTTGCAAACTTCACAGGAGGTATTGCAGAGTCCACAGCTGAACGTACGTCTGTAGTGGATGTTGTTCTTCAACAGTCACTATTATGTGCTTTTTTCTTTATTGAGTAGTAGGTGGAACTGAAGGGGAGAGCAATGAGTGAATTAAGGATCCTCAATACACTTGGCCGCTTCTCTATTAAATAATATTTCAACTAAGTCTTAAGCAATTTTCTCATTTATCGACCTTCCACATCAATGGCATTTTGAATGTGCAACAGAGTTCCTTAACGCATAGTGAGCTATTGCAAGATGTTGTTGCAACTGCTCTGTCACCATCTCTGCTTGATATACGTGCGTCTGAAGTTTTTCCAGCCCTTTCTGTGTGTCTGGCAACATTACGTTTATTCACATTCAGATATATACGTTCCAGAGTTTTCAACACATACTAATGATTGTGAAGCACTCGAATCTACGTTAAATGATAGTGAAGCACAGCACTCGAATCTAAGTTCAGTGATTATGAAGCACTCGAATCTAAGTTTAATGATTGTGAAGCACTCGAATCTAAGTTTAATGATTGTGAAGCACTCGAATCTAAGTTTAATGATTGTGAAGCACTCGAATCTAAGTTTAATGATTGTGAAGCACTCGAATCTAAGTTGTTGCACTGAATACAACTGGCGACAGCTCAATGGTCAGTGATAGTCAAATCCTTACATGTCGTATATTCTGGCATCAAACTATCTCTGAAGAGCATTAAGGTTTTCTAGATGATTTCCTCGTACTCGCCATTAATAGTGGAGAATAGTATTATTCTACTCCCGGCAGTAGAACTGCTGTTTCCAGTTCTAGGGAGTAGAGTAATGATTGCGTATTTGATTGCACTTGGCATCATCTCATCATTCAACGACTTACCCATATGAGGTAGAACTGATAGGTAATGCTTATCTTACTTACTTTAAGGTTCCTCTGGTATTCTTCATTTTGAGGACTCTCTGGTATTCCAACCAGTTCATGGATGGCCAATTTGATTCTTAGTATTGCGAATTGAAAGTCTAATACGAAAACCAAGTTTTTGTTTGAGTACTTCCTTTCTATTCCATCGCCTGCTAGAGAAAAATTATGTTACTGATGAGGTTATATATAGCTAAAATCGGCTGTATATCATTAAACAAGGTGGTGCCAAAAAATTCCTTTATCTACATCTACAAATAGGGTTTCGCCCACAGAATATTGACATCTACTGTTAACAGGTAATGGTTAGTTTGTAGTTCATCTTCAAACTATTTGAGCCAAAACTAACTTTATAATTTATGTTGCAGCTTTGGGCTGAGCAAAACATCAATGACCACGACTGTGATGACTGCACGAAAACAAACAAATACCCGAATGGACTTGGCCAGAATCTATATCTTGCAGGTGTTTGGGGAAAAAGCACCGTCAAGGTGAGTATTTTCTCCCTAGCAAAGCTTAGAATCGCCTGCCATTGGATGGGAACGGTCAATCACGGGAATTTTCAAGGTGGACTTTGTAGGGTTTCTCACGCACAAAATTAAAAAGTGGAAAAATTCTATATATTAATACGTTAGTACCTAATAACCTACCAACCTACCTACGTACTTACCTTTTGTTTCACGCTCTTCATCACTAATAGATACAAGAAAATTCGAGCTTTATTGAGTTCGGGAAGCT
>LQNS02000211.1:29606449-29617979 GCA_001587735.2 Parhyale hawaiensis
TGTTGATCGATATTTGGACGAGCTATAGGAAAACACTTTGTACCATTGTTGTTGCGCATTATGTCTCATATTTACGCTGTTGATCTGTGCGTAGAACTGTGCGCGGCTCCTTCTACTACAAAAACTGGCGGTTAAGTTTGTACAGCATATTGTTGCTATTCGATGTTTGTGCCCGAAAAGCAATTGCTTGCTTGCTTGCTTAAATAAAGGCTTGAGATTCGTTCTTGACTTGTTTTGTTTCATCTGCTGATATGTGCTGTTTTTATACGTCAAGTCTCTCAATAAAGTGATTCTGATTCTGAATATTCTACCAAAGGCCGTGTTCACACGTCCCTCATCGTAGCACGTTCAGTCAAACTGATGGACGCGGCGCATTGATTTGGTGGAAGCGGCAGCGGCAATTGCGGGAGAGTGAAGGATAAAGCACGTCGGTTTTTTCAACGCGCTGCGCCATTAAATTCTTTGGTAAATATAACCTATGAATGCTTAATTAATCCTCTATAGCGTTTAAATCATGAACAAGTCAACAAAGAAGTTTTTTTTACCGCCACTTTAATGATGTAAATCACTGTATTCCCGTTTGACACAAGAAAACTTTTTAAGCTGAAATTGTACTAAGAACTCAGACTCCATCTTTGAGGTGATGAGGAAGCGTATAATTGCGTGCTGGTTCGACTTCTATCGGTTTATCAGGTAATAGATATTTTGAAAATAGGCTGTTCTTATCAAACTTAGGCTATAAGATCATGAGATACGAATGTGACTTCCAACCGACGCGATATATATGCGAAAATGTAAAGAAACGGAGATCATAGCTGAACGCACTGCGTTAGTCATTTGAATGAAAGTCGGTTCTACGTGTGGACAGCAACAGCAGAAGTTGACTCACTACTGGAATTCATTTTCGTGAATGAACGCGTTACGATGAGGGACGTGAGAACTGGCCTTAAAACCTGAGGTCAGTAGTAGCTTAAATTTGGACTTGATTCCTTTCTTAGTGATCCTTTCCCAGGTCGTAACAAGGAAACCAAAGGTACGCTAATTTTTCCCTATCTGATACAGCTGAAGCGTCATGGTTGTTTTAACTAAGTAACTAACTTGCGGAAGGACAAGCAGAATCATAACATTGATTGTTGACAGCTCTGCCAAACATAACTAAGATTTTACTAGACGTTCACTAAACTTTCTAAAGTATGGAACCCTCGGATGACCGCTGTTTCAATTTATAAAAAAAAAAACAAAAACATTCGAAGCGTAGCTCATAAAGCAAAGGAGTGACAGCAAGAGTTAAAAAAGTTAACGATAACTCAGCGGGAAAATTGCATGCACCGACTATCATCGGAGGTAGGATCCAAATTTATCAACGTTTCAGCAAAGTAGGAATTAGTGTCTTGTAACCTACACCTTCTTTACATTCCGAGATAGAGACGATGTACGAACCTCACGCTCATAATTAAAAAAATAAAACATATTGCACATTAAGCCCATGTGCGCCCAGCCAATGAGAGAGCTCGTTGCATTCTACTTGGGCTACCGCACACCAAGAGGCGCTGAATTTCCGTGCGTGGTATCTTTGAGGTACAATGATTTGATTGGAGTTTACAAGCGTATATTTAAGTAGAGAAATTCTGGCTTAAATTTGCTGTTCAGAGTTGTAACTCGAAGGCGCTAGCACAGGGGTGGGAAAAATCGGGCCGCATTATTCTATTAAATCCTTTTTGTAAAAATTATTCTAAAATTGCATCCCTGCAGCATAGATGTTTTTCTTTTACTGCACTGCAAGCTGTTTCCATTGAAATTGCATGTAAGTATTAACGCTGCTTCTCCTTCTCCTGTTCATGTTTGATAACACATGCATCGAATGCTGGCCCGACTCGTCGGTCCATGTCGATCCAAGTGATTCTCGAGGCAAAACGTTTGCCCTTCCCTGCGCAAGTCAGTTAAAGCCCCTAACGATTTTTTTTTAATATCATTGGCTTCGCAAGTAATTACCTGCGAACAGTAGATAACTGACGGAATGTTCTACTCGGGTCACTGCCTGTTCGATTGGCCGGTTGAATTAAAGTTTTAAAGGTTTGTCAAACTTCAAACAGAAATCTTCACTGTCACTTTGAGTCGATTTGCAAAAGTTAAAAAAAAAGACTTCCCTCAGCCTGCTGAAGAATCCATCATACGGAGAAATATCGGGTTTCTGAAGTTTAAAATAGTAGCCGGTTAAATATTATCGCCTGAAGCTCATGCAGCTCAACATTTCGAAGCCAACGCGCATACCTGAAGTTCTGACCAAGTTAAGCGATTCGAAAGCTCCAGTGTTGCTTAAGGCGTGCATATGTGATGACACAGAGGCACGAAATAAATACCTTTTAATACAAATTATGTAAGAAGCTTAGATATGGGTGGAGTTGCATGTTTCATTCTTAACTGCTTGTATTATCTAAAAAACATTGCGAATGAACAAGAATAAATTGAGTGAATACTCTTAATATTGTTTCAATAAACATTTGACACCGAAAACCAAGCATCTTCTGTAATATCCTAAGACAAAAGTCTTGAGTAGCGTTGTGTCTTTTTAAATACTCGCAGTTATAGTTACACGCTGGACGAGGATGCACTTTAACAATAGTATGTTGTACCTCAAAATTGGTCCGTTGGAATAAAGGTACAAACAATATAAGTTACACAACCGTTAGCTCTAACGACAACATGGCTACCTTCAGCGCAGCGATGCCACAAGAACACACAAAGAGGTTTGCAATGCATAACGGACTCTATTACGTACACCAAAAAAATTAACAGCAGTTACGCATAATGGTGAACGAGATGATGAAGGAAGAGAGAGGGTCAGTCAGGTGATGTGTCCTCCTTATATTATTAGTCAGCTAACGCGACAGACGGTACTTCTAAAACTCAAATTAATTAACATAATTATGATACTTGTAAAATTAAAGACTACCATTCTATTACGACGCAGTAAGATGAAGCCAGCTTCTACATTCATTGAGCACTCAAAAATAATTTTAAACAATAGTAGTCAGCAATGTGATGTGATTGTGGAGAATAAACCGACTGTTTACGTTGGACCCTTGCTTCAGAAGTTGAATATAACAAACGAAATAATTCACAACGGTGCTTATTGTGAAGCGACGACGGCATAGGTGTTAGGTCTTACTGTACTTCAAGAACTGCGATAAAAATTATTCACCGTTGAAAAGCAGCCATTGCAGAGCAAGTGTATATAAGTGTACCAACCTGGCCTAGCAACAGCCCCTAGCAGAACTTTTAAATTTGGAACAGTGGGCGAAGATATCTGAAATTCGTTCACGAATTCGACGTTTATGTTTTCTTTCTGTGTTTGTGTTTCCTCGTTCAAAAGCTGCACAGCCGATCTTAGCCTTGTGTCGAGACGTGGCTGTAATCTCAGGCGGCACCGTCTGGGTTTTGTTTAACCTCAGCCCCCCCCCCCCCACTCTGGGCAGTGGCGCCGGGTTGGCGCGGCCTGTCACGTTGTGTTGAATCCAAGAATGATAAAGTACAGCGTAATTGCTATGCGCACTCTTGCTTCATTGCTGAGCAAGCTTGCGAGAGAATAAAAACTTTTTTACGGCTGAAGCTGAGTAAATTTTACCTGAGTCACCAGAAGAAAAAATGACTTGTCTTGTTTGTTTCAGTCTGGCCTCCGAGTTGTTTTAAGTCTCGGTGCAGCGAGCGCCTCAAAGCTGAACAAATGCTAGGTTGCAATTGCGTTATGTTCGAAGCAAACGATGTTCTAGCAGTTGCACTGCCAAGGCTGAAGATCCTCTCAGCTGAGCAAATTCGGTGCGATACCGACACTGCTTCGATATTTCGATACTTCTGTGTTCTTCTTCTTCTTCTCCTCCTCACTGTTTCAGATGTTTTAGAAAGAGGATCCAATCGATGTAACTAAATCGAAATGCGTGATGAAGTGATAGAATGTTACTTGGTTCGTTCGTTTTTATTGTCAGATATGCATTATACTGAATGTGTTGTTTAGGCACTGATGAAACTGTCGGTGAAAGCATAAGAATGTGTGATAAAGGATGAAATTTTCACAAATCAATTTACATTTTCAACATGCATTGCGCAGGGTAAAGAGGAAACGGGTCTATAGAGAAAAAGATGTCGCTGGTTTCATTACATGAGTGGGCTATGGTCCGAAAAAGCTTGCATTATCTGAATTGGGACACATCGAATCCATCATGCAGTATTATATAACGGGACATTGGTTGCGTTCCAAAAATTCCTCTTTTACTCCCTTAAAAAAGTAAATGTATCGCTTATTTTTCTAATTATACTACATTAAGGCACAAGTCAAAGACAACAGTTACGGAATAATACAACCCTTGATGTAGAAAATCTCTGTACACAAGAAAGATCACAAGGTAAAGTACTGTGGCATCGCCTTCCGATTACAATTAATTCCTTAAAAACACAAGCAAGAATTTTTCTGCATAAAGAGCATTAGTGGCCACAATTAACTATCCGTTCGCATAAGAGAGAACTCGCATACAATGAACTCTCATGTCACGGTAATCAGATGTAAATGCATTATGTGTACCTTTTAGTATTTTTTGCTAGTTAATTAATTATTGGTAATATTAAAAATGCCTTTAGGCTTAGAGACTGAAAATATCCATGCATTCTGTTTGCGCATGGCCTTCCCTAAAATCTATTTGGGCTGCATTCCGAGTATAACTATGCTGGTAAGTAAGATGCATACAGTATGAAGGACGAAGATATACAGTATAGTGATCACGCCAGCAGATACATACTGTTCAAAAGTTTTTGTAACGGATTGTTATTTCAGTGATCAGGGCCAAATGAATCACAGTTCATTAGCCCATTAATTTAACGTCAGATCTGCATTGTACGGTAAAAAAAAAAGCATAACGCAAAGAGCGCACCGCATAAATCAGTGGCTTGTTACGTTTCTGCAATCGCGATCCCATGCTAAAAAACATAACAGTTACAGTAGTACGTCATCCCAACGAAGTTCTTAGAGCCCGTCTCGTGTCATTTCCAAAATTCAGCTCATTTACGCGTTAGAATCAGTTATCCACAAATGACATCCCCTGGTATGAATCCTTATTCACTATAACGAGTAAGATTGGTTTTAATTGTAAATGATTCATGCTCTAATTTTTCAAGAAGCTGAAAGCAATTGTTTTCGGCTGGGGCTGTTGATTTTCGAAAAGCCTAGGAAAGTAAATGTGCCATGCAGTAGTCAATGTTGTCGGACACCGCACACTAAAAGGAGATTTCTTTACCAGAGGAGCAAAAGACTTTATGTAGTATCAGACGCCTCGTGCCGGCATAAGTTAAGAAATTACCGGCAAAAGTCCAGAACGAACCGAAGAGGTGGCAATAGCCGGGAATTACTTTCTCGGTGCACCTGCTAGAAACTATTATTATTATATTATTCTATTTTGATCTATATTTAAATCCACTATTTGTGGCTTCGACCCTCTATGAGATTGGGGTCTCTCCCTTTTGATATGACTAAGAATATAAAAATGTGCTTTTCAATGTCGTGAATTGGAATCACCCAATATGACCGCCATATTGTGCTATTGTGTGCTATTTCAACGGGCACTTCAACGCATCCGCACGAAAAGATGATGATACTCTTGCTTTTGTCTAGCGCGTGCCTTGGTCTTAACAAGATGATGATGATTAGGATATAGGCTATGATTGTCACAATAACAATATCATTTATTTTCTCGCATGCAGTGGATACACCTCACGAGATTTGTTAAGTTTGGAAATTTACGAAGGTGGCTCGCATTGTTTCCTAGTTTTTTTTACATTAATTCATTTTTGTAAAGCCCAAAAGTTCTTATTTTGTACCAGAATATAAGAACTTTAAACCTACTCGAAAACAAGGCAGTGCGCTGATTTAAAATTGCATAATATTGATAATTGGCTAAAAAACTAATTAGTGAGAAAAAATTAATGAGAAAAAAAGCGAACCCCTCTCGTAAACAATTACACGAGATTTTCTTAAACCTCAACTCTAATATTTTAGGTTATATTTCAGTTTTACCAGCGTGGCCGCAACTCAGGAGATTGAACGGTGAATTTCATATTGATTATTACGTCATCGATAGGAATATTTTATCTCCATTCCTGCCGGAAAAACACACTTTGCCTCCATGCGCTACTACTGGCGGGCAAAGAGCGCAAAGCACATGAAAATATGCTTAAGTGTAAGGCCCCTTCTGTACAGCCTTTCGCACGAGAGACTTGAGGAATCCCGCGAACTAAGGCACTTGAATCCTTGAGTTCGTGAGTCCCAAATTCTAAAATTTTAAAGTACTGGTGGTGTGAAGAGCGGGAGTAAGCGTTGAGAGTCAATTTGGGATCCCTCGCCTTGCTTCGCCTCGCCTCTCGGCGCTGGAGTGCTCCAGGCAAAGTAAATTAGTAGCGTGGGGTTCGGGATTCGGACCCGGACCTCTCTTGGTGCAATGCTGAGCTGTCACTTCACCACCGAGAGGCAGCGTCTTGAGAAAGAAGAAGACGTCAGTTTGGGGGGGGGGGCGGCTCAACAGGAGAGGCACTGAACGAAAGCAACCTGAACAAGCACGATTGGAATAAGTAAGCGCGATACTGAATAGGCACAAAAATACTGGAGACCGAAACGTTTGAAGGTAAATTCTTACTTCATAGAAAAGGCGCGACTCGCAATAAGCGCGAATCGAAACAAATCTCAGTGGCACTAATTCTGCCTCTCTTAATGTTTTCTTCCACTTTGTGGATTACCAAGTACGAAACACGTCGATTAAAGACGTTTTATGTTTATTTTTCTGCTGCCGCTGCATACACCGTGGGTATTTTTTAATATATCTTCTCTTTTCTTCTTTATTGTAACTTTATTTTTATCGATTTTCTCCGCAGGTGATGTCGCACATTGCTGCAGCTCCTGCTGACGAGGCTAGTTATGCAAAGTTACGTAGGTTCCCAATACTTCCCCCACTGTTTCGGGAGGTAGGCCGCTGTTCGAGGTGGCCGACCTACACAGCCAGGTTTTTACCTTCACCCGTGGGAAGCACCATTGGAGACACCATCTGCTCGGGCGTATAGCTCGCAATCAAATTGGGTAATCAAAGATCGAATGAAAATGTTAAACAAAATCTGGTGACTGTTGTCGCTTTTTTCCGATTTCATTTGTTACACTGTATAGTATGTCTAGTTCTACATTTTCTCTCTTTTCTTATCATATCATATTGTGTACCTTAAATCTAACTGCATTGTCTTTAGATTTTATTTTTATTTCTTGGAATACATGTCCTTTTTCTCTTTCACTCTTGAAAAGAGCTAGCTGGCCTATATTTTCTAAATTTCACATCCCACTGTTCTCCCTATTTTGAAATACCTGTAAACGTGCTAACTACCTAGTTCGCTACACCCAGCCTTAGCCGACTGTTTCTGTACGCTGTCATTCATGCTCTCGATAGAAAAATCTAAATTTCTTCTCTCGATTCTCTTTTCTCTGGCGAACTGTATTTTACAAACAGTACTTCAAACTCCCAAGGAACCTATTCTGCTTTAATTAACTCTGTGTGGCCTACGTTTCTCTTATCATCTCATTCACAATGTGTAGGCATTGTGCCAGTGACTTTCAGCAGACCATAATTATGTATAACTCTCTGATGCTAGTGTTTAGTATTATTCTTAAGTTAGTTTTAATAATGAAAATCTCAGGCGCTGTGTCCTAATCTTTTTTGCCGCAGTACCTTATGAGAACAATAAATGATTTTATTATTATTATTATGTTTCCTTATGTGACTTTCTTCTGTTTGTAGCCTTGAAATTAATATGATATGCTAGTTGATTCACAATAGGCCTATGTGTGATCCTATTGCTATCATAGAGCGTTGTACAATATAGTAGGTCGTGATACGATAGTACTATAAATTATTTTTGTATGAATACCTCCCTACGGGGATAAATAATTGTTTTTCTGTATTTCTCGTCTTCTAGTCCACGAAAAAAAATCCGTGAGCATTAGCACAAATGTTAAGCCTCTTCAATTTAGTGCACTCTTATTCCATGGGACGCTTGTTCCGAGTCGCGTCTTCTCCGTGAAGCAACAATTTCTCTGCACACGTTTCGCTTTCCATTATTTTCGCGCCTATTCAGTTTCGCGCTTATTCCAAGTCGGGCCTATTCTAGTCACAATCGTGCCGGTTGCTATCGTTCAGTGTTGCGCCCGTTCAGTCGTTCCTTAAGTTTTTCATATAGTCTACAGATATAAGACACTAATAATAGGGCGCATGTTGCGCGACACACGTACCCATTGTTGCTTTGAAGAGTTAGGTAACGGTATACCTTTGGATGTGGGCTAGTAGACAATCAATGGAGCACTCACGAGGTGATGATTTTCCACGGGCAGTAGACAAATGCATTTTCTAGCTCACTGTCTTTCTCTGACGGAGCAGATTTCGCTTCTTAGACCAAAATTTCAGCACTTCATTAAAGCAGTATTTTGAGTTTGAAAGACAGCATGACGCTGTAGTGCACTCACATTGCATATAACTGACTGGAGTTGCATTCACGTTTATAACTGTGTTTTACTGAAGATATTAGTTCTACTCGCACTATGGAAGACGCACGTTTAATTAAGAAGCAGGATAGGGAACGTAGCTTAAAAGGAGACGAGACTACTACAGTCTCAAGAACGTTGACGTGCTACACAGTGCCACGCTCGTTCAGTCGTCTCCTGCTGATGAGGTTAGTTTTGTAAAAGTTAGGTACGTTCTTTATTTTTCCTTTTGTGTTCTGCTAGGTTTGCTACCGATCGATCGAGATAGCTGGCCTAGTTTGCGGGACTCTTCAAGACTCTCTCGTGTGGAAAGCCATAAAGAGGGGCCTTACACTTTAGCGTCTTTTCATATGCTTTTAAATTGCGCTCTTTGCCCGCCAGTAGCAGTGCATTGAGCCAAAGTGAGTTTTTCCGGCAGGAATGAAGATAAAATATTCCTATCGATGACGTAATAATCAAAATGAAATTCACCGTTCAATCTCCTGAGTTGCTGCCACGCTGGTAAAACTGAAATATAACCTAAAATATTAGAGTTGAGGCTTAAGAAAATATCGTGTAATTGTTTACGAGAGGGGTTCGCGGTGTTTTCAAATTTTTTCTCATTAATTAGTTTCTTCTTGAGCCAATTATCAATATTATGCAATTTTAAATCAGCGCACTGCCTTCTTTTCGAGTTGGTTTGAAGCTCTTATTTTCTGGTACAAAATAAGAACTTTAACTTTAAAGCATTACAAAAATGAATTAATGTAAAAAAACTGGGAAACAATGCGAGCCACCTTCGTAAATTTGCAAACTTAACAAATGTCGTGAGGTGTATCCACTGCATGCGAGAAAATAAATGATATTGTTATTGTGACAATCATAGCCTATGACCTAATCATCATCATCATCTTGTTAAGACCAAGGCACGCGCTAGTCAAAAGAAAGAGTATCATCAACTTTTCGTCCGGATGCGTTGAAGTGCCCATTTAAATAGCACACACTTGCATAGAATGTTAAGGAATAAATCCCTCCAAATTTAATGTGATATCTGAAAATTGAGTAACGGTACTTGTGGGGCAAACTGCACTGACGGTAAACATTTTGCACGATTCCTTTGCTATCTGAAAGCGATGTTTACGGGACGACTGAACTGGCGCGACACTGAACAAGAGCAACCTGAAAGAACACGACTGGAATTGGCGCGAATTGGAATAAGCGCGTTACTGAATAAACGCAAATTGGAATAAGTCCGAAACGTTAGAGGTCGCTGAATCAACGCCCTAAACGTTTTAAATTAGTAAACTTCTATCGAGCTTTATTTGTGTGCATCGCCAGTACACCGTGCAACTATTTTAGCCTGATAGCTAATTATAATAGCTACTCGTGTCACATATCCCATTTGCTGTAATGGCAAGTCGAAACAACTAGTATCGTCTTCCTCTCGATCGTCCGAGCGTTATGTTGAACTCTCGCAAACATGGGAGAGCTGAACGGGCGCGATACTGCACAAGAGCAACCTGAACAAGCTCGACTGGAATGAGCGCGAAACTGAATAGACGCGAACTGGAATAAGTGCGAAACTGAATAGGCGCGAACTGGAATAAGTGTGAAACTGAATAAGCACGAACTGGAATAAGCGCGAAACTGAATAGGCGCGAACTGGAATAAGCGTGAAACTGAATAGGCGCGAACTGGAATAAGCGCGAAACTGAATAGGCGCGAACTGGAATAAGCGCGAAACTGAATAAGCGCAAAGATACTCGAACGCAAAAGACTTACGGGAAAACTGTCGCCCGATGGAGTAGGCGCGACTGGGAATTAACAAGCGCCTCCTAGTATAAGCGTGAAACTGACTAGGAGGCTCAGCTGAGATATCATAGGAATACAACCACCATTGCAGCTCGGAGGACTACTTCACATTGGGTGAATCTAGAAGCCCCATCTGTAGCGCTGTGAGTAATAGACTGAGCGAGGACTAGTTGAGATTAGGTGAATCCAGAAGCCCCGCATGTAGCGCTGAAAGTAATAGACAGAGAAGGGTGGTTTAGATTCGATGTCGGAAAAAATATTTGCCAGTAAGTTAAGTCGACGCAATCCTGTCTCACAACATTACCTCAAGTGTAAGTAAAGAGCTGTCCCAAAGTTAGCACTCCTTCCGTGTACTAACTGATGCAACATGCCATGTCGTGCTCCTGTAGCGTGAAGTCTGCAGTACTTGTGCTCTGAGAACATGCCAAGGCACGTACATATAATTACATTAATACACAAGAAGACTTGGTGTATTGGGACAGTAGTTCTCGTAGTACTAGCTACGTGCACAATCCATGTAAAGTAGTTCTTAGTTTATGTATTTCCCTACTGGTACCTTCTGAAGGCGAACAAAGCCGTCAGGTGCCCACTGTCACAGATATAATTTTGTCACTTTCCTTTCTTTTTTATATTTTGTGAGTGGGGATGATTCGGGATAAAAAGAAAAAATGATATTGGCCGATATTCACGGTGTGAACGATAAGTCTACACGATCGCTGGGATAACAGGCTGGATACTAGCACGACATTGATTCCGATATTTCCTTCAGTTCTTCTACTTTAACATCTTAGCTATGAAAGAAAGAAAAAAAAACATTTATTTCTCCCCGTAGGAAGGTACTCATACAATTGTTTTGTTACATGCAGTACATGTTCTGTACACTAGTGTAAAACAATAACAACAATATATATATATATATTTCTCATCTTAGGAATTTTTCATCAAATAATTTACTTAAAATACTTGTTGAGGAAACTCGATTAAACATCAAAATGAGGCTTACAGATTAGGGAGCAATTTTATAGCGCTATTCTACTTCACGACCTACATTCTGTAGTATAACGCTCTATGATAGCAATAGGTTCACAGTTCACATCCAGGTATATTGTGAATCAACTAATACATCATGTTAATGTCGAGGCTAAAAATAGGGGACATTAGGAAAACATGAAATTATAG
>LQNS02000211.1:29629284-29648005 GCA_001587735.2 Parhyale hawaiensis
TAATGAATTTTGTTTCGAATTTTGTCGGCCTACCTTTTACAGGTTTAGGAAAATGTAAGTGTAACTGCAAAACAAATTATCACTTTTTTAATCTTATATTCATGCTGCGGTGCTAACAAATTGATATTTAACTTTTCTTCTTTACCTTTTCCACAGACCCGCCTTGTAAGAGCACCGTGAGCACCGCCTGGGAGTTATCCTGTAAGTATCATTTCTTGTTGACTTTCCACCTCTCCTGAACTAGGTATCATGCCTTACTGAAAAGCCCTTTGCATTGACATTCCCTTACTACTTGCTGTAGCGTTTCAAGTCTTTTCATTTATATTCCTGCGATCCATGGTTTTTATGTCTGAAACTGTTGTATATTTCTTAACATTCTTGTTGAAGCTTTACTATTGAAAAATGAGAGGTATTTATCCAATGTCCATAGGAATATAGAAAATGTGAATGGTGTAGGATAATATCGGATCGACGTCCTAAAATTTTTTATTAGCCTGTAGCAAATGTTTCGACCTGACATAAGGAGAATATTCTACGACCTAAGCTGGAACCATCTAAAGGCATTTCTGACACAGTTAATTGAATCGGATCAGCTATACTTTGTTTGATTCTGCCATCGCAAGTCTTCAACTATCCGCTTTGAATCCATTCAAATTGAAGCTAATGGGATCAAACAATCGCGATTGATTTGGTGCTTTGAAGACAGTGTGTCCGATATTGCCTGGAGATATTATCATTCTTGGTCAGTAAATTTATTTTATTCAACGCATTTTAATGGTCTGCCTTGAACATTTCTCAACTACACGTTTCTTTTAAACATTATTTTCCTTACCTCGCCTGGTCTTCTGGAGATGGTACACTTTGTGAGCTCATTCACTTTTTGGTGCCTACTAGTTATTTGCAGCCGATACTGCATACAGGCAAATATTCATTATTTTAATTTTGTTTTCTTCTGTGTGGCCTGTTCTAACATGTACTTGCTACTCGTACCTATTATAACGACAATGGTTCATACGTAGAGGTATAGGCATTCCCGTGCACCATTTGCTCTATAGCTAATAGACATACTATTGATTTATTATTTGAGATTTCGCCTTGAACGTCTGTCGAACGCAATGCTCTCTAATCCGGGTACAGCTCATTTACCGGACAAATTTCCATGTGACACAATATATATCAACTTAAGCTAATAAGGCCTGTTTTCTGTAGACAAATTCTGATGGTCTTCCAGAAGACATTAGGTCAGTGGTCCGTGAAGTGCGCGTTATCACCTCCCGTGGTTGGTTGAAAGTATCTTAGAGGCAATTTATGTGAAGCCAGAGTTTGTGTGTGAAAGAGAAATATAAGGAGCAGTAATTAAAATCGCAAGAGATACCATTTTAATTACCTTCGTTAAGGAATTTATGTTTTTGTTGAGTTTTCCTGTTTGTCTGTCATCAAGATAGCTCAAAAGTTGTCTATAGGTCTTTACGAAATTCACTGGGATTATTAGGCATGTTTGGAGGAACAGATGACTGACTTTTGTAGAAGAATTGTTTAACCGTCTGTTTGTTTGTTTGTATGTATGCCTCTTGTTTTCTAGTACCATAACGTTACGGACGAATTTATATGAGATTTTCATGAGTTGTCGGTCACGAAGAGCAAATCACCGACTTTTGTGAAAAATTTTTGTCCGTTTGTTTGTACCTATGTTTGATTTTACGTATGTTGGCAGTATAACTCAAAAATATATCAATGAATCTCATGAAATTAGCAGGAATTGTTAGAAATCTGAAAAAAATATGAATTATCTAATTTTGGCCATGATCAGTTTGTCTCTTTGTGTGCTGACTAATATTTATCAAAATGTTTGCCAGAACATGACTCAAAAAGTTTCGGAAGGAAGCTATTATTATTATCATCATTATTATGAAAAACTCAAAAGACTAAATACCATGCTAATAAAGAGGAAATTATAGCTTCACAACCAAGTTGAATTTTTCGTTGACGTTGCCTTGCTTGGAGGAGGTATGCGATCTCAGAGTGTGCTTTGAATTTGGAGGTTTCCAGAGAGGCGGTAGACGCCCAATTAAGGGTGGCTGCTTTAGAAACACTTCGTAACGAGTGTAGTGAATGAAGTCTTTGAGACGAACCCTTGCCACAATTAAGCTCTTCTCTCTAATGGAGTACAAATTGTGCTCGATGTCGTAACAGTTACTTTTTATATTGGGTTGCATGCGTTTCAGTAGTGAGAAGAGTGAATTTGCTCAACTGGTGGAGCACAACAGCCAAGGCATAAAAGTATATCGTTTTATTTTCCTTCTTCTTCTTTTCAGCTCGCCATGAAGCTGGTGGTCGTCATCTTCGCCCTTGTGGCATGTGCTATCGGTAAGTACAGATCAATACGGTCGCTATTTTATTAAATGCGTATTTGTATATATGTATGCATGTTTTTTCGCCTAAAAACTGCTAAGATTTCTTGCGAGTAGTAAGATGGGTTGAGCTAGAGAAAAATGCCAAAGTTGCCGTGTCTTCCGTCACCAGGTAAAAGGCAAAGTCAACTTGACCGCACCCTCAACTTGGAAACCCACACTCACTGGTTTGTGCTGCGGATATAGGTGTTCCAGTTGTTTCTTGTATTCATTTACTGATTGCACACCTAGCTATAATGCATATTTTGTTCTCTCAGTAGTAGTGTTGGATATCCGTACTAAGCACATTTTTAAAATATTTGAAAAATAGTATGAAGATGATGGTAACTGGTAAGTAACTATTTTCAAATCCGCCAGTCTATTGAACAACAGTTTCAGTAAATACATAAATAAAATGTTACCGAAATTTACTAATATGATAACGTCGCAAGAACTTATTTTCCCGTCTTCATAAATGAAAATATTGAAAGGGAAGTTTGAAACAGAATAATTTCCTTTCAGTAACTCGAGAAGTAGGTATGAGTTGTTATCGGTGGGAAGTGTAGATGCGAATTACAGACGTAAGCTTTGAAGGTCCTTATGTACAGTCAGACGATTTGGAAGCAGTGGTCATAGTACAATCTTTGTACGAAGGGATCAGAGTTCGTACAGTCGAAGGAAAAAATGCAAAATTCAGTTGTGGACCGTTATGAGAGGTACAGCTGTTGTCACTTTATTGAGACTAGGATTCTTTTTATAGATGTAGAGAGATTTAAAGGTTATGAATTCTATTAGGTTGGCAAAGTCGACGATTGAGAAGTCTTTCGTGCTAAATGAGCGATTGCTTTGTTCCGCATGAAGACGGGGAACTGAATAGGTAGCTTTTTCAAGTGGTAAGCATGTTCTACTTGCTATACCTAAATGTGTGTCAACGTTGGTATTGTAATGCTGTCCAGTGCTGCCCACATACGAAATGTGGCAGCTCCTGCATTAAAATCTATAGAAATTACTGGGCAGAAGAGGTGTGGGTTTGTCTTTGAATTTAAATTGGATTCTTATGGCAAATGTGTTTTTGTAAGTGAGTTTGAAGTTCATACGCGGTTCAACTTCGGAGAGGAACGTTTTCAGAGAGTTGACTGTTTCGCTATAGTTTTGCTATAGTATGAAAGGGAGTGGAAAAAAACATAATTTACGAACTATAGGTTTAGTAATATCGGGATTATATAGTTTGTCCATAAATAGTTTGTCATAGGGATCTAAACGGTAGCGTTGATAACCGTTATTCTTGAAAACCGTTATTCCCGGAAGTGTTAGTTTCCAGTAAACTATACTGGTCAGTGTTGAGTCCTGATTTGTAACATGGGTGTCTAAAAAGCTATTAAATTGTTTGATTGGTTCTCAGAATTGAACTTTACGTTGGGATGCTTATTATTTAAATATTGTAGAAATGAGTCTGCATCAGCTGGGTCTTTGAAGATAAAGAATGTGTCGTTTACATAACGTTTATTGTGGATGGCTTCAAAATTAATCGGGCAGTCCTTAAGCTGTATTGTTTTGTGATAATATAAAAATATTGGCTAAAGTGGAACCGAGGAGAAAGCCCATGAAAACGCCTTTGATTTGTTTGAATAACCTGTTGCTGAAAATGAAAATTCGAATCTTTGATGGCCACTTTGTGGCCCAATTTGGCAATTGGGTAGGGTAGGGTATTATACGCGCGTAAAATTGGTCGTAAAGGGATATTTACATTGTGTACTTTAGGGAGACCGTGCATGGTTCCTGGAGAACCGCCAGAGTTGTAAAGGGATCAGTTGGTCGATTTAGTGATAATGTCTTGTTCTAGTAATTTCTTCATGAATCTGTAGATTTTATGTATGAATTTGAGTGTACGTTTGAAAGGATCGGCGTGTTTCGCATAGAGGTCGAACTTTGTTGTGTCAGTTAGGATGGTGTTTTTTTTTTTTATCGTATTCATTACTGTTTAAGATGACAACTCCTCTACCGTTGTCCGGTCGACAAACACAACCGTATTTTCCCTGCTATAATTTGAGAAGAGAGAATTCCGATCTTGAAAATATATGAGAGAACAGTTTGCTATGGGAGGTCTATGTTATTGCAAGTTTCTTTGAATTTGGCTTTTACCTCGGAGAATGAAACTTCAAGACTAGTGGTTGGGATTTCAGTCTGTTAGATAAATTCTCAAAACTAAGGAAATATTGATAATAATTGTGTTTGAATGCAGGTAGAGAAAATTCCAGACGAAATGACAACAGAAACTTGAAGCGTGGATGCGGAGTTACGTTAGAGCACATAGTTGAAAATTACGGTATCTGGGTTGCAGGAGGTTAACTTAGAAGATGCGCCTGATTTGTTAAATTTCTGCTGTGGACTTTTTTATTGTATCGTATATTTTCCATTATTACGTTGCACAAAACTGATGAAACTTTGACTGTCGAAAAAAAAGGTTTGATTTGCAATAAATTATGTTTGGCTGAATTTGCATGTTTGGTGATATTACTATGTTGGGTTTGAATTTCGAGGTCTATAGGAATTTTGACTGCCATGTTTTGTACAGTTGGCTGTTTTGAAGTGGCTGCCTATGTACATAGACCAAACCGAAGAAATTTTGGAAAGGCTTGATAAGCTTTGCAACAGTACAGAAATTTGAGGTCTAGCATAGATTTTTTCAAGTTTCCTAGAAAATTATTTGTATTTTCTAAAGATTGAAACTCTGTGTTGTCCATACCCATTGAATATTGCTGCAGATATAGGCTTGTTGATCTGAAGTCTAATTTTCAAGAGGAAGAAGATTAATCAAGGTTATGATGAACATCGAACGGTAGGCAGCGGTGAGGCAGTTACGGAAAGTTGTTTATGGATAGAGGGGATATACTAATAAGAATAAGGTCAACAAACTGTAATCCATCGACCATACTCCAGAACAGTCGGGAGTAGGACTGATCTACGGGTCGACAAAGAACTGAAGTGTTTAACTAAAATTAATTCCATAAAAATAGATAAAAGTCGACGGAAAATCAACCAACAATTTTGCAACACCCTGTGTAGTTATTGTGTCAACGTTAAATATTTTGAGATTGAGGTTGGGGAAACAGATCAAATAAGTTCGTTGTTAATTCCTTGTGTTCGGCCAGTATGCGACTCCGGCTGCGGCTCCGACTCTCAGGACTTTAGAAAAGTTGAACTCTTAACGACTGCGTCCTTCTGACCCTGTTCAGATCTCGATCAGTACAGTTTAATTTGTTAACACGTCAACCTTTTGAAAAAAAGAGGGTCAAATATTCCAAAGCTGTGAATGAAAAGCAGTTCACTCCTTATCTGATTTTGCCACTTCTCACCTTATATACATATAACCGGATACATATAACTCTCAACGTTTGTGTGTCTCAATTTTTACGCTCTATGCTTTTACGAACGTAATTTTGCGGACCTATCCCAAATTTTACGAAAAGTGTTCCCTACTCTCGAACATTACGATTTGTCTAGTATTATAAGCGTTTTCGAATTATTTAGCATTGTTTATTGTATAACACCAAGTTCTTAACTAATTAAGGGAAATGCTAGTAATTGCTATTGTATAGATTTCCTTAATACGGTTGTAGAATAACGAAAAATTTCTTCCGGCTTACCTAACATAGCCCATGCTTGAAGGAAATTTCTTTCTTTGTTACGTTATTGAGGCCCAGTATTGCCAACTTAGCAATTTTAGAGCCAGATTTTGCATACGGAAAATAGAGTCAATAGCGGCTCATTAACTATATGTAGGCATTGTACCAGTTACTCTCAACAAAACAGATGCTAATTTTCTCTTATGCAATTGTTTAGTATTATTCTTATGCTAGGATTTAAGTAAGTCAGCCTCGATCGAGGTTCTGTGCTCCAACCTTGTTTGACACAGTATCCATATGACAAGTATGTAAATGGGATTTATTTATTTTCGGTGATTTAGTATTATAAATTAGGTGTTAGCATCTAGCAAGAAAACACAATGTTTTTTTTTGTTGTTATTCATAGTATTTCTTAATAGTTAGTGCAATAATGCAGAAATTTCAAGCAAATTTAACCCATTTTGTTTTTTACCATAATCACAAATCCTATGATTCACGTCCGTTGGAAGCTTGAACTGCACTTGACCAATGTAGCCATGGGTGTGATCATGTTAAAGAATTGGAGGCCAACATACCTACAGTATACAGTGTGTTGTGTTTATGTAAAAAAAGGTTCCTTTCTCCTGACTGTACAGTAAAGCTGACACTGCAGAATTTACTAAAAACTTGAGAAAACTGTAAGAAGCTGTCTATGCAGAGGCAAGTAAAACTATACCAAACATTCCCAAAAACTGAACAGTAAAAATCACAAAAGAAATAAATTATTTACAAGGTTTGAATAATTGTTTTATAATAGCATGTTAAAAGCCATCAGCGTTTTCAAAAACCTCAACTTTGTTTCAGTCGAAAATATTCTGACTAACCGCATCTTTCTAGAAAATAATGCGATATTACTTAAATGAAGAAATTAAGTAGCTCAGTTTTTTTACCCTAGTTGTTTTTTTATCGCGAAAACGCTGGCATATAGACGCTGTGAAGAATTTTGCAGGTAGCTAATTACCTCACCTCCTGGAAACAATTTTAGTTTGCCCGTAATTTGACCGAAGTATAGCAGTAAAAAAACTGTTACTCAGTTTAATTGATGTAATAATCAAAACAAACAAAATGCTTCCAACAGTGTTTTGTCATGTGCTCACCAAATATTAGGAAGAAAATTAGCGCTGTAAATGAAAATGGAAAAACTGTTATTCAGCATAAAAACAAAAGAAAGTAGACAAATAGTACCCGTGTCGAACGTGCCTGACCTGAAAACGAGAATGAAAGATTTTGAAATTAAGTAGGTATTTTCCTGACAGAGAGAAGGACTCCATAATAGCCGAAGTGAAAAAGGCCCTAAATTAATTGAAATCCAATGAGAGCTTGACAATACAGAGACAGGACAAGTGCGGCGGAGGGGTAATTATGAACAGATGGACAGACACGACTACGAAGGAAAACTACGCAACTTATCAGTGACCACGAAAAATCCCGTGAATGCAACCCTAACCCAACGGCCACTGTGAAAAAGGAAATTTATATCAGAACCACATTGAAATAGTGACCAAATCTTCAAAAGACTGAAGCGCACGGGAGCGTAGTGTGATGGACACCTGTATGGTTTGCCGAAAATACATAAATCTACGACAGATCCACCCCTACGACCAATCATTAGTATGCCTACTACTCCAACAACATCATTCAATCAGTAGTATGCCTGGTACTCCAACAACATCATTTCAGCCATACCTCAATGCATCCCATATCATCCGATCTGCATATGAATTTCTCCTGCATGTCCAAGACAAAACCATAGAACCTGGACAAGTCATAGCATTGCTTGACGTCGAATCTGACTTTTTATATGGCTATCCTCGAAAATAGTTTATTACCTCAGTCTAAATCTTCAATCCCTGGTTTTACGTTAGGTATGTAGATGACATATTTGCAATATTCAAATCTGAGTGCCACGTTAGATTTTCTACCAATAGGTTGCGCTAGAATTCAGTTCTTAATTTTACTGTGGAGGAGATGAAAGGCAGTGAATTTCACTTTCACTTAGATGTGAAATTAGCTTTAGACAACGACCGTAAGATTTTCAATCTCAGTGTTCATTAAGCCCACTAACTTTGGTATCAATACCTGTTTTGATTCTCATGCCCCACTCACGTACAAAAAGTCCCTAGTCCGAACTCTTGTCAACAGAGCCTTTAAATATTGTTCGACATGGTAGATACTTGATAGTGAATTCCGACGGTTAAAACAAGTCTTTGCTAACAATAATTATCTACAATCGATAGGTGAAAAGATAATATCCAATTGCATTGACAAATACACTTCTCCAACAACAAGCAGCGAAATCCACGAAATACCATTCTTTGTGCAGTTAACTAATCTATCCACTTTTAAAACTGATAGCAAACCTCTGAAATCGATAATCAAAAAGCATGTAAAACCAGCCGATGAGCGTCAAGCTGTATCTCTGCACCCCTACTTTAAGTGATTTAAACTATCGTCTTGTTTCTCCACCCGTCTACCTCAGGCAGATATCTCGAGAGTGAGAGTAGTTTACCAATTTACGTGTGCCGAGAGCAGCTGTAATGCTGCTTATACTGGTTATACGACGAAAGCTCTCGAGACCCGTATAAAGCAACATAGATATTCCTTCAGTTGTATCTATAACCACTTTAGCTATGACCACCACATGGCCGTTCCACACTTTGAAGTAGTTAGAGAGCATTTTCGTATCTTACCTAGCTTCTCAAAACCAATCGACCTAAAACCTGCCGAAGCAATAGAGATCAAACGCTGAAATCCTTTTATCAATGTCAAATATAATGAATCTCAAAGTCTGTTTAAACTCCAGTAGTCAGATTTGTTCCAATAATGTAAAAAAGCCCCACTTACCGTCTTGTCGCTTGGTAGATGACATCATAACTTCTTGCTGCTGTTGCTGGATACCGCAGTGTCTTCTTTGTAAATATTTATCTGTTTCACATAGCTCATAGGCCTGTATAACGAGTGTATATGTCTACATTTTGGTCTCTTTCACATTTTCAAGCATTTTATTTCTCTGTTTCCATGGCAGATTTTATTAATGTTGAGAATGGCACTAGTTAGGTGCCGAAATGTCGATGTCAATTTTAAATTTTTTTTTACTAGAGCAATAACTTGTTTTTACTCAAGAGTAGTTTTAAATAAACTTGGTGCAACCTCTGAGGCGTATTTTAGAACGGTGGAAAAGCAGTGTAACGTGATCGCTGTAGATGTTTTGAATGAAAAGTGCCGGAAACTTGTTATAAACGAATAACAATGATAAAATTTCATTAAAATGTTATTTGAAACGTAGTTTTTGAAAAATGTTGTTCTACATAAAGATTTTTATCTGCTGCATAAAGAGATTTATCATTTTTAAACATTTTTTCTTCGAGAATCTAGCAGGAAAACCAAGATTTCATTTGGCAACACTATATGTGACCTTATCTCGACTTTTATGAACGTATCTCGAGTATAATGATATCATCCGGTCCCAAACTCTCGTAAAAGCCGGGAGTTATATGTATTGCAAACGCGTTCTTGCAAAGTTGGCTTTGAAGAACAGGTACAAAATGAAATGATTGTCTTAGCTAGTTTTACTTCCATTCCTGTACCATGACACTTATGTACAGGCAGAGATAACGATAGTGGTGTTTCAAAATAATTGTACTTAATTAATAGGACTCTAAGTGCAATAGAACTTTTATTAACTGACTATATTGTCTGCGATTTAGTATCGTAAAGAGTATTAAATTAGACAGATTTAGTAACATATGTAGGAAGTGGTAATCGTGTGATGAACAAACTAGAGCACACTGAGGATGCATACTCCCGCCAAGCGAAGCAACGGTAACAAAAAATTCAAATTGGCTCTGAAACCGTGATTTTCTTTGTATCAACTCCAAATCTAATCATTTATGCATCTTGATGGTAATAACAGTTTATGCAATTTTCTTGAAGATTCGTTGGCAACTTTTTGAGTCATGCTGCTCACAAACATTATGACAAACATGAGTCAAAAATACAAACGAACTAGCCGATTTGCATTAAAATTGATTCATATATGCCTATTAACATTACTAATAAAAATGAATTTCATAAGGATCCACTCATTATTTTGTGAGTTATTGTGCTAACAAACATAAAATTAAAAACAGTGACAGACGAACAAACAAACGGATCATAACAAAAGTTTGGTCATTTACTCTTCATGATATACCTAACAACGCATGTAAATTTCATGAAAATCCGTTCATAATTTTCAAAAAAAAACAAAGAAACGGACAGACGGACCTTCCCCGCAAGTTAATCGTCTATTCATAATAACATGCCTGACAATCCCTGTACATTTCATCAAAATTGGTCCATAACTGTTTGAGTTATCTCCATGAAAGACAGAGAGACCGACAGAATAACAGACAGACAAACACGACGAAAACATAACCTCTATGGCGGAGGTAACAATGCGTCGGTGACGCGTAACGTGCAATGGAACTAATGAAAATTAGACAGGATTATTTTATCAGTTTCGCGAATAATTTTTTTTTGCAAAATGACAAGTTCTATTGCAGTCTCGGTTCCCCTACATTCGCAGAGCGTTATCATTTGCTAACACTGTAATAATTCTCTAACTCGTCTGATAAGTACAGATAATGACAACAGCAAAAGAAATTAATATATCGAGAGCTCAGACCTCCTCCACGGATCCGCCCAATGCTTTTTGAGTGTCGTGTTGCTACTAGAGAAATAGGCAGAAAGAATAAAAAAATGCCTGTAAAAACCTAATCTTTTTGGTCTTGGTAATTAAGCTTTTATTGCGCCTTTCTGTTGCACACTAAAAATGGTGTCGCCATTAATAGGCCCATTACTGCAGTTGACAACAGATGGCACTCTGTATGTACTAAATTAGTTTCTAGATTCCCTCAGGTAGCGGATGCGTCCCTTTTAGAAGTTTTGTTTCCTTTTGGAGTCTCTGTTTGAGGAGTTCTGCTACACAATTACCTTTCATCTGATGTTTTTGTTAATGCATTTCAGCCAACAAAGATGATCCTCTTTGCCAAAAGTTCGGCAGCGCTCACGTAACTTGCTGGGATGAAAGGTCATGCGCGGACAGCGGTGGTGCGCCATGCTCAGTCTCTGACGCTGACAAAGAACTCATCTTGAAGACGATGAACGAACTTCGTCAGAAGGTAAATAATTTGTAGCAATCTAGTGTCGGTAAGCAGTGACAGATCCACTTATCTGTATCTATATGTTCAATGACAATACCTTACGCTAAGTTACTTTGAGTATCTTCGGAGAAGGTCCGGTGACGTTACTCGCTTCACCTCTCGTGTGTAGCAGTACGATGCTGGTTTCTATCTGTTGGTTCGATGATGTGGCGTTCTTGACTTGTATTCGGAAATATCGATGGGCAAAAATATGAGAAGTATGAGTTCCCATTGGCTGTTTCTATAGCCTATAGGTAAAAAATAGAAGTAGAATTGCTGTAATAGAGTACCCTCAACAAGGTTCCCTTCAGTGCTGGTTTGTGCCGTACGTAATGCCGGTTAGGGCTTAGGGGGGTGTATGGTTACAGTCGATTAAATATTGGCTAAGCTTCGGCGTTAAAGACGAAAGACTCTCACGACAAGTGCGTGGTACCAACTTGGGCACTGCATCCGTATAAGAAAATAAAGGAGTTTTCTTTCGTCCCAAGTCTCCCTTACTGTATAGGTCTGTGCTCATGCAGTGGACAGTGCACGCCAGAGGAGCTCACAGTATTTACCCGAGTATAGCTACACTTGCCTCCCTGCCTAAGAAACCGGTAAATCCAACGCTTTGAATTAAGTATCTTGCAAATTTATTGCGATAAATATGTCACCAGATAAATTAATCGCTCTGTAAGTTTATCGTCGGCGAACTTTACCAACTGATGAATTCATCTCGGTTTTAGAGGCGTGTGAGTAACTCTAGTCTGATCTGGTGGGCAGTTACTAGGCGATGCATTTACACTGCGGTGAAGTTACCTTGCCACGAAGAAAATTTATTTTCTCTTGAAATTACAAGGCGACGAATTTATCAAATAGAAAATGAAGTTCTCCTAGCATTATTATTATTAATTTTTTGCTGAGTTGAGCAAACCCGTTCTTTGACTAATTGTAGAGTGATCGCGCTTTGATTGGCAAAAGAGAGGCTAGCAAATGTAATTTAGATAAGTCAGTCTCCGATTAAATACACTGCAGAGTCAATGTCTCAATAATTATAAGGTATACTCGTACTCTGCTCAAAGCAACTATGTAATGTATGTACAGTGTACAAACAGCTGTTTCCAATCTTTGCATTGCCTGGCACCACAGATAATATAACTTTCATATTGTTGCACCTTCTACAGCAATAAAAACTCGAATGATGATTAAGAATTAAATTCTTACCTGCTTTGGTCAAGAAGTTCAGGTTAAAGTTTGAAAGACAGAGTTTGTGATCTAAAGAAAAGCCATTCGTAAATTTTTAAAATAGGCATTTCAAGCAAATAGCGGCAGGCTGAGGTGTTGTGTTTATGACACTGCACGTTACAGTTTCGAATGCCAGCCTAGGCAAACGAGCTCTTGCAGGGCTTGACGCACTGACTCAATATTGATATTCTGTACAGCTGGCGCGGGGGCACTAATCCTACCCAGAAAAGGGAAAAATTCGTGAGGGGTACGGGCTGTTGCATAAGAGTGACGTTCTAGAGCGAGTGGGTCTATATCTGCTATCTGTAACATGAACCAGTACATGGGGGCTTCCCAGTAGAGTGTGCTCTCTAATTAACTTTGGGAATTTTCCATTCCCAAACACGCAAGAAATGTCTCGGTGCTCGCAAATGCACCGTCAACAATTCCGTCATTTATTATCTCTGGAGCTGGTGGGAACCTTACCTTATTGTGGACCCTGTAACCAACACAGGCCTTTTACTGCGCTACTTTGATCGAAGCAGAGCCGAGACCGGGTGTACATTAGGGTGGATTGTTTTTTTCTACTTTTTCGATTTGGTACATGTAATAGTGCAGAATATATGTGATTGTATATAAAAATAAGTTAAGCAGAATCATAGGCCTGTATTCCAAATTTTTGAACTGCCGGGAATGGCTTGAAAATTCAAACAGGGGTAAAATCCTTGATTTTTCACAAATTTATTTAATTGTCGAATTTTGATATATATATCACTTTTCATAGCAATAGCGTATGAATATATAACGTATATTAACATTCAGAAAGATATCGGAGCCCTGAAGCATCATGCTTAACTGCCGGGGTGAAATGAAAATATAGAGACTATGAGTAAAATCTCAGTTTTCAATAAGTTACCCCCACACTATGGATGTAATTAAAACGTTGATTGCATCATCATAGAAAAAAAAAACACTGTTATGTTACCTCCAATATGTTATGCAAAATCTGAAAAAAATATCAGCATAGAACATCCAGTGCCGGGAAGGCTTTGAAGTTGAACGATTTCACAATACATTTTCTAATGTTATCGGCAATAAATTTGTACAGCTCTTAGTTTATTTCTTATAATTGGTGAATATGAGAAATAATCCAGAACTCGCCACGAGGAGGTGGTTGTACTTTGAGTTCCACCGGCCCGCCCACCACCCAATTCAATTTGAATATTATCTTTCAATAATAGTGAAGTCTTTTTATTCGACGTTTGGTAGCTTTTTTTCTTTATGCCAAATGAGTACGTATTGTACCGTCTCCTGATTCCTGATCCACTATTACGTTGGATACATCGGTGACCATCTTTATAATCCTTTCAACGGCCTGTGTATGATTAACTAAATCTGGCAATGGAAGCAAATCTGTTTTTGAAACTATTGTGTATTCTATGAGTTGATTATAAAACTTTCCCGTCATCATTGAATCATAGACCGCAACAGTACTTGACTCTTAGGTCTGACGCTGGCGGCCAAAAGTCGACAACGGAAAAATGGGATTTTATCAAGAGTTATTCTTTTCCCCGATCTAATACTGAAGAAAAAATTCCAAGGTACCAACATTTTTCTTGCGGCGAAGGTATCTTAGATACGGCGGGGACGCACTTGGGCGCTTGCCTTAATGACCGTGACTGGACCACAGTTACTTTACAACAGATATTTGATTCAGCCCTAAGGGAACACCCATTCGCCCAATCTCAGCCATTCAGCGACCCGCCGAGACACCATCTCTGCCAATCAGCAACCGCCGTGACTGGCGTCAATATCAGCCCAATTGCGTCACTCTGCTGGTGTAAACAAATGAGGCCGCGAGCGGCGGCTCCTTATACTGCAGTATACCAGAAAGGCTTTCCCGCCAATTGTTTATAATTTATTACCTCAAATTCGAACTACCCATACTGGACATGCACTTAATTACATAAGTAAAGGAAAATAATGGATCATAGATTTGATGTATGTATTGTATTGCATCTTTATTATCAGCGCCATAAAAAGAACTCAGAAAATCATCTGAAAATGTTTGCCTAAGCTAAAGCGAATGCTTTACGAGGAATGGAATGATTTGCATTAATATAAAAAGACAAAATTAGACGATTTTCGTTCATCAAGAAAACTTTGTATTACAACAAATTATAAAGTAGAATGTTATATTCACATGAGAAGCACAATAAACTGCAACTGAACAATTTTACCAACGTTTATGTATGAAAATTACCCAGGATACCCCGCTGTAAAATAAGTGACGCTATTGGCTGATACATTTTTGTGACGTCACGACTGCGACGTCACTCTGCTGCAACTGCAGTTGCTACCACTCTATTGCCTGACAAACTATCTGTAGTAAATGAAGTGTGGTCTGGACATGTTCAAAATAGCTCCTGAGAAAATCCCATTTTTCCCATTTTGGCCACCAGGGTCAGAGGCCACTTGGACCTAGGAGTCAAGTAGTGTTGCGGTCTATGATTGAATAAGAAGACAAGAGCATCAAAAATAAGATAAGATAGTTGAAATTTTCGTTTCGGAGAAGTGTTTGCCTTATCTCTGGCTTTTGAGATCTTTCCTGCTGCAAGTTCTCGAATGGCAGAAGAGTCATCGTGTAGCATTGCTAGAAGAATATTCTCAGAACGTGGAAGGAGCATTTGTGTTGGAGTACCACATCTACAACTGTTCTGTGCTTGCTTTGTAGAAATCTCGATTTAGTTATGAGCTGGAGAAAGTGCTTTGACCCTTCTGTAGCTAAGGAGTGGCTTTTATCATAAAGCATACTAGAACATAGATCAAATTTTCAGGCACAGAACCACTATCTAATGGATCTGTGCCTGAAAATTTGGTTACAATGAATCCGGGAGAGATACATCATGCAAGATGGCTCACTACAGCCAACAGGATCCTTCGGTTACATGACTCAACCAGTGAGCCATCAAATGGACCTCTTATTCTAATAGAATGCATCATGAAAGTCTATGCTACAGTATAGTTTATGATAAAAAGCCACTCCTCAGCTACAGAAGAGTCATAGCAATTTTTCCAGCTCATTAAAAAAATCGAGGTTTCCACCAAGTATGTAGAGAACAGCTGTATATGAGGTACTTCGCACATGCTGATAATATTCTTCTTGCAATGCTTCACGATAAATCTCCTGCCATTCGAGAACTTGCAGCAATAAGTATCTCAAAAGCCAGAGATCAGGCAGAGACTTCTCCGATACGGAACTTTCAACTACCAAAGCTTGTTTTTATGCTCCGTCTAATTATTCAATGATTAATTGGCAGGAGCACCAGCAGCAAGAGCCATCCATGACGATAAAGTTTCCTAATCAACTCATATAAGACACAATAATTAAACAAAATTGCTTCGACTGCCAGATTTATTTAATCATACAAAGGCTGTTGAAAGGATTATAAAGATGGTCACCGATGCATCCAATGTAGTGGTGGGTCACGAAGCAAGAGACGGTACAACACATGCCTGTTTCGAAGAAAAATACTCCCAAAATTCAAATAATATAAAAAACTTCAATATTATTGAAAATTAATATTAAAATATTGAAATTGAAGGTGGGTGGGCGGACGGAACTCAAAGTACGGCCACCTCCTCGTGGTGAGTTCTGGATTATGTCTTAGTCACAAAATATAAAAAATAAACTAAGAGCTGTACGAATTTATTGCCGATAACAATAGAAAAAGTATTACGAAATCGTTCAACTTCAAAACCTTCCTGGCAGTGGATGTTATATGCTGATATTTTCTGATTGAAAATTGAGTTTTTACTCTTATTCTGTATATTTTCATTTTCACCCCTCCAGTTGAAGATGATGTTTCAGGGCTCTGAATTTCTTTATGAATGTTAATAAACGTTATCTTCATATGTTTTTGCTTTGACACGCGATATATATATATATATATATATATATATATAAATTGAACATTAAAAACATGTGAAAAAAATAAAGGATTTTACATATTTTTCAAATTTTTATGCCTTTCCCGGAAGTTCAAAGAACTGGAATATAGGTCTAGGATTTTGCATAGCTTATTTATATAGACACTCGCATATTTTCCCTGCTATGACATGTACCAAATCGAAAAAGTTGGAAAAAAACGATCCACCCTAGGGTACATCCCCTTAGCGTTCGACCCTGAGCCGAGGCTCTCCGGTTTTGCTTTCAGATCTTCTGAAGTGCACAGTCTTCTTCTGGATCTGGACCCCTATGGTGGCACTGATCTTCTTGAACGTTTCCGCTCATTTTTTGGTAGTGAGCAAATGTACTTGCGGCTCGCTCGCTTCTGTGTTTCGTCGAATGTCAAGGCTTGGCTCATTTCTGGAATACTGGCGTGTTGCTCACGTAACGCGTGTTTCTAGGGGTTGTGTTTCAATTTTCAAATGTAGCTAGTTCTGAAAAGTTCCCAGCTGGGGAGCAAAAACTTGTGCTAAAAGCAATTTTTCCTTGACGGATATCTTCTACCGCTCCAAGACCCCATGATGTTTGAAAAAAGTGCTCCTGTGGACAATTTTTTTAGTTCTTTTATTTTATTCACTAAACAGTAGCTACACATCGAAGAAACACGCAGGTAAAGTTTTAGGCAGCCAGTGCATCGATAAAAGTGTAGAACAGGGGGATGAAGGGGGAGGGGCCTCTCATTAATTCTGCCTGTGAGCTTCAATATCTAGTGAAAAATGACATTTTCCACGCACTGATTCCGTCTACAGGAATTTTTAATAGAAGCAGGGGTGGCTGTGGTCCCTACCTCCATATAGATGGTATCAGTGCTGCAGAAAATGCTGTTTCACGCTAGATATTAAAGCTCTCAGGCAGAATTTAATGAGAGTCCCGGTCCCGTTCATCCCCCTGTTCTACCCACTTATCGCTGTACTGGCTGCCTAAAACTTTGCCTGCGTGTCTCTCTGATGTGTAGCTATTGCTTAGTGAATGAAAGAAAATAATATTGTTTCCCCCACATGAACACTTTTTTCAAACTTCATGGATCTTGGGCGGGAGAAGATATCCGTCTAGGATAAAATGCTTTTAGCACAAGTTTTTTCTCCCCAGCTGGCAACTTTTCCGAATTAGCCACTATGGAAAAAAAAAAGATGATAAACGCCCAACTCTATTAATGACCCATCTGGATCATTACTGCTTTATCTAAAGTTGAGTCGCTTTCATGAGAAGTAGGGTGTCCTACCTCTGACGGAGTATGGTGTTCGGAAGGACTTGGGCACTTTTGATGCTCTGCTTCGCATTTTTCATGCGTTGCAATTGGCGCTTGATATGAGTCCTTAGGTTAGGTATGTCCAGCTTGACTTCAGTGCTGCTCTCGATCTCATGAATCACCTAGGGTTGCTTTATAAGCTTAGATTGATGGGTGTAACTGGTTCGATTATCACGGTTGTTAGTCAGTTCTCGCTAGTAGACGCCAATGTGTGGTTGTCGATGGTAAGAGCAGTGAGTTTTTGGAAGTGGTATTTGCAGTCCCACAGGGTAGTGTTTTAGGCTCTTTACATTTATTGTATACTCAGCGAATTTGTTTGAGGTTTTTCATGATTTAATTGTTGGTTACACTCATGATGTTACCTTGGTAGCGGTTTTCGTGGATCTCAGTCAGGTTAGACGCTCCAAAATCTATTCAGCGTGGTCTGGAAGCGATTGATTCCTGGCGTTCTAAATTGGTGTTTGATGCAAATAAATTCAAGTACACGACTCAGACTACCTATATTATGATCGTATCAAGGTCGCGTACATTGATACATTGATGCCTGCTATTCCCACACTTTCACTGCATGGTGTGTCACTTCTTGGAGATAATGACCTCGTAATCTTGGGCATTAGGTTTTTTCCTAAGATGACGTTCGTGGACCAAGTCCGTTCAATTGCCTCACGAGCGTCGCAGAATTTTGGTCTTATGCGATATACTTAGAAAATATTTGTTTCGGTAGAGCTGATACGTTGCTGTTTTGGTTCATATGTCTTACCTCTATTAGAATGCTGCTTCTCAGTCAGGGTTTCTGCTACTGATTGTCATTTGTGTTAGCTCGATGGAATTGTTCATCGATGGGCGTTTATACAGCATGGTGTTGAGTCTTGTGACTTGGGTTACCTTACCTTGAGTTACCTTGAGAGTCTTCGAAAGAAGTCCAGGTGACGTTGCTCACATCACCTCACGTGTGTGGAGTCACTCTGCTGGGTGTCTTCTGTGGTGCCGCAGTTTTCAACCAAAGAGAGAGAGCCAGCAGC
>LQNS02000211.1:29665079-29676263 GCA_001587735.2 Parhyale hawaiensis
GAAGGCGGTGCACTTCAGAGGATCTGAAAGCAAAACCGGAGAACCTCGGCTCGGGATCACATGCTAAAGGAATGCACACAGGGTCCCGGCTCTGCTTCCCATCAAAGTAGCGCAACAAAAGCTGCGCTTTGGCAGCGGGGTCCGCTGTTAGTTTTGTAAAGTTAGTTAGGTTCTCAATACTTCCCCTTCTGTTTCGGGAGGTGGGCTGCTGAATGATGTGGCCGACCTATTCCCGATAAACTTCTGCCTTATTATTTTTTTTTGTTTGTTTCCTTCCCGTGCCCGGCGCAGCTGGGCGAAAGCGTTCAGCCGTTCCCTGGGGTTGAAAATGCACAACTAGTGCGGTTCCGTCTTTTTCCCGTCATTAGCGCACTGACCACTTAGAAGCTGAGACCTACCAGCAGAAAAGGCGAGACAAATATTATTGATGATTTGAAACGAGACGTACTTTGCACCCTAGTGGCGCACGAGCTTGTGCTAAAGCACATGAATAGTTCGGCGCGAAATACACATTGTGTCCCTGATCTGCTCGTGAAACATTATACTACACTACTTGTTCAGCAGACGTCTAAAACTACTCCTCTAGACCGTATCATGTGTAAAAAGTCTGACACAAGTTCAAAGGCTAACAGCAAATCTATGACCAATAAACAAATAATATTCACTAGTGGAGCGCCACATCCGCAAATTTACATTGAAGCCTACGTGAGTAAAAATAGCCGTGTCTTCTGGCAGGTAACGTTAGCGAGTGAGGGCGGCGCCAGATCAAGTTCATGTTATTCTCCAATCTCCAATTATATTAGTATCACATATGAACCACGCGTACTAAATTTAAGTTCTTTAGTGAACCCAACAATTCCGATGTTATAACAGTGTTTGGGTGATGAAATTATTCACTGCGCATTCGTATTATGAATGATTAACTAAAATCAAAATGGCGTTGCCGAAATTTTGATGTCATTTATTGTTTCTTTGTAATTCTCAGCTCTGTAGATATATGATGACTGGAGCTAGGACATAGGAGCTCTTAAAAAAGAGCCGTAGTAGCGGTTAAAAGGAGCGTTTGTAGCGCTATAAGTGTGCAACAGTAGCGATAGAAAAGGGCTTTAGGAGCACTTATGGGAGCGTTTGGAGCAGTTACCGGAGCATTTAGAGCACCTATAGGAGCGTTTGGAGTACTTACCGGAGCGTTTAGGGGCAGTTATCGGAGCGATTTGGGCACTAAAGTATAATTTACACACATGTAGGAGTGAGAATTTAAACGAGGTTTTGCTTTTGCAAATACTTCAGAAAGATTTAATACAAGAATTGTCGTGAAAAATAAAACTGCATATTTTTAAAAATTTTAATATAAATATGTATAGTTCCAAAATTTTCTACAATACTGGAAAAAGACAATAAAAAAGGTAACTCAAAGCACTCAGAGAGCGCAAACCTCCGCCAAGGCCGTGGAGTCGCTAACATCATAATTTAAAGCACTTAAATATATTTTTTTTTTTTGCGATGACAATCACCTAAATCTAATGCGGTATTATGGATACCGTTCTATCTTCTCTCGGAGCTCTGGTTCATAATATTTATAGGGTTACGATATCACTTTGACGGAGGTTCGCTTCTTTGGTGTTTCGGCGTATGTTTATCATGATGTTTGTTAGTAGCATAACTAAAAAAGTTATGAACAGATCTTCTAGAAAATTGCACAAACTGTTATTACTGTCAAAAGGCTCAAATGATTAGATTTTGGAGTTGATACAAAAAAAAGAGCACTCTGAGAGCTCATACTTCCCCAAGCGAAGCAACAGTAACAAAAATTCAAATTGGCTCTGAAACCATGATTTTTTTTCTATCAACTCCAAAATCTAATCTTTTGTGCCTTTTGATAGTAATAACAGCGTGTGCAATTTTGTTGAAGATCTGTTCTTAACCTTTTTAGTTATGCTACTAACCAACATTATGACAAACATGAGTCAAACATACAAACAAACTAACCGATCTGCATCAAAATTTAATCATTTATGTCTTTTAACATTATTGGCAACGCCCATAAACTTCATAGAGATCCATTCAATATTTTTTGAGTTATTGTGCTAACAACAGTGACGAACGAACAAACAGATCATTACCAAGATTTGGACATTTATTCTTCATGATATACCTGACAACTCATGTATATTTCATTAAAATCCGTTCCATAAGTTTCTGAGTCATGGCGTTGAGAAAAATGGGGCAGACAAACAAAAAAACAAACGGATGGACGGATCTTAACCAAAAGTTAATCATCAGTATCTCTCAACATACCTAATAAACCCTGTAAATTTCGTTTAAATCCGTCTATAACTTTTTGAGTTATCTTGGTAGCAGACAGACAGCTTGACAGAATAACAGACAGACAAACAAAGCCGATGAAAACATTACCTCCTCGGCGAAGGTAATCATGGTTTCAGAAACATTTGATTTTTTCGTTACCGTTGCCTTACTTGGCGGAGGTATGCGCTCTCAGAGTGCTCTAGCTTATAACTAAGGACCTGAGAACGGCTGCACTGGCGCGTTCGTTCATGTCAATTGTGATACCAGAAATGCCTTGTATACCTATATATATATTATTTCAGAAGCCCTCTGAGGAGAAACAAGAAAACAACGGTTTTTTTTTCAAGAGGTTCAGTACTTTTTGGCGCCATAATTTTTGGCGCCTTGTTTGTTTTTTTTTTTGGGGGGGGGGGGCACAGAAAAATTTGGCCATGATTGACATTGAAGCGAGATATATGGACTAGATAAAATTACTATAAAACCTTTTATTAGAGATTAATATCTAAAGGTTCACACCGAAATAGTCTCACTACATGTAAAATACGCTCGTCAACTTTCCCATACTTAAGATGATAACATCAACACTAATAATGAATACGGTAAAATTCTGTATATAATACATCTCAAGATTGTTAGTTAAAACGCGTAAATAGTCTTCTAACTGTTCTTATTTATTACTTAACCATAGCAAACCTATCATTTCCTAACCTAAACTTACCTAATCTAACCATACATACCTAACCTAATCATACCTAACCAAACCTTTTCTTACCTAACCAACCCTTTCCTAAACTAACCTAACCTGAATATTGGGCACCAAAATAATCGGCGGCAAAAAATCAAGGTGCCAAAAAATCGGTGCAAGAAAGTTCCATTCCATCAAGGGCTAATTTTCTCGTCATTTAGTGACGTATGGGCCACTGGTGTGTATTTTTTTTACCGGGCTTTGCAAAAATCCTGACCTGTTTTAATAATTTGCAATCCGAAGTTTGTAAAAGCTTTGTTTATAATGAAATAAAACAAGATTTGCAACGTATTAGTTTATTATGATCTAAACAACATTGCTATTCAATAAGACCTCCATTGGCAGCAATGACACGCCCTAATTAATCGTGGTTGGAAGTCCTTACACACATTACGGACGTAGTCCTTCCTGATCTGGGCTGAAGTGCGGTTCACAGAGGCTTTCAGCTCCTCAATATTGTTGTGGCAAATTTTGCATGCTTTACAATACTCTCAAAATGCGGCCACACGCTGTAGTCCAGAGGATTAAGAACAGGCGACTGTGGTGGAGAGAAGGTCATGTTTTGGCTCATCCAGTTTTGGACGGTTGGTGCACGTGTGCGCACGTGTGCGCTGGTGCACCATATTGCTGAAACACGTAATCTCCATCATTGATAATTTCTCTGATCCAAGGAAGAACTTTTGTGGCCAAGATATCCCTGTATTCAATCACTGTCAACCAGTAACCGCCCTTGAACCACACTGGAGGCATCTTCTCTCCATTGGAGGTCACAACGCGAAGCATCATCACTGAGGCCGGATGCTTTGTTGTGGAGACATAACGAACATCAGAGATATCTTAGCCAATGCTCACTATAAATCGTTCTGTTTGTTGAAGACAGTATCCACGGTGAAGGTCTTCTCGCCTAAGTAGATGATGACTCGATTTCCATGACTTTTCAAGTCGTTAAGAAGGCGGGAACATCGCTCTTAGCGCTTTTTAGCCATGGCAGAAGTTAGATACGGTCTTTTCTGAGGCCTTAAGCTCTTTCCACCTCACTCTTTACAGCTCTTGACACGATTGACACAGAAATCTTCTTCTTTCTTCTTCAAAAATTCAGTCATTTTGAGTTTCGGATCATTTCAAAGGCTCTTCGAACATTCTTCCGTTGAATACCTTGTGGTCTGCCTGAACGAGGTCGATCTTTGAGGCTTTCATTATTCATAAGGCGGTTTTCGACCCGTTTCACCGTTGATAAACTGATATTTTGCGACCTAACAATGTCCGCCTTTTGGTGACCCGCGCGAAGGGAGCTGCTCTCTTTATCCTTTTTGTTTCCATTACCAACATTGTATAAAAATAAGCACTGTTGCCAATTATTATATTATTTTAATTAGTTTAGGAATGAGTCATTGTAAATAAATTTCATCAAGTCTTTGAAATGAGTTTCACACTTTGAAAACACAAAGCAGGTCAGGACTTTGTCAAAGCCCGGTATATCTCTCCTGTCATGCTCAATGGGGATAAGAAGGTGAAAATTCGAACTTTAGAAAGTCGCTAACGTATGCACGAAACTGGGATAGAGCTCGGGTAAACCAGAAGCACAGTTCATCTACTACAGATAGTTATATCAGCTATAAGCAAACACCCCGGAGCCGATTTCAGGCAATCAGCGACCGCCAGGCTGACGTCATTTCCAGCCAATGAGCGACCACAGTGTCATTATTCTGATGTAAGCAAATGAGGCCGCGAGCGACGGCTCGTTGTACTACAGTATACCAGGAATACTTCTTCGTCAATTGTTGATCATTTATTATTCCAAATTGGAACTATCCATACACTTAATTATATAAGTAAAGGGAAAGATTAGACCATAGAATAGTGCATCTTGATTTCCAATGCCGTAAAACACTGAGGAAATCAACCGAAAATATTTACCCAAGTTTAAGCGAATGCTTCGCCCGAAATAGAATGTTTCGCATGTATTAAAAAGACAAAATTAGACAGAGAAAACTTTGCATTACAACAGGCTATAAGGTAGAATGTTATAAATAGATGAAAAGCTCGATAAACTGCAACTGAACAATTTTACCAACGTTTATATAATAAACATTCGCAACACACACTTCACCTCTCGCACGCACACACGGCTCAATTGTGGAAATTACCCAAGATGCCTCTGTCTTGGGATTACCCAGGATGCCTTGGCTGCAAAAAGAGGAACGCTTGATGTGTGACGTCACTATGATTCAGCTGCAGGCTCTACAGATCTGACATAACTATCTGTAGTAAATAAACTGTGACAGAAGACGGTTTTTAATTACTGTGCATCTGAGTTTCCTTGCCAGATATTGTATGGGTAAATTCGAGTAAATAAACTGTGACAGAAGACGGTTTTTAATTACTGTGCATCTGAGTTTTCTTGCCAGATAATGTATGGGTAAATTCGAGCTTCGAAATAACATCCAAAATACTATGTCAGAGAAAGAGGAACGGCTCGTATCAATTGCACGGAATATACCACTTAGATGATGCATCACCAAGCGTACAGGAGGAATCATAAATTTTGTTTGAGAAGTCCAGTGAAAAATCATAACTGGGAAGAAAAGGGGTGCTTTGTAGAAGTACTAACTTTCTGCCGTTAGTGAATGACAGCACGAGCCACTAGTTCTGATGGGAATTACAATATGGCCTAACAATCTGATTTATATGAAAAAAAAAAACAAATATTTCATTACATCCTAGCCACGATACCAAACGAAGTACTTGCGAGACCCGTCTAAATTCCACGTTTTCACTGAACTTAGTTTCACCTGAGGCACCGCGTCTAACTAAATTCACGTCATCTAAACTACAGTAATGGTCACCGCTTAACCCTGTCTACCGTAACACGATCTGTCTACCTTGCACCTCGTATAACCTCTCTTAGTATTCTGATATTGCCTGCGCATCTTGCATTTCTACCAGCAAAGAGCTCGCATTTGTGTCTTGATAACGACATAGCGGTGCAACGGTACTTCTTGCATTGTTCTCGTGCGCATTGTCAAGCCTTTTCTAAACGCTGCCTCCTACAATTTACAGATAATTTACCACTTCATAATCTTACACGTTTTGATTTTCATTGGTAAATCCAACTCTCCCCCCTTTTTTCTTGCATTGTTACGGAACTCGTGAATATTGATCAGTATCCCATACTTTTTCTGCTTTGTTTGAACCTATGCAACAAAGTACACCAGATTTGACTAGTTTCTTCAGTTTTAGTAGCGTACCCATTTGTTATCAAGATGTCATTGCATTTCCTTAGACAGTGCACATTCACTTCAAGAAATACTGTATAGAGTCTATAGAAATACTTTAGAGTTGAGATGGGCGCCCAGAGCCTGGGCTCCACAAGTGTAGGTATCCTAGCTACGCATCCGGCCCTTTTAAGATGTTATCCACAACAATCATCAAACGAACACCATTAGTCGTAAAAACATGAGAGCACTAGATATGATACAGGTAAGATGATCTTCATGTCTTTGCTTCGACACTGAAATATTTTCAAGAAGAGAAAAGAAGCCAGCTATGGTTGATTTTCCTTCCAGAGAAAATCAGAGCTTCTTGAACGTTGAATTTCTCCCTATCTACTGTAATACTGAAATGCGTAACGTACAGACACATGGACGTACAAACGAACCCTCAAGCAGAATTATATTTAGACTAGAGAACTGGCGCTGTCAAAAATGTTAGCGAGGATTTTGTGAAGACACGCCTTCATTTAACATAATTTCGTTACGAATATGCTTCTGGAGGATGTGCTACATCGGTCAACTAATGTCATCATAAGAGATGAGTGTTCTCTGTTTCAGGTCATCTACGCAGTACATTCGTCCCCCACCTTGCATGACCTGCAGAAAAAAAAATAAACATTAGCACGCAGCCAAGCATAGCTGAAATTAAATTACATTTCCCGTCGCGTATCCTAGATACCAGAAGATAAATCTTCAGTAACTATCAAACTTTTTCTTCTGAGGCGAAAACTGTTTCGTCGAAGAAAGACAGCAATCTGAGACAAAAAATTGTCTACTGCGCCGTGAGCGTACCGTAGCCATGGCACCGACTCTCAATCTCAAATATCTGCTTGACTGAAGTGTTTCAGTTTTGGACGATGTTTCTAAAGAAGCGGACGCAAAATAAATAAATACACGAAGCGTTTTATAATATTACGATATTTGGTCTCAGTTCTATTAATTTAACATATCTGTAAGTTTTCAACCATGACAGGGGTCACCAATCATGATGGTAATGAGTGCAACTCTATCTGATTCCCTCTAACGTACAATGCACCGTATCTGAAGATGAGATTTGTCAAGCGCTGAAAAGATTGAAGGATAACAAGGCATCTGGCGCTGACTATATCCCAGCTGAGGCCTATAGCCCCACTATATGGTAACACTCCTTGCAATTCTGCTCACCGGGTGATTTACTTTGGGATGCCTCCTAGAGGACTTGATGAGGGGCATAAGAACACCAATTGCAAAAAAAAATGCAAAATGTTTGACCGACAAGAGCAATTATCGCCGTATAGCAGTGGCAACATCTCTCTCGAAAGTGGAAGAACTAGTGCGTGAGAGACGAATGTCACCGTACATCATGATTGCAGACAATCAACTTGGCTTTAAAGTCAAACATGGAACGGAAATGGCTAACTTCATACTCAAACATGCCATAAGTTGTTTCATTGACAGGGGATCGCTCATGTACTTGTACTTTCTCGATGCAATGGCTGCGTTTGACCGAGTTCACCATTACTCTCTATTTAAGTGTATGCTTGAGAAACTAATTCCTCATTATATTGTTAAGACGCTAAAATACTGTTTTTTTTTTTAACTTAGAAATGCTATGTGAGAGGGGGCGTATCAACGTCATCGGCGTTTGGCATGACTAATGGCTTACGATTATAAGGCTTACTCTCCCCAATTCTCTTTAATATCTTCATTGATAGCATCTACACCCATCTGAAAGCTGCTGGAATGGGGTGTCACATTAATGGTCACGTAGTAAATGCGTTCAGTTTTGCTGATGGTAGGGTCCTTGCTTCTCCCCATTCCAGTAGGCTGCAAAAATTGACCTCAATTTGCGAGAGCGAAGGCGGCAAACTTTAATTTGCCTTCCGATAAATTCACTCGACTAAATGGTGTCGATTTCACTTACGTAGCTGCTTCTCTGGCCTGGGTCATAAAATCACAATGATTTCTGTGATAACCAGGGCATAGAGAAAGAAACACGAAAGCACCACGCAGTGGGCAACATGCTAATTAGAAAATTTGGTCACTGCTCGGATGAGGTTAAATGCCAGCTGTTTCGGAGCTACTGTTATCCCCTGTACTATAACCCGCTTTGGTCGGAATTTAGCCAGAAATCGATTAAACGCTTAGGTGTAGCCTATAATGACATGTTTTGGCCCCTGATGAATCTGCCGAGGTCAACAAGTGCAATTATGATATTTGCTCAAAAGTACACTGATAGTCTCAAAGTCAGGGAAGAAAATGCGCTCTGAGTCTCTAGCTCAGGATAGAAGAAACTGATATCGCCTTACTTAAGGTGGTCCGTTACGGCCCTGGCTACGGCGACAAGCTATCTGACATGTAGCCTAGAGCTGACGGCAGTGCATAAGTAATATTTCTAAACAGGGGCCAAATGGCCACAATGCAGTGTGGTTTGAAATGATGACATTACCTGATCTTAGTATCTAATCTAACTTTAGTATTAAGCTGTTTCTAGTGTGCCATGTCTCTATGTGTATCTTATGAGGCATGTTATTATTACTATAATGTCTCCCAACTAAATTTTCTCAAAATTTTGGAGTAGCTGTTGCGATGAACATTAGAACTCACTTCTAACAACAGTCTGGAAGAAATATGGCCTGAGGATCGTCAACAGCGACTCCTATTCAATTAATCAAACTTTTAACTTGTGTGCAGAAACCAGACTGGGTTGGGCAGATCAATGGTTGGTACAGCGAAGTGAAGTATGTCAAGGCATCAGATTTCTCAAGCCCTTCCAGGCAGCCCATCGGCCATTACACTCAGGTATGTCCGTGCAGGCATAGGTGATAGGCGCTATCCCTATGCTTGCGTGATGTTTCCGGAAGTGAGGAGTCATTCATGCTTAAATGATGCGTTATACTTACGTAGTATTTGCGTAATACGCGCTGGTGTGATGCTTACGTAATTGACGGGTGCTTGCTTGCTGCATGCGTGATAATTATATGATACTTTCTCAAGTGATACTTGCGTTATGTAAGGCCAGTGCTCCGGTTAAAAGCACATAACGTTCACACGATACTTGGGAGAAATGATGGGTAGTTCGTTCATAACTGATATATTTTTAATGTTCGTTTTTACGTATTAATATGCCTGAAGGTTCCTTGGCTTGTCTTGATTCAATGAAGGCTCAAGTATCATCAAGCCTTCCGGGACTAACTTATCCGAACGTCACGCAGGTTCATCGGTCTCGACTCGTTGAATGGTGCTTCAAGCATCAACTCGTAATCGTTGTCTGTCATGATTCCAAAATTCAATATTGTTTTTTAAGTAACTAGTGTTTTCAACCGTCTTAAGCTAACACTTGCACTATGATTCAAAAGACGTAGCCAACATTTCCATCACGAGTTTTAGATCAGTCAAGCGNTAGGGTTAGTTTAACTTGACCATGACGGACCAGTCGATGCCTCGATCTGATGCTTCACTGGGATTCCAGCTCTATTTAACTCAGGCTCTGCTGTATCGCTACAAGGGTCTAACGCCTACAGTATTCTTACTTGAGAACGAGCCTTTGTGTACGAGCTTTTCCCAGCCCGAGTGAGATACAAAGGGTTGAATGACATCCCTATGTGCCATATTGAGTGGTTTTCTCTTTTTTTATGGTACACAATGTAACAATGTTTTCATCCCGCAGCTGCTGTGGGCTACTACTCGTGAAGTAGGCTGCGGTGTGTGGGGCACCAACAAACAAAAGTGCTGGGAGAATGAACGCTGGTATTGCGTTAGATATGTCTGCAACTTTGGACCAGGAGGAAACATGGCCGGCGAGGCTGTGTACAGCACCACGGAGACCTGCAAGAAGAAGTCAACCAAGTACGAAGGTCTTTGCGCCTACTAGTTCAAAAAGAGGGATACGCCTCCTATCCAAAGCCTGAGGGAACTCTTGAATATTAATTGAGTGGACCTCTGGGCATGGCATATTCTGGCGTAGATTGGAGCAATGATAGTTGATTATAATACATATTGTAGCCTAGCACTGCTGATTAGATCTAATACACATCTATTGGATTACAGTTATATGCATTCGATGATTTGAAGTTACTTTTTGAGTGGCTGATTTTGTAAGTGACGAGCATTTGAGTAAAAAATAAACAATTGTTGATTCCTATAATTGTAAATTTATCGAAAAATGACTCTAAATTACAGCAGTAAATATAAAATTATGATGTGTCTGCAAAATAGAATTGCTTTTATTTACCCTATGCAAGTAAATGCACGTTCATTGTTGAATAGTTGCACGCTGAGCGCTATTCGTGGCTCTGCCGCTCCAATAACCATTGATACCTTTGAATTTCGTCAATCGAAACTCAGGTGGCACTATGCACGCAACCCTTGTTGATACCGCATTCGTAACAAACAGTGGTAAATAAAGCAGCGAGCTACCACCACAGTGTACGTAACCGCTAATCCTACAGCTGTTTTTTTCTGTCACTTTTTGTTAGCATGAAGACACGTATGTATTTTGAAAATTCCTACTGTCGCATATATTTTTAGCAGCTTGTAATCATCAGCTAACTTGGTGAAACTGTACAGTCAAGTTTAGACAAAAAGCAAATATTTAAAGTCGGCGTCTGCTCATGAGCAACCACCTACTACCCAAACTATATTTTTGGTCCATCTAACCATAAGCTGCTTCCCAACTTAGATTTCGGGTTTACCAACAAGTCCGTATAGACACAATATAAGAGCAGCTGCTACTGGTATTTAGTAACGAGTATCCTATGGTAGTTCTCGATAGCTACGCGCGCAAGCAAATTTGCTGATTCGGCGAGCCGAGCGCTTGAACAAAGATCGCTCACCTGCAGTGGGGATCGTTCCCGGGACTCTCCGCACAACAGTACAGCA
>LQNS02000211.1:29694746-29712138 GCA_001587735.2 Parhyale hawaiensis
CTATTGGTGTAGAAAACTGCGTCATCCGCATACAATAGCCTACACAATTCATACCGAGGGTAGTAATATCATTAATATACATGTTAAGTAATAACGGGCCTAAAATGCTTCCTTGGGGAACACCCGAATTAATTGGTAATATATGTGATTTGGTATCATTACAAAGTACATATTGATCCCTGTTTGATAGGTAACTATTAATCAGTGCATTTGCTGCATTGCCAACGCCATAATGATCAGGGTTTTTAGTAAAAGTAATTTATCTACTGTATCGAACGCTTTCGGAGGTCTAGGAATAAAGATATGCCATATGCTTTATCGTGGCAGAATTTCAGAAGATCTGTTACAAGATAAAAAATTGCTAGCGTAGTATTAGATTTTGTTCGAAAGCCGAACTGCTGACCACTAATTACGTTATGTAATGAAAAAAAATTGATAGCCTAGAATGAATGGCTTTCTCTAAAATTTATTGAAGATAGATAACGTAGATATGGGTCTATAATTAGCGACATCATTCGGACTACCTGACTTAAAGATAGTTATAACACGAGCATGTTTTAATACATTAGGATAAATGCAATTCTCAGAGTACAGATTGAAAATATGACAGAGAAGATCAGCAATACAATTTATAACTTTAAGCAGTAATGAAGGTTGAACCTAATCACGATGGCAGCGCTTATTACTGAAAGATTTAAGAAAATTAACAATTTCATTGGGACAGGTAGGCCTCAAAATACAATCTGTAACAACAAAATCAAAGTTGATTGTAAAATTTCCTTCTTAGGGAGGGAGGGCCTCCACCAGAGACTTTGCTACTGAAGCAAAGTGTGTATTAAATATATCAGCTGATTGTGCATCAGGAAGTACCGTACCATTAACACTGAGAGAAACACACTTATGTTTGGTTTTTCTATCAAGAACATCATTCAATGCCGACCATAATTTACGAGATGAATTTCTGGACTCAATGAATTTGTTTTTATAATAGTATTCTTTGCATTTTCTTATTAGTCTATTTAATACATTCCGATTTGCTGTATAGCATTTCTTCGTAATTATTCCACGTTTGAACATCCTGAGCAATCTGAATTTTTTCCTAATAACATATTTCAGATCGCGAACGAACCATTCAGGCTTTTTGAATCTAGGTTTACATTTTATCTTTGCTAACGGGAAGCAATCATAATAGATGGTATAAATCTGTTCGAGAAGTTGTTGCATTGCAAGGTCAGGACAGGAATGTATTTCAGGACATGTGGTATCCAAACAAGTGCCGTTCTGAATGATTCTTGGCACAACCAGGGATGGAAGAAATTGCATTCTCGTTTTGAGTTGCTACCTTGTGTGCCATATTTCATGAACCTAAGGCACCTCTTTGGGTTGAAAAATTTGCACCCCATGCCAAGAAATCCCATATTTACATTGGTTTTTGGTACATAGTACTTGCAAATTCTTTGTTTCTTATCGTTTTTGGATATCCAGTCCCCCCCAGAGCTACTTCTATTTTGTAGAATGTTCTGTGTTATTTCATAACTGATTTGTTTCACATCAAGATCGCGGGCTTCCGCATATTTCTGCAATGGTTCTTCTCCTGCCGTTTTCTGACTTTCACCCACTAATTCTTTTGTATGAGATGCTACGCATTTTCGGCTTTGTGTTGAAATTTGTAAGCATTGTTCACAATTCCACATGAAGCTTTTTCAGAAATCTGTTAAACATGTCTATCATGCCCGAACGTAATTTTGCAAAAGGAGCGCTGAAAAGAAATTCACATTTTGTGCAACCAACTTTCGGTGTAGCATTTGTAGTATGTTCTCTATACACTGTGCAAATCCTATGTTGCTTCTAAGTGGTCTTCCATTACTGAGCACCCATGCCCAGATGGGCACACAGGAGCATGGTACCTTCCGTTCTGCTTCAGAGCAAGACACGACGCATTTAAGTTATTCTCTTCACACAGCACACACTGAATCATTTTACTTTGCTTTGATATCAGGCACAAGGTACACTCATTTAAACCACGAGTTTCTTGTGGCTCAAGATCTTTATCCAAATCATCAGCTGAGTTTAGAATCACTGGCTTGAACTGTGTCTTATTGCCCCCCTTTTTATTGTCTCCCATAACTGAGGTACACGCTTCCCTATTAAGCGAGCTATGGTGTGGTCACTGGTCCCGTTGATCACACGATCCGTACGAGTTTATACCCAGGCTGGCTCACTGCACCACTCTTAATTAGTTTATTGTTTTCAAGAAAAATCTATAGCTTTCTGATTTTATCTACTCTAGCGGAGCACCGTACACTTCACAAACGACCGTCACGGAGGATAACTGGTAACCAGCCGACATTCAGACGGCTTGTTTCTTAGCTGGTGTTTGCGGCTTTAAACGATCTGAACACAGAGCTATTCTGTGATTTCGGATCTTCTTTTTTTATTCTTTTGTTTTGTCCACCCGCTGGGCTGGTTGCGTGGGGGTTTGTTAACCTCATGGAGTTTCTCCATTCCTGCGTCGCCAGTCTGATGTGATTTAATAATAATAATAGCTGAGGTATCAATTTCGTTGCTCTGCGTTGGACTCTTTCCATGTTATCGATATCTTTACACAGATGTGGCGACCAAAACTGAACAACAAATTCTAAGTGTTTCCGCACTAACGCCTTGCACATGGGAATGATGATGTCTTTGGACTTGCTTTCAAAATTTTTGGTAGTGAATCCCAGTACTCTGCTGGCTATTTTCACACTTGTGTCAACTAGCTAACTGTGCTGTAATGTGTTTGTAATAGTGATTCCCAAGTCACGTTGTTGGGTGACTGGAGCCAATTCCGTCCCATTCATTTTCAATGTAGTTGAATGGTTCATGAGCCCTATGTGCATTACTAAGCATTTGCCGACATTAAAGCTCATCTGCCACGTTGCGCTCCATTCCATGAGGTGGTCAAGGTCTTGTTGGAGCTCGGCTCTTTTCATGGCAGGATGGCATAGTTTTTTATCATCCGCAAATTTACTGATTTTACTACGAATGTTAATAAAGATCCAGATCATTGCTGTAAATTGAGAACAGAAGTGAGCCAAGCACGCTGCCTTGTGGAACCCTTGATGATACCTGCGTCCAGTCGCTCGTTTCTCCTTCAAGCTTTACTCGCTGGGGAAGACCCGTAAGACATGCCCCGATCCATCGTGTATAGTCTCCCTGGATGCCATGGGCTTCCATTTTTCATTAGCCGTTGACGGGGACTTTATCAAAGGCCTTTTAGATGTCTTATAAAAATAACTCCCTAACGGGAATCATTTAAACACAAAAGGTAAATCTGTATTTATTAATTCGGGGAACTGTATATAATAGATACGAAGACAATTGTTCTAGAAATCTAGGCAACTTTACAACAAANGTTGTAGGGAGAAGTCCGCCAGGGACGCCATAAGCCGCTCCTGTCTGTACCTGTTTTCCATCGAACACTGTCATTATTTATCAACTTCATTATTGATTATTATCCGGGGTTGTACTAATTTTAACATGAAATTAATAAATAACTTCCTACCAATTTTAATTTGTTGAAGATTTGAATTTACATGAATTAAATTGCTGGTATTTCTTTAATCCTTGGAACTGTAGAATTAGTACATCACAGACAGTTATAGATTTTATACGAGAAAAACAGACCCCACCAACTCTGCGACGATGCGCCAGATCACAGGCACACTTATCGTGGCAGAATTTCAGAAGATCTGTTACAAGATAAACAATTGCTAGCGTAGTATTAGATTTTGTTCGAAAGCCTAACTGCTGACCACTAATTACGTTATGTAATGAAAGAACATTTGATAGCCTAGAATGAATAGCTTTCTCTAAAATTTTATTGGAGATAGATAACGTAGATATGGGTCGATAATTAGCGACATCATTCGGACTACCTGACTTAAAGATAGGTATAACAAGAGCATGTTTTAATACATTAGGATAAATGCAATTCTCAAAGCACAGATTGAAAATATGACAGAGAGGATCAGCAATACAATGTATAACTTTAAGCAGTAATGAAGGTTGAACCTAATGACGATGGCAGCGCTTATTACTGAAAGATTTACGAATATTAACAATTTCATTGGGACAGGTAGGCCTCAAAATACAATCTGTAACAAGAAAATCAGTGTTGATTGTAAAATTTCCTTCTTATGGAGGGAGGGCCTCCACCAGAGACTTTGCTACTGAAGCAAAGTGTGTATTAAATAAATCAGCTGATTGTGCATCAGGAAGTACCGTACCATTAACACTGAGAGAAACAGACTTATGTTTGGTTTTTCTATCAAGAACATCATTCAATGCCAACCATAATTTACGAGATGAATTTCTGGACTCAATGAATTTGTTTTATAATAGTATTCTTTGCATTTTCGTATTAGTCTATTTAATACATTTCGATATGCTGTATAGCATTTCTTCGTAATTATTCCACGTTTGAACATCCTGAGCAATCTGAATTTTTTCCTAATAACATATTTCAGATCACGAACGAACCATTCAGGCTTTTTGAATTTAGGTTTACATTTTATCTTTACTACGGGAAGCAATCGTAATAGATGGTATAAATTTGTTCGAGAAGTTGTTGCATTGCAAGGTCAGGACAGGAATGTATTTCAGGACATGTGATATCCAAACAAGTGCCGTTTCTGAATGATTCTTGGCACAACCAGGGATGAAAGAAATTGCATTCTCGTTTTGAGTTGCTACCTTGTGTGCCATATTTCATGAACCTAAGGCACCTCTTTGGGTTGAAAAATTTGCACCCCCTGCCAAGAAATCCCATATTTACATTGGTTTTTGGCACATAGTACTTGCAAATTCTTTATTTCTTTTCGTTTTTGGATATCCAGTCCTCATCAGAGCTACTTCTATTCTGTAGTGTTCTGTGTTATTTCATAACTGATTTGTTTCACATCAAGATCTCCGGCTTCCGCGTATTTCTGCAATGGTTCTTCTCCTGCCGTTTTCGGGCTTTCACCCACTAATTTTTTTGTATGAGATGCTACGCATTTTCGGCTTTGTGTTGAAATTTGTAAGCATTGTTCACAATTCCACATGAAGCTTTTCAGAAATCTGCTAAACATGTCTATGATGCCCGGACGTAATTTTGCAGTAGGAGCACTGAAAAGAAATTCACATTTTGTGCAACCAACTTTCGGTGTAGCATTTGTAGTAGGTTCTCGATACACTGTACAAATCCAATGTTGCTTCTCAGTGGATCTTTCATTACTGAGCACCCATGCCCAGATGGGCACACAGAAGCATGGTACCTTCCGTTCTGCTTCAGAGCAAGACACGACGCACTAAAGTTATTCTCTTCACGCAGCACATACTGAATCATTTTACTTTGCCTTGATATCAGGCACAAGGTACACTCATTTAAACCACGAGTTTCTTGTGGCTCAAGATCTTTATCCAAATCATCAGCTGAGTTTAGAATCACTGGCTTGAACTGTGTCATATTGCCCCCCTTTTTATTGTCTCCCATAACTGAGGTACACGCTTCCCTATTAAGCGAGCTATGGTGTGGTCACTGGTCCCGTTGATCACACGGTCTGTACGAGCATATACCCTGGCTGGCACACTGCACAACACTTAATTAGTTTATTGCTTTCAAGAAAAATCTATAGCTTTCTGATTTTATCTACTCTAGCGGAGCACCGTACACTTCACAAACGACCGCCACGGAGGGTAACTGGTAACTAGGCGACATTCAGACGGCTTCTTTCTTAGCTGAGGTATCAATTTCGTTGCTCTCCATAGGACTCTTTCCATGTTATCGATATATTTACACAAATGTGGTGACCAAAACTGAACAACAAACTCTAAGTGTTTCCGCACTAACGCCTTGCACATGGGAATGATGATGTCTTTGGACTTGCATTCAAAATTTTTGGTAGTGAATCCCAGTACTCTGCTGGCCATTTTCACACTTGTGTCAACTAGCTGACTGTGCTGTAGTGTGTTTGTAACAGTGATTCCCAAGTCACGTTGTTGGGTGACAGGAGCCAATTCCGACCCATTCATTTTCAATGGAGTTGAAAGGTTCATGAGCCCTATGTGCATTACTAAGCATTTGCCGACATTAAAGCTCATCTGCCACGTTGTGCTCCATTCCATGAGGCGGTCAAGGTTTTATTGGAGCTCATCTCTTTTCGTGGCAGGATGCCATAGTTTTTTATCATCCGCAAATTTACTGATTTTACTACGAATGTTAATTAAGATCCAGATCATTGCTGTAAATTGAGAACTGAAGTGAGCCAAGCACGCTCTATTGTGGAACCCTTGATGATACCTGCGTCCAGTCGCTAGTTTCTCCTTCAAGCTTTACTCGCTAGTGCAGACCCGTAAGACATGCCCGATCCATCGTAAATAGTCTCCCTGGATGCCATGGGCTTCCATTTTTCATTAGCCGTTGACGGAGTTTGTTAAGCAGCTTCTTCCATTTCGGAAGCCATGCTGAGAGTCGGATATGAGCTGATGCCTTCTCAGGTGATCAGTGATGCGCTTTATCAAGAGGCGTTCGATGGTTTTGCTGACGACGACCGATGAAAGGCGGATTGGTTGATAGGAAGAGAATAGATAACAGTGAATAGATGACAGGGAAAACTGGACGGCAAGGTACTTTCAATTGCTCGAAGAGACGAACAAGATTGGCTTAGAGTAGACCTATCCAACTGAATTCGATTTTCAAGCAACTTTTTCGCCGAGTGTTGCAGAGCATTTGTTGGCGGAATTTCACTCTCAACAATGTTTTGCTTCTTGTCTACATTGGGCTTTAGTCAGGTCTTATGCGTTACAAGTTCCTCCAAAACTGTGGTTCTTAAACTATCTTACCTGACACCCCCTTTTGCTTTCAGTAATCCTAGCACTGCCGAAAATATAGATTTCTCTTTCTTTTAGTTTTAACAATGTCAGCAAATTAAACATATTTTCCCCAGTAATCAAATATTTGGTTGAATGGAGCGATAAGGTTACGGATCCCCCTGCCGCTTCTGTGTTCTCCTCACACAGCCTAAGGCGCTGGCACACCAAAAGCAGATCAGCGAGTAGCTGGCAGGCAGGCAAGCAGTTTTTGAGAAGCACGGAATGCATTGGAGCGCGCACACCAAACAGCGGCAGCGGCCTGCTCAACTGCCGCTGTTCGGTGTGCGCGCTCCAATGCATTTCACGTTTCTCAAAAACTGCCAGCCTGTCTGCCAGCTTCCCGCTGAACTGCTTTTGGTGTGCCAGCGCCCTAAAACGGCGCGTCCAGTAGTGTGGGAACCACTGATCTGGAGCGGTATTCCGTTAAGTTTTAAAGAGCAGCTCCTCTTGGTGCGTTCCTGCAAACACAGCTTAGTCTCTCCTCAATCTCAAAAATTTATTGAACTGTTAGTGAGTAAATAAGTTTGCTAATAAGTTTCAGATATTTCTTCAAATTCACAGTGAACTGCAAATTACGAAGCGCTGCGCTTTTCCAATATTTGTGATGATACAACCAGATTTTTGGACGTTGTGTACTGCACATGGGGAATGAAATACTCTACTGTAGTATGAAATCAGCATATTGTAGCTATATGTTTCATGTTTGGAGATGTTAAGTACTGCCACAGCTATGGACGAGAACGACAGATCATCCAACCAATGACACTCAAAGAATCAACAGTTTTCCAATTTATACGAAAAATGAATTATCACCTTCTCAAGCTGTATACGGTTTTACAATATGGAGTAGCTAAAACTTTTGATCGGGAAACAATGGCAATTTAGCAGGGTAATAATGGTCATTAACAATTTCTTTTATGAATTGATCTGCATCTCCAATAGGAATAACACTTTGTAACACTTATGAAATACAGGCGGATCCAGCCAATTCTTATGGAGGCATGCCTCCCATGTATATAAATATTATGCAGCTAAGGCAAGCAGCAGTCAACAATTAATACAGCAACTCATTCTTTTACGACTTTCCAAAAAACTACCTGGAAAAAAGAACTCTCTTGCAGCAACAGATCAGCACGTAATCCTGCTATACTACAGAAACGATGCAAATGTCTCTAGCATACAAGACAGATAGATGAATGTGTCACCAGGACCATAATCCACTACACCATCGCACGCAAAAATCCAGAAGACATATTCGAGCTAGCAATACACGTATAACGAAAGCGCCCAACTCATGAAGAGCAGTCCGCTGTCACCACCTCCAGAACACCAGCAGACGAGCCTCGTCTACGAAATTACCAGTAAAATTGGAGGGTGTAAACTTCACTCAAATTCACACATTAGTGCATAACTATGTACCTCACATCAGGGGCTCTGCCAACCACTTCAAAAAAAGCACACACACACAACCAACCAATCACAAGAGAGCATGCGGTATATTGCACAAAGATTTGACAGAAAAATAGTGACAAGCATCCTTTACCGGTTGAAGAAACATTACTCATCAGACTTCACCAGCCATCCAATAATTCTCAGTTTACTGACATCAGTAGAACACTGCAGCTTCTCGGAGACCAGCTGCCACAGCGTACAGAGGAGCGAGAAGCGGCCAGCCGACACCAGCTTTTGGTCGCGGCAGACTCCACTTCAGCCAATCAGAAGACAGAACCGATACCGCTTCCCGCGCAGTGAGGCTTTATCAGAACCTTCCAATTCCTCAACAATCAGCATCATCAGTGTGCTCCAGCCCTAACAATATACAGTAGAAGGAGCAGCAGCTCCGTCACTGCCACCACCACCAGCGCCGTACTGAGAGATATTTTGATGCACTTAGATTCATCAAAATTACCTCCATTGTTGTCCCAAACCTGAAACCTGCAAGTGCGCCATATAATAATGTTAAGTGCATCATCATGATGCGCTGTGAAAGTCCGAGGATCGAAGTCAGCCAGGGCGAGATCTTTCATTTCTTCTTCAGCAAGGCTTTCACTTTCTGTTTTGCACATTAGCAATTCGGCAATTCCATATCGTTAAAATTTTAGAATAATAAGGCATAATGAAATCTACGTTAGGTTTCTCCAGGGTATGCGAGATGATGAATGATCATTATTACCATAACAGTAAAGTTAGCCAAAATGTATCATGATGATGCATGTAGGGTCTTATGATATACTTGGCACATTGATGACGTCCTTATGTGTCTCGGTTTTGTGATAAAGCAGATAATGCACCAAGATTCATCACAAACAGGTACAGTTGGTGACTTCGAATTAAACTAGCAATCTGCGTGTTAGTATGTAACCGCGTCTAGCTTCATACGTGTAACAAAACGCTGAGACCACCACCTCCCGATGATGATTGCGAGAGTAGTCTAAACGTCGACATAAACCTAGGTGAATTGCTTCACAGAAGTAACTAGAACACAAATTGAAACTGGCTCTCAATCCATGATTTTCTTTGTCTAAACACCAAAATCTAAACATTTGAGCCTTTTCATAGTATTAAAAGTTTACCTATGCAATTTCTTAAATATCCATTGTTAACTTTTTTAGTTATGCTGATAAAAACATCATGACAAACATAAGTCAAACACACAAACAGGCGAACGGACATGCACCAAAATATAATATATTTATATTTATCTATGTCATATAACATAACTAACAAATACGGTAAATTTCACAAGGGTCCATTCAGAACCTTTTGAGTTATTGTGCTAACACGTTCAAAATTAAATCTCACAATAAACAGACAAAAGAACAAACAGATTATCACAAAAATTTGGCAGTTTACTTTTTGTGTTAAACGTAACAACTCATGTAAATTTCATGAAAATCCGTTCATAACTCTTTGAGTTATGGCACTGGGAAAAATAGGCAGATAAACAAACAGGCATATAGACGGCTTTCCGTCAAAAGTTAATCATCCGTTACTATATTAACATACCTAACACCTGAAAATTTCACAAAGCTCGGTTCATAACTTTCTGATTTCTCTTAGTGACAGACATATAGATAGACAAATAGACAGACAAACTCGACAAAGCATAACCTCCTTGGTGGAGGTAACACAACAGTTGTATAAAATGTTTCAGACAGGTGGAGTGAGTTATTAAAAGCATTATTGGATGCAAGTTTTCAGTCGTCTTCAACAATACCTGAATAGTAGAAAAGCTGCTCCCAAAGTATATATATATCGGAATATTGAAGTAGAGCTAATATTATAAAACAAATATACGATAGTCGACAAATTTGATAAAAATCTTGACGTTTCGGTAAAGATCAGATTCCCATCATCAGAAATTCGAATAAAATGCTAGGATGTAAAGGAATGATTAAAACGAAATTTTACTACGTATGAGTTAAGGACAGTGTTTGCCTGAAGAGAACCAAAGGCAAATGACAGCAGCGCGCAACAGGGGTCCCTATATAAGTGACGGATGGCATGGGAAGCGGAGGGAAGCGGGCAAGCACAGTCTGAGGCATGGATCGTGACGAGAGACACGGCTGAAGACATTATGTTGAGGCTAGGTTTGACTTTATGAATAAATAGTGATTCCAGAATTCTGAGTTCTATTGGATTACAATAAGCTATTACAGAGAAGTCTTTCCTACTAATGGGATGGTTGTTTTGCTCTGCATGGAGACGGGGAGCTGAATGTGCAGGTTTTGCTACCGGTAAACCAGTTCTGCTTGATATACCTAAATGTTGGTCAAAGCGGGCTTTGAAATGCTGTCCAGTGCTGCCATAGTACAGAGCTGAGCAGCTCGTGCAAGAAAAGGCGTAAACAACACTGGACCGGAGATTTGTGGGAGGCTTATCTTTGAATTTAAAATAGGATCCTAACGTAAACGTATTTTTGTAAGAGAACCTAAAGTTTATGCGCGGGTAGGCCTCGGAGAGGCAAACTTTCAGGGAATTGATTTTATCGATAGTAGCCTTGCTATACAGTATTTCCCATTAGAATTTTACCATAGTTCACTTTGCCTTAAACTAACTCCAGATGGTTTAGCAGTTTGCATCTCATTCCGACATTTTGCCACTTGGTTTCACCAAAGTTCAGAACGCGATTGACCATTTAGCATAACAGTTAAACAGTTTCTATAAATGCAACAGTTACCAAATGCCTTCACCATGTATAATTTTGTTCAAACATTCATGAAATTGATTAGAAACAATGTGTCATAACAGTATTTACATTTGCCAGAATTACAACAATTAGAATTTGAACTAAACAATTACTAAATGTTTTTCAAGTCAACATAGGCATGACCTCTGTTTGTTGCAGTAGTTGCCAGATGTCTCAATGTTATCATTGGTCGACAAACGTGTGTTGAGAGTTGTGGACTACCGCCCTTGCACCCTGATTGATTCAATATCTTCAAGAAGCCTCGACAAAACAATGGTGTGAGTGACGCTGATCGCCAGCGAATCATACAGTTTTTTCCAATCGCTTTTTACCAATCATATGCTCGGTTTGACCAGTTTTCAAATCAATAAGCAATGTTTTCCCAGTTTCGCCAGTTTCCAAATCAAAACGACCAATCACAGATACGGTTTCAACATTTCGCAGAACAAAATTACCATTTCGCATAACAGTTCAACAAGGTCTCAATTTGCATACGCTTTTAACACTTTGCATGATAGAAGGACAATGAAACAAAGCGATTAAACAAACGGTATATGAAACAAACAGTTAACAAAACTTTGTTCTATGACAAATGATACACAGAAACTCACAGCACTAAGCTTAAGAATAATAATAAGATAAGAANTATGTGCGGGTAGGCCTCGGAGAGGAAAACTTTCAGGGAATTTATTTTATCGATAGTAGCCTTGCTATAGTAAGGGAGGGAATGGAAAAAGTCTAATTTGTGAACGGTAGGTTTAGCAATACCGGGCTCGAACAATTTGTCAAGGAATAGTTTACTGTAATGATCTAGAAGGTGGTGTGGGTAGCTGTTATTCATGAAAAAGGCAAGGCTACTATCGAGCCAATAGGGGAGCCAACTGACACCGTCATCAAGTCCGGGACATCAGCCATATCGAGGTCGAGACAGTTACCACAGACTAAGGAACACAGACTGGCAATTCTTCAGTATTTTTGCAAGAAAATAGCTGCTCAATGATGACGTCACATTCCTCGTTTTACTGTTTTCATCATAAGTTGGTATACAGGATACGAGTTGTATCNGTTGTATCTGCTTAGCTCCAGCTGCACGAAATTTCATCGACGTTTCTTGGCTACAAAACTCTGAAGCTAGACGGCTTTTAAATAAAATTAGTGACTTGTTAGTAAATAATTATTTTCTCGTTTACCCCAGTCCAAATATTATTCTCGTTAAACAAAATCGTTCAAGGCACAACGCTAATGGCTTAACTATGACGTAACAACAACAGCTACAGGAAGAGCTGAACTGCGCTTAGAAACTGCCAGTCTGTGTTTTCATTAGTCTGTGCAGTTACCAGCAATATGCGTGGACCCGAGAACTAGCTGCAGTTGCAGAGAGTCTTGTTCGTTCATGCAATGGGTGTTATTTTTGATTATTTGTTTCAGGATTCTTTCATCTGTTTTGTATGCAGCTGATATTTGGTTTTCATAATAAACTGCATGCTTTGCTCCATTCGTATTATCGTCTTGTGGCGTTTGTTGCGCTTTGTTGAGGTAGTGCTTAAGGACCTGGTCAAACTGTCGATTGGAATAACCATTATTGATGAGAGATTGCGTCAAGTTCTGCACAGAATCGTGAAAGATACTCCATGATGAAGAAATTTTGTACTGTCTGTGGTTGAGAGCCCGAATGGTGCTGTATTTATACCGCTGTGGGCATTCACTTTGTGTGTTTAGGTATGTTCCTGTGTTTGTTAGCTTTCTACACGGTGATGTTGCGAAGTTGTCGGTGCCGACGTCTACGGAGACGTCGAGAAAGTTGATTTTGTTGTTTGCGCTTAGCTCATAGATGAAGTTGAGGATGGAGACTGGTTGCAGTGCATTCTTGAGTTCGATGAGCTGTTCTGTGTAATTGATTATTACGAAACAGTCATCGACGCATCGAACGTAAACTGTTGGTTTCACTGCAGGGCTGGCTGCGAGTACACTATTTTCCACCTGGCACATCTAATAGTTGGCAGAGACCACGCTCAGTGGTGAGCCCATGGCGACCCCATCTTTCTGCAAGTACATGCAGTGATCCATCTGCGTGAGAAAACGGTGATTTGGTAGTGCAGGCTATCAACAGCTTTTTCAACAGTGTTCGATCGATGGGAGGTGTAGCGATTTCGTTGTGGGAGGAGTAGACTGCGTCGCAAATGCTGCGTCGCAAATGATGTCCAGTTCCCTGTACGAGGACGTTTGTACACAAGGATTCTACATCAAGCGAAACGATGGTGCCACTTGGTTGAGTTGGTCGTATTATTTGGAGGAAATCGTCGGTGGATTTGATTACGTATTTGGGTGGTAGCCTAGATACCTATGGAGCTATGATGTGGTTTAGCTCTTTGGCAGTCTTGTATGTGGGCGAGGTGACCTGAGAGATGATTGGTTGCAGTGGGTTTCCGGGCTTATGAGTTTTGACCGTTCCATAGATGCAACCCGGGGGAGAATTCTCCCATGATGGGTTTCAGTATCTTCGATGGCTGGTTCCCTTACTCGACGCAATTCTGTATAAACTGAGGGAAAACGAAAAACAGTTTGAAACTGCCACCTCCTCTAGAATCACTCGAAAACTCAACTCTCTTTACCGAGGGCACTAATGTACCCCAACGAGAAAAGACCCGCATGTTAATCTCTCCGACATAGAACTCTCAGAGGATCAACATAACCTGCTATCAAAACTCTCAAGCCTACGTTTAATAAATTGAAAAAAGCCAGCGTACTAGAAATCCTCTATGACTCGCTCCTCCGACTTGAAAGCAGAAACATCATAGCAGTACACGAAATTCAACGTGACCAATTGAGATCTGAGAGCACCAAGCAACGAGACTACATTTCCAGCGCACTACTAAACAAGAACCTCAGAACAGCCGCAAAACAACTGAAAGGCCACCCCGCAGTGACCGTTAGAAGAGCTGATAAGATCAACTCCTTCATCATACTCAGCAAGTCGGAATACAAAGAGAGATTGGACTAAATTCTCGCAGACACGCAGAAATTTCAGCGTATTACTAGGGACCCGACAACGCAACTCAACTCAGAAGTCAACAAGACTATCGTTGCAGTTAACAAGAACCAGCCATCGAAGATACTGAAGCCCATCATCGGAGAATTCTCCCCCGGGTTACATCTATGGAGCGGTCAAAACTCATAAGCCCGGAAATCCACTGCGACCAATCATCTCTCAGGTCACCACGCCCACATGCAAGACTGCTAAAGAGTTAAACCACATCATAGCTCCATATATACCAGCCATGTACGTAAACAAATCCACCGACGATTTCCACCAAATAATACGACCAACTCAACAAAGTGGTACCATCGTTTCGCTTGATGTAGAATTCTTGTTTACAAACGTCCCCGTACAGGAAACTGGACATCATTTGCGATGCAGTCTACTCCTCCCACAACGAAATCGCTATCGATCAAACGCTGTTGAAAAAGTTGTTGATAGCCTGCACTACCAAATCGCAGTTTTCTCACGTAGATGGATCACTCTACTTGCAGAAAGATGGCGTCGCAATGGGCTCACCACTGGGCGTTGTCTTTGACAACTACTACATGTTCCAGGTGCAAAATAGTGTACTCGCAGCCAGCCCTGCACTGAAGCCAACAGTTTCCGTTCGATACGTCGATGACTGTTTCGTAATAATCAATTACACAGAACAGCTCATCGAACTCAAGAATTCACTGTAATCAGCCTCCGTCCTCAGCTTCATTTATGAGCTTAGCGCAAGCAACAAAATCAACTTTCTCGACGTCTCCGTAGACGTCAGCACCGACAACTTCGCAACATCACCGTGTAGAAAGCTAACAAACACAGGAACATACCTAAACGCACAAAGTGAATGCCAGAAGCGGTATAAAGACGGCACCATTCGGGCTCTCAACCACAGACAGTACAATTTTTTTTCATTATGGAGTATTTCTAGTGATTTTGTGCAGAAGTTGAAGCAATCTCTCATGAATAATGGTTATTCCAATCGACAGTTTGACCAGCCCCGTAAGCCCTACTTCAACAAAGTGCAACAAATGCCACAAAACTATTACAGGAATGGAACAAAGTATGCAGTATATCATGAAAACCAAATATCAGCTGCATACAAAACAGACGAAAGAATCCTGAAACAAATAATCAGAAATAACACCCATTGAATCAACTACCAAGACACACTGCAACTACGCATCTACTGCAAGAATACTACTGCCGGCAGCACCGTGATACCCAACAACGTTAACTCCCAGAAACCTCCGCTCAAGAAACTAACGTCGTGTACGAGTATACCTGCACCTCTGGAGACTGCGCTCCAGAGAAGTTCGTACATAGGCATGCCACAACCACTCACTCTCGAAGGCCTAAGACGGGTCTACACGATCGAACTTTTCGTCGAAGTTTGTGATCACGGAAAGATTTTGATCGCCAAACACACGCGGCGAGCCTTGGAAGTTTCTGATTTTTGATCGTCAGCAGTGCTGAAAATCTTTAACCAAGATTACGATCATAAAAAGTTTGCAAATTATATTTCGCTCCATAATTAGATGTATCTATTTTATAGATATATTTTAGTAATTAAAGCATACTTTTCTATTTAAATTTACCCGCATAGCAAATTTTATTTATGTTTGATTCGAACTTTTGTACTGCGGGAAGCATTTGGCAACTATATGTTGCCAATTAGTAATAACTGTAGCATATTCCTTAAGTTACGACTGTACCTTTTTGTTTTCATTAGTAAAAACTACAATGGAGCAAGAGTTCCGTTTTAATAGAAGAAACAAATGTAAACAGTGGGAAATGCAACAGAAATTAAAGAAAATTAAGAATGAAAAATAAGAAATTATTGTTTTATCGTCTGCATTTCTGCATTTTAGGGGATGCCAGTGAGTGAATTCTTAGCTATACTTTTCGCCAGTATATATATAGTTTTACCTGCCAATCAGCATCTACAACTAAAATAAATATGACCGATAAAGAGAGGGTGGAATGTCAATTAACAGTAATGGAATGCTGAATTCGCGTACCGTGACTTTGAAGTGATCGTGGCTTCTGTTTCTGATGCCGTTGGGACAAGGAGGCGAATTGTTTGTGATTTTGATAGTCGATTCTTATGTTTGTGATCGATGAAACGATCGATCGTGTAAACGCGCCTTACACTCCATGTTCAAGCAGGCGGACCTCAGGCTCATGCACAAAGCATCCACAACACGGCACTAACCAGAACCCATCTGGTCGCAGGCATAACCATCCTACACCGCTCCACTGATTACCTTAGACTTCAAATTATGGAATCGCTCTTCAATAAAACTCGCAAACCAACCATCAATAGTCAGTGCATCAGTTCCTGTAGAATACCGGTGAGTGGAGTGAAGAGAGGAGAAAATTAGACGATAGTGGGAACCCTCAAACTGCAAGGAGAAACCGCTCGGACTTAGTTTCACTCCACGCCACAGTTAGTCACAGGCCAGTTAACACAGCCAATCAGCATCACGTGTTTGGCCTCTCTGCCGCTCCTTGAATTTACATATAGAGGTATTTTCCGCTATGGAATCAGTCTCTGCCAGCTCCTCATCTCTGCTGAGCACCTCAACAGCCAACTGCCTGAAGATGACCAAGCGATATGGTCGAAACGCGTCACACCAGTTTGGAACCAACCTTAACTTCAACCAGCTCATCCATCTCACAGAAGATCAAACCGCTGTCAACATGATAAGTAGAGCCCGGATTTCCAGTCCTAAAAAAGTGGTCAAAATAGCGCTAAAAATCTAGTCAAAATAGCATTTAAAAAAAGTCTTTATTGCAGGTATTTCCAGCAAAATAGTTCTTATTAGTAGCAAAATAGCACGTAAAACTTTGCAAGTTTTGGCTAAAACTTAGCATTTTTCTTTCATTTGTAGCTATAAAAAGAACTGAAAGGAATTTATTATTTTAATCGGAAACCATGAATGTTTTATTTCACTCAACCGATGCGCATATTGCATTAACAGGAAGTAATATAGCTGTGACATTTTTTTTATAGTGATGAGTTTTGTAGTATGTATATAAGAATAAAATAAAACAACTTTATTTACATTTAACATCTAAAGTAATCTAACGTAACACTAGGTTACCTCACGTCAGGGTCAGGTGAGGGTTATGTCAGATTAGGTCAGGTTATTCACTAAAAGCATTCTCTTGCCCCTGCATAAACTAGGTGGAGCTCATATCCTGAATACCACTCAAATAAAAATGCTAACTAGAATGAAGGCTAGAATCCTATAGGAGGCTCCAGAATATAGAATGCTGTA
>LQNS02000211.1:29790378-29803498 GCA_001587735.2 Parhyale hawaiensis
ATGCGCAACTTATAACAATCCTTAGCAAGCTGATGCGCAACTTATAACAATCCTTAGCAAGCTGATGCGCAACTTATAACAATCCTTAGCAAGCTGATGCGCAACTTATAACAATCCTTAGCAAGCTGGTGCGACGCCTGTTGCAAGTAGCGCGCCGGTGTTCCAGTTAAAGCGCATGTTTTGGTCTAAAGTTGGTCTCTGAGAATTAGCTACTTTTAATTCATCATTATCCTATTAATAGCATCAAGATTGAATACCAGGGAAGTGAAAATTCACTTACTGGTTTTCGGAAGGGAAAATACTGCAAATGATTTGTAACTTTTACGACAACTTATTCCAAGCAACAATGACCAGGAAGCTGAGGAAAATAGCAGCACACATCAGCAGTTTAAACTTTATTGAACATCAGCATTTAAACTACACGTGTAACAGGAAATATTTTTATGTTCACACGAAGTTGCGATTTTGGATTGAAATGCTATCAAATATTTGGTAGCGCTTCCCTACATCGAATTTTAATGTACTCAATGTACGGCTCACTTTAGACGTACTACGATCTGCACAACGCAGGGTATTTTATACTAATTTGCTCCTGTGTTGCTTTCATGCTCACATGGGTATCTTACATGCTAAAACTAATGAAAGGTACAAATTCAGTGTGGAAGGTATAATATTTAACAAATCAAATTTTCAGGCAGCTAACAAAAACTGTTATGTCGTCTGGTAAGGAAATTACCCAACAATCTCTACTGCATGTAGAGTGCTGAGCTCATCTAATGTGTCTTAGACAGCGCACAGACCATCATAGGTGGAAGATTTCTTGGCACAAGCTTCGGTGGAGGAGTAGGGAGGCTGTCCCTGCATGTTGCCTGCAGGACCGAAGTTGCAGATGTACTTGACACAGAGATAGTCATCCCATCCTGATACCCACGAGCATTTGTTGGTGTCGGATCCAAACACTCCGCAACCGACTTCGTGGGTAGATGCCCACACCAGCTGCGAGATACAAGAAATCCAGTTAGTCGGATTCAGGAAAGAAGCATTAAGTTAGTCTTGCTGGAAATCATTGCCGAACCTTAGTTATCTCAGGAAATATTCATCGCCCAACCCTAGTTAATCAAGGGATAACCATTCCTTGAGTCCAGTTTTTCACGAGATACTACACAGCAACTAGCTATCCCCAACTTTTCGCGAGATAATCATGGTTCAGTCCTCGTTAATGAACAGTATAATCATCGCCAAACCCCAATTAAACCAGGGAATGATTATACCTCAACCCTCTAACGCCAAAAGTCAAGCTTTCTTTGTGCTCAGAATTAGCTGTTAATTTTTTATGGTTTTGGGTTGCCTCGTGAGATAACTCTTCGCCTGTATGGCTTACAAACATTAGGACTTCTCACGAGGATTATCGAAAATTTTTATTTCTCTCCATAAATTTCAAACTTCCCACGATATAGTTCAAAGTTTACTTCAAACAGGTTTTCATCATCTCAAGAGACACCTCGTTGCTTACTTTTCACATTTCAAGTGAAACATCCTATGCCTTTTATACCTAAGGGAAATATCCAGCACCATCATTCCTGAATGTTATGGCCAGTGTCCCCTCCCCTTAAAGTATGGTAATGTCCAAGTGGGTTCTCACCTTAGTGTTGTCCAGTGCCTTCTCACTTCAGTGTTATGACCGAAACCTTCTTACTTTAGGGCAACGCGCTATATACTGTTGCGGGAATGCAATGTCTAATAACTTCTTATCTTAGTGGAGTGTAATGACTAGTACCTCCCTTCCTGCATGACATGAAATATCTCCTCTCACTTTAGTGTAGCCTCTGATACCCTCTCGTCTTACTGCGATGCCTAATATCTTCTTACCCGAGTTTAATTTCCAACATCTTGTATAAGCGGAATGTTCAACATTTTCTTTCCTTAGAGCAATGCTCTGCATTTTCTGATCTGAATGGAATGTCCAATATCTCACTCTTGAGCGTAATATCAAGAATTATTTTACCTGAGTGTATTTTCTAATACCTTAACCTTCGTGTAATGCTCACAATCTTCTTACCTGAGTGTAATGTCCAATGACTCCACCAGAAGGATTCGAAAAATCGGTTCCCTTAACGGCTTTCACCTCGTTGTACCATCCCATGATAGCAGAGTCCCAGTTGGCTTTCTGTGGAAATTTGCATGAAGTTATGACTGCGTCAGAAAGACTGATTCATGGCGCCATGCTTTTCTTATAGACAAGGGATGAGACGTGAGATGTAGGAGCAGAGCGCCGTGTTGATTGTCAGCCCCACTCACCAGCACCAATTTGCCATTTTAATCAACTAAATCCCTATAAATTGGTTACGTCGTTGGATCGATCTTACTTAAGCGCTGTAGTGTGTATGATGCTATTTGAAAGTAACATGAAAAGTTCAACGCTTGTTAAAATTAAATTATTTTAGGTAATCTACTCCACGGAACCCCTACAGTAGAGAGCAATATTCAAAGAACATCAGACTTTCTTAAACACTGCGGTAGATACATATTGAAAATTAGAGAATTTCCAAGCCCAGTTATTGCTTGCATAATTAAAAATTATAATTAGTTACTGCTCAATGTAGCCATAAGCTTCACTCTTCTTCGTGGTTTTGCCAGGAAGTTCGATGGAAAGATTTAACACAGCCATATTTCGCAGTATTGGCCAAGGAAGTTCGTTGTTCTTCGGTGCCTGCTCTCTTCCCACCAATCACAAGCTCTCAGCCAATCCTTCTAATCAATAGGAGGCTTCCAGCCGTTCCTACAGCCAATCATTGCGCCAGCCAGACTTCAGCCAAGCCGGAAAATCAGTGTCAGATCTCCGCAACCGTTGCTACCTTCTTCTTATTAAAACTCCTTGTGGTTTTGCTATAAAATATATTTACCTTTTTTAAGTTAATCATAACTTCAATTTAGGAACCTTGATCTCTAAGCAAAGGAAGTATTGTACGAAAGTAGTAGAATTCAATATCTAAGATGCCGAATAGGTGTACTTCAGCTATTTTTTACGCTTTTGACTTTATATTTCGCAAAGTAATGAATTCTGTGCCTTAAGAAAATGACCTTTTCATAGGTAGCACAGATAAGGATGCGGAGAGACAAAGCTCAAAGCAGCCATTGCAAAGCAATTCTATTTCTGAGAGCTGAAATAGGTCAATTTTATAGTGAAGTATACAGATATCATTGTAAATCATGATACAAATCAGAGTGTTTTATTGATCTCATTGTCTGCTAATTCATCTATCCATTTTTTACCACGCTTCAAAAAACTGGCAGAAGTTATGTCCAGTTGAATACTGTGACCATCCTGCTACGTTCAGGGAAAATCGACAGGCGAAAAATGGACCAGGCTCTAGATGATAGCTCGTAGATGGCAACGTGACGTTTAAATACACTTCTTGCTCTGGCAACATTGAAGTCCACGCACTAAAAATACCAACTTCTTATTCTTGACGCCATCAGGCTTTCAGGCTTCCTAGATAATATTTTATTTCCACTTACAACCATAGTGAATACACGAATAACGGAATATAGCGAAAAGTCATAAAACACGATGATTTTGCTGTAGTAATTTTTTTCACATTATTCCATCCTTTGATGAATTAACTTCTCGCTTCAACAAAGAATGCCAACTAATATGATATCATGGCATGACTAGGATACAAAAGAAAAATTTATTTTGTGACTGATGCTACTAAATATTTTGTTCCCTACCGAAAGAACAAAATTTAATAAGGTATCGCGTTGGTCCTATTTTGAGCTTCTTTATATTACCAATTGCAAAGGAGTTTACACAAACAACTTAGTCACGAAATAGTAACCAACGAGGACGTATCATAAAAAATTCTTCACCGTCATTCTTGCAAGCTGATACACTAGCATATACATGAAACTTGCCTCTCCTTTCGTCCTAGAGTTGGCAGCGTAGTTCTGACCAACGACGTTATATGTGGGAGTTCTTGTACATTTCGTTACGCCAGTCATGCCTTCGAATGTGAAGTGACAGTCGTGGTCATCGACGAACTGCTCCGCCCAGCGCTGAAAAACAAATACAACTGCTGTTGATCGAGGGCTGAACCGAAAAAAAGTTGCTGTTATTCAATCCTGGAATAAAAAGAAACTTTCCTTCTATTGTCACAGTGCTGAAGTGGAAAGGTTCGTATCTTTACTTTTTCTTTTATTATTATTATTATCGAGGGTATTTCAAGACCCAATTGTGGATCGGTTGAGCGATATTAAGCTCTACGCTTTAGAGCCGGGTCGCATCCTACAACCATAGGCTCACAGCGCTTTGCCAATTACTATTGTTACTAGTGGCCCGTGCCGTCATTATAAATGACGGCAAAAAATTAACACTTCACCAAAACCCCCGCCGTCTTTTGGGCTCCCTCATTTTTCCCCTATCTAATACTGAAGAAAAAGATTGCAAGGTACCCCACTTTTTTTACATTTTGAAATCTGAATTTTTCCTATCTTATTCCCATAGAGCGTGACAGGAAAGATGTAAATAAATAAATAAAAACACGACGTGAATTATTATATAGTAGTGATTATTATAATTAATAATAAAAAACTCGTTTGTTCGATTGCGGACAATACACTAATATTAACAGCGGTATATATACAATTAGAGACAGAATGTACGTACTGTTCAAAAAGATTTATCGGATATGTTTCGATGGTCATCAGAAAACCGCATGCCCTTCAATGAGTCAAAATTAGAACTGCTATGGTATGATAGAAATCTGCCCTTATTATATCATCCTAATACAGGACGAGTGACTGAGCCAAAATCGAAAGAAAGGAAATTGCAAAAGATCTTGGAGTGAAAATGCAGGATAATACACTTTTGAAAAACCGCGTGGCTTGAGCTGCAACTCTAGATAAATATTGGAGAGGATGAGTTTCGTACTTTCTCTTCGCAGAAGTCATGCATAATACTGACTTCATGGAAACAGCTGATGCTGCCTAGGATAGAACATTATTCACCTCTTTGGATACCGAGCAAATGGAAAGACCGAGAGGCCCTGGAGCATATCCAGAGATCGTTCACTGCTAAAATTCGAGGCATACAGAAGTTAAACTATCACGAAATACTTGCCAGTCTTCAAATTTGCTTAGTTCTGCGGAAATTCGAACACTTTACAGTCATATATGCAAGAAAAATAACAGTATATATGAACTACTCTGAATGTAAACAAGCAGATTGTTGCCAGATACTCGGAGCGTACCGGTCGCACTCGCGAAGTTCACGTTCTGATCAGAAGTGGCAGCGAAGCAGATAGAACAAAACATTCTAATAGTTTCGCTGTTCAGCATGTGAGGTCGTTCAACAAAAGGCCCCGCTATATTTGAAACACCGCTAACATTGCAGTTTTGAAGTTTAAGCGCTTTTTGGAATTGTGCCGTAGCCGTGTCAAATAAACCAGCTGTAAGCGGTCACTTCCAATGTTGGGGGATAACTCGTTACTAGCCCTCCCGCTGGTCACGAAATAGGACATCACATATGAACGATATGGGCAGCATGCATAACGCTACATTAACCCATCTATAAAAAAATGAAATTATTCTAGGTGCGATGCAAACATACAAAAGCGCATAGAGTCACGAGCATATTTCCGTTGGACCCAATCACACTAGAGACTCACGCTGACCGCGAAAAAGATTCTTGTACTTTACAGAAGAGAAAAGTATTACAGACACTCACAACACACAAGAGACTCACGCTGATCGCTATAAAGCCGGCATTGCAGCTAAGGCAACAACCAAAGCTAGGGCTGTACGAGTAGAAACGCAAGTACCTGTGCGGTGCGGGCGAGGTCGTCGTTCCATGTGAGCTCGTACAGATTGGTGCCCTTGGGCTGGGGACCAGGATCGCCCAGGGTTTCTTGACCTTTTGCAACCTAGAACAAGAAAATAATATACATAGTAAGCCTTCAGTGGATACTCTACAGTTTTTTGCAACGCATTGTAAAATTTAAGACTTGGATCAATTTAAAGTGTAAGCAATTCTTCGACCTCGAACGAGATAGTCCAGTTTGACTAACTTCAACTCATGCATGACGTGAAAAATCCTGAGATTTCGATTTGCCTCAATAGAGTGAATTTCAAGTGTTTCTTGTCGAAAGTTTACGCTTGAGATTACTGAACACTCAATTCTCCTTCGTTAAACTAAGAATATATCCAACTAAAATAGTACGTTCTGCGATCAGCACTCAAATTATATCCGAAGCCGAGAATTGTAGGATCAGCATTGTAGTATCTGACCAGCTGAAGCAAACAGAATTAAGTTATCACGACTTTCGTTTACCTAAGTGTCTTAAACCAGCCAATAGCGAAAAACTGATCCAATATGTAATAATGAATGTTATGTTACCCACAAAAAGATCGGTAATATGAACAGTAGGCCTAATTGTAAGTTGATGAATAATATGTTGGTACGGTCTCTTTTTCTTGAGAATGCAGTTGAGGGGAAAAGTATCCATGGGCCATGAACTTATTAAATCAAAATACCTATAACATTTGTACAGCTTCAACATTTGTACACAAATGTTATCCATGTAATACTTGTTTACCATTGCATAAAGCTACAGTTCAATATATAGTAAAGTCAATGAACAGGATAAAAAGAAGTACCACCGTGATCACAAACATATTTGTTTGTTATCACGTTGGTACTTCTTTTTATCCTGAAAATTAGATTCCCGGTGAATCAACCTATTTCTAGAAAATCAATGAAACTTTGCTTTTAATCTATTCATGTATAATATTTTATATTTGGAACTGAAGAAACTACTCAAGCAAGATTATAATTCTGGCACTTGATTTAGTATTCTGTAACCTGTTCAACAACAGCTAGTTCCTTTCTGTAGTTTAATTAGTTTTCGAGGTATTTTTCAAACGCAATTTTTAAGGCAATTATCCGTTATGCCACTAACTACATAGTTTAATACGTCGGATAAATGCTCATAATTTTCCTGTGGGATTTGATTCTATTCTCTTTGCCTGTCCTGTTGACGTTAGGGAAGCTTATCGGCGCTCACCCATTACATAGTTTGAAAATATAAAAACCGCGGCAAGCTCCCTAGAGAATATTAGTCTGGAGATTCAGATGGCCTTTTTTAAGTATAATGTCATGGTATTGTCTTCGTGTCCATTTCTTGCTACGTAAACTTAGCCCTGTGTTTATGGGCATTATCTAATTGCAAATGAATCAGTTACGAGCTCAGTTTTTCCTGGAGAAATAAACTTAAGTCCAAACTACTTTGCAAGTCACCGCATGCGTACCACCATCTATTACCTCTTAATTATCTGGATCCTAAGGAAAGAAACATCCACTACCCATATGTTGCCACTCCAAAATTTACTGTTAAGATTATGCTTTTCGGTGCAAAAGCTGTATCATTTCTCAAAATCTGAAGGTTTAAACTGCAGTTTAAACTGTACAGCTACTGTTCCAACTTTGTAGAAAACATTTTCCCAGAGTGATTTAGTTTTGTCATCAAACAGACGAACTAATTTCAACCGAGCGAGTTGATCTTTTTCCAAAAGTCGTTGTACCGTATTATGATTGACAGCTAGCTTATTTTTATAAAGTTTATTGCTGCATAACATTAATACCTGACGCATGTTATTCTTTCCGTGGTTCATGGTGATTAATCATAAGACTCTTGTATTTTCCAAGTTTTGAGAGAAATTTTGCATACTTCGCGAGGTCGTTGTAGATTGGATAGACAGTTTTCGCCCTTATTGTTCTTCTTCTTATTATTATTATTGTTATTTACTACGTGATGACTGCACGAAAAGTAGTTATTGGTTCACTTTGGATCTGTTTCTTTCTACGTAACTTTTACCTAGTTTTCAATGTTTCATGACCTATGCATTTTACACATCTTAATAATATGCGAATAGCAGCAAAGAACCCTAACATAGGAAAATATTCCCTCTCAGTTAAATGCTGATGCTAGAACACCAGAGCGGTCAACAATACCATCCAAGAAGCTACAACATTATTACGTGTGTAATTTCAACAGAACATATTGTGCATATCAGATCTTGATAAATTCAATGATGGATGAAATTGATGGGAAGGCACATGGTGCATGCGTGCATCTAATACTAAAAGTTGAAGCACCAACTTCCCGACCAGAAATAGAGCTGAGACACATGGTTCCTAATTAAGTGTGGGCCCCTATTAACATACCAACTTGTTCTCAGCAGTAGGCCAATAATACTTGTAGCATCCTTAAATGTTCGAGAGCACAGTACTCTGATGACCGAACAATTGTAACAGCTTCAATTTGCTCCACGGCAGGCACGTGGTCTAGCTTCTTGCAATTTGTACTCACCTTCTGGCGCAGTTCGTTCATCTTCTTCAATATGAAGGCTTTGTCGGCTGCAGTCACTTCGCAGGGTCCACCACCGGCATCCGCGCAGGTCTTGGCAGGGAAGCAGGTCGAGTGCTCGCTGCCGAACTTGGCGCACAGGGGATCATCCTTGCCAGCTGAAATGTCCGTTAGAAAACATTCCCTTAAATTCAGATCCAAACTGAGAAGAAAAAACTTTGACTCTTGATATTTTTCCAACCAAATAAATTTCCGAAGAAGCGTACTCGTATTCCATTGACAAGGATGCTACAGATAAATTTCATAGCTGAGCGAATTTCCCAAATTGGTACATTTGTTCCAAAAAGTAGGCTAAAAAGCATTTTTTCCCCCATTTAACCACTATTCCAATTTTTCATTGTGGTGTATCTATTTAAGAAAAGGCTACAAAGAGTTTTCTCTATTGAACTAATTGCCCAAAGTGGTGCATTTGTTTGAAGTAGCAGACTACACAAAACCTTCTTTACTTAGCTAATGTCTAAAAAGGGTGAATTCGTATGAAACAGTGACTAAAAAATTTGTCCATCCCTAAACAAATTCCGTTCAAAAACTCCTGCAAAACTTTCCTTCCCCTCTGGCTCAATTGAAAAATCTGTACAATAATAACATTTCTATATTCTTAATGTATCATTGTCTTAAATAAAATAGACTACGTTCCAAAATAACATGAATTAAATTCACTGGGCTTAAATGACCTATATAATAAACTAGACGGCTCGTGACCCGTTGGGTCGTCATCACGATTGTCTTTGCTTCTGGAAAACACAGGTGTTATTCAGCTGGTCATGGACCACATGCTATTCGGCCGTCCACTCCTGCCCGTACTGGTCGCATAAACAGCTTCTTTGCTTCTCTAACGAATATTCAACACGCATTCTGCAAGCAAATTCAACTTATATGTTACGCATTCCAGTTGTAATTTCCGTCGCAACGTTGAAATTATCGTACCCATTCATGCAGCCGAGGGGCTGGTTCCACGTGCGTATCACAGATACAATCGCATTAAAGAGCTAATCCATGGAAAGAGGTCTCTCGAATTTCTTCCCGTCTAAAAGCGAAGAAGCTGTATCAAACAAGACACAAGCATGCAAGTAAATAAACGTGACACAAGCAAGGTTCACAGAGTTTTAGTATAATATAGAGAGACAAATGAAAAAGACTCACGGGTGAAGTGTTCTATATTCCTGTCCCAGACCAGAAGCCCATGCCATCTTCAAATAACGAAAACAAAAACTATCACTGTAACGCCTCTCTGCATCGCTCTTCTTCGTATGTCTGTTCTAGAGAACATCCCCTTATCAGGGGACGGAACGTGTTCCGCCAGCTCTGGTAATGAGCCTGTTAATTGCCATGTCTACTGCCAGCTTTCTAATCATTTAATCTAAGTCTGATCTTCTACTTAATTTGCGTGCCATGAGAGCAGGGTAATTTTTTTTTTTTTGTTTTTTTTTTGAGCCAGGTATGAAAATTTCCGCATCTATTTGCTACCGCTCAATGAGGTGCCTCTATAGTTCCAGAGCAAATGCACTCTTATGTGAACGGACAGGTGTGAGCGCTGATTCTCTTCATGGGAGAGAATTCGCTCTTATATGCGATTTGCGAGTTGAGCGCGGCAGGCAATGACACAGCGCAGTTTCTAGTCTGCGGCTTAAAAACATGTCTTCATAATTATCCCTTCTCTTTTGTCATGTAGATGATCCGATATCATTATGCAACTTCATCTGATGAAAGCTTTTTCGGGACCGTACCCCTCACCTATAGCGGAAACGACTGTACTTAATTTCTTCGTAACAGTGCTTGGATTTCGGACTCGGCAAAGCAAAGGCACCTTTGCAGTTGAGAAATAAATTTCTACTAGATAATCCTGCTGAGCAACCAACCAACTAAAACAAAGTTTGGGAGTTTTCTACTTTAAGGCAGCCGTTCTTTTTTCTTTATTTATGGTCTGATTTTTATGAAACTAGCCCAGTATACCTAGAATTGAATTTGAAGAATTGTTGTTCAATTGTTCGAGTTTCGCAATGGTGAATGATAACCTAACCAAACCTAACGTCACTAACGAAACATATCATGCTTATACTGTGCAAGTTTCATAATAATTGGGCCATAAATAAAAAAATTGAATGGCTACCGTTGAGTAATAAATTGCCCAAAGTTTATTATGGTATACAGTAGAAGAGTTCAAAGAAATAATCTTAATTCACAGTGAAGAGTATTACTTCAAGAGCTATCGGGCACATATATAGTTACCTGAACATCCTACCGTGACTGTAAGATGCTCTTGACTGTACCATTGCATGCACTTGCAAAATTTGAGCCATATACTCTTCAATCAATTAATGCAAACAGCGTTATTATTTACGCCTTGGTTCAATGATTGGTCGATAAAAAAAAAATTTAGGCTAAGATTCGTTACCGAACCTCTGAATTCAATGGTTTGACATGCACTGTTAGATAGAAAACGATTAGAAATGACACACAGACACATTTTTCCTTGGGAAACGTCACACTGTCGCGCAAATAATGCGAAACAAAAACACTAACAGNGGCGCAGGTGGACCTTCCAACAAGACAACGACCCCAAGCATACTGAGAATTTAACGAAAGAATGGTTTCAAAATAAGAAAATAAATGTTCTTCCATGGCCTAGCCAATCACCGGACCTTAATCCAATAGAAAATTTGAATCTTTTTTTTAAATCTGGTGTCCACAAACGGTGTCCCAAAAACCTTACTGAATTAAAGGTTATCTGCATGGAAGAATGGAAAAAAATACCATCAAGTAAATGTGAAAAGTTAATTTCCAGCTATAACAATCGTCTCCATGCTATTATTGCCAATAAAGGTCTCGCCACCAAGTACTAATGTCATAATTTTTTTTGGTCAAATACTTTTGTCCCTCATTACTCTTGCGTGTGTTAAATTTTCTTGTTATAAGTGCACATTTGACTGTTCTGCTTAAATATTTTATTATATATATATATATATATGTTATATAAACTTCCTGCATTAATTATCCTAAAGCAGTCCCTAAATTTTTTGAAACACATGAAAAATAGTGTTGTGCAAATACTTATGTCTAGGCACTGTATATGTTACGCATTCCAGTTGTAATTTCCGTTGCAACTTTGAAATTATCGTACCCGTTCATGCAGCCGAGGGGCTGGTTCCACGTGCATGTCACAGATACGATCGCATTAAAGAGCTAATCCATGGAAAGAGGCCCCTCGAATTTCTTCCCGTCTAAAAGCAAAGAAGCTGTGTCAAACAAGACACAAGCAAGCAAGTAAATAGACGTGACACTAGCAAGGTTCACAGAGTTTTAGTATAATATAGATAGACAGATAGATGAAAAAGACTCACGGGTGAAGTGTTCTATATTCCTGTCCCAGACCAGAAGCCCATCCCATCTTCAAATGACGAAAAAAAACTATCACTGAAACGCCTCTCTGCATCGCTCTTCTTCGTATGTCTGTTCTAGAGAACATCCCCTTATTGGGGACGGAACGTGTTCCTCCAGCTCTGGTAATGAGCCTGTTGCCATGTCTACTGCCAGCTTTCTAATCATTTAATCTAAGTCTGATCTTCTACTTAATTTGCGTGCCACGAGAGCAGGGTAATTTTTTTTTTTTTTTTTCTTCTTTTTTTGAGCGAGGTATGAAAATTTCAGCATCTATTTGCTACTGCTCAATGAGGTGCCTCTATAGTTCCAGAGCAAATGCACTCTTATGTGAACGGATCGGACAGGTGTGAGCGCTGATTCTCTTCATGCGAGAGAATTCGCTCTTATATGCGATTTGCGAGTTGAGCGCGGCAGGCAATGACACAACGCAGTTTCTAGTCTGCGACTTAAAAACGTGTCTTGATAATTATCCCTTCCCTTTTGTCATGTAGATAGATCCGATATAATTATGCAACTTCATCTGATGAAAGCTTTTTTGGGACCGTACCCCTCACCTATAACGGAAACGACTGTACTTATTTCCTTCGTAACAGTGCTTGGATTTCGGCAAAGCAACGGCTCCTTTGCAGTTCATAAATAAATTTCTCCCAGATAATCCTGCTGAGCAACCAACCAACTAAAAACAAAGTTTAGGAATTTTCTACTTTAAGGCAGCCGTTCTTTTTTCTTTATTTATTTAACTCTCCCAGTATACCTAGAATTGAATTTGAAGAACATTTTATTCCTTCAATTGTTCGAGTTTCGCAATGGTGTATGATAACCTAACTTAACCTAACGTCACTAACGAAACATATCATGCGTATACTGTGCAAATGTCATAAAAATTGGGCCATAAATAAAAGAAAATAGAATGGCTACCTTTGAGTAAAAAATTGCCCAAAGTTTATTATGCTACACAGTAGAAGAGTTCAAAGAAATAATCTTAATTCACAGTGAAGAGTATTACTTCAAGAACTATCGGCACATATATAGTTACCTAAACATCCTACCTTGACTGTAAGATGCTCTTGAATGTACCATTGCATGCACTTGCAAAATTTAAGCCATATACTCTTCAATCAATTGATGCAAACAGCGTTATTATTTAGGCCTTTGTTCAATGATTGGTCGATAAAAAAAATTAGGCTAAGATTCGTTACCGAACCTCTGAATTCAATGGTTTGACATGCACTGTTAGATAGAAAACGATTAGAAATGACACACAGACACATTTTTCCTTGGGAAACGTCACACTGTCGCGCAAATAATGCGAAACA
>LQNS02000211.1:29840222-29851484 GCA_001587735.2 Parhyale hawaiensis
CCGCATGGCGCCCGGCAGCTATCACCACCACGAGTCACAGCTGCTTCTATCCGGAGAGTACCTTGACCTCCTTAGTAGGTAGTATTTACTGCCACATGGGCTTTACGAACTTTCTCGTCACGCGAAGCAGATGTAATGCTCGCACTATGGAGAATAGAATACTGTTCCCCACTTTGGATGCCGAGTACAACAAAAAAGCTTGAAGAACTTGAAGGTATCCAACGATCGCTTACGGCCAAAATTCGAGGCATGCAGGAGAACGATTACCACAAACGACTCAGCTGTCTCAATTTGTATTCAATACAGCGCAAATTCAAACGATTTACAATCATACATGTTTGGAAAATTCTGGAATGTATCACTGGGAATGTGAATGAGCGGATTGTCGCCAGACATTCGGAAAGAACTGGAAGGACTTGTGACATTCGCATCCCAAGCAGAAATGGTGGAAAAGCCGTGGCCAAGAAATATTGTAATAGCTTCGCTGTACGGGGAGCAAGATTGTTTAACAAAATGCCTCGGCATATTCGAAACGTCACTGATATCAAAATTGTAGCGTTCAAAAAATTGCTGGATTCACATTTAAGAAGAATACCAGATAGACCAGCGGTCATCAGTTACGTGCACTGTGGAGATAATTCGCTGCTGGCTCTCTCTTTGGTTGCAAACTGCGGCACCTTAGAAGACACCCAGCAGAGTGACACCACACACGTGGGGTGACGTGAAGAACGTCACCTGGACTTCTTCCGAAGACCCTCAAGGTAGGTACACTACCACTACCTATCCACACCTCCTACTAGCAGCCAAGATTTAAAAATTACAAAGATTATTGATCCATATATATGCATTCAATACACGCTGCATTGTACTAAATGGATGCCAAGCCTATTGGTAGCAATGTGTTATTTAGGCAAATGTTAAAAAAATAGTAACACGGCTGACAAAATCAGAATATGAAGCTACATAGAGTTAGATAATAAAGTGCCGCTCGGCGCGAATGGGCAGCGACAGAGAGAAAGGGGAGACCCGCTCCCTCACAGGGCAGTTAGGCGGTTCACACCGTCTCACACAAGCAGAAAATCGCAAGGCCTGGACGGACGAGACGTGAGGGGTGGTCCACTCCTCGACTCCCGCCGAATACGTCCTTCAACTAACACAGAACACTCAATTGGTATGACAGCATCACAAGCGCTATTTGCAGGAAAACTTATTACACGACACAGTGGAGAGTGATTAAAATTATGCCGTAGCTGGGTCTGGATAAAAATCATCGCTAGGAGCCTGACTGTAGATAATTCCGTATCATAATTTTAAGAGTTTGTGTTTCCTGAATTGTTCTTATTCCTAATGGCATGTTGTTCCAATATTTGATTGATCTGTACGCAAAAGATTGCTGCGATTTAGTTTCCGCGAATATTGGAATCTTAATATTCTCGGTAGTGCGGAATCTTGCCTGATGGTGATGGTCAATTCGCTGATGTTCTATTTTATTTTTTAAGATAAAGATAGCGGTCCTGTCTTAGTACATGAAAAAGCCAGCCAGCCTCAAATCGCGGCAACAATTGCCTATGATATGTGTATTCGTAAGTTGGCTGCCGATACTTGCATTGTCGTTAGAAAATATTGAATTTTTCCATTTAAGTTTCAGGAAGTGATTAATTTTTTTCATGCGACTGCATTGTCTTGGTAAAATCAACAAATATTATTTCCCGTTTCAGCAGCAAAAGTTTTTATGCACCTGCATCGTCACAGGGGACTTATTTCCTTTCACTTTCAGGGCATACGGTGTGTGATGTTGATGGCACTAGCAGTTTCTGGAGGAATTCTTTCAACCAGCGCTAGTGTTGTCCGAGATGGCAAACCTCCGGAAACCGAACAGCTCGCGGAAACTGTTCCCACCAAGAGTGCTAATTTGACTGCATCTCCCGGAGATGAAGATCGACCCTTGCTGTTCTCATCGTGGCTTGTACAAGCTTACAAGATTGCCAAAGAGAAAATTGACAGGAAAGGCCGAGAGGCTCTCCACCATTTGCAGAGGGAAGTGACGAGCTTGCGTCGCAGTTGGAACCCGAAGAGGTTTGACGCTCTTGTGCGGTGGCTCCGTGAGTTGCCTCCTGAATACGCAGGACCAATTGTGACTTGGACCAAACAGAATCAACACCTGCAGAGATACGTGCCCCAGAAGGGATTACAGGCCATAGCTGACTTGCGTCACAGGCGAAAGAAGTTCCTCATCTGGGCGGAGAAGGAAATGAAAAAGAGAAAGGAAATGGTACAAAAAGTGGAGCACGTGGTAAAGGTCTCAAGTGCCGTCTTAGCGTGGGTTCTCCTCGTGGCACTGATGATGGGGTGAATGCAAGTGCGCATACACCTGGTCAGCAGAGCAGCGGACGTTGCATGGATGTTGCAGACGGAAGCTATTTGTATCATAGTACTATCGAATGTGTAGTATTACAGGGGTAATGTCTCTGCAAAAAAAAAATTAAGTTGTTCATCGTGAGCTACATAGAATCACGCTCAATTGGCTTCATCTCTAAATTACTTCAGTAATTTTCAGCATTAAACAATTGAAGGAATTTTTTCTGATGCTATTTCGTGCTGCTAATCCAAGATATTCAGTCATTTTCGTTTGTTTGTTTGTGTGTGTGTCTGTGCGTTAGAGGTAGGAAGACTGAGACCTCCACTTTCATCATCCTGAAGTAAATGTGTTTGCTGTTGTGAAAATGAGGTGCTCTTACAATAGTTGACCATCATTCAGGATCGCCTAAATATCCATGTCAACAACTTTTTACTTTTACTTTTATGCATTATAACGTAGTTAAAGTGTTCATATTTCTGCTCGGCATGAATTAGGTTTCGGAAAAGCCCACATTATACAGAAAATTACTATTAATGGTATACAGCACAACTATGTCGTATTTCTTACAAAAATAGTAAGTTATTTAACCTTTGCTAAAGTTTTAAGATGTATATTCTAAAAGCAAAATTAGTGCATGAAAAAGAAGCTGTTGTTTTCTGGTAACCTTTGTTTCGTTTTTTTATGTTTAATTTGCAGTTCATAGTTTAATTGCACAAATTGCAATGGAGAATGTATCAGTTTTACTTCAGGAATTCATTTCCATTGCAGGCAGGCGTATGTACGTAGGTCTGGAGGTATTTTGCCGACATGAAAGAATAAAAATGTGAAATTAAGAAAAAGGAATGAGAACGCGAAGAAAAAATGGGAGGAGAGGAGCAATGCATCAACTGGTAGAATGGAGTAAGAAATAGGTTATTTCCGATATTATTTATTATGAAAACTACAGTTTTTCCACTATTCAAAGATCACTTGGTGGATTTTGCAGTAGGTAAGTGTTTAAGGAAACATCTCAATATTTAGCATCGAATCCCCTCTGATGTTGTCGATCCTCCACAGCTACGAATACCTCCAGGAGTCACAAACTCCTAACGGTCAAAACCTTGGAGGCCACATCAATACATTATCGTTAGAGCACTGCGCAAGATAATCTCTTTAGCTGAGTTTTTCTCTGCTTTTCTCCATTAGATATCTAAATGATACTGACAAAATGGCAATAGCTCATTGAGGGGCGGAACATAAGTTCAGGCTGCTCCCTGAGAAAGGGCCTGTTGATCCTTCTACTGCCAGCTATCTAATCAAATTTTTACTCATATTTAAGTATAAAAGTATTTACTGAACGCGACTGAAAGCTCAATGTAGAAATGTTTATTTACTCACTTCAACAGTCTGAAAAGTTTGACACCATTATTATTGGTGATGCTGTGCAGCAGCCCGCCGAAGCAGGCAAGTACTTCATAGCGTAGGCAGTGGTCACCCTTAATATACAAGTATCTGTTTTCTCCACGACAAAAAAAAAATAATAATAATCAAACGTAATTATTACGACTAGTACGATACAGTAGTTTTTAGTCATTCTAAATATAATCATGTACTGAGTTTTTTTTTTTTTAATTTCACTCGCACCTAGAATTATCCAGGATAGAGAGTTAGCCTACAGTCTTCCCCTTTTTTTCGAGTTGGATGATTGCATTGGTCAGATAACTACATTTAAGATTACAACGCGGAAGTGTCAGGCCGCTCCAGGTAGCCACTCGCCAACTTAGCTTTGTTATCCCTCAGTAGGCGGCGAACTTCGCCGTGTGGCTCTTACAGTGCAGTAGATTCGCTGAGTTTGTCTCTATATTCTAAGTTAACCAATTGACTGGCATTTCCTATTCGTGTTTCTTGCATCACATTGCTAAATTGTATTAAGGCTAAGTAATTGTAAATGTTCTCTATATAAGTGAGTAATTTAGAAATCTTTCTATTCGTATCTTTGAGAACGAACGATTACGTACTACTTTGTCTGTTTTGAAATAGTTGTTTCGCAGCCAGATATTTAATTTTGCCTGATCTTGGTACTCCCGCTGTTCTGAAATGGCTGTTGAAATGGCTGTTGGCATCAATTACCTCAGCTTGCTACTCACTCTATTCTGAATAGTTGCTCCACAGCCACAAATTTTGATTGCCGCACCTTGGTAGGCTACTCCAATTAGAGGTAAGGGAAATTTGTGGCTATTGAGCAACTATTTCAGAACATAGAGAATAGCTAAGAAAATTGCACTTGTTCACTTGCAATGGTGTCCTTAAGACACTAGAAATAACACTCTTCGATTTTCTTCGATTTTCGAGGTAGCTGCATTCCGAGAAAAATTATATATACCACCCACCCTATAATCTATGTAATTTCGGAAAGATGAGTTACGGCTGGTAGGTTACTCGTTTGAAGGCCGCCGTCGCAGTCTGGTACTCGGCCAGGAACGCGTACTGGTTAGCCTTAAAGAACTGAATACGGCGTAGACCTCCAGGACTTCCCAAGATTCTTCCGGTTAAAGCTCGACGGAGCAAGTACGGTGCTGGCAGCACCTTTAGACTTTCCAGGGCCTGCCATAGTCCGGCACATGAGGGAGGATCCCTACTCTAGTCCAAGCAGTTAGTTGCTGCAGCTAGCCACCTAAGGCCACTTGAAACAAGTCGAACGGCTCACACAAGGATGATGAGACTTACAAGGTTAACACACGTCATAAAATCGTAGTACGTTATTTAGTAGCTATTAAACATTGTTTCTTCAGCATTTCATTTGGGCCTCCAGAGTGTCCTACAATATTTATTGTTGCACAAAAATATGTATCAAAGCATCTACGACCATTTTTAGTTTTAAGAACGTTGGTCAAAAACCTTGTAAAACAGCAAATGAATTCAACCTGGCAAATGCCCGCAAGGTCCCGCATGTGTCACAAGGACTTTTGGAGTCAAGTTTGCCGTCTTTAAATGCAATAAATTGAGTAAGTTTTATCGAGAGTAATGTGGCAATCGGAAGATGGAATCGTATGGTTGAAAACCTCAATGTTTTTTAGTTATTCTTGTCTTCTGCCAATGACCTGCTATCATCTATAATTTCAAATCGCTGCAACAAAAAATTGTTTAGAAGCGTATGATCAAACGCCGAGATAGAAAAACTTTTTACCAAGATTTGTATAGAAACCATTACAGCATCAGAAAATAAATTACTTTCCTTCCGCGAAATAACATTGAAGTAAAATTCTATACATAATACGCAGAAGCCATACAATTGCTCGGTAAGATTAAAAAAAAAAACATCTGCTACTATACGCTGCGCGCGTTACAGTAGCATAACAGTAGCATTGCGTCTGACTCGCGTTAACTAACTTGCAAAAAATTAGGATAAATAATTACCTAACCGTATTCAACACACCTTACCTGTTTACGGATCGATATTGTTGTAACTGGAGAATGTTAAATCCACAGTTTTTTCAACGATGCTGCATTTTTTTTACGATTAGGAGAGGAGAATCTGTTGCTGACGCGTACGCGACGCCACAGCTTAGGTTCACATTTTACAGACGCTGTCCGAAATAATAATAATAATAATAAGAGATGGCATTATATCAAATACTGAAGAATATGAAGAGAAGCACGAAGTAGAAATTTGGTCACCCACGACGTACGTTTCGCTGTCCTCAGCTCATCAGGTGGGAGGGTCGAAGATGGTCGTCGAAACTGAAAGCGTTAAATTTTGTAGAAATTTCGGCAGGTTAACACAGTGAGATGTAGCTGTGATACCTAGAATTCCAAAGCTGAAATAGAATTTTTCAACAAGCAAATGTTTCTTGAATTTTGGAACATTGTCCGCTGCGTTGACTCCATATCCAATACAGGTGCTATTATAATTCGCTTTAGTTCACCTAATGCAGCTTCTCAACTTAACCTACCGATAAATAGCGCCTGTTCCTTAATCCTGATGACAATGTTCCAAAATTCAAGAAACATTTGCTTGTTGAAAAATTCTATTTAAGCTTTGGAATTCTAGGTATCACAGCTACATCTCACTGCGTTAACCTGCCGAAATTTCTACAAAATTTAACGCTTTCAGTTTCGACGACCATCTTCGACCCTCCCACCTGATGAGCTGAGGACAGCGAAACGTACGTCGTGGGTAACCAAATTTCTACTTTGTGCTTCTCTTCATATTCTTCAATAATAATAATAATAATAACTAGCGGAACCCGTGGAAATTCCACGGTCGGTTAGTTAATGTCCTCACTTTTTATATTGAAACAATCGAACCTTACCCTATTATAACTCACTTTAGTTCACCTTATGCAGCTTCTCAACCTAACCTACCGATAAATAGCGCCTGTTCCTTAATCGTAATGAACTGCGTCAAACCACAAGTGCGAGAGTCGAAACACGGCAACATTGCTTCCTATTCTTTCCCTTGCGCTGCTGTGTATGCAGCTTCGACTTATCTGATATTATAAACAATAACCGCTTAAACTCCGAGCCGCGGCAGCTATTCCGCTACAGCCAGGGCCACGTGCTCACTTTAGACTCTGTCTTTAAATTACTATTGACTTTCAATTCACAACTGTACATACATTTTGCAATCGATGTGTCTTAATAGATTCAACTGTCATCATGCGCACAGAAACAACTGTTCCAAGAACGTGAAGCGCTGCCGTGTTCCAAGTTGAAAGTCACGCAAGAACTATGCGTCATTGCAACTCTAAACCAAGGAGCTTCTAATGGGAGGAGCAAGCCCAAGCAATCTCTGAGCGAGTAAACACATGGCTTTTCACGTGATCGAAGCTGGCGCTTGGAGTCCTTGAAGTGGCTGAAGTGACAGTGGTCAGCACATATAATTAAGGCAGATACAGACAGGCAGTTTTTCAATATTTTTGCAAGACAATCGTGTCTGAAGTTTTATATCCCAGTGCTCACCCTGTTGCTTTCATCATTAGACGGTGTGCAGGATACAAGTTTCCTTTATATACCTACTTCCATTCGCTCGGAATTTCGTCAATGGTTAATGGCTATAAAAATTTGAGCTCACTACTCCTTACTATTTAGGCTGCGTGAGGCAATGCCGCTCTCCGATTGGATATGCCACTCAGCCAGTTGAAGGGGAAGTTTACTCGAAACACTCCCGTAGGGTAAATAGAGGGTGCGCCCCTCCCTATTAGAACCTCCTTGCTCTAAACTAACTGAAAAGTAGGAGGTACATACTCCCAAAGCTTGGCCATTGCTGCTTGTTAAAACGTACAAACTGCCAGAAACGACTGATACCTTAGATATTCTTTTTAGTGTCATAGCAATGTCCAATCAGATACAGAATTGCGTGGCAATGCAACTTTTAGGTACGCGTGCTAGCGCCCTAAGTGACCTTGTAGATCCACAATATATCTAGACACTGTATTACTGGTGGATCTCGCAGATGTCTTACCAGCATAATTTTCGCCCCTTAAGATATAAAGACAGCATAAGCAAATAAATAATCTCGGTTTTAGGAGATACCTTTCTCATTGCTTCTCTTCTATATTTACACGCCTTCGGTATCCTTTGTTTCTCATCGTCCGAAGATAACATTATTTACACTTTTATATTTTTAACGTTTCCATTTTCAACGGTGTATTTGATGATTTCAATTCTACTGCGGGACCCGCGGCTGCTTGACACTTGATGTGCGATAGCCTGCCAATATAATACAACACTCTGCCCATTAAAAAAATGATTCAAGTCGCTGAAAGTACTTTTTCTGTTAGTCTACATCATTTCTCAAAACATCGCACTAGAAAAATACAGATTAGAATGATGCAGTTGAGCACAGCTTTACTTGAACCGTATTATGGCTACGATCGGATTTTCCCGTATTTGGATCGGTTAGTCAGTGCAAGCCGGACGGCCCGCGAAAACCATTAGGGACCATTCACACAAGTGAATCTGACAGAAAGCATTGCAAAATGAAGTACACTGATAATTGGCATAACTGAGTTTGTCAATGCTTCCCTAACTAGATTCAGCACGTCCACTGTTGTGTTCCTGAACACCCAAATTGTCTATGATACTATCCATGAGTTAATACAACATTAGTGGTGTTGAAATATTTACTGAATGTTAGTATGAATAGAATCTTATGATATGTCACTTTTGATGTGTTGTGCAATATAAAAGTAAAAATTTATCCATTTCATGCTTGTTTTCTTCCCAATATTTACACGCAGTCTTATAGTTATAACGCATATACTGTATGTACGTGATTCAGCAGCTTTTAGTATACAGAACTTACTAAAGTCATCCTCGACTCCTTCATTTCAATCGCTTGCTACCACTCCAACTAGCTTAAGCTTTTCCGCAGTGTCAGTTCTCAGTAATCGAATTTCTAGTTTAGATTGAGTTCCAAACATTAATCACAAAGCGATTTTGTTGAGACTACCGAAAACTCGATCAAAAGTTGCAGGTTGAAAGCTTAGAATTATCGATGTGCTTGACATGATAACACCGATCAGTTTCGAATTTCTAGAACGGAATAGGCCAGTCGAAGACGCCTTAAGCCATGCCGTAGTTATTCGAGTATACGGTACATCAGCACTATGCTACGCATAGGCACTCATTTGCAATACCGTATTGTTGATTCTTCCTTGAACCATTTCAAACGAATTCCTTGTCATGTCATGCTCGCCACCCTGTGATTGCAGAGGCCTATTCCTTTTGGCTGAAGGAGTTGAGGGTATAACATACAATCCAGTACAGGCTCAAGTGGCCACTGCTGAGTATCCTAAAGTTCTATTTCTAGCAGCTCAGTAAATGACAGCGACAAACTATGCTACTGGTGGTGTAGGCACACCAGGTGGACCTCTATTATTTTTGTTCTGTAATAGAAAAAAGGCTCATGCTTGAGCTAACTACAGAAGAACTAATCAAAGAGAGCATCGCAAAACAGTGAAATCTTCTTCAGCCAGTTAGCTGTGCCCTGATGTGGTTTAGTGTATCCGTCTCATAGGCAAGGCGTGGCCAGCGTCTGTATGTTTCATTCGGTGTACAACAATGAAAAACACTGATTGTATGCTTCTGTCCCTGTCCTCAAGGTCTTTGAGAGAAACGTGCATGCTGCGGCGTAGGCTATGCGCACTCATTCACTCTACGTAGAAGCTATTAAGGACCGAACTTGTCCGTTCAGTCTGTGTTTTCTGTCCTGGACTGTTTTGGTGTTGGTGTAGAATTCAATGCAGCGAACAGCTCACAATCGTGCCAGCGTTTAATTCAGCTGTTAATGGCTTTCTGTTGGATTTTCTTTGGCAGCGTTTCAGGCTTCCCGGCGTTGCAATTCAATTGGGTTGTACTACTTGTACAGAGTGGCCTGTGTGTAAAGTTTTAATAATAACTACATAACAGTCTGCGAACGCATACCTCCGCAAAGCAAAGCAACGTTAACGAAAAATTCAAATCGGTTCTGAAACACTGATTTCCTTTTTATCAGGACCAACATCTGGTCATTTGAACTTTTCAATAGTAATAACAGCTACCTTAATTTTATTGAACATTCATTGATAACTTTTCTTCGTATGTTCTAACTTATATTTTGATAAACGTTATAGTCCGATACTCCAACAATTTTATCAAGACAGTTCAGTCGTGGTCAAATTCCTCTGTAGCGGTGCCAAGTCTATGGGTATTTCTGAGATTTCTCTATATACAGGTAGTGGACTGGGCTAAGATATGGGCCGAAGAAAATCTCAGATATACCCATAGCATTGGCTACGATATAGAGGAATTTGACCACGACCGAACTGCCTTGATAAAATGGTTAGACTATAGTCAAACAGACAAACGAACTAACCAACCATTACCGAACTTTGATCATTTATGTCTTTTAACATTTCTAACAATTCCTTTAAGTTTCATAATTATCCGTTCCGAACTTTTTAAATTATTTTGCTGACAAATATAAAATCAAACGTATGAACAAAGAAATAAAAGGACAAATAGATTGTCAAAAAAAAAGGTCATGGCATGGCCAAAGCAATAAAAGGACAAATAGATTGTCAAAAAAAAAAAAGTCAATCTAACAACTCGTGCAAAGTTTATAATAATCCGCTCCTAACTGTTTAGTTATGGTTCCAAGAAAAAAAAAAAAAAAAANCTAACAACTCGTGCAAAGTTTATAATAATCCGCTCCTAACTGTTTAGTTATGGTTCCAAAAAAAAAAAAAAAAAAAAAGAGTCAGGCCGACAAACTGTGAGCGGATCTTCACCAAAAGTTAAGTAACTGTTTCTCCTAACATATCTAACAATCCCAGTAAGTTTTGTGATGCCGAGGCTACACTATACATTCACACCGACAACCTGATGAGATGATGTGAAACTCGGACGTCATTTATGCTACCGTATCTATGGTGAGAATTTAAATGCGTTTCAAAACGACATGCCAGCTGCTCATCCCAGCCACCAGCTGGACGTACAAATGCATATGTGGCCCCGGCAGTAGATTCGTTCATTACTTTGAGTTACCGTATTTTGGTGACTGAGTTAGCATATTTTGGTGACTGAGTTAGCATATTTTGGTGACCGAGTTAGCATATTTTGGTGACTGAGTTAGCATATTTTGGTGACTGAGTTAGCGTATTTTGGTGACTGAGTTAGCATATTTTGGTGACTGAGTTAGCATATTTTGGTGACTGAGTTACCGTATTTTGGTGACTGAGTTAGCATATTTTGGTGACTGAGTTACCGTTTTTTGGTGACCGAGTTAGCATATTTTGGTGACCGAGTTAGCATATTTTGGTGACTGAGTTAGCATATTTTGGTGACCGAGTTAGCATATTTTGGTGACTGAGTTAGCATATTTTGGTGACTGAGTTACCGTATTTTGGTGACTGAGTTAGCGTATTTTGGTGACTGAGTTA